>CM062818.1:103131351-103769915 GCA_031772625.1 Pinus tabuliformis | reverse complement strand
TAAAGTGACAAACTTCAAATCTCAAAAGATCTAAAAATTGTAACAAAAAAGAAAGTTGGTGTTCATTTTGAGTTTCCTCCTTGAACTCATTCATTTTCAATACTCCAAACTATAAGAATACCACTACTTACTCATAGTATTCACCATGACCCCAAACACTCTCCAAATCACCCTCCTCGATTGAATCAATAAAATCACCAGAAAGAATGCAATGTGAGGTATGCGAGAAGGGGGAGGCTTGATCCATACAAGGGTACGTGATAAGTGTATTCAACAGAGAGGGTTTGAGACAGTCATTGGAATTTAGCTTAAGTTTTACCAATCTCCTTGGTATCAAAATTTGAAAGCAATGGAAATAATTTGTTGTAATATGCCTCTGTGTATGCTTTTCCTAACATGTCAAGATCATATGTACTAATAGATATATTCATATGGTCTTATTGTGAACCAAACTTTGGGTTTTTCTTTTTTCATAGTCTAGGTTTGATGAAAATTCATATTCCAGACGATGAATTTAACAAAAACTTTGTTTTTTATATACAAAGAACAAGGATCATCCATTTGGCATATTTCTTTCATGTGGTAAGAAAATTGATTTTTGTGAAATGTGGTGAATTAGTGCTTCAAAATCTACTCCAAAAAGTCTTCATGTTTACTCCAAGACTCTTAAAATATACTCTAAAAAGTGTTTCCAATATTCTTTCTTCAAGGAACTTCAAGTATGCTAAATGAATTCTTCATTTATATTCCAAAATTTGTCTACAATGCTGCTCAAAGAATGATCGTGTGCCTGCTTAAGGATTTATCATTTTTTCCCAAAAGATAGGCCTAGACTGCTTCTTTCATAGGGCTGAAGTACACAGTGTAAGAGGGTCGAGTTCTGGTCCTTCGACAGGTCTGATCATGGGCCAAAATTCACAGAGAGGGTTGAATTCGTCTATTTCCATAGGTTTAATCTTAGGCCTAAGATTATTGGGGTTGAGGTCTGCTATAGGACTAAAGGTGGTAAAATTGTGCCACAAAGTGACCAATATTAGGTTTGATGAAAGACTTCAAAAGAGGATAAGAGCATCACCAAAACCCATATCCAAAGTGCCATGAAAATAGAAACCAAATCCTAAGAGTATCTTCTTCAATTTGCTACAAGGTTCATGAGATATGAACCTATACTTATCTTTGTTACAGATCCAAACTTTTCTTGCTTGTCTTGGATGAGTTGGAGGTCGAATTAGGGAGGATAGGATGCTTATTTATACATGTTCACTCACAAGATTTTGACCATAACAAGGCCAACTTGACCAAAAGGTAGGCTTACTTGAAAGGGGGGAAATCTAGTTTCTATACTTAGAAAATTCATTTCTCCTTAATGGAGAGTAGTTTGTGTTGGAAAATGAAACTATGTTTAGCCTTCATTTATTGTATTTGAATCATATTGTAATGTACATGTCAAAATAATGAATAAAATTATTATTATTATTATTATTGTGACTTATTAAAGCATTGGTTTCATGCTTGGGTCACCATGTTTTAGATCAAATTACACATTGAGGACTTCTAGGATTTATTTTGAGTGAATAAAGTCATTTCACTTTTAAAGAGACCCTTCTTGGGATTTTCCATCATGTAAAAAGGTTAAGTATTGACTCAAATGTAATTTATGTATCCTCCACACCATGTTGGCCAAGAAGAGATCATGTTTGCCTAAGGACACTAATTGTACCTCACATGGAGCCTATAAATATAAACACATTGAATTCATTTGGAGCACACTCTCTCACAAGAAGTTTGATATCTCTTGTAGCTAGGGAACCATGAAGAATCTCTTGCCGGGAAGCCAAAGGAAGTGCAAGTTAGGTGGAGTCTAAGTAGAAGAAGAAAACAAAAAATTTGGTGCCTCTCTCTCCCTATTTTATGCCGTGGATTGGGAGATCGAAGTATTCCCAAGTTTCACTATTGCCGAAAGTTGCATGTTGCTGGAACCTCCTACCTAGTCGAAGTTGCTGAGGGGTCAAAATTATGGGAGGCTGACTTAGTGTGGAGGGAAGGTTTTTTATTTGTATAGGGTGAAGAGTCTCAAAGATTACTATTGAAAGGAAGAATTTCTCGATTGGGTTTTCCCTCGAGGGGGGTTTTTCCATGACATGGTTCCTACATCTAGTGTCTATTGTTTTATGTGATGCTACTTTGGTAATTGCTTGAAGAACTAAAATAAAGAAGATACAATTAATTGTAATAACAAGAAACATCACAAGTAATTATTAATAATAAGAGAATATTTCTACCTTTCTGATTTTCTAACATGGTATAGTGCTATCATGCATGGGGACAAAATTCTTATTTGAAAATGCTGAAAGCATGAACAATGATTTCAAGAATATTTTAGAAAATAAATTGTTGTTGTGTCGTGATTTAAGGTCTTATAAGTATTACATGGCTTATGCATGTTGTATTTTGTGTTAAGAGGAATATTATTATAAATGCCAACTTAAACCAAAAAAATATATGGAATGACTACATCACCAATCGTAGGGAAAGGTGAGTTCACTTTCCTATATATTTAATGAGTATAAATGGATGGAATTTTATAGATTATAACCAAGATTTTCTTGTATTTTGGTGTCACAGCTGACATATATTGGATTATGTTCCACCAAATTTTCCCTTTTATGATTCATATGGATCCTACTAGTCTAGTGATTTTTAATATTTGACTTATGGATTGTTTTGCAACTTGCTTCCTTCTTTGATGTTATATTTTGTTGAGCCAAGGTTGAATAAAAACTTCTTTGATAATTTTCTATGTTATATATGGTCCTGTTTTTAAATTCAGAAAAATGATTGTGATGCTTCTTATTAAATTTCATAGATGTTCCATCAAACATTGATCGTGAGGACCGAATGGCCAAGCTCGAAGACATCTTGGATTCAAAGGTGATTGGAAAAACAATTCTAACTTCTAAAGGTACTCAAAGTATTTTGAAGTTTTATTATTCTTCCATTATCTAGTGATGGTGTAATATATACATGTAGGTATATACACTTGAGGATAGGGCTAAAGTTATCATGTTTTTACCTTTTTTTTTTTTATAAGTAAGAGAAGAACCTTCTATTAAGCTAGCCAAAATTACATAAATTACAAGAACCGCACCCACTCTGACAGAGTGTCCCCAGGCCAAAGAAACCCTAGATTCCATGGACCGAAGCCCACCAAAATCCAACAAGTATCCCACCAAGGGTCCACATTGGGACCCACAATGGACCATTTTACAACCACCAAACAGACCCAAAGACAGCTATAGGTTGAGTTCACTAAACAAATTCAGGTCCAGATCTCTCGAGCAGCAAGCACAAAGCAATCCCCGTCGTTGATTACTCAACATCGATCCAATGTCCATCGTGGATATCGGGTGGACGAGAAGCGCGGGGGTTAACTATCCAATGAAGGTGGTTTTCTCTCACCTCTAGCTGCAACATGTCACACGATGAGTGGAATCGGAGGCACATTAAGAAAAACCAGATACCATTCTTGATGCTCCCAATATACCATTTGTGGTTTTGCATCCGAAGCATCGCTGAAAAACCAGAATGCTCTGTTGCCAAGCGATGATCGTCAAACCATTCCCACAAACATTTCTAAACCTTCTGCCTGGATTCTCCATCAAAAACCCACTGTGCCAAAATCAAACTTGACACTCGATCTGTGGTGCTGCCCAAATCGCTACCTTCAGCATTCAACTGAAAGTGACCAGATTTTTAGAGAGCAGCAAAAACCAAAAATGTAGACAATATAGGTGACCCCATCCTCCCGCCTGTCTCCTGAATCCCCTCGATTAGTTTTGTTCATCCATAGTTCCATGTTTTTGGTTGCCACATGGAAACAATCCTCTCACAGTTTTCAGTAGGTAATGACTCCCAAGCATGCCAAGAATCCCTGTCCCTATTGGTCACTCCTTCGTTGGCTAGCCGATCTCCTAACATATTTTCTTTCCTTTTCACATGAACAAATCTTATCATTTTAAGAGTTTGCAGGTGAGAGTGGATACGGTGAAAAACCTGCAGTAGCTTCCAATTCTTTGACACTTTATCTACCGAAGTTCCATTGTGAATTTTCTTTGTTGCTCTAATTATCAATTCCAAATCTGCTTCGATGATAGTATTCTGTAAATTTTCCCCCACCAATATCTCCAAGAATTGATCTAGTGCCAGGAGTTTAGCCATGTTATTGGTACTCTTCCCCAAGTAGCCATGGAAGATGTAATTTATTTGCCCCTGATGATCTCTTATGGCTCCCCTAAAGCTAGCGGCCCTTGGACTGCCCTTGGAAGCTCCATCAATGTTTACCTTGAAGAAACCTTGTGGTGGGTGGCTTCCAACTTCTGGCCCCTGTATTCATTGTTCTCACTCCCTTTATTATTCCTTAAGGATTAATGGATTGGAGTCCCAAATTAAGTATAATATTTTCCTCTTGAGGCAGAGGAGGATCCTTAGGAAGTGACCTCAATAGGATTTTTACTGTTGTTGAAAAATAATACTGAGAGGGAGGGGGGGGGGGGTGAATCAGTATTATCAGATCAATAATACTTTTTCAATTTCATACTCAGAAACATATACGCTACTTCAGTTAAGTGAACCAGTGTGTACACGCTACTGTGTTTAAAGCAACCAACGTATAACCAGAAATCTTATGATTCAGTTAGCTTATCTTCAGTAAATGCATCAGGACATTATTAACCATATTAATAGTAAACAGGTGCAGAACAGATCATCACACAAAAGCCACACACATGAACACCATGATATAAGGTGGAAACCCAATGTGGGTGAAAAGCACCTGCTGCAAGTCGTCTCTATCTTTCTTTAATAAGAAACTTCAGTTTACAATCTTTTGTACTGGTGCAACCTTATACCAGTACGCAGGCTACAACCTGTAGAAGGCTACAACCTCCTCTCATTTCCAGACTCTCCTGGAAGGGAGCTCCAACCCCCTTTGCTCTTGTACTAGCTAAGATACTAGTACGTAGGTGCTAGCCTACAATCTTCTTTCCTTCAGGTACCGCTTTTCATACATTTTCAGACTGGATATTCCTGAAGCACAACATTACAATCTGAAGATCACAATTCATCAATTTTCATAACAGATCATTGAAGCACAAAACAACCAATACTAGCATCATCAATCTTTGAATCACTGAACCACTGAAACCCTGTCAACACCCAGTCACCAGAACACAGAGCAGACTACAGAACTCTGCAATAACAGTCAGACCCAACTGTAACCCCAAAAATTAAGCTTCAAAAGATATACGCTACTTCAGTGAAACCAACCCGCGTATACACGCGCCTTTACCAAAGACAACCTGCATTCAGATCTAAAAATAATTTCTCATAAGTTGCAGCTGTACCAGACATCAGTCATACTCAGAACATAACATTGCGTCAGTATGCAGATCTAAAAATATGCATAATCAACTATATAACGATAGTTCATTTCAAACCATTTGATCCCGATCTATCCTTAGATCTGGTCTTCCATCAACCGGTGTGATCTCTCCTTAGCTTAGATCAAGCAACCCAGAACCTGCATACTATATCTCTTTCTTTATCAGATATTCAAGACTTTTTCGATACATTTGCCTAATGATCTTCTTCTCCTTATATAGCCTTAGGCCCTTCACAATACCACGGTCCAAAACCTAGTAACACAATACCATCAACTTCAAAACTAGGGATCAACACGCCTGTCGAGATACCTTGTTCAAAAACTTAGGCTCAAGTACCGAGGACTAACTACCACGGACCAAAAGAAAGCTTCTCGACATGTACGCTCTTTTCTGTTCATGAAATTGCGTGTATACGCGACTTCGTATATAGCGAGTGATGAGCCCCAAAAATGGATAATTATTTGGGCTCATTCAACCTCCTAATTTGACTTAATCCACCATTCTCATTAGCTTATTGCATGTTTTTAATTATATTTATGCTAATAGAGTGAATTGGGTTAGTCATTATGCCAACAAGTCTAATGGGTGCTTTGTGTAGCCGTTTTGGTCAATTTGTAGACAAAATTGAAGGTCTTAATAAGCACTTGGCAGCCAAATTCGTGGGAAGACAAGGGAGAGGATTTGTAGGAAGGTGTCCCCTTCATTTATGGGCCCTTACCTCGAATTCCCCACCATCAGCTCGGAGTTCAAGGGCCACCGAATCAATCAACACAAGGGCAGCCAAGCAAGTCAAGTAGGACTGCTGTTAACTACAAGTCCTGGGCAGCCGAGTCCCTAAATTTTAGGAGGACTGTTGGGTCCTCAAATTGTATAAATAAGAAGGCTTAGGGCCTCATTTTGGTTAGCCAGTGGATGTTAGCTAGTTAGCCAGTAGATAGTAGCTAGTGGTTAGTCATTTTGTAGCCAATAGTTAGCTAGTTTATAGTTCGATTTGGATGCAATAGATTAACTTTGCTTTCAGCTCATTTGCAGGTTCTTCTTGTGGACAGTTTTGATGTAACTCTTCATTTCTTGATCAATAAAGAGGAATCCAACTTTGCACCAGCTCTAAATCTCTCTTGGGAGGCTGTAGCTCTTGGGGTTGGGCCCATCTCAATCACCCAGTACCTCCTTCGTTTATCTTTATGTGTTTGCTGCGTTCTTAAAATAAAATCTGCTATTTAGATTTAGATCTTGCTTCGTTATTTAGATTTATTTTGATGGTTAAAGTAGTTGTTTATGTTTAGAATATATTGGTGGGATAACAGGAAAAAGCTCCAAAAAAGGGTCAGCAAACGCTTTTGGTTTCACCTCTTCCTTATTGGATCAGGGGTTGGAGTTGAAGTAACCATGCTGTCCCAAACAAAAACACTTTCTTTGCTTCACCATGCAATCATTAGTGTTTGAATCTCGTTCGTAGAAATTGATATCAGTTTCGATGCATGCTTAGGTTTATGATCACTTAGTTTCATAGTGCTTTCACATGGTTTCACTGCAAATAAACTTCTGTTCATTCCCTTTTTCTGTTAGGTCATATTAGAGTGAAATAACTAGGTCATAGGTTTTGTAACTAGATCTTTGTTTTCTTGCATGTCTTTGTTTGTTCAGTTTGAAAAACCACTTGCATAGTACCTGTTATCCTTCCTTACCTGCCCATACTCCATCCAACCTACCCGCTTCATCCTTCACTTATAAACCTCACCTTACATTTGCCTCATCTGCTTACTTTGCCATGATTCTCATCTTCTTGTGCAACATTGTTTCATCCATCCTTGAACAAATCCAATCGCTCCTTAGCCTCATCCACCAAGTCCTAGACCTCTTCACACCCCTATTTCACCTTCATACTCATTCCTCCATCTTTTTCCCTCCATCCATGCTCCAAAATCCCATTTTGAAACATCCCGTAGAAGAATTACAGAACATCCTGTAGAAACCCCTGCAGACTTCCTGTAGAAGTTCATAAACACGATTGCATGGCATCCAGACTTTGTGAAACTCTCTGAAAGGATGTTAGGGACCCCTTAGACCCTCTCTGAACCTTCCCAACCTTTCCCAAGCATTTCTCCTCCTTGATCCACCTCTGCACAGTGAAAAGCTAGTTAAAAGCACATGCATGATAATTCCAACAACTTAATCAAAAATAAAAAAAGATGTTTTCTTCAGATAGTGATAACTTAGACACATGCATCTTACCTTCCTAGAAGTAATGGCATCTCTTTCAGTAGTTTGCATGCTCTCCTTTGCGTCAGTAGGACTAGCTGGTAGAATTAGGGTTTGCTAGGGTTTGCATTTCTTTTTTGTCTTTCGGTTTCTTTTCGCAATTAGATTAGCTTCCTTCGAGTTAGCTTTCATCCATCAATTAAAAAGCTTCTTCTAAGAGCTCATAGAAGTTGGCTTAAGCTCCTAGCAGACTTGTGCCAGCTGACCAAGTGACAGTTGTGGCAAGAGCTAGTACTTGTGCATATAGCATCGTCGCTTCCAAGTTTGTTACGAACTACTGGGTTGATAAAATTAAAGAAGGGAGTTCCAGGAGTTGTAGCATTATTGCTACAATACTGGGGCCCACCATCTTTTTAGCGCCGTTGCCGGGGAAGCGTCAGAGTATTGGTGATTGCCGCTTTTCTTCTATTTTCCACTACAATCTTCTGCTAAGTAGTTTATTTCATTTCCATTATGCAATTTCGTTTATGCAGAAGTAGATTAGCATTTCCCTCTTTCATAGATTAGCATTTCAATTCCGCAATTTCATTTCTACAAGCGTAGCTTAGCATTTCAATTCCGCAAGCGTAGACTAGCATTTCATTCCTGCAATTTCATTTGAGAAAAATAGATTAGTCCTTTCCTGCTGTCATTTCAATTCCGCATTTTCATTTTAGCAAGATAATTAGTTGCAGTTCAATCTATTTCAGTTTTGCAGGTAGAAGTAGAAAAAATCAAAAATCAACCAAAAATATTTCCTTTCATGCCTAGTAGGAGTAGAGATAAGTTAGAAAAATATTTTCACAACACCCCCCTTTGCTTCACACAGCCAACCTTCTCTCTTCTTCGATGGCTGTGACTAAGAAGAACCCCTGGGTGGACATCAAGACATATCTGAAGAACCTCTAGGGGAGAAGAAGAAGAAAACATACCTCTAGAGAAAATGGCTACAAGCAGAAATGTTGGGAGCAGTCCCTTGTCCAAAGACGAATTTGAAGATCAGATAGAAGATTTCAAGAGTGATATGAGGCAGTTTCTTGCCATGCAATTGGATACCCTGTGGATCCAAAAGAAGCAAGAGGAAGCCAAGAGGGCTTTGGTCATCTTTTGTCCTAGGTGCACTAGAAAGCATCCTAGGAACGAATGTCCAATGCACTCCCTAGAAGTGTGTTTTGTCTGTGAAGAATACCATCCTACGAATCAGTGCCCTTCCTTGCGTGGACTTAAAGTTGCATATCAAAGAGTTAAAGGAGCCACTGAATCACTCTATTATATGAACCAAAGGTGGCCACATGAACCTAGATCTTATCAACAGGAAGTGCAAGGGACATCCGAGACCTATTATGACCTCTATCAAGCCACTTTCATGCCTTCTTGGGGTCCCCCTGCTCATCCTTCCTGGTCTACACTTCCTCCTTGGTCATATTCTCCTTGTTCCTTCACAGATCCATATTATGCCCTACCAGTTGCTCATTCATTTCACTCTTATGCTCAGCCACAGCCTCAGTGGAATGCACCTTATCAAGAGTGGAGGCCCCAGTACAACTCTTATCCCGCTCATTTTCCTCCACCACCTGCTCATCCACAACCATCGCCTCCTCCTCCACCAAGGCAACCTCAAATGCCTACCCAATCACAATGCCATCCATCTCCATCTCAATTTCACACCGCCACTCAACTACCCATACCATTTCCAAAGCCATACTGTTAGGATATTCCGACACATAGGATATAGTTAAGTTCAACTTGGTCTAGTATAGAGTTAGGTAAAGTGTCTTTCTTTACCGTTGTACATTTTCTAACTTACAATCTGACGGTCACAATATGTAGTGATCCGATGGTTCACTCTCACCTCGGTATTACCGACACTTGATCCGTGGCTTGACACTCGATTGGTCCACGAGTTCTATTTAAAGTGCATGGAGGTTCATTGTTCGTGTAATCCGTGCATGAGAGAAGCTTATGTAAATTTTCATTCTTTGATTAATAAATTGCCTGTAGTACCCACGTTGGGACAGGCTGTGGACTGTTTCCCTCTTTGCACTTTGAGGGTTTTAACCACGTCAAAAATACTGGTGTATTGATTTGAGATCTGGTTGTGAGCGGTGTCCTTTTGGTGTTCTTTCTGAGGAACTTACCCTGTAAATTCCTACATGGTATCAGAGCTATTTGAGGGCCGCGTCCGTTGGTGATCCAAATCTGAAGCCGGTAGAACTGCCTGCGGTTGTCGTTTCCTAGATCTGCTGTTTCTGACTGCTTTCGGGCCGAGAGGACTGCTCTGTTGCGTTCGGAGCATCTGTTCCAGTGAGGAACCCCTTTCGTTTCACGCAAAAAGGTTTCCGGTAGCCCTAGCTGCGTCATTTTTCAGATCGGGAGGTATACAGTGTTTTTGCAGTTTACTGTTATTTTCTCTCTGCTTATTTCGGTTTCGGTTTATTTAGCCTTTTTTTTAACTGGATCTATACCTTTCATTTCTGCGTATGCTCTTTGCCCTGCGACTCTGTGCGATCTGGGCACATCAGAAACAGAAAGGAAGGATTTTTCTCATGCGTATGCTCTTTTCCCTGCACCTTAGTGTGATCTCGGAAAATCAGAAACATTGAGAAAAATATTTAGTTTTTCGGCTAAAGCTAACTTCGAGATTTTTTTTTTTTTCTAGTTAAGACTAACCCATACTCATCCTGACCTCTCCTTTGCTGTTCGCCTTGTTTCTCGTTTTATGCAAAACCCCCATGAAAGTCATTGGAAAGCAGCTAAAAGAATACTTCGTTATGTTCGAGGTACAGTACAGTTTGGGATTCATTACAATGCCAAAACAACTCCTCTATTAGTTGGTTTCACTGATTCTGATTGGGCTGGTGACCCTAATGATCGGAAGTCTACTGCCGGTTATGTCTTCACTCTTGGTTCAGGACCTATTACATGGGCTTGTAAGAAACAGGCTGCCATTTCTCTTTCGTCAGCAGAAGCAGAGTATCGTGGTGCCGTGGAAGCTAGTAAGGAAGCCTTGTGGCTTCGTCAGATCCTATCAGAGTTTGGCTTTGAGCAACAGCATCCAGCCACACTTTGGTGTGATAATCAAAGTGCCATTCAGCTATGCAAAGATCCAGTCCAGCATCAGCGCAACAAACACATTGAACTACACATGCACTTCATCAGAAAGCACATTCATGACCATGTTCTTGAAGTGCAATATTTTTCAACAGATGATCAGGTTGCAGACATCTTCACAAAGGCTCTCACAGAGGCGAAGTTCACTAAACTTCGATATATGCTTGGAGTTGAGGAAGTTGTCACTAAGGGGGGATAGGCTCTAGTTCCTCCTTCCTTCTCCTATTGTGTCATATTTGTAAATCCTTCAATCCTATCCCAAGTTGTTCTTAAGGGGGGATGTTAGGATATTCCGACACATAGGATATAGTTAAGTTCAACTTGGTCTAGTATAGAGTTAGGTATAGATTTAGGTAAAGTGTCTTTCTTTACCGTTGTACATTTTCTAACTTACAATTCAATGGTCACAATATGTAGTGATCCGACGGTTCACTCTCACCTCGGTATTACCGACACTTCATCCGTGGCTTGACACTTGATTGGTCCATGAGTTCTATTTAAAGCGCATGGAGGGTCATTGTTCGTGTAATCCATGCATGAGAGAAGCTTATGTAAATTTTCATTCTTTGATTAATAAATTTCCTGTAGTACCCACGTTGGGACAGGCCGTGGACTGTTTCCCTCCTTGCACTTTGAGGGTTTTAACCACGTCAAAAATACTGGTGTATTGATTTGAGATCTGGTTGTGAGCGGTGTCCTTTTGGTGTTCTTTCTGAGGAACTTACCCTGTAAATTCCTACACATACAATGGAGTAGCTCAACCCAATTGCAAAGCTAAGGCACAACATGTGCAAATGAGTCCTCTTGAGCTCAATGATGTTCACCAAAGCTCAGGAAGAGTGTTGCAAAATGGAGATTATATTGACAACATTGAAGGACCAAAGGAAAAAGAAGATTCCAAAGAAGAGATCAAAGAACCATGGGCTGCACTTGATGAAGAGAAGAGATCAGAATCAGAGATCGAGAAAGCTTCCTCATGGTTACCATCAAATCTTCCATGTATTCAAGAGAAAAATCAACAAAAAGAGGAAGATCAAAAGGTCATGATAGAAGGTGACATGAAGAATGATCCAAATCAGCAAGATGACCAAGGATATCAAAGCTATATTGAGATATGGTTTCAAAAGGTCACTAAGTTGCAGCGGTACTCTCTTCCTCAGCTATTTTGATCCCTTCAAAGCCAGATCATTTGGTCTCTGAGATTTGGATACCTGTCAAAGCATGCATTTTGAGCCTTCACATCATTTTGTCTCTAATATTGATGTGCAAATGGCTCCATTGGAAGTATTCTTATACTTGAAAATGATTTTGTTTTTCAAGTAGGGTAGGGTAGGAAAAAAGAAGAAAAAAAAAAAAGAAAAAAAATGAAAATAAGAAGAAAATAAAAATCTAAGGTGAAAACCTCCTCGGAGGCGCCTTAGATTGGCTCATTGATTGAAAACCTCCATGAGGTGGTCAATGGGTTCGAAAGAAGAGAAAATAAAAAGGGAATAAGATCCCTGGGTGAAAACCTTCCTTGGAGGCACGCAGGGCAGGCAATTAGGGTGAAAACCTCCATGAGGCGCCCTAGTTGTTTTTCAAAAAAAAAAAGAGAAAAAGAAAAATAAAAATAAAACTAATTTCCATTGGCTAATTGCAGGTTGCGTGAAGGACGTTTCATGACAGGAGGAGCACTCAAATCAAGGTTAAAGGAATTTTTCTTGTGCCTTCTACAGGAAGCTCTATATTTCTACAGGAAACATCCTGTAGAACCTTTGGACGAACCAAATTCAAGTCTAAAATGGAATCTGATGGTGGGAATCGATTGATTAGGCCTACAAGCACTTGTGTGTCCATCCCTTGCCTTTCTCCATCATTTTTTCCACCTCATTTTGCTTCTCATTGTGCTTCTACAGGAACTTCCAGTAGAAATTGTGGGAAACTAGACATGGATTTCAAAAAGTGGTTTGGCAAACATGGTAGCTTCCTCAAGGGTTCAGAAGTACTCATGCAATCTTCCAATTCCTCCTCCATCATCTCCATACCTGCATCACAGCCAAAATTCATTCTTTCATACCATGCAACAAAAATGCAAAGTGTCTTGAAGCAAAAACACATAGAACATAATTTGTTTTTGCCATAACTTGAAAACCATGCATCCATTTGACAAACCCTTTTGTGGGGAATTGTACAAGGGTGATGGCAACATGCTTGAGTAGTTTCAGCCAATTCTGGTGCACGGTTTCCAAGAAATCAACCTCCATCACCATCAGCCATTTTCGCATTTTCTCCATATCTGTGCATCTGTTTCAAAACATGTTTCATGGGGATATGAATATGAGTGATGGTAACCTACCCAAGCAGTTTCAGTCGATTCCGATGCACAGTTTCCGAGAAATCGATCTCTGAAATCTTCAGCCATTTTCCATTTTTCTCAAAATCAGTGCATCCATTGATCACGACTTTGCTATGGGAGATGCATAATGATGATAGGAACATGCTCAACAAGTTTCAAATCAATCCGGTTTACCATTTGGGAGCAATGGCGAAAACAAGTTCTGGTTCTGTGACAATGCAGCAGCATCAGCTTGAACGTGCAGATTTGAACGTGGAAACAATTGCCTGGAGCTTAGATCTGGCCAGAGGACACCTGCACAAGGAAACGAGCCATGAATCAGCAACCAATCCATCATGCAACCATAGAATCAAATGCATGCAGCAATGACAGCCCACAACAGCTCACGGCAGCCATTCGACTTCCAGGTACATGACTGAAACTAATTCCTCTGATTGCATGAATGTAATTTAGAAACTGCATGAGCAATGAGATGGTCAGGATTAAAAAAAATTGGTGGCCAGCTAACTGGCCACCCGCATCTAGTTCAACAGCGCTCGGTGGGTGAGTAAGACACGTGCGCTCAGCCATCTCAGGAGGAAATTGGGAAACAAGTAATGGTGACTATTTGACCTTCAACGTGATTGATGGAGAGATCATAGGTAGGAAACATGATGATTCGTGACAGCACTTATGTCTGCATGGCCAACACATGTTCTTGCCAACTCACCACAAATCACGCAACAACTAAAGAAGGCTCGGCTGAAGTTCACGAACTGCTGTTCATCTGCACTTGCCACATCGTCAACTGAAGTTTGCACAAAATGATTAACTAGTAATCCTGCACCAGTTTCTCTACCTGTCTTCTAGATTCTGATGTGTATTAGGCTCGCTCAGAGGTGCAGGGCGCTCTACAGGCATTTCTACAGGAAGTCGTCTACAGGAAAGGCAGAAAACAACCCTGCAGAAAGAAAACACGGGATTTTTAGAAAATTTCAAGCTCAAAACGAGGTATGCTCGAGAAAACTCCTCTATGCATGGTATGTTTTGAAAAGGTGGTGAATTGGACAACATCATATTGTGGAATCAGAGAAAAATCTGCCAGTGAATTGGAAGAAAAACGTTTGCCTATGTATTGCACTGGGTTTCCCAGTCATTTCTGCATCAAGATTCTCGTCCATGTTTCCTGTTTTTAGAATTCTCCTGTAGGGAAGATGTATGCAACTGTGGGGGCCAGCCTGTGTATGAAAAATTTTAAATTTTCATATCTGTATGTGTGCTGAGAAGAAAACTTGATCTCTGTACTCTGTCTGTGAAAACAAAATTCTTCTTTTCAAAAGCAGAGAGTCAAATTCAGTACAAAAGCAATTTAAAACAAAGGGAAATATTGCAATTTGATGTTGTAAGGAGAAGCACATGGAAAATTCCTTGTTTGGTTTCAGAAAAAGGTGAAAATTCAGCTATCCCTCTGTTTTCAGTTCTACCTACTTTCTCACCTGAGCATTCTTTTTAGAAAAAACACTCAACACCACATGGAGGACAAGCAAAAGGAATTTAGAGAAACAATATCCAAGGGAAGAGACACAGCCTAATGTTGAAATGAGGATAAAGCAGCACCAAGAGAGGAAGTCTCAGGCAGAAGCTGAAATATTGATACTGAAACAACAGTTGTAGGAGAGAGAAGCCTAGATGGCCTGCACAGTCAGCTAGGCAATAGAAGCCCTGCAATAGAGACAACCAGCTAGATCCTATGCATTGTATCTTAAAGACCAAGAAGCCCTCCATACATTCACACTCCCTAGTTGGGAAGTCTTCAGGGACATGATAGCAGAAAGTGACATAAAAGCCCTCACCGATGATATCAACCCTTCTAATAGCGAGGAAGAAGAGAAGAAAGGGGAAGAAGATGAAGGCTGCCACAGCCAAAAAAAAAAAAAAAAAAAAAAAAAAAAAACAACAACAACAACAACAACAGGAAAAGACACACCCTGAGATATCAAGGACACAAGCAGAAACAGAAGGCATAGAGATTTCTACAGGAAGTGAAGGGAAAGAACAACAAAAAGAGAAATCCCCTGAAATGTTGGCAAGGGAAGAAGCAGTTGTTCATGCTGCATTAAGCACACCTACAAAACAAAAAGAAAAAAGAAAAAGGTAGGCATCCATGTATTTTAAGGCCAGGAAAAGCATATGAATTCAAACAAGCAGAATAGGAGGAGCAGTGGAAGGACATGGAAAAGAAACGCAAGACAGACCACCACAGAAGGAACAAGAAGAATGAGTGAAATGCCAAGCTGCTGAGGCCAAAACTGTGGGAGGAATGAAGGAAAAAACACCAAGGGAGAAATGGTTTCAAACACGTGCAGAGAGGACTAAAAATGTCAAAACAAGTAGGGACACACCCAAGGCAACCACAGCACAGGTCGAGGAGAAGGCACCCTCAGCCAAGCAGGCCAAAACAGTGAAGACTGTTTCTACAGGAAGACAGAAAACAACCACTACAAGACTTTCTACAGGAAGTTTGGAAAAAGGGCAGCAAAAGGAGAAATCAGCCTAGATCTTAGCTAAGGAGGCATCACCTGTGTTGGCCACCCTAAGCACATCCATCCCCTCCATGGACACTCATTCTTTTCAGGGTTCAGACACAATTTAGTCATGGTTCAACTTTCTACAGGAAGTTCTGTATTTTTACCAGAAACATTCTGTAGAAGCCTTTGGGTAGGCTAGAATCAATTATGGAGAGGGATTTGAAGCTTGAAGACTATTGAGGAGACATGCAACCACTCTTTTCTTCCATCCTCCACTGGTTTCATCTCCTTTCGCCACCATTGATGCCATCAGATTGAATATACTTGCACACTCATACCAAGGCTGAGAATTCACTAGGAAAAGGAACAGGCAGTGGGAAGAAGTAAAGAAGCATGGTTTCATGACAGAAAAGAGGACATCACTTCAGAAGCTTGGCATGACAAGGAGGCCACCAAGGCCATCAAAGATGAGGAGAGAGATTGGTTGCTCAGAGGATGAGTAACACTTTCAGTAGGGGGGTGATGATGAGCCCCAAAAATGGATAATTATTTGGGCTCATTCAACCTCCTAATTTGACTTAATCCACCATTCTCATTACTTTATTGCACGTTTTTAATTATATTTATGCTAATAGAGTGAATTGGGTTAGTCATTATGCCAACAAGTCTAATGGGTGCTTTGTGTAGCCTTTTTGGTCAATTTGGAGACAAAATTGAAGGTCTTAATGAGCACTTGGCAGCCAAATTCGTGGGAAGACAAGGGAGAGGATTTGTAGGAAGGTGTCCCCTTCATTTATGGGCCCTTACCTCGAATTCCCCACCATCAGCTCGGAGTTCAAGGGCTACCGAATCAATCAACACAAGGGCAGCCAAGCAAGTCAAGTAGGACTGCTGTTAACTACAAGTCTTGGGCAGGCGAGTCCCTAAATTTTAGGAGGACTGTTGGGTCCTCAAATTGTATAAATAAGAAGGCTTAGGGCCTCATTTTGGTTATCCAGTGGATGTTAGCTAGTTAGCCAGTAGATAGTAGCTAGTGGTTAGTCATTTTGTAGCCAATAGTTAGCTAGTTTATAGTTCGATTTTGATGCAATAGATTAACTTTGCTTTCAGCTCATTTGCAAGTTCTTCTTCTGGACAGTTTTGATGTAATTCTTCATTTCTTGATCAATAAAGAGGAATCTAGCTTTGCACCAGCTCTAAATCTCTCTTGGGAGGCTGTAGCTCTTGGGGTTGGGCCCATCTCAAGCGCCCAGTACCTCCTTCGTTTATCTTTATGTGTTTGCTGCGTTCTTAAAATAAAATCTGCTATTTAGATTTAGATCTTGCTTCATTATTTAGATTTATTTTGATGGTTAAAGTAGTTTTTTATGTTTAGAATATATTGGTAGGATAATAACAGGAAAACGCTCCAAAAAAGGGTCAGCAAACACTTTTGGTTTCACCTCTTCCTTATTCGATCAGGGGCTGGAGTTGAAGTAACCATGCTGTCCCAAACAAAAACACTTTCTTTGCTTCACCATGCAATCATTAGTGTTTGAATCTCGTTCGTAGAAATTGATATCAGTTTGGATGCATGCTTAGGTTTATGATCACTTAGTTTCATAGTTGTTTCACATGGTTTCACTGCAAATAAACTTCTGTTCATTCCCTTTTGCTGTTAGGTCATATTAGAGTGAAGTAACTAGGTCATAGGTTTTGTAACTAGATCTTTGTTTTCTTGCATGTCTTTGTTTGTTCAGTTTGAAAAACCACTTACAGAGTACCTGTTATCCTTCCTTACCTGCCCATCCTCCATCCAACCTACCCGCTTCATCCTTCACTTATAAACCTTACCTTACATTTGCCTCATCTGCTTACTTTGCCATGATTCTCATCTTCTTGTGCAACATTGTTTCATCCATCCTTGAACAAATCCAATCGCTCCTTAGCCTCATCCACCAATTCCTAGACCTCTTCACACCCCTATTTCACCTTCATACTCATTCCTCCATCTTTTTCCCTCCATCCATGCTCCAAAATCCCATTTCGAAACATCCTGTAGAAGAATTACAGAACATCCTGTAGAAACCCCTGCAGACATCCTGTAGAAGTTCATAAACACGGTTGCATGGCATCCAGACTTTGTGAAACTCTCTGAAAGGATGTTAGGGACCCCTTAGACCCTCTCTGAACCTTCCCAACCTTTCCAAAGCATTTCTCCTCCTTGATCCACCTCTGCACAATGAAAAGCTAGTTAAAAGCACATGCATGATAATTCTAACAACTTAATCAAAAATACAAAAGGATGTTTTCTTTAGATAGTGATAACTTAGACACATGCATCTTACCTTCCTAGAAGTAAAGGCATCTCTTTCAGTAGTTTTCATGCTCTCCTTTGCGTCAGTAGGACTAGCTGGTAGAATTAGGGTTTGCATTTCTTTTTTGTCTTTCGGTTTCTTTTCACAATTAGATTAGCTTCTTTCGAGTTAGCTTTCATCCATCAATTAAAAAGCTTCTTCTAAGAGCTCATAGAAGTTGGCTTAAGCTCCTAGCGGACTTGTGCCAGCTGACCAAGTGACAGCTGCGGCAAGAGCTAGTACTTGTGCATACAACAGCGTCGCTTCCAAGTTTGTTACGAACTACCGGGTTGATAAAATTAAAGAAGGGAGTTCCAGGAGTTGTAGCATTATTGCTACAATACTGGGGCCCACCAGCGAGCCTACGTATCCGCGACTTAGTATATAGCGTACCAGCGTATATATGCAACTTGGGCTTAATGAACCTGCGTATATGAAATTTCTCTTCATTCTTGTAGTCTGGACTGAGATCTGTCATCAAAGAGAGTTGCCATCAAGGACAACACCTGTACCGTAGCACCACACCTGTGCCAAAATGCCAACAATCTCCCCCTTGGACTTGATGGCAACCCCAAGATCCTTAGAATCATTCCCCCCCTTTGTCATCAAGGGCAAAGGGCTGCGCTCCCCCTGAGTACATGCTGATATCTCTGCTCTGCTGTGCTGAACATGCTCCCCCTGACTGTAGGCAAGATCTGCAAAAGATGTTCTTAAAAAAGAACCAAGACTTATACATCATAAAGGACCTTCCTATCACCAAAAGACTCAATACATACATCCATACTCCCAACCAAGAGGGGATACATCAGAAATTTACATATAACAACCAATTACATTACATCATTCATCCCAGGCATAGTGGGGAAACCAACATAAGCCGTTACATGACCTTAACACCATAAAAGAGCTAAAAGAGATACATGACATAGAGACAGAAAAATCTAGACCAAGACTTATGAAAGTCACCAACAGCATCTGATAATCATCTTTTAGATCAGCACCCAAGATTTCCTTCTGTGCTCCTTCTCCTGAAACCAACAACAGTTTTGAACTAGAACCAAAAGCATCTAAATGCCAGCAATGCTTTATTAGACTTTAAGCTGCTCCCCCTAAAACTGCACCTGAAGGACTCTGGCATACCCATCTCAACCTTCTCCAACCAGAGTCTACCCTTGCTGTTTAGAACTCCATATACGGGACTTCACCTGCATAAATCAGCGTATGTACGCGGATATCCCTTATACAACACGTGTACACCAACTTTTCTTTAGAACAGACAAGCTTCAACAATAGGATGAAGCATCAACTACTCCCAGATTTTGTCTGATATATTCAAAAGTCTCCCTGGGCAGTGGTTTTGTGAGAATATCAGCAACTTGTTCTTTAGAAGAAACATACTCCAACTTGACCTTTTTTTCAAGCACTTGTTCCCGGAGGAAGTGATACTTGATTGGTATGTGCTTGGTCTTTGAATGCATGACTGGATTCTTTGAAATGTTGATTGCACTTGTATTATCACATAAGATAGCGACAGGTAGAGTGCAAGTGATTTGAAAATCCTGCAAGGTCTACATCATCCAAAGAAGTTGTGTGCAACAAGATGCCGCAGCCACATATTCTGCTTCAGCTGTAGATAAAGCAATCGAACTCTGTTTCTTGCTGAACCAAGATACTAATCTGGAACCCATGAAGAATGCACCACCACTTGTGCTTTTCTTGTCATCCACACTTCCAGCCCAATCTGCATCTGTGTAAGCATGAAGAGTGAGATCTGTATCTCTAGGATACCATAAGCCATAGTTTTGAGTCCCTTGAAGATACTTGAAGATTCTTTTGACTGCCTAAAGATGAGTTTCCTTTGGGTTGGCTTGAAATCTTCCAACAATTCCTACTGCATGCATAATATCTGGGCGGGTACCTGTCAAATAAAGCAAACTCCCAATCATGGATCTATAAGTTGGTTGATGAACTGCTGCTGATTCATCATTTGCATTGAGGCTGCATCCTTTAACCATGGGGGTACATACTAGCTTTGAATCTTCCATGCCATACTTCTTCAAGATCTGCTTGAGGTACTTGGTTTGAGACAAGAAAGTACCTCCTTCATTTTGTTGGATTTGCAATCCAAGAAAGTATGTCAATTCTCCAAGTAATGACATTTCAAATTCTTTCTGCATAACCAAGGCAAAGTTTTGACTCATAGCCTCTTCATTGCTGCCAAAGATAATATCATCTACATACACAACAAGTATTAGCAATTTGTTATTTTCAACTTTTATATAGAGATTGCTATCTGCTGATCCTTTTGAAAAACCTTGTTGGTGAAGATATTTGTCCAAACGATAGTACCAAGCCCTTGGAGCTTGTTTGAGACCATAGAGAGCCTTTTTCAATCTGCATACAAGGTTTGGATCATTCCCAAGAATGAAACTATCTGACTGCTCAATATATACTTCTTCTTCTAAGTCTCCATTCAGAAAGGTTGATTTCACGTCCATTTGAAATACCTTGAAGTTTTGAAAGCTTGATAGAGCAAGGAACATTCGGATGGCCTCAAGTCTTGCAACAGGAGCAAAGGTCTCTTCAAAATCTATTCCTTCTTGCTGCGCATACCCTTTACAAACAAGTCTGGGCTTGTTTCTAATTACTTCTCCACTTTCATTCAATTTATTTTTGAAGACCCATTTTGTCCCTATGACATTCTTATCTTTTGGTCTAGGAACCAATTCCCAAGTGTTGTTATTTTCGATTTTCTCAAGTTCTTCATACATTGCTTTGACCCAACATTCATCTTTGCATGCCTCTTTCACATTTTGTGGTTCAGTGGAAGAGAGTAATGCCAAATAGCTTGAAGCTTATGCAATTGTTCTTCTTGTTTGTACTCCTGCTTCTTTCTGCCCCACAATCTGAGATTCTGGATGATTCTTCTGAACATATCTGGATGGAGTCTTCTCTTCTATTCTTGTCTGCTCCTCTGGTTCTTCTTGAGGTTCTTCTTCTTCATCATTCTGTCTTTGAGGGTAGCCTTCATCTTCTTCGATGTCTTCATGATGAACTTGCCTAGGAATGTATCCCTTCTCATCAACCACAACATCAATGCTGTCAACAATTCTGCCAAGTATTTTATTGTAGCACTTGTATGCTTTGTTATGTGGAGAATAACAACGAAGAATTCCTTCATCTGCTCTTGGTTCAAGTTTTCCAAGTTGCTCATCAGTATTCTTAATATAACATTTGCTCCCAAAGATTTTTAAGTGCTTCATCGAAGGAGTCTTACCACACCAGAGCTCATGAGGGGTTTGAGTGCTGTTTACTCATACATTTGTTTTGTTGAGAATAATAACCGCAGCATGTGCAGCTTCACCCCAAAAAGTTGCGGGAGTACCTGATTCATCAAGCATAGCACGAGCCATTTGTTGGACTGTTCTGTTCATTCTTTCCACAACTCCATTTTGCTGAGGAGTTCTAGCTGTAGAGAATTCTCTTCTTATCCCATGTTATTCACAGAAATCGAAAAAATCATTCGAGGTAAACTCCCCACCTCTGTCAGATCTGAGGCACTTAATTTTGTGTCCTCATTCATTTTCAGCCAAGGCTTTGAAGGATTTGAATTTTTCGAATGCTTCATCTTTGTGCTTCATAAGTCCTAACCAGACAAACCTGGAGAAGTCGTCAATGAATAATATCAAATATTCTTCTCCTCGAGGTGTTCTTTTCTGAATGGACCACATGTATCTGTATGTACTAGCTCAACAGGCATGCTAGTTGATCCTTCCTTCTTAGGAAAATTAGTTCTGGTTTGCTTTCCAAACTGACATGATTTGCATATGGTGTTGTCTGGAATTTTGATATCTGGAAGATCACGAACTGCCTGATATTTGCATGCTTTCCTTATTTGTGAAAAGCTTAGATGCCCCAACCTCCGATGCCATAGCCAGTGTTCATCATCCTTGCTCAAATAGCATTGTTGTTGTCTTTCTTCAAATATGTATAGATTATTTGGAGTCCTTCTTCCTTTGATCACTGTTTCACCTGTATCAATATCACGAACACAACATCCATTTGATCTAAATATTACCTTTGTTCCTTGATCGCACATATGACTGACACTCAGAAGATTATGCTTCAATCCATCAACATACAAAACATTTCCAGCTTTGACCTTCTCTTTCAACGGAGCGACGCCTTTTCGTTTTATGGCTGCAGAGATATCGTTTCCAAAAGAAACTTTCTTTCCCTTTTCTAATGCGGTATATGATTCAAGTTTTTCTTTGTCCCCTGTCATATGCTTCGAACATCCGCTGTCAATGTACCATAGACTTTCTTGACCTTCTGCATAAAAGGCTATCCCACATCTTTCTAGTTGTGGTTCCTTTATTCTCCATGTTCTGACATTTGAGGTTTGTTCTTCCAGAACCTGATCCTGCATTCAGAGTCTTCATGACCAAAGTTATTACAAATAGAGCATTCAACTTCATTTTCAGGAACCGAAAAGTTGTTATAAGTCCTTTTCATGGTTCCAGTCATACTTCTTTGCTTTTGAGCTTCTCTAGTCATGATTGTCTTGTAGGCAACACATTGAGCTGCTTTTTGACCGAAGCTATGGCAAGAAAAACATTGGCCATTAAAGAAATTTCTACGATAATCAAATCTATCATCCAACTGATTGTAGCTTCTATTGACATCCATTCTTGGGGCAAATTGGGAAGATTTTACCTGTGGCTGATTGTAGCTTCTGTTTGTCCTTAAGGCACCTTGTCCCCGAATTCCTTGATAGTCTTTATTTGTTCTTGAGGTAAACTGTCCTTGATTCACCTGATGACTTTTATTTGGCCTTTGCTCGCTCCTCCTTGCTGCATCAAGATAACTTTTAGAGGTAGAAGCTTGAGATGTTTCTCCATTATATCCCAGACCTGTCTTGATCAGAGGAGAACGCTGCACATTGATAATCTCATCCAAGGTTTCAGTTCCTTTAACAAATCTAAGATTAATTGCTTTTGTTTTCTCAATCTCCTTTCTAAGACAAACAATATCACATTCCAATTCTTCAAGATGTTTTTCCTTTTCAGCCAATTGACATTGTAGAGAATCAATAATAGCACTTTTCTCTTCTAAGAAAACTTTGAGATTATTCATTTCTTCACAAAAGCCTTCTACATCTATAGCATCCATGTATTCATCATCTTCAAAAGCTATTAAAAGTTTATATCTATTACCTTGTTCATCTTCGTCACTGTTTGAAAGACCATCACTATCTTCATGAGTGTAATAGCTTTTCTTCTTTTCATTTTGTTTCTTGTTCCATTTAACAGGTTCCTTTCCCTTGTCATTCTTATCTTTGTGAGGACATTTGGCAGCATAATGACCTACTCTTCCACAAGTAAAGCATTTAAAAGGTAACTTACCTCTGAACCTTCCAGAACCCCTTTGAAGATTTCTGACAAAATTTGATTCTTCATCTTTTGGCACGTGACTTGCTTCATAATAATCTTCTTTGCTTGAAGCCTTGAAAGAAGCTTCTCTTCTGTCTGACAGACCTCCCTTTCTCATTTCATAAGCAGTTAGAATTCCGTGAAGCTGAGACATAGTAAGAGTTCGTAGATTTTCCTTTTCTTTTATTGTAGACACTTTAGATTCAAATTTCGGGGACAATGATCTTAGAACCTTTTCAAACACAATAGCCTCTTTTATTTCTTCACCCAAGTTTTTCATGCAATTAAAAATCTCATCTACCCTAAGGAAATAGTTAGCCACACTTTCATCATTATACATTCTGAGAGTCTCATACTTAATCCTGAGAGTTTGAAGTTTAGCATGCTTGTTCGTCTCCTTCATAGCTCGTGACAATTTTGTCCCATATTTCTTTTGTAGATTTATAGTGCATTACCTTCATGAATTCCGATTGGGATATACATCCCAATAGGGTACTGAATTCTTTCGCATTTGTTTCATATTTCTTTTTCTCGGCTGAATCTGTAGGAGTAGCTGAAGGAAAAGTGTAGCCTGTCTCTACGATGTCCCAAACTTCTGTACCAAGAGATTGAAGATAGGCAGTAACTCTTACCTTCCAATAATTGAAGTTTGTCCCATCAAAAACCGGTGGCCTGATTGATGCTTCTCTCTCGTAGTTGCTCATGATGAACGATCTACCTTCAAGCGATCAAGCTTCTCTGAAGGACTTGCTCTGATACCAATTGTTGAAAAATAATACTGAGAGGGGGGGGGGGTGAATCAGTATTATCAGATCAATAATACTTTTTCAATTTCATACTCAGAAACATATACGCTACTTCAGTTAAGTGAACCAGCGTGTACACGCTACTGTGTTTAAAGAAACCAGCGTATAACCAGAAATCTTATGATTCAGTTAGCTTATCTTCAGTAAATGCATCAGGACATTATTAACCATATTAATAGTGAACAGGTGCAGAACAGATCATCACACAAAAGCCACACACATGAACACCATAATATAAGGTGGAAACCCAATGTGGGTGAAAACCACCTGCTGCAAGTCGTCTCTATCTTTCTTTAATAAGAAACTTCAGTTTACAATCTTTTGTACTGGTGCAGCCTTATACCAGTACGCAGGCTACAACCTCCTCTCGTTTCCAGACTCTCCTGGAAGGGAGCTCCAACCCCCTTTTCTCTTGTACTAGCTAAGATACTAGTACGTAGGTGCTGGCCTACAATCTTCTTTCCTTCAGGTACCGCTTTTCATACATTTTCAGACTGGATATTCCTGAAGCACAACATTACAATCTGAAGATCACAATTCATCAATTTTCATAACAGATCATTGAAGCACAAAACAACCAATACTAGCATCATCAATCTTTGAATCACTAAACCACTGAAACCTTGTCAACACCCAGTCACCAGAACACAAAGCAGACTACAGAACTCTGCAATAACAGTCAGACCCAACTGTAACCCCAAAAATTAAGCTTCAAAAGATATACGCGACTTCAGTGAAACCAACCCGCGTATACACGCGCCTTTACCAAAGACAACCTGCGTTCAGATCTAAAAATAATTTCTCATAACTTGTAGCTGTACCAGACATCAGTCATACTCAAAACATAACATTGCGTCAGTATGCAGATCTAAAAATACGCATAATCAACTATATACCGATAGTTCATTTCAAACCATTTTATCCCGATCTATCCTTAGATCTAGTCTTCCATCAACTGGTGTGATCTCTCCTTAGCTTAGATCAAGCAACCCAGAACCTGCATACTAGATCTCTTTCTTTATCAGATATTCAAGACTTTTTCGATACATTTGCCTAATGATCTTCTTCTCCTTATATAGCCTTAGGCCCTTCACAATACCACGGTCCAAAACCATAGTAACACAATACCATCAACTTCAAAACTAGGGATCAACACGTCTGTCGAGATACCTTGGTCAAAAACATAGGCTCAAGTACCGAGGACTAACTACCACGGACCAAAAGAAAGCTTCTCGACATGTACGCTCTTTTCTGTTCATGAAACTGCGTGTATACGCGACTTCTTATATAGCGAGCCTGTGTATCCGCGACTTAGTATATAGCGTACCAGCGTGTATACGCAACTTGGGCTTAATGAACCTGCGTATATGAAATTTCTCTTCATTCTTGTAGTTGGACTGAGATCTGTCATCAAAGAGAGTTGCCATCAAGGACAACACCTGTACCGTAGCACCACACCTGTGCCAAAATGCCAACAACTGTGTCTTTAAGTTGTTTTAGAATTTGATCAATTATGTGTTGGGGCTCGCTAGCTTTATCTTTGAAGATCCACCTGTTGCGCTCCTTCCAAACATTCCAAATGCCAAAGCCTGGTACTAATATCTAGGCTTTGTTAATGATCTCATTCCTTAAGAAGTTCTTCCCCCATTTTTTCAAAGTGTTGGATATTCTTAGGCTGTCCCTATCGGATTGTCTAAAGATTGAGGCCACCTAGTTCAACACCTTAGCAGAAAAAGGGTAGAGGTTGAGAAGGTGTTCAATCGTTTCCTCATGTGAGCCATAGAGATGACATTTGGAAGGACCAATGAACCTTTCTTTAGGAGGTTTTCCCATGTTAGTATCATTATTTGATGCACTATCCAAATGAATAACTTTATTTTCATCCAGTGAGGAATTTGCCAAATCTTCTTCCAAACTTGATCAGTATTCACAAAGTTAAATCCCGTGACTACCTTTTTTGCCTCTTTGAGGTTAAATCTACCTTCATTATTCTTCTCCCATCTAAATTTCTCAAGTGAGGAGGAAACCAGAATCTATCTATGCTCTAAGTCCTAGGTAAGAGCATTTGCCTTGTCCTTTAAAGGACTCTCATCACTGTAACTTAGATCCTTCCATTTCCTCCATTTTCCATTATTCCATCCCTCGTCCCAGAAATCTTTAACCAATAACAGACATTTGCTATTTGTGTCTCGCTTGAGGGCTGCTAAGTGATTCCTGTACAAGACGGGTTCTTGTTTCCAGATTTCCTCCCAAAATCGAGCACGGTCCCCTGCTCGGATTTCCTAGAAACAATGTTGCTAAACAATGCTTTTATTCTCCCAAGCAAGGTTCGAAATGTGTGAGCCCCTATTTTGTCTAAAAATTCTAATATGATCCTTCTCCTACCAATGCTTGGCATACTTTTTTTTCCAAAGCTTTGCCCAGGGGGCATTCGGCTCCTTGATCCATCTCCACCAAAGCTTATCTCCCGAAACATTGCTGAGAGTCTCTGGATCATTTAGCCCCAAGCCGTTATGGATTTTGGGCTTACAGAGCTTATCCCAGGCAACTAAAGGGCACTTCTTTTTCTATTCTCCTCTACCCCACAAAAATTCCCTTTATATGCTCCTTGTCTGCTGCTTAATACCTTGAGGATTAGGGAGAGATGCAAACATGAAAATGGGAATGGCCTGCAATACCACCTGTGTGAGCACACGTCACCTTATTAAGTTTAAAGATCTGCATGTCCATTTTCTGATCTTGTCGAGAAGTTTATTTAAAATTGGTTCCCAGATTTTCTTTCTTAGAGGTTGGTTAGTAAGAGGAATGCCAAGATATTTGGAAGGTAAATGTTCCCTTTGAAAACCAAGAATCCTGGTAATTTTTCTCCGTATAGCAATATTAGTATTGAAGAAAAAAATTTGAACTTGTTGAGGCATAACTCTATACCTGCTGCCATAGCAAAATCATTTAGGATATTTTTTATTGCTCTTGCTTCCCTAACTGTGGGTATGCCCTGCAACATAGTATCATCCAGAAATTGTTGATGAGTGTTAGCCTCTCCATCTGGGGTGGGCTTGATACCCTGAATTCGACCTTCGACATTTTCCATTTTGATTGCCCTACCCAGCCCTTCCATCATGAGGATGAAGAGGAAAGGTGAGAGTGGATCTCCTTGTCTGAGCCCTCTGGAAGTTGTGAAGGTACTTGAAGGAGCTCCATTAGCCAAAATGGAAAAGCTAGTCATGGTAACTAGTGACATAACCCATCTTATCCAGTTTTGGTCAAAGCCATAGGCTTCTAGAATAGCTCTGATATAAGACCAGCTGAGTTTGTCATAGGATTTTGCAAGGTCCAACTGAATGACCATACCTGCTTGATTATTACATTTGAGAGAGTGTACCACCTCATGAGCTTGGATGATGTTGTTGAGAATTTTCCTTCCTTCCACATAGCCTGTTTGCTCTTCTGAGATGATGGAAGGAAGTAGGGGCTTGAGTCTATTGGCTATTACTTTGGAGATGATTTTATACACCACATTACATAAGGCTATGGGTTTAAGCCATCCGAAGTCATAGCATTTTCCTTTTTGGGGAAATCTATGAAAGAAGCATTCAGTGCTTTCAGAACCTTTTTGGATTTTCTCAAGTCTTCCACAACCTCGAGGATGTCCTGTTTGACTGTTTCTTAGCAGGCTTTGAAGAAGTCTACGTTGAATCCATCAGGGTTTGGTGCTTTTCCACTTTTCATTTCCTTAAACACCTCACTGACCTCCTCTTTCGAGACTGGCCTGTTAAGATTGTGTTTGTCCTCTCTAGTAACCAACTTAGGAATATACTAGGTGAACTGATCAATGAACCTAGATCTATCCTCCATATGCTCCTTTGCAATATTGAAGAAGTGTTGTACTAGACTTGATTCCATGTCCTTGGGAGAGACAAGCTCAATACCCTGAGAATCTCTAATCTTTGTGATTCTATTGTGTGCTCTGTGGGCCATAGTGGATTTGTTGAAGAACTTTGTATTTCTTTCTCCCTGTTTGATCCATTGAATCCTAGATTTATACCTCCAGAAAATTTCCTCTTGTGAGCATCAATCTTCCCATTCTTCCTGCAAAGAGTTAGTTAGTTTTTGCCTCTATTTATTAAAGCCCTCTATGATATTGATCTAATTGAGTTCCTGGATTTTCTACTCAGTTTCTATTATGGCCTTGAGGATGTCACCAAATTCCCTTTTGATCCAAGATTTAAGTTTGGATTTAATATATTTCAGTCTCTGCTGGAGCATGAACATTTTAGTACCCTACATATTCAACTCTTCTTTCCACCATTCATCGATGTTACTTGTGAATTTGGGATGTGAGAGCCAGGCATTTTCGAATCTTAAGGGCTTGTTTCTTGGTGTGCCCATAAAGGTGGCTTCTAGCTAGACTAGCCAGTGATCCAAACCTCCAAAGGGCATAATGGAAGATTTGATGGTTGGTCCTATGAGGAGGAGATCCTCGGAAACAATAAATCTATCATGTTTGGAAGCCACTTGAGAAGCCCCTCCCCTTTTATTGTTCCAAGTGAAGGTCCCATTCATTGTCTTAGTGTCCACTAGTCCCATGTTCATGATGAAATCTTGGAAGGCTTCAGAGTCTCTGCCTCGTTGTCTAGTGCCTCCTTTTTTTTTGAAAGAGATCTTATCATATTGAAATCCCATGAAACTATCCAAGGCATATTGGGATGTCTTGCTCTTAAACCTTCCAGGGAAGTAACAAGCTTGAGCTTATCTACTTGCTTTTGAGTTCCATAAACATTTTTTATCATGTATGTCTCCTTATCACCTACAACATTACACACCAGAGATAGATAGTTCCTGGATGCTTCAACATCCATGATTCGAAATTTCTATGGATTCCACAGAGTAAGAATCCCACCTGCTGAGTTATTTTCCTTAACCTATAAATACTCATACTTGATTAACCATTTGTTATGAATTTCTCTTATTTTTTCCATTGAACATTTAGTTTCTTGAATAAAGACCATGTCTATCTTTTCTTCTTTTATTATGTTACTTAGATTCCTTTGTTTCTTTCTACTACCTATACCTCTAATATTCCAGGTTGTGAGCTTCACTAAGAAAGGTTAGTAAAGGAATAGGTGGTAAGATCATTCATCCTACCTGTGTTAATCAATAGTTTTCCACATTCATTTAACAGTTCATTATGTATTTTCCTTCCTCTTTTCCTTCCCGAGTGCTTTGGAGATTGTGCTTGTAAGTTCTCCATCATTTTGACCCCACTTGGCTCCTGGATTTCATGGTTTCTTTTGACACCAGCTCCCTTCGATTGTGCCCTCCATAGAAAGAGCTGTTGAACTGGATCATAGTCTTCTTTTGGCAAGGAGTCCACTCCTTTGTTCTTTCCTTGTTCCAGAAATATTTCTAGATGTAGATTTTCCATATCTAAAATCTCCTTTAGTTCATGGTCCTCCATTCCTACCTCGCTTGGAGTCATCTCATGGTCCTTACTAATCTCCATGCAACTTGGTATATCCTCCTTCTGCTAGTTCTTTGTTGTGATATCCTCCATTTCAGTTTCTGTATCCTGCTCCTTAAATCTGTTCTCCCTATCCTGGACTCTCTCCACATTCTCCTCCACATCCTCTAGGATTTTGAAACTGTTTTGTCTTGTGTATCTATATTCATTGATCTACTTGTGTGGATGTTTAGCCTCTTTCCCTTTGCCCCCAACCTTGGTGAAACCCTCGTGATCCTTATCCAAAGGGGTTTTCCCATTTCCTTCCATATTGTTTGTTGGGCAGTCTCTTAATAGATGGCCGTGTTCATGAAATTTGTGGCACCTGAATGGTATGTGCTCATAGTCCACCATTTGCACCCATTCTTCATCATATACCCCTAAAATTATTGCTTCCGAAAGTGCTCCAGATAGATCCATTTCCACACATATTCGAGCGAAGGAAGTATATTTACCTTTAAGAGTTGTCTATGATATCTTCAGAAAATGCCCTAGCTTGTTGCCGATGGTTGTTAAAGATTCTGGTTGCCAGTAATCTAGAGGTAATGAGTATAGCCTAATCCAAACTGGTACAGATGTAAATGTTTCATGTTCCGGGACAAATTTCATCATCCATGGCCACATGTAGAGTCCTGCCACAACATAGAAATAAGGCCCTCCTTAGAACACTTTGTCTTTGTCCTCTAGGCTCGCAAACACCATCGTGAAGAAGCCCTTAGAACCCAAATGTAAATGTATATCTCCCTTTAGCTTGCAATGGCTCCTAATCCAAATATGTAATGTCCTCTCTATCCGCCATAACCACATGAACTTGCAGATGATCACATGTTCTTTCATATGGTCCCTATGCAGTTGAATCACTGGATCACTTAGTATGACCCGAGGAATGGTGCTCGTTTTGCGTTTGCAGACTCCTGTAGTTCTCCTGGAAGTCGTTTTTCTGCTGCCGCCTCCCTTCTCCTTTTCTTTACTTGTTTCTTGTTGATTCCCTTCCTGATCCTAGAATTCATTTCTTCCAACTGTCTCCATGCCTCTTGCTTCTAAAATATTTTCTAACGGTTTTTTGAAATGCTTCCCTCCTTCTTCCTTGCCTCCCTCTGTGACTGCCTAACTATAGGAGGGAGCGGTGCCCCCCCCTGCACGTCCCGCCATGGAACCCTAATTCAAAACCCTAGCGCCAACTTCAATCCTCGCTCTAGTTTATCCCACCACCCAGGTTGAGATCAATACCAAGAAATCATGTTTGTACTTACTCCCAATCAAATAACAAAATATTGTTGCAATTCGAGTTCATTAGATGATTCCTTGAAGCTAAAGATTATTACTTAGGATAAGGTTTGAGCTACTTTCTCTTGTTAGAAAAGTATTATTTTTTGTTTCCTCATAAGCTCTTTTTAATCAACTTGTGTATTTCTTCTAGAGATCCAAAGTCGTTTTTTTGATAATCAATTCAAGCATAAAGAAAATTTCATGAAGAAAGCAACCAAAAAAGTTGAAAAAATCCATGGAAATATTATAATTTGTCTTGACAATGTAGGTTTGATTTGTGCTTATAAGGTGTCTTATGCAACTTGATTTGATCTAAAATGAAGTGGAGTATTTTTTTAAATACTAAATGTTTTTTCTTTGATTAGTTGTAGTATGTTCGAATTCCATGAAACATATTCTTCCCAACGGTACTACTTTTTTTTAAACCAAATCATAATATCTGATGCTTATTTCTTTAGATTCTATTATTATTATCTATTAAGCCTTAGATTATGATACAAAGGTTGGAAATTTAGGAATAATCATTTTGAAAGCCACGCACACCTTATTTTGTATATTAGAGATACCACGTGACTTCAAGCATCCATTGGTTCATGAAGAGTTTATTTAGAAATATTTGGTAAATGTTTAAACAATGTTTTTATTTTTGTCTTATATGTCCAATATGTGAATGGTTGAGATCCTATAGTAAATTGAGAAGTTAATATATTATGTCTCACTTTTATTCTATATATCACCTATTGACTAGTGGTACATAATTCTATATTCTTTACCATGATTCTAAAACATTCGTCTTAGCCGTGCATTTCATTCACATTTACTTTTGCTCATGTTTTGTAAAGGTTTACAATTTTACATATTTTATTGGTTGGAACTAATTTGTTTTACAGACCAAAATGTCTTCTATCTGTTGTTTTATCACTTCCACTTTTCCTAGTTAAACATGTGTTTATTATTAGTAAATTTTGAGCAAGCTTGATTATGAGATATTAATAGATGTTTCATTTTTTTATTTTGTTTGTGAAGGTTGTTCAATTGTACTTTATGGGTATGTGGAGATAGCATGCGAAAATGATACTATGGAGTACAAATAGTTAAAGATGGACTTATTTTTATTTTTTGGACTCACAAGACAAGGCCAAGATGCAACCAATCAATCATTATGTTAGTAGGAGGTTTACTTCCTCTTGACCCTAATGATCATGTTGTATTGGGGTATGTCACCCAATCACATGTATGGGTAACCATAAGAGAAACGGTCCCTTCTATGTTGCAATTTTCTAGCCAACTCTCATACATTATTTATTATATGTTGTCTTTTTCTTTCCATTTGTTTTTGTAAGTTATCTGTAACCTAATATTTTTAGCATGTAACTTAGTTGGCGTGATAGTGCCTAAGATTTTCCTGAAGGGTGAATACTATGTTCTTAACGTGTACATTTCTATGGTGATGTTTTATTTGTTTTATTTATATAGGTTATTTCACCACATGGTGGCCACTATCACCCAACAGAAAAAAAACTTGAGTTTCTAGTATTTCTGAGGAGAAATGACATTGCCATTGTTGGTTTTCAGGTATATGTTGTATACATACTTTATAGTCTACTTTAGTTTATATTCTAATGTTCATCATCTTTCATTTCTTATTCTTTGCATTGTATCTTTTTTCATTTTCAGAGGAGGATCTCAGTATTGATAGCAGAAGCAGGAATTGAAGAAAGAGGAGAACAATACTGTAGAAGTGACAAAGGCAGAAAGAAAGAAAGAAGAGAACTAGTCTAGGTATACCCTTAAAGTCAAAATTATGCATGAAACACACACATAAAAATTCATGGTCAAGTCTTTAGAATTAGTGAATTCACCTACAATTATGCATTAGCGACACAATGATATTGTTTTGAAGTGATGAAAAAATATTTCATGTGTAAATTGTAGTCCAACCAATTAATGTTAAGTTGGAAACACATATTGTAATAGTTGACATTTAATATAAAATAATTTGTTTTCTTGAAATTATTTGTAGTTGTACTTTACTATTTATTTTTATAACTAACATATGTAACCTTTTGTTTTTCGTATTAGATGAAAATTCACATTGTATGACATTTTTTAATTTAGTCACAAAATCGTGCTAATTAATTTATTTTTATTAATAATGGACACATAAATAAATATTAAACTACTAAATTAGTAGTTTGTATTGATTAATGATGTAACAATCTTGGTGAAAATTCCATGTAATAAAAGTAAATAAAGGGAAAATAGTTTAGATAATCTTTGGCAAAATCACATAACCAATCTTTTGTCGACGCGTTTCGAACCAACCAGTGTGGTTCATTGTCAGGACAAGTTGAAGAACCAATCCGGCTTAGCTTGATTAAATAGAGTGTGCAGAGACTCCAACAGCTATAATGCTAACGGCTAATTTTGACCCAATGATCCTGGTCAAACCACTAAAATAGTTAATTAATACTTCTCGAAAAAGGCATTCATTGTTAATCAAAAAATAGATATATTATTATTATTATCTCAAATATTAAGAGAATTCATAGAATAATATTAATATTTTAATTATAATGCTCATTAATAAATTATATATATTAAATAATCTATATTTAATATTATTCCAATATAATACAAGTAAATGGTAATCAATTATTTTTAGAACATAGTTACCTAGATAATTGAGTAATAATTATTCAATGGTCCTTGGTAAGTTAGATCTTCATTATTTTGTTTTTTAGATTATATCATATTTATTATTTAAATATAATGGTCCATTAAGATAATAATAATATATGTTTATTAATAATCTATATCTAATTTATAATCCCAAACAAATTGTTAAATCAATATTATTCCTAGAATTTAGTCACATTAGGTAAATACCATAGTATAGGGTTGTTAAAGCCAAGTCTATTAATAATAGAATAACTAATATTATTGGTATATCCTAATTTATTCTATAAACCTAATGGTCAAATAATCAATATTAGTTCAATATTTATTAATCCCAATAAAATATTAAAGGTAACTAAGACCTTAGGTAAATATATTATTACTTACAAGATAAATATCATAATTTAGGGTTGATAAAGTCCATGTTTATTACTATAACTAATATTATTGGTATATTCAATATTAAAGTTAACTATATCATTAAGGTTTAAAAAGGGGTTTTTTAGACATTAGTTAAAGGGAGATTACCCCTTTTTAAACCTTAATGACATAGTTAACTTTAATATTGAATATACCAATAATATTAGTTATAGTAATAAACATGGACTTTATCAACCCTAAATTATGATATTTATCTTGTAAGTAATAATATATTTACCTAAGGTCTTAGTTACCTTTAATATTTTATTGGGATTAATAAATATTGAACTAATATTGATTATTTGACCATTAGGTTTATAGAATAAATTAGGATATACCAATAATATTAGTTATTCTATTATTAATAGACTTGTCTTTAACAACCCTATACTATGGTATTTACCTAATGTGACTAAATTCTAGGAATAATATTGATTTAACAATTTGTTTGGAATTATAAATTAGATATAGATTATTTAATAAACATATATTATTATTATCTTAATGGACCATTATATTTAAATAATAAATATGATATAATCTAAAAAACAAAATAATGAAGATCTAACTTACCAAGGACCATTGAATAATTATTACTCAATTATCTAGGTAACTATATTCTAAAAATAATTGATTACCATTTACTTGTATTATATTGGAATAATATTAAATATAGATTATTTAATATATATAATTTATTAATGACCATTATAATTAAAATATTAATATTATTCTATGAATTCTCTTAATATTTGAGATAATAATAATAATATATCTATTTTTTAATTAACAATGAATGCCTTTTTCGAGAAATATTAATTAACTATTTTAGTGGTTTGACCAGGATCATTGGGTCAAAATTAGCCGTTAGCATTGTAGCTGTTGGAGTCTCTGCACACTCTATTTAATCAAGCTAAGCCGGATTGGTTCTTCAACTTGTCCTGACGATGAACCACACTGGTTGGTTCGAAACGCGTCGACAAAAGATTGGTTATGTGATTTTGCCGAAGATTATCTAAACAATGTTATGGACCACAGAAGTCTAAACTCCTTAAAGGGAAAATAATAACCACAGCTTATGGGAAACTTATTCGAAGATTAATGTTGGCTAGAATCCTAGTGATGGGGATCACTTGTGATTGGTTATGGCTAAGGAAATTGGAAAGGGAAATGGCTAAGGCTTTGGAAAGGAAAAATGGTATTTTTGGCACATTTATTTATCAAAATAATGGAAATTAGGAGAAAGAGGAGGTGAAATTTCACAAGTTTCATGTGAGGATGAAAACAAAGGAAAATAATGGAAAATGAAGAAAATAGAGGCCTCATTCATAAAAAGGCTCATGAAGATCATTTTGTAATCTTTTGTCAGTTCAGTGTTGGAGCTCTCTTCTAATCTCTATCTCTCATACTCTTGTAGCCTTAGATTTTTCTTGGAGCACTCTTGGTGGGTGTGCCATACTTGGATTTTGGTGTAAGAAGGCAGAGGAAGAGCAGAAAAATGCAAGAAGGTATCAAGATTAGCACCTTCATTATGTTTGGTTGTAGGTACCAAGTTTCATGTATGTTTCCTTCACTACTTTTGGCATGCATGACACATGCATGTATTTTCTTGGTTGTGATAAGTCATTGGTGTGGAGGATTTCCTAGATTAATATTGGATTGCCTAGCCTTTCCATTTCCTCAATAACCATGGTGATTGTTGGTTTACTTTCATTGTTTGTTTTTGGTTGGTTCTCATGTTTCCTTAGCTTGGGTTGAGTTATAAGTTAATGGAAGTCGCAATTTGAAAAATGCTCTAGAAGCCCTGTAATAGCTTGGGTTGACTTATTAGTCCTAGAAGCCTTGGTTGGACAAACACTCTAGATGTCCTTGGTGGGTTCAATTACTAGTCTTGGAAGCCTTGGTTGGACAAACACTTTGAAAGCTAGATGATAGTTGTGGGCTGAGTTACCAGTCCTCATAGCCTTGGTTGGAACAAACGCTCTAGAATCCCTAGAAGGCTTGGATGGAGACAAATCTAATGATTCTCTTGTCAGATCCGCTCATGATGTGTAATCACTATTTTATGGGGGTAGGTGGATGGCCTATGGAAGCCCTGGATGAGTTTTCATTGATGTGTTCCATGAGATCCCACATTCATGCTTGGAATATGGCATCGGGGTGAATGGCTGAAGAGAGATTTGGCTCAGCCATTCTATGATCAGGTGGAATGAGGAAGTCCCATCCTTGGTTTGGATTTTGCATCATTAATGAAAGGTTATTTCTCCTTGTATCTCTATGAGAGTTATTGTAGGAATTTACTGGGTAATTTCCTTAGATAGAATACTAAGGGACACCACTCAAAAATAGATCATAGATCAATACACCAGTATTATTGGCGTGGTTAAAACCCTCAAAGAGTGAAACAGTCCATGCCCTAAGCCAATGTGGCCACTTTAGGAAATTTATTAATGTGAAAGAAAGAAAATTCACATAATATACTCTCACGAATGGTCACCTTACAAATGACCCTCCATGCTCTTTAAATAGAGATCATGGACCAATCAATTGTTAAGCCATGGATCAAGTGTCGATAATATCAAGCAGAGAATGAACCATTGGATCACTTCACGTCTATAACATATCATGCCCATCAGATTGTAAGTTACAAAAGTACATAGCAAATAAATACACTTTACCTAACTCTACACTATACCAAGTTATACTTAACTATTTCCTATGTGTTGGAATATCATAACATCTCCCCTTCAGAATAACTTGGGATAGGATTGAAGGATGTACAAATATGACACAATAGGAGAAGGAATGGGGAATTAGACCCTATCCCCCCTTACTAACAAATTCTTGAACTCCAACCATAAATCAAAGTTTAGTAAACTTCACCTCTATAAGAGCCTTTGTAAAGATGTCTGCAACTTGATCATCAATTGAACAATATTGCACTTCAAGAACATGGACATGAATGAGCTTTTTGATGAAGTGCATGCGTAGTTCAATGTGTTTGCTACGATGATGTTGGACTTCATCTTTGCATAGTTGAATGGCACTTTGATTATCACACCAAAGTGTAGCCGAATGATGTTGCTGAAAGCCAAAGTCTGATAGGATCTGACGAAGCCAAAGGGATTCCTTACTAGCTTCCAAAATGCCACGATACTCTACCTCTACTGAAGAAAGAGAAATGGAACTTTGTTTCTTAAAAGCCCATGTAATAGGTATATAACCAAGAGTGAACACTTAACCTACAATAGACTTTTGATCAGTAGGGTCACGAGCCCAATCATAATCAGTGGAACCAACCAATAGAGGAGATGATTCTGCATTGTAATGAATCCCAATCTAAATTGTACGTCAAACATAACGAAGTATTATTTTAGCTTCGTTCCAATGACTATCATGTTGGTTTTTCATAAACTGAGCAATAAGGCCAACAACAATGGAAAAGTCAGGATGATTATGGGTCAGATACAAAAGTTTTCCTACAAGTTGATAGTATAAGGTAGCATCAACTTCAGGGGAAGCACAAGTGACTAAAATTTTTACTCCAGACTAAGAGGGAGAAGGGGCTGGCTTATAGTCTTCCATGTGAAATTGGCGTAGAAGACCACAGGCATGCTTGGACAAGGAAAGGAAAATACCTTCCTGGGTTTACAAGACTTGAAGACCAACAAAATAATGCAAGTGTCCTAAGTATATCATTTCAAACTACTTTTTAAGCCTAGACTTCATATGGTTTATAAGGTTGGGATCACTACCAATAAGGATAAGATCATCAACATAAATAAAAAGAATGATAAGATACTTACCTACTTTCTTGGTGTAGATAATATTGTTAGAATGACACCTAGAAAATCCAGTATCTAAAAGAAAGATATCCATTTTGGCATACCAATCTCGAGGGGCTTTCTTGAGACCCTAAAGGGATTTCTTAAGCTAACATATAAGGCTGGAGTCTATTTTTATAAATCCAGGAGGTTATTCCATATAAATTTCTTCATGCAATTCCCCGTGCAAGAAGGCATATTTAACATCCATCTGATGCACTTCCCATTTGAAAGAGGCAGCAAGGCAAAGAACACGATATATAAAGTTCATTTTGGCAACAGGGGAGAAGGTTTTAGTATAGTTAATTCCTTCAACTTGTGAAAAACCCTTAGAAACAAGACGAGATTTATGTTTATCAACTTTTCCATCTCATCCAAACTTGGTTCTATAAACCCATTTGCATCGAACAAGTTTTCGTCCCTTTGGAAGAGGAACAAGATCCTATGTATCATTTGCCAATAATGAACAATATTCTTCATTCATAGTTGTGTCCCATTTTGGATGGCCTAAAGCTTCTTCAAAGGTGTCAAGATCATAATTTGTTGAAGCTTCAGTCAGTAAAGAAGAGGCTCTATCAAATTGAGAAGATGTACATTGTTGATCTATAGGATCACTTGCAAGAGCACCTGCTACATCCCCAATATAACATACTCATTTTGGAAGCTGAGGAGTTGAAGGAGAATCTTGAGAAGGTGGGGGAGGATTTTCATCTTCATTATCATCATCTGAAGAAGAAATAATATTTTCAAAAGTAGAAGGGATAGTGAGAGGTGGCACATCCGACGAACTAGGCTTGTAGGCTGATATATTTTCAGCAAAATTTACATCTCTTCTAATGATAACATTTTTGGAATTAGGTGAAAGAAGTCTATATCCTTTGACATCTTTAGAATATTGAACAAAAATACATTTTTCACTCTTAGGTTATAAATATTTATGTTTTTCATCTGGAATATGGGCCCATGCTTCACTTCCAAAAACACGAAAGTGACTTACATCTAGTTTAATTAAGATCCATGCTTCTTCTGGAGTGATATTCTTTAAAACCTTAGTAGGAGTGTGATTTACTATGTAATTTTCATAGTTAATTACTTCTTCCCAAAAATTAAGAGTAAGTCCTTTAGATTGAAACATAAAATTAGTCATTTCCTTTAAGGTGCGATTCTTCCTTTCAACTACACCATTTTTTTGTTGAGTATATGGAATAATATGTTGCATTTGAATTCCATGCTCAGTGAAAAAGTTGATGAATTTGTTGTTAACATGTTCTCCGCCATTATCAGATCTTAGCTTAAGAATTTGATGTCCAGATTGTTTCTTAACAAAGACCTTATAGGCCAAGAACATGTTAAATGCTTCACTCTTGAGTTTTGATAAGTATACCCATGTGCGTCTGGAGAAATCATCAATGAAAGTTAAGAAATACTTGTAGCTAGAGAATGAAACAACTAGAAGTGGACTACATAAATCACTATGCACAAATTGTAAATGGGTTGAGGCGTGCCAAGAGGCACGTTTTTCAAAACTATCCTGATGATGTTTTCTGAGTACACATCCGGAACAAACACCATCTCTGCAAGATAACATAGGAAGACCTATCACCATATTCTCTTTACATAGATTTTGAAGGGAACGCTAGTTTAAGTAACCAAATTTATCATGCCAATGTTTGCTCACTTCATTATTATGAGCAACAAATACCAAGGGAAGAGTTGATGACCCAAAGTTGTTAAACTTATAGAATCTTATAGAATCATCAACAATTCCAGTAGCTAAAATCTATATAGGATCTCTTAGGTCCTCAATTACAACATCGTGAGGTGAAAATCAATGGTTTTACCTTCACCAAAATGAGTTATCTGATATACAGACATAAGATTGCAGGATAAGTCTGGAACACATAATACATCATTAAATTGACCATTATCTAGATGAACATTTCCAGTCCCTACAACACTAATATATTTGTGGCTTTTTCGATGCAGACAAGGATGGAGATTTGGATCAGAGAAGATCTACAAGTGGGTATGTGTTTAACCTATTTGGAGGTGCAGATAGTTGGATGAGTAAGAAACAATCTGTAGTGGCACTATCAACTACAGAGGTAGAATACATGACAGCCACTCATGCAATCATGTAAGCAGTTTGGTTGTAGAGATTGTGTTCAAGTATCGGGTTAGTACAGGGAGCTATAAGGATAGACTGTGACAGCCAAAGTGAATTTTTTTTGGCAAAGAACCCTACTTAAAATTCAAAGACAAAGAACATTGGTGTTCAATATCACTTTGTGAGGGATATGATAGAAGAAAAAGGGGTGTTATTGGTAAAGGTGGACACTTTGAAGAATAGTGCAGATGCATCGAAAAAATCTGTGAGATTTGATAATTTCTCTTGGTGTAGAGAAACAATGGGTGTTTTAGGGCTGGAAAAATGACTAAGCTCTCTTGTGGCCCCTTGTGGAAAGAAAACAACAAGTGGGAGAATGTTGGGTTATGTTATATTCTTTCAACAACTAACCTACATATTGAAACAGGCAGTTAGAGGGGGGGCAGAGTCCCCCTTCGCTGCGCTGATTGCACAGTAGGGGGGTCACAGGGAGGGCGGGAGCCCCCCCTGTCAGGGGGGTTTGAGGGGTGTGGATAGCCCCCCTCTACGGCATCTGGGGCAGTGCCTAGGCAAAATGTTTTTGGACCCTATATTAGGTTTGGCGAACCTACCTATGGTTTTCGATCCATGGTATTGGATGCTTCAACATGTATAAATATGTATTATAAAATTGAAAGGAACATAATGAAAAATCAAGCTGATAGTCCCTGATTTTGGATCCAGGGGAAAGTCTCTGTGTATCTGTGTTTTATATCTTATGGTCTTGCATTGTTTATTTTCTATATTTTATAATTTGTATGCAAGTAATTTTGGTATGGGGTTAAAACCTACATTTAGTATCAGAGCTGTTTTGGTTTCAAGGGGACACCTTTGTTGCTAAAGGGTTTTGCTCGGGCTTGTGGTAGACCCTGTTTAGTGGGAGATCTGCAAGATCGATTCTGGTGGTGAAAGAAGATGGCGAGTAGTGGAAAGATAGAGATCGAGAAATTTAATGGTCAAAGTTTTGAGTTGTGGAAACTCAAGATGGAGGATCTGTTGGTGCATAAATATTAATGGATTACGGTAGATCTAGGTACTAAACCAATGGGAGTGTCTGATGAAAAATGGAAGAAGTTGGATCGGAAGGCAAAGAGCACAATATGATTGTGTGTCTCAGATTTAGTATTGCTAAATGTATCAGGGGAAGCTACGACGAAGGCTTTGTGGGACAAGTTAGGGAATTTGTACCAATCTTAGTCTCTAGTGAATAAATTGTTCCTGTGGAAAAAGTTGTATAACCTGAGGATGAAATATGGAGACTTGGTGACAGAACATTTGAAAGCATTTAATACTGTGGTAAGTCAGTTAGCATTTGTTGATATTAAAATTTCAAATGAAGATATGTGCATCAGTTTGTTGTGTTCTCTACCAGATTTGTGGGATAGTCTGGTTATTGCAATAGGTAGCAATGCAACTACCTTACATTTTGATGAAATAGTCTCATCCTTGCTAACAAAGGAGATGAGATGGAAAAATATGGAGAGCCAGAATGGTGATGCCTTGTCTATATGAGGATGGTCCCAGAACAGAAACAAAAATAAGTCATTTAGTGGGAGATCTAAATCTAGAGGGAGATCTAAATCTTTGGGAAAACCTATAAAGGTGATGTGGTGGAAATGTAGAAACGAATGGAACTACAAAAGGGATTGTAAATCTAAAGCTCCAGATAAAAGAAAGGGATTTGATGATGCTCCCTCAGCAGAGGAGAAAACCACCTCAGATGAAGGTGGGGATATGTACTTTGCCTCTTCAAGTATACATGTAGATCATGAGGCATGTTTGATTGACTCAGGTGCATCCTTTCACTTCACTCCGCATAGAGAGTGGTTCTACGAGCATGAGAAATACGATGGTGGTTATCTCTTCTTAGGGGATGATAGGAAGGCTAGAAGCATTGGTCGCAGAAAAATAAAGTTAAAATTGCATAGTGGAAGGGTTAGAACACTTCCGGGTGTTCTTCATATTCCTGCATTGGCTAGAAATCTAATTTCGATAAGCAAGTTGGATGATGCAGGTGTAAAAACAATGTTTTAGAATGACACCTGCAAGATGGTTCGAGGAGCATTGGTATTGATGTGGGGAGTTCGGACTAGAACTCTGTACAAGCTGCAAGGTAGCACTATTGTTGATGGGTGCAATAGTTCTATGGTTCCTCGACGTGGAGCAGAAAATCTAGTGGTCTCTGGAGAGAAGACCATGATGTGGCATCAAAGGCTTGGACATATTGGACAGAAGGCACTTTGAATACTTCATGGAAAAGGTATGGTAGAAGGTATGACTAATATCTCTCTGGATTTTCATTTCTGTGAAAATTGTGTATATGGGAAGCAGAATAGGGTGATTTTCCCCTCTGGTGGTAAGAGGGCGAAGCATATATTAGAGGTTGTGCATGTGATGTGTTTGGACCTGTGAAGGTTCCATCACTAGGTAGGTCTGTGTACTATGTATCATTCATAGATGACTTCTCAAGGAATACATGGATATATTTCTTAAGAAGAAATCTAAAGTCTTTGATAGGTTTAAAGAATTTAAGGCTCTGGTGGAAAACCAGATAGAGAAGAAGATAAAAGTGTTGAGGACAGATAACGGTGGAGAGTTTTGCAGTAAGGAATTTGAAGAATTGTATAAGAAGTGTGGTATAGCACGACAGAATAATACTCCATATACACCTTAGCAAAATGGAGTTGCAGAAAGAATGAACGAGACGTTGATGGAAAGGGAAAGAAGCATGCTCAGTGGTGTCAATTTAGGACAAGAATTCTAGGTAGACACGGTGGAGACAACATGTTACCTGGTCAACAGATGACCATCATCAGCATTGGAGGATAATACTTGACAAGTGGTATGGACTGGTAAGAAACCCTCTGTTTCACATCTGAGGGTATTTTGATGTGATGCATATGTACATGTTCCAAAGGAGAAACAAACCATGTTGGATAGTAAATCTAAAAAGTGCATCTTTATTGGGTATAAGGATGGTTTAAAGGGTTATAAGCTTTGGAACCCAACAACAAGGAAGGTTGTGTACAGCTGAGATCTGGTGTTCATAGAGGTGAAAGATGTTATTAAACATGAAGTACAACCAAAGGACCCTAAGAAACTAGAGTTTGAGCTAAAAGAGGAAGAATCAAACCCTACAACAGAGGAGGAATTAGAAGATGAAGAGCCACAAACTCTGGGTCTGAGAAGATCAATTTGAGAAAGAAGGCAGTGAGAAAGGTGTAATCCATCTGCTTTCTGTTCAAATTTTTCTTTATCTATTACTGATGATGATCCCAGAACTGTGAAGGGTGGAGTAGATTCAGAGGATGACAAACTCTGGAAAGAGTACATGGTTTATGAAATGGCATCTTTGCAAAAAAATGAGGCTTGTGATCTAGTGGTGTTGTCGGCTGGAAGGAAACCCATTGGCAACGAATGGGTATTCAAGAAGAAGACAAATGCTGAAGGAAAGGTGGAGAAATACAAACCTCGATTGGTAGTAAAAGGTTATTCCCAGGTGCTGGGAATTCATTTTGGTGATATTTTTTCTCCTGTTGCCAAGGTAACCTCTATTAGATTACTTTTATTTGTTGTTGCTGCTTTTGATTTTGAGGTAGAACAGATGGATGTGAAGATAGAATTTCTTCACAGGGGTCTGGAAGAGGAGATCTACATGAAGCAACCTGAAGGCTTTGCAGTGAAGGGTAAGAAATAACTAGTATGCAAGTTAAAGAAGTCTCTGTATGGTTAAAATAGTGACCAAGGATGTGGTATCAAAAATTTGATACATTTATATGGGGACTTGGCTTCACCAGTAGCGAAGTAGATCATTGTGTGTATTTTAAATTAATTGGTGACCGTGTTATTTATTTGGTCTTGTATGTGGATCATATGTTGCTGGTTGGAAATGAAAAGAAATTATCCAGGATTTGATGACCCAATTGTCCTCCAAATGCGACATGAAAGATATTGGTGCCGCAAACTATATTCTGGGCATGGAAATTAAAAGAGAGCGGGTAAAGAGGAAGCTCTGGTTAAACCAAAGGAAGTATGTCGAGACAATACTGCAGAGGTTTAATATGCAGGATAGTAAACCGGTGAAGGTTCCTATTCCTGTAGGTGTAAATTTATCTGCTGAACAGTGTCCCAAGACACAAGAAGAGGAAGATAATATGTCCCGTGTTCCATATGCAAGTGCAGGTGGTAGCCTGATGTATGCAATGGTCTGTACTAGACCAAACATTGCACATGCAGTGGGAGTATCGAGCAGGTTTATGTCAAAACCAGGGAAGGAGCATTGGACAATAGTGAAGTGGGTTTTCAGGTATTTGTGTGGCACTAGTGATTATGGTTTAGGCTACCAAGGAAGACCAGGATTGGACAGAGTTCTGGATATTTGTGGCTCTATTGATGTAGACTGGGCTGGAGTTTTGGATCAGATAAGATCTACAAGTGGGTATGTGTTTAACCTATTTGGAGGTGTAGTTAGTTGGATGAGTAAGAAATAATTTGTAGTGGCACTATCAACTACAAAGGCAGAATACATGGAAGCCACTCATGCAAGCAAGGAAGCAGTTTGGTTGCAGAGATTGTGTTCAAGTATGGGGTTAGTACAGGGAGCTATAAGGATAGACTGTGACAACAAAAGTGCAATTTTCTTGGGAAAGAACCCTGCTTACCATTCAAAGAAAAAGCACATTGATATTAAGTATCACTTTGTGAGGGATATGATAGAAGACAAAAAGGGGTTGTTGGTAAAGGTGGACACTTTGAAGAATACTGTAGATGCATTGAAAAAATCTATGAGCTCTAATAAGTTCTCTTGGTCTAGAGAAACAATGGGTGTTTCAGGGCAAGAAAAATAACTAAGCTCTCCTGTGGTGACCTGTGGAAAGAAAACAACAAGTGGGAGAATATTTGGTTGTGTTATATTCTTTCCATGACTAACCTACGTAGTGAACTAGGGGGTTAGACCCCTGCTTCATTCCACCGATTGCGCAGCGGGGGGGTCACAGGGGGGTTTGAGGGGGTCCGGTAGCCCCCCTCTATGGGGTCCGTGGTAGTGGCCCGTGAAATTTTTTTTTGGACCCTATATTAGGTTGGGCGAACCTAATTATGGTTTTGGGTCCATGGTATTAGACGCGATGGTTTTCGGTCCATGGAATTGAATTCTTCGGCTTGTATAAATATGTATTATAACATTGAAAGGAACATAATGAAAAATCATGTTGGTAGTCCCGGCTTTGGGATCCATGGGAAAATCTATGCGTATATGTGTTTTATGTGTTATGCTCTCGCATTGTTTATTATCTATGTTTTAGAATTCATATGCAGGTAATTTCTATATGGGGTTAAAACCTGCAATCACCAACGTATAAATTTTTGGTGTTACAATCATTTAAAGAAGAAAACATGGCTTTGTTTTTTTCCATGTGATAAGAACCTCCAGAATCAATGAGCCATTCATGAGAATGAGAAGAATAAGATACATTTAGTGCATAACCAGACCGATATTCTTGACAACCACGTGTAGAAAGTGTTATTCTTGAAGATGAAGTTGAATTTGAAGAGTGGTCCAAATGGATGTTATGCTTCTTCTTTGTTGCTTCCAAGGCTTCCATCTTCTTAAAGAAATTGGATTCTAAGTGGCCATCTCGATTACAAAAATTTCAATGTCTATCTGTCTTCTTACCTTTGTTTTTATTTGCCTTATCATTTTGTTGAATTGATTTTTCATTTTGTTAATGAAATTTCTTAGGACCCTTGTTTGGTTTAGGACCATTGTTTTTAGGATACTGCTTCTTAGGATTCTTTGAATTTGGTTGTTGTTGGGTGGCCAAGGCTTTCTTAGAAGATTTTCCAAGATTAAGAAGACCAAGATGTAATAGTTTTTCTTATTCTCTTATTAAAGTATCACAAAAGGCATCAAAAGAAGGGGAATTGTAGTCTTGTCCTTGAGAAATAAAGGCTTCTCTAGTAGAATGGAAGATGGAAACAAACACAAAGTAGGCTGGTCCAAAATTATTAAGAATGGAATAGATAAGGCTACAATATTCTTTCTTAACCTTAAGACCTTCCAAGAGAAGTCTAAGGGTGTTGAACTTGGACAAAAAATCTTCAATGGAAGAAAAATTATTGGGGTCCAATGTAAGCAACTCATTTTTGAGTTAATGGGCTCTAGTTTCATTTTTAATTCCAAAAATTTTAGTGAGCTGTTTCATCACTTCATTAGGGGTATCAAGTTCTATGATATGGAATCTAAGGTCTGGAGAAATAGACATCCCTACCAACCCACGTGCTTCGTCTTGCCTATTTTCCCATTTTGTTGCCTTATCTTCATCTTTAGGTTTAGTTTCTTCACCTGAGGCTATTCTATAAACACATTTACTTCTAAGTAAATCCACAATGTAGGACCACCATTGGAAGTAGTTGGTGATCTCAAGAATAACTTGGAATGGTCTTTCCATTTTAACAAAAACTAAAGCTATAGAGGCTGAAACTAAGTGTTTCAATGAAAATATCTTGAAAAATTATGCCGATGAAAAAAAAAATCTCTGGAAACAGCTTCTAGATGAAGAAGTTATGGCTTTTTAAAGAAACATTAGTGAAGATGCCGACGAAGTGAGTGAATGTGCGGAAGTGAAAGATAACGCTATATTTTAAAAAAAATCACCCCCTTTCCAAACTTGATCTAATTATTTCACTTTAAAAAAAAATCATGTGACCCACCTTTATAAATAAGTGAGAGTCACTTTTGCAATGGTACTTTATGAGCTACCCACGAAATCATAACTCAAATAAAAGATAAAGAGACTTTAGAATTATAAGTGACTCACTTTTTATAATGGGTGAGAACACTTTTACTTAAAGTAACTTTAAAACAAGAGCTACACGTGCTTTTTGAAAAAGTAGCTCAACAAAAGGAAAGACTTGAACTCAAGACCTATATTCACATAAAGTAGCTTTGGACCAAGTGAACTAGTTTAAAAGGTTAGTAATTTTTGGAAAAGAGGAAGGGTTTATTTATTTATTTTTGATTTTTTTTTTGGTAAGTCATTCAAGCTTACTTGAAAAATCTAATTTTTTGTCTACAAAACAAAAAACGACACAACCCAACATGGACATACAAAAAAATCCAAAACTTATGGCTTGAGGTTAGCTTTTACTGGAAACTAAGTATTTTCCTCAATGTTTCTGATTTTCTAAGATCACACTAAAGCACGATAGAAAAGATCATATGCATGAGAAAAATCCTTCCTTTCTGTTTCTGATTTACCCAGATCACATGAAGTTTCAGGACAAAGAGCATGCATACAAATCAAAGGTATAGATCCTATAATAAAAAACAAAGAGATAAGTAAATCAAAATAAACAGAGAGATAAATAACTAAAACTGCAAATAATGATTGTATACCTCCAGATCTTAAAAATGACGTAGCTAAGGCTACTGGAACCCTTTTCCCGTGAAATGAAAGGGGTTCCTCACTGGAACAAATGCTCCTAACATAATAGAGTAGTCCTCTAGGCCTGAAAGTAGTTAGAAACAACAGATCTAGGAAATGACAGTCAGATGGAATTGTACTGGCTTCAGATTTGGATCGCCAAGGATGCTGCCCTCAAATAGCTTTGATACCATGTAGGAATTCACATGGTAAGTTCCTCAGATAGAACACCAAAGGACATGGCTAACAAATAGATCACAGATCAATGCACCTGTATTCTTGACATGGTTAAAACCCTCAAAGACGAAAACAATCCATGACCTGAGCCAACGTCGCCACTTCAGGAAATTTATTAATGTGAAAGAAAGAAAATTTACATAAGATTCTCTCGTCAATTGATCCAAATCAGACCCATAAATGACTGTCATAAAACCATGACTAAATCAAGTCGCACAAACCATTGAAGAATCCAAAACACTAATTGAAAACACCCTGAATTAGTGGCCATGGTAGCCAGTGTGGAACGACGAGGAGCTCAGTCAAAGCGTGCTGACCGAGGCCCATGGAGATTGTGCAAGAGATCAAAATAGCCCCTGGGAGCCCCGGATTGGGAAAAGGAGCTGATTTTCAATGTGCGTTAGCGCTTGTCAAATAGGGTTGAAATGGTAGGGCTTAAGCACTCGGTCACGTTGGGAGCCAGAGGACCGTGGGCGGAAAAAGGTAAAGTGCCATCGTACAAAGGTGGGACCCACACCCTGGAAACCGGTGGTTTGATCGGGGCACCCTTGAATGGTAAGAAGTTTTGGAGAAAATGGAGCGAGCACCCTCAGTGATCGATGCGTGGTAGCGGAGGTGAGAGAAAAACCGCTGTGACAGGATGGCTGAGATTGTGTCTGATAGACAGAGCGGAATTGACAGGGAATTAAGTCGCGATTTAAGGGGATTTGAGATCCGTTGACTGCCACGGTGGAGAAAGCAATGAATTGATGAGTGAGCTGGCGCAGTTCCGATGGGGACATGTGGCTACTTCTCGAGCATTCATGCTAATGCCGAACAGGGAATTCCAAGCACACAAGCGACAGGCGAATCGACGCAGGAGGGAGACGAAACGAAAAGGAATGGAAGTTGAATGGCTAAAGCCATGAACAGAGACAGTGAACATAGATCAGATGATAGATTCATATCAAAGAGTCCAAGTGACCAAGAGAGACAGTGAACAGTGAAGCCTGTGAAGAGGATTGATCACAGAGAGCAGTAAAGCCAAGTAGAGGAGATAGAGGGTCGAGCTGACCATAGGCAGCATCGAGCACCAAAGAGCTTGAAGTATCAAGCCTTCCCATAGAGGAATCCACCTGAATTGGGCATCACAGTTGGCTCTTTCCACTGTTGACAAAGGGTCACTAAGTTGGTAGGAAGAACAAGATTCTGTGTACTCTGAGTGGCTTGGGGAATCCAAGTGTTATAGACATTTTTGGACACTGCAACCCAAATCATAAATGTCCATAAACTAAGGCCTCTTATGTCCCTAAAAGTGTTGTTCCAACCTCTAAAAGAACAAGGTCAACCGATTATATCTTCTCCCAGAAGTTCTCCATGAAAAACTACTAAGAACTGGTCAAACCTGGACCATCTCACCTGCTCCATGGTCAAAGTGCGCTGCATCCCACCTAAATACACATGGGAGGTGTGATGCATACTGAAAAGCCCTTCTATGGGGTGCAATGGGCGAGAATGGACAAATGGGAGGGTCAATCTGCAAGGTGGAGGATCATGGAATCTTCCAGAAACTTCTCCTATGACACTTGCCTCTATGCATTCGCCCAGGGATGAGTAAGAGATCATCAATCTCCAAGTGGAATCAAGAACTATCAGAGAGAGGACACTAATCGAATCTCAAAAGCTGACTCACCCTGTTATAGACATTTTTGTGCCTTACAGCATTGAGCATGAAATTTCCATAATCCAAGGGATCCAAAGTCCCTACCTGCCCCTAAAGGAACAAGGTCAACCAATGATAGCTTCTCCCAGAAGTTCTCCACCAAAAACCACTCAGAATCAGTCAATTCAAGATCAATTCAGATGCTCTACTAGTTGCCTGCGTGGCAATGCACCACAGTACACTAGCTAGGTGCGTTGCAACGCACCTAAATGCACTACCAGGGTGCGCTGAGCGAGAAATGCCAAATGTCAATGTCATTCCGCGAGGTGTACAGACACTGGAAGCTTCCAAAATCTTCATCAATGACACTTGCCTCAATGAATTCGACCAGTGATGAGTAAGAGGCTCTTAGCCTCCAAGTGGAAGCAAGAAATGACAGAGAGAAGCCACAAGTCAAAACATAAGCTGACTCATCCTCTCTGCTTACATCTATATATGGATCCCTCATCCCAGAGATCCAGAGGCTGGAATTTTGTACTTTGCAGAGAATTGTTGTTGGTTTGAGATTGAGATTAGTGCATTGGGTGATTTATGTTTTGTTGGAGGAGAGGAAGGGATTCCTTTGCTGGGAGGTAGATGCTGGATCAGGACTCACTTGGTTGTATCTCCTCTTGGACTTTCTTATCATATCAATAAAACTATTTGAGTTTCTCCTATATGCTTGTATATCAATGATGCTTTGTTATATTTGCATGTTTAGTTTAAATCTGATCCTAAACTAGTTATGAATGTAAATCTATGTCTTTCGTGTAGTTTTCCTCTTCTGTGATCTTGCAGGAACTTGGTGAAGCTAGACCAGTGAGGGAGCAAGCAGCGGGAAACGAACAAAGAGGAGAGCGAGTGGATCAACAAACTAGCGAAAGACACAGGTTAGTTACATCCTTCCTCTTCATTTACATTTCATAAAGAAGAATACGAAAATAGTTTTTCTCGTTTGTTGCTAAGGCACTATCACACCTTAGAGTGGGATAGGGGAATTCTGAATGGATACTTTTCCCAACAACAAATTGGCGACTCCGCTGGGGATCGTATTTAGTTAGTTTATTTGTGTTTCTATTGTTGTTCTTCTCATAAAATTAGGAGTGGAGAGTCAAACTGCATTTGCCATTTACAAATGCAAAGTAGAGATCTGCTACTCTAGTCCATTCATTGGGCCTGTTTATGATCTGAACAGCTGATCCAAAAATGCTCTAACAGCCCTTTGTGATAGCTCTTATTCCTCCTTTAAATCATCCCTCTAATTGTACCTTATTGATAGCTTTTATCCGGCCAAAAACCATAGATTAAACTGCAAACTGTGACCCAGAACCCAGAGACAATTCTCGTTTCTGCTTCAGCGCAGGCTTTGTGAAGAGGTTCTGCATTTCAACGCAGGTCCCAAGAGGGCTACCTGTGCTGCAATTCAGTTTCTCTGTGCAAGGGGTGAGTTGATCAGCCTTTGCCTTGTGCAGCTGTGGTTCTCTGCTTCTTTTTGCTCAGTTTTCTCTCTGATTTTGGCAGACTGTTATCAGTGTGTGTACCTATCTGAAAACCCCTTTTCTTTTCTTAATTCCACCTCAGTTGTATAAAAGAAACTGTATTTGTTTTTGTGTATTTGTTACATCATTTGCAGTTTCCCATTACAAAAGTAAACTAGTCATATTGTCGCCCTTAGATCTAGACCTTTCGTAAGTGTCGTTTTGATCTGAGGAGTAAGTTTGTTTACTGTTGACAGTTGATTACACTTTTACTTTTGTCTTTCGGTTTGAATTTATGAATTTCTAGTGTCGAAACAAGTGTTTACTTCAAAATCATAAAGTGTCGTAATCGTCTTTTTGATTTCGAAAGAAGCTTGTTTGTGTTTTTCACTTGAAATCAAATTCAAATTTGTACAACAGCTTTCTTTTTAGGCATCAATATTAAGAAAGTGAAAACAAATACATGCATATGTGCATTTCCATCTTGATAGTTTGTATGGATTGATTTAGGAAAAGTGCATTTACAGTGTGCTCTATGCTCTTTGAGAAAAGATTGTGTCTTTCTTTTCCCCTTGTAGCTAGGATTTTCATTGTTGAAAAGAGATAAAAGCTTGCTTATCATCTTTAGACTACATTTAGGAATTGTATCTACATCTCGTGGTGATCCAAAAAGGAAAACTTCTAAGAAATATCAACCCAAAATAAATTGAATGAACTTAACAACGCTTTGTAACTTAACGCACAACATAGAGGTCTAGGCTAGAGACGTGTTCCGGCGTCGTAAAACCTGGTAACTGTTGCCTCACTGATGGTTGGGTTATTCCTCCTGAGAGACAATAAGTGCCAGTACAGATTGTGCTCCCACGTACCATCGAGTATATATTGGGAGACCCCTATAGGCATAAAACCTTTATCCATAGCAAGCCGTGTCGGCCGCCCTACTGATCGGAATGCACTGAACACAGCATTCGGGAAGATTGACCGTCCGTACCTTCAAAAGTATTTTGCGGTTTTGCGAAAAGTTTGGCACACCCTCTACCTAGAACTCTAGAGAAGTCCCTTTCGTTCCTTTTCAGACTCCTTAACGGAAAAGGTCCATCTGAGCACTTGTCACTTCAGGCTCATTAAAAATCGAAGGAGACTAGAGTCATCTTTTGCTTTTTCTCGAATCTTTAAAATTGAAAAAGCAAGTTGTGTCTAAAAGCGTCTAAAATTCATTTAATTCGGAAACATATTTCCCCTTTTTGTATTTTGGTTGATCGAGTAATCCGCAATCGTGGAAGAAATTCAATTGAAACCCCGTCGTTCGCGGAGGCTTACGAGTCAACCGTCTTTGTCTCCGGAATCGAAAACAGTACGGACAAAGAAAACTCGTTTAACCGGTTCGAAATCTCCTATTAAAGTTAGAACAAGTGTTCCAACAACATCCGATCTTCTGGTTACTCCAAAAATTTCTGGAAACCCTGCCTCTATAGAAGAAGTTCAACAGCCACAGAGGGACAGTGATACTGATCCTAGTCTGAGAGCAAACACTTGTGTGACTGAACTAGTTCCATCAGCAACCGGTTCGGAGAGTCTTGCTCCTTAAACATCTGTCGCTACAACCCCTTCTTCGGCACCAGAAATATTTTACGGACCTGACGGTCTTCCCCTTCCACCTGGTTTGATTGCGATAGAAGAAATTATAGAAGATTCGCAAGCAAGTACTCCAACACATTTTGGAGTCGGGGTCACTCTATTTCCTTCGGCATCAGAAGTTGGTCCACCACCAGCGGAAGTTCCTGTAGAATCGCTAGGTAATCTTTTGGATAGACTCAAAATGTCTGAACAACCGTCAACATCTAGGACTGTGTCGACTGACACAGCGATAGCAGAACTCCCCGCCGTCACTCCAACAATGTTTGCCAGCGTACCATCTGTCCCGACTAGCTCACAACCGCTAGAAGGAGTCCATCCAGGGGCTATTTCGATGGTATGGTCTGTTCCTATTTGTTCCTCCGGAATAATATCCGGCAACTCTTATGTTGAGACTCGACAAATTGATCCATTTGGAGGTCAATTTGGGCAATCTAGTCCCCAAGGGCAGACAATCCCCTTGAGTTCCGAATTACCACCGTATGGGGGGTAGTATGCCCTTTCATTACCCCCTCCGGGAGGATATCCATACGGGAGTTCACAACAGTATTCAGGTTATACTCGAGTTACATCAAGTGGTTGGGTACCTATACTACCCCAACAACCAAGGGTTGTATATTCGATGCAACAATGCGTACATGTGTCGAATATACCTACTACACTGGCTATTGTGACAGTGCCACAAGTTCAAACACTGTCTGTTGTATGTCAACCTCAGATTTCTCAGGTTATAATGCAACAACCCCTTGACCCTGTGACTCAACCACAATCGCCAACTGGTGGGACGACACAAGTCCAAACGGGTACAATTACCCCACAGCTTGGTCCAATGGTTAGTATAGCGCAACAGAACATGGCTTCACAACCGTGCCTGGTGCAATACCAACAACCACAATTCCGACAATTGTGCCAAGGTTCTGAGAAGTAGATATTTGCGAACAGTGGACAGTCCTACGTTCAAAACGGTCAAAATCAACCATTTTACAATGGTCATGTCCACCAACCTTATCAATCATACCAACATCAACTGCATTATGCTGGTATGCAAAGGCCAACTGCTCAGGCAATTCCATCATATCCTGGGTATGCTTCACCTAACCTGAATCAACAGTTACCATTCATGGCAACTTTAGAGTTACTCGATTTACACCGGTTAACAAACAATCCAATTGCTTACGCCCCTTGGTGGTCAGCGATTCCTCATAAACTTCCGTCAGATATTCCTAAATTTAATGGAAATCCGAGTGAAGATCCATCGAATCACGTGATGACATATCACCTATGGTGTTCATCAAACACCCTAAATGATGATTCGATAAGGCTTCGCCTTTTTCAGAGGCCGTTAACAGGTCCAGCGGCAAAATGGTATATTGAATTTCCTAGAGCTTCGTTCGACAATTTTAGCACCTTAGCTACGACTTTTTTAACCCATTTTCAATTACCGATAAGGTATGAAACAGGAACAGAAATCCTAACCAACTTTGAACAGACAATGGCCACTCACATATCTGATCATATAGATGAGTGGCGACGTCGTCGTAGGATGGTAAAAATGTACGTTCCCGATCAGCTATTAGCTGAATGGTTTATCAAGTCGTTACTTCCTGCCATAACGGAAGATGTGGCAAAGGGGGGAGTTGTAATGGAAGAGCAAGTTATCACTTGTGCGCAATATCTAGACTTGGTCTATACTCAGTCTGGCACGCTCTACGACAAAATACCTGACGCCCCTAGACCAGAATTCTTAATTCCTCCTCCTCCTAAATCAAAAAATGACTCTCACGCCGGCGATGGCATGATTGGCACGAAAAACGCGAAATCGACAAAGGCTACGTCCAAGAAAGCCCATAAGATTTCAGACCAAAATGCAAAAGATGAAATTCTTGCTTCGGAAGTAAATGTCGTATTAGCAGATAAGGGCAAAGAAACCAAACAACCAGGAAGCAAGAAGAAACAAAGCAAAGGGAAGAAGAAGAAACAGGATGAGACATCTCCTGAAAAAACTTCTTCAAACCCTCGTGGAAATAGGAAACAAAAATATCCATGCATGATATGCGATGAAGATCATCGGACTTTAGATTGTCCACACAGAGCTGAGCTTAAAAAATTCTTTAAGAATTCGAAAACCCCAGCAGTGTTAACTGATCCGTTTCCGAATCTAGGAACAAATCTGGTTGAAAGTGGAAATGCTTCCCCGTCTCAAGTGCTAATGTTGTCGATTTCAAAACAGCAGAATGATTCTTTGATTTCGACGAGGAACAAAGATTACGGGAATCCGCAGCTGTCGAACAACAAGGATAAAAATCAACCAAGTAGTTCGACAACAACTTCGACAGAAGTTGTACCACCCATCATCCCTGAATTGACAATAAAACCGCCAAAGGGAGTAGTACACAAGTCGACGTTTAATCCTCGCGCTAGAGCGGCGCAACATTATAACATAGTGGAAGATTTTGCCCAATCGCCATCCGCTATGTCAACTCTTGAAGTACTACAAAATTGCCCATCCCAAAGGCAGGCTTTGTTATCGGCCATTGGTGGGGTTGATCCTAAGGATTCCAATCTTGTATCCTTCGACCACAAAGGATACGATCCTCAGTTACCAGCCCAACTAGCTTTCCTTATTCAAGTGAAAACCCTCAACAAAATTGTTCATCGAACAATTATTGATGAGGGGGCATCTACATGTATTATGTCGATGAGTTGCTGGAAAACTTTAGGATCTCCAACCTTGTCACGATCTTCGACGACGTTAAAAGAATTCGACGGAAGGACATATACCCCATATGGTATCCTAAATAACTTAAAAGTTGAACTAGGGGGAAAAACAGTAGAAATAGATGTTGAAGTCATCGATGGGAATCTTGATTACAACATCCTACTGGGACGACCATGGATATATGCCATGGCAGTTGTTGTGTCGACCTATTTTAGAAATATTTCATTTCCCTTTCAAGGGGGGATTACAATCGTCGACCAACAAAACTTCCTCCCCAATGGTTCTCAGGTTAGAGGAAGCATTCCCATGATCCATGGAAGCGATCATTCACTCCAAAATATCGGAGTAGGTCTCCTAAAAGACCCTGCCTTAATGGGTACTTTTTCCCTACCGCCTCCGAGTAATCTGGTGGAAGTGGCCACAGTGGAATATGAAACCTTCTATATCTAATGGATTTGGACTCCGAGGACGGTTCTTATCTCGTGTCAACCTCGTTAAAAAACGAAACAAGGAGTCATGAGGATAGTTATTTTACTGTGTCAACCTCATTAAAAAATGAAACAAATCCCCTTTTGAAATCTCAAAGGTAAACCTTCATTCCAACCACCAAGTTGAATGCAATGAAGCTTGGGGGGCATGCACCTCGATTTGCATTATTATGCTGGGGGCATGTAAACTTATCATCGAGCAGTTTTAGCACATAGTTCATGCTCGTTAAAAAATAAACATAAGATCGAGCAGTTTTAGCACATAGTTCATGCTCGTTAAAAAGTAAACATAAGATCGAGCAAGTGTTTCAACCCGCGTTTAAGCTCGTTAAAAAATGAACTATCCTCCGGTAAATAACCACCATGAATGTAACATTATCAGCCATTAAAGCCTTGGTCATGTTTGCATCGTCACCTCCACTTTTCCATTGGTCGATCATTCACCTTCATTTGATTGTTTACCCATTTTGAGGAACAGCTGCGAAGAGTGATTTCACTAGCCATCCTTGTGACACTGCCGTGATTGGAAAATTCCAACCCTTACCTGGAATCAGCTGTACCCGTTTTATCAGTCGTTCCTCAAAAGACGAGTCTTCTTTAAGCTCTTTTCATCTCACTCGTAAAATATGAAAAGATTGCGGAGTTTTGGCCTTCCAACTCGTTAAAACGACCGGAAGTTCTATCCCTCCTCTAGATTTTAATGTTTTTGGACCTGAGGGATTATTGCACAAAAAGATCGAGCGCTTGTTTTGTTCAGCTCCTTAAAACTATCGAAAATTCATCCCTTTTGTATTGTTTTATACTTTTTCGGACTTAAGGGATTAGATGACGAAAAAGGACTTCCAGAGTTATCTTTATGTACCTTTTCAGACTCTCTAAAAATGAAAAGGACCAAGTTATCTTTGTCGTTAAACTTGTTAAAAAGACTAATAGCGACAAACTTGTCTTTAGACGAGAACGAGTTTCACTATCGCTAGGCTCGTTAAAACATAGCGATGGGTTTTCCCGAAGGGAAAATTATAGAACAAGCATATGTTATCCTCCTCAAGCTTGACAAAAATAAAGAGGTACTGGTCAGCAATGACTGGGGAAAAATTGGGAAGAAACTCAAAGAACTTTTATTGGTAGCAAGTCGCTCTTGAACATGAAACTTCCGCTCTGTGCCTGAGTCAGGTTGGGTTGTTTCATTCACCGGTCACATCACCATTGTCTCGCCATACCATCCACCTTTGGGGTAAATGCTACCAATCCATCATATAAGTTTCACCGATATGTTCAAGAGAAGTCATCCAGAGAAGTCACCCGTGTCCCATCCACTACCATACATTATACTTCATTCTTTCATGACCGCCACCCTGAACCATATATCATCAGATCGTTTTCACCTCCATCAAAATCATTTGCTCCGTTCCATGTCACTAATGTGGGATACATCAAGGACCTCCTTTGATGGATCGCTTCTTGTCGACATCAGCTCATTATCCAAGAAGTTGATCTAGGAACTCCCCTTCAGTACTTTGAAACTTGCATGCCTCAATGGCAAGTTTCTCACTTCCCGCAACAGGTATACATCAATGACCTTCGACCGAAAGATTTTGCGTGGTGTTCGACACTAAGTCCTTTATTCACACCACATGAATTGTACTGCAGTACCTTGAGGGTCATTATCATTATCGGTGATTCCTCTCGCGCTTGTTAACAGTTTACATCATTGACTGGTAATCAAGCGATGTCTTTCCATGTTTGACTTCAGAACATTTCTCACATGGATCGACTTGTACTTAGAGTGAAGATCGGACGAGATTGAAGACCCCGGATCTAGTTTCATCCATCTGGGCTGCGATATATATTCAGGAAAAATAAAGACATTGACATGTACAACATTGCAGCACAGATAATCATCCTACCAAAAGGATGATGATTTCATCAAGGTCATCAGTCTACCATCATACGATTGTCTGTCCTATGTACATAAAAATGAATTTATAAAGCTGAGCATGGGAATGCCTGCCTCAGCCAGATCATGAAAACAGTATGAAAAATAATGTATTGTATTGTATCTTATTACAAGTCTCCTCCCAGCATTGAAAGAACTTCGGATCCTCCTAATAAAGCATTTCTCCCGATAAATGGCCTCATACTTTAGGGGGCAACTGTTATAGACATTTTTGTGCCTTACAGCATTGAGCATGAAATGTCCATAATCCAAGGGATCCAAAGTCCCTAGAAGATTTGTTCCTGCCCCTAAAGGAACAAGGTCAACCAATGACAGCTTCTCCCAGAAGTTATCCACCAAAAACCACTCAGAATCAGTCAATTCAGGATCAATTCAGATGCTCTACTAGCTGCCTGCGTTGCAATGCACCCTGGTACACTAGCTAGGTGCATTGCAATTCACCTAAATGCACTACCAGGGTGCGCTGAGTGAGAAATGCCAAATGGAAATGTCATTCCGCGAGGTGTACAGACACTGGAAGCTTCCAAAATCTTCCTCAATGACACTTGCCTCAATGAATTCGACCAGTGATGAGTAAGAGGCTCACAACCTCCAAGTGGAAGCAAGAACTGACAGAGAGAAGCCACAAGTCAAAACATAAGCTAACTCATCCTCTCTACTTACATCTATATATGGATCCCTCATCCCAGAGATCCAGAGGCTGGAATTTTGTACTTTGCAGAGAATTGCTGTTGGTTTGAGATTGAGATTAGTGCATTGGGTGATTTATGCTTTGTTGGATGAGAGGAAGGAATTCCTTTGCTGGGAGGTAGATGCTGGATCGGGACTCACTTGGTTGTATCTCCTCTTGGACTTTCTTATCATATCAATAAAACTATTTGAGTTTCTCATATATGCTTGTATATCAATGATGCTTTGTTATATTTGCATGTTTAGTTTAAATCTAATCCTAAACTAGTTATGAATATAAATCTATGCCTTATGTGTAGTTTTCCTCTTCTATGATCTTGCAGGAACTTGGTGAAGCTGGACTAGTGAGGGAGTAGGCAGCGGGAAGCGAACAAAGAGGAGAGCGAGTGGATCAACAAACTAGCGAAAGGCACAGGTTAGTTACATCCTTCCTCTTCATTTACATTTCATAAAGAAGAATACGAAAATAGTTTTTCTCGTTTGTTGCTAAGGCACTATCACACCTTAGAGTGGGATAGGGGCATTCTGAATGGATACTTTTCCCAACAACACACCCCCCTTGCAAACATCTATATATGGATCCCTCATCCCAGAGATCCAGAGGCTGGAATTTTGTATCTTGTAAGGAAGTGCTGCCAGTTTCTTGGTGTAACATCATAGTGTTGGGTGATCTAAGCTTTTCATGAGGTGAAGAAAGGCTTTCTTGCTGAGAGGATGATGCTAGGTTAGAACAATTAGTTGTAATCCTCTTTTCTATTCTTGATTATTAATAAAGCTATTCAAGTTTTCCTCCACATTCTTGTATGATTGATGATATATGCATTTGTGTGGTCAATATATATCTGGTCCTATATTGTTTATGGTAGTAGATCTATGTTCTTGGATAGTGTTATGCTGCTTTGATTCTATAGGTGCTCTTCGAAGCTGGGTAGACGAGGAAGCGAGTGGCAAAGATCCATCAGAAAGGAGAGGACTCAAGCAAGGAACCAAGTGCAAGACAGAGGTTGGTCTCCTTTATTCCCCTTTTATCTACTTCTCATAAAGGAAAATGAAAGTGGTTTTAGTTTGTTTGTTTCTAAGGTAGCTACCAGCCTTAGTGGGACTAGCAGCTCTGCATAGACACTAGATTTCCCGACAACAAAATGGCTACTCCACTAGGGAGTGAATAGATTGTTTGTTTGTGTACATTTGTTTACTTTATAAACTTATAGACGGAGCCTGAAGTCAAGACAGCTAGCCTTCGAACTGCATTTTCTATGCAAGTGCAAAGTAGATCAATGCTGCTTCAGTCTATCTCCGGGTTTTGTTTATGAACTGAACAATTTATTTACAAACTCTCTAATTGCCCTTGTGGTGGCTCTAGTAACCTCCTTAGATCTACCCCTGTGATTTATCTACTGATTACCACTTGCTCGGCCAAAATCCCTGAACTGAGCTGCAAACTGTGACCCAAAACCCAGTTGAAGTCTCGTCCATGGACCATCGCACGGTCTATTGTTTGGAATCTGGATGCATCGCACTTCTCGCTTGTAGTAGTTGCGTTGCATCTCACTTTCCCTGTGTTATAGGTGCGCTGATCAGATAAGGCCTCTTCTGCTCTTAGATTTTGGTTTCTGTGTTCACTCTTTTCAGCTCTATTGAGGAGTTTTGCTATCTGTAGTCAGTATACCTCTGTTGAAACCCCCTTCCTTGCCATTATTCTGCCTCCATTTTGCAATGAACTGTAAATTTTTTTATGTATTGTGATCCATGTTTAGTTCTCTTTACAAAGAAGTAGCATAATTGAAGTGTTTTTTCTTGATTTGAAAGTGTCGCAAGTTTCGTTTTCAGTCATAGAAGAGAATCCAATTGTTCTTGATAGTCGATTACACTATTACTCTTGTATTTGATTTGAATTATTAGTGCTTTCATGTGTCGAAAGCAAGTTTTCAATTCCAAATCGCAAAGTGTCATCATTGCCTTCATTTTTTTTTGAAAAGAAACTTGTTAGTAATGTCGCTTTGAAAAATAATTCAGATTTGCACTTAGCTTTCTTTTTATCATTCACACATTAAGAAGGCTGAAAAATAATACATGCATGTGCATTTGCATTTAGACTGTTTGTTGGTTTGATTTAGGACAATGAATATAGTCTGTGCTCTCTGCTCTATGTTGAAAGAATATCATCTCTCTTTCCTTAGTAGCTAGGATTTTCATCGCAAAAAAGAAGATTAAATGATTGTTTATCATCTTAGATTGTATTTTAGGAATTGTAAATCTACATCACGTGGTGAACCTGAAAGGAAAATTTCTTAAGCAAGATCAACTGTAAAATAAATTTAATGAATCTAAAAAGGCTTTGGAACCTAACACACAACATTTAGAAGTCTAGGCTAGAGACGTATTCCCGCGTCGTAAAGCCTGGTAACTGTTGTTTTCATTGTTGGTTGGGTGATTTCTCCAATTTGAGACGATAAGTGCCAATTCGGACTTCTGCTCCCACCTACCGTCGATTATATATTGGGAGACCACAATAGGCTTTATCCTTTATCCACAAGAAGCCGTGTCTGCCGCCCTATCGATCGCAATGCATTGAACAGAGCATTCAGGAAAATTGACTGTTGTACAATAAAAAGTATTCTGCAGTTTTGCGATTGGTTTGGTAATCCCTCTATCTAGATTTCCAGAGCAGTCTCTTTCGTTCCTTTTCAGACTGCTTAAAGGAAAAGGTCCATCTGAGCACTTGTGACTTCAGGCTCATTAAAAATCGAAGGCGACTAGAGTCATATTTTGTTTTTCTCAACTCTTAAAAATTGAAAAAGCAAGTTGTGTCAAAGTGTCTAAAATTCATTTAATTTGGAAAAAAATTTCCCCTTGATTTTTAGTTGATCGAGTAATCCGCAATCATGGAAGAAAGTCAATCGAAACCCCGTCGTTCGTGGAGGCTCACGAGTCAACCGTCTTCGTCGCCAGAATCAAAACTGTTAGAGATGAAGCAAACTCGTTTAACCGATTCCAAATCCCCTGGTAAAGTTAGAACAAGTGTTCCAACACCATTGGAAGCTCCGGTTACTCCAACCATTTTTGGTATCCCTGCCTTTACGGAAGACGTTCCGCAGCCACCAAAGGATAGTAGAACTGATCCTAGTGTGAAGGTAAACGCCTGTATTACTGGACCATGTCCATCTACAGCTGATTCGGAAGGTGTTATTCCCCAAACATTTGTCACTGCAGATTATATGCCTCCTTTGGCACCAGAAATATTTTACGGACCTGACGGTCTACCTCTTCCACCTGATCTGATTGCTATAGAAGAGATTGTGGAGGATCCTCCATCTAGTACTCCATCGCAATTTGGAGGCAGGATCACTCTATATCCTTCTTCATCAAAAATTAGTCTACCATCATCAGAAGCTCCTGTAGAATCGCTAGGGAATCTTTTGGATAGACTAGAAATGTCTAAAAACCGTCGACATCTAGGACTATGTCATCTGACATAGCAACAACAGAACTTCTTGCTGTCACTCCAACAATGTTCACTGGCATACCATCTGTCCCAATTAGCTCTCAATCGCTAGATGGGGCCCACTCAGGGGCTATTTCGACAGTGTGGTCCATTCCCGTTTGTTCATCCGGAATAATATCCAGGAACTCTTATGCTGAGTCAGAAAATTGATCCTTCAGGGTGTCAATTTTGGCAGTCCGGTCCTCAATGACAAACAATTCCTTTGAGTACCAAATTACCGCCATATGGGGGGCAATATACCCTTTCATTGTCTCCTCCGGGAGGACAACCATACGAGAGTTCACAACAAAAATCAGGTTATGTTGGAATTAGGTCTAGCGGTTGGGTGCCAATACTACCTCAACAACCAAGAGTTGTATATTCGATGCAACAATGTTTGCCTATGTCAAATATTCCAACTACGTCAGCTATTGTAATGGTGTTGGAAGTACAAACATTGCCTATTGTATGCCAACCTCAGGTTTCTCAGGTTGTAATACAACAGCCTCTTATCCCTGTGACTCAACGACAATCGCCAACTAGTGGAATGACACAGGCCCAAATGGGTACAATTACCCCTCATCTTGGTCAAACGGCTAGTATTGGACAACAGCACATGGCTTCACAACCATGGCTGGTGTAATACCAACAACCACAATTCCAACAAGTATACCAAGGATCTGAGCAACAAATCTTTGCAAATAATGGGCAGTCGTATATTCAAAACGGTCAAAATCAACCATTCTACAATGGTTATGTCCATCAACCTTATCAAAGTTACCAGCATCAAATGCATTATGCTGGTATGCAAAGACCAACTGCTAAAGCAATTCCATCCTATCCTCGGTATGCTTCGCCAAACCTGAATCAACAGTTACCCTTCATGGCAACTTTAGAGTTACCAGATCTAAATCGGCTAACGAACAATCCAATTTCTTATGCCCCTTGGTGGCTAGTGATTATGCATAAACTTCCGTCAGATATTCCTAAATTTAATGGAAATCCAGATGATGACCCGTCGAATCATGTGATGACATTTCATCTGTGGTGTTCATCAAACACCCTAAATGATGATTCGATTAGGCTTCGCCTTTTTCAGAGGATGTTAACTGGTCTGGCAACAAAATGCTATATCGAGTTACCCAGAGCTTTGTTTGACAACTTCAGTGCCCTAGCCACAACCTTTTTAACCCATTTTCAGTTACTGATAAGGTACGAAATGGGAACAGAACTTCTTACCAATTTCAAGCAAACAACGACCACTCACATATCCGATCATATTCATGAGTGGCGACATCATTGTAGAATGGTAAAAACGTATGTTCCTGATCAGCTTTTAGCTGAATGGTTTATTAAGTCATTATTGCCTTCCATTACAGAAGATGTGGCCAAGGGAGGAGTCATCATTGAAGAGCAAGTTATTGCTCATGCGCAATATTTTAGACTTGATTTACACTCAGTTTGTCACACTCTACGATAAAATCCCTGACGCTCCCAGACCGTAATTTTCCATTCATCCTCCTAATAAATCGAACAATGACTCTCATGCCGACGATGGCGTGATTGGTACGATAGACACAAAATCAACAAAGGCTACATCTAAAAAGGCCCGTAAGATTTCTAGTCAAAATGCAAAAGAAGAACTTCTCGCCTCGGAAGTAAATGTCGTCTCAACGGATAAAGGCAAAGAAACCAAGCAACTACGAGGCAAGAAGAAAAATAAAGGGAAGAAGAAGAAATAGGAGGAATCATCACCTGAAAAATCTTCTACAAATCCTTACGGAGATAAGAAACCAAATCATCCATGTATTATATGTGATGAGGATCATTGGACAAGAGATTGTCCATATAAAGTTGAGCTTAGAAAATTCTTCAAGAATTCAAAAACCTCGGTGGTATTGACTGATCCGTTTCCAAATCCAGGAACAAATCTAGTTGCTAGTGACAATGCTTCCCCGTCCCAAGTGTTGATGTTGTTGGTTTCAAAACAGAAAAAATGATGCTTTGATAATGACAAGGAATAAAGATTATGGGAATCCACAGCTGTCGAACAACAAGGATAAAGATCAACCTAGTAGTTCAACAACAACTTCGACAGAAGTTGCGCCACCCATCATTCGAGAGCTAACAATAAAACCGCCAAAGGGAGTAGTTCACAAGTCAACATTTAATCCTCGTGCCAGAGTAGCACAACATTACAATATAGTGGAAGATCTGGCCCAATCGCCATCCGCTATGTCAACACTTGAAGTACTGCAAAATTGTCCCTCCCAAAGGCAGGCTTTATTATTAGCAATAGGTGGGATTGACCCAAAGGATTCTAATCTTGTGTCCTTTAATCACAAAGGATATGATCCTCAGTTACCAACTCAACTAGCTTTCCTCATTCAAGTGAAAGCCCTCAACAAAACTGTTCATAGAACAATTATTGATGAGGGAGCATCTACATGTATTATATCGATGAGTTGCTGCAAAACTTTAGGATCTCCAACCTTGTCACAATCTTCGACGACATTAAAAGCATTTGATGGACGAACATATACCCCATATGGGATTCTAAGTAACTTGCAAGTTGAACTGGGGCGAAAACAGTAGAAATAGATGTTGAAGTAATCGACGGAAACCTCGTTTACAACATCCTACTGGGAAGGCCATGGATATATGCTATGGCTGCGGTTGTGTCGACCTACTTTAGGAAGATTGAATTTCCTTTCCAAGGAGGAATTACAATCGTCAACCAACAAACATTTCTCCACAATAGTTCCCAAGTTACGGGAAGAATTCTGATGATCCATGGAAGCCCCCATTCGCTTCAAAATATCATAGTAGGCCTACTAAAAGACCCTATATTAATGGGGAATTTTTCGCTCCCACCTCCGATCAATCTGGTGGAAGTGGTGAAGGTAGGGACCTGCAATATGATATCTTCCATTCAAAAGATCTCAGAAAACGATATCAGCATGGATCATCTGCAGGTATTGCCTCCAAGCCCAATAGAAATATTGTAGCAATCAACGTTTTTGGCATGGGAGGTGAACCCAAATCAACACTCATCAATCGTTTTGATAGATAGGTATAAGGAATATGGCACCCCTTCAGATCCTTGGTCGCAAGTGCATTACACTGACAAAGGAATTATTCAGTCAATGACAACTGACGGGGCGCAATGGGAAAATTACCACCATCGTTCCCATCTTCCCGATTTTCAAGAAGATACTCCTGATGACATTCTTCATCCCTGAGTTTTTGATTTCCTATAAAATACTGTAAACACGGTGGATTTTGAGCAAAACTTGTCCAATATTGAAGAGACTATCGTCATAAATATCTTGACCAAAACGGATGTTGTAGAGAATATTTATGTTGGCAAATTTTGTTCTCCTTCAGAACTGGAAATATATAACGCTCTTTTTCGCGAATTCAGAGATGTCTTTGCTTGGTCATATGATGAAATGCCAGGCATTGACTCGAGTATAGTTGAACACGAAATAAAGATGTATCCAGATGTCAAACCAGTACGACAACGGCTACGGCAGGTGCACCCTAAGAAAGCCGTTGCCATCAAGGCAGAAGTTGAAAAACTTCTCCATGTTGGTTTTATTTACCTGGTTCCTCTAACCGATTGGGTATCAAACATTGTTTCTGTGATGAAAAACAAGGAACGATTAGAGTGTGCATTGATTATAGGGATGTAAATCAAGCTTGTCCAAAAGACACCCTACACCCTTTATTGACCAGATAATTGATGAATGCGTTGGATGTGAAATCTTTTCATTTATGGATGGATTCTTCGGGTATAATAAAATAAATATCCGCCCACAGGACCAGTCAAAGACTGCATTTAGTTGTCCGTGGGGCACATTTGCATATCGCAAATTACCCTTTGGTTTAAAGAACGCGGGGGCAACATTTCAGAGGGCAATGAATTATGCCTTCCATGAAATCAAAAACATCGTTCAACCATATCTTGACAACCTTCCGGCTCATTCGCGAAAGCAGACCGATCATCCGCAGCATTTGAGAGCGATATTTCTACGTTTCTGACACTACAAGATACGACTCAATCCACACAAATGTGTGTTATGTGTCAGTTCTGGTCGTTTGCTTAGCTTTGTAGTCTCGAAGGACGGGATCCGTCCCGACCCATGTAAGGTTCAGGTAATCATAAATCTGCCTCCACCTTCAAATTTGCTTCAGATTTAGAAACTCCAATGGAAAGCAAACTTTCTGAGGAGGTTCATTCCAAATTATGTCGAACTTGCTAAAGGTTATACATGTCTATTGAAAAAAGGAGTACCCTTCATCTGGGATCAGGTTGCGTAAGCTTCCTTTGATGCTTTAAAAGAATCTCTAATGAAAGCATCATTAATGTACGCTCCTAATTATCAAAAAGACTTTAACCTGTATCTGGTTGCAGCGGATACAACCATCGCAATGGTTTTAGTTCAAGAAGACAACGAAATTGAACATCCTATATATTATTTGAGTAGAAACTTAAATGATACATAAAGAAAGTATTCCTATGTTTAAAAGCTAGCTCTCGGAGCTGTTCAAGCGATACAGAGATTTCAACACTATTTCCTCTTTCGTAAAACTACCATTTTATCAGATTGCAACCCCATGACTTATATATTGTCGCGAAAGTTGCTGGGGGGAAAATATTCAAAATGGATAGCAATTCTTCAAGAGTTTGATCTAGAATTCGTAAAATCCAAATCAAAGAAATCCCTAGTTTTCGCAGAATTACTATGCGATCTCCCATCGTCGTCCAACGATGAAACATAAAAAAAAACCATCGTCGATGAATCTTTGTTTCTGTTATCTTCAAGCAATCCGTGGTATGGAGATATAATCATCTCTCTCCAAACCCAAAAATATAGGTCTAATACCTCTCGCTCGGAACAAAAATTTATTCGATACCAATCAAAAGACTACATGATCATCGGTGATACACTTTACCGTCATGGTGTTGATACAGTTCTCAGGAGGTGCCTCACCCATGAGGAGGCGGAAAAAGTCCTGAATGATTGGCATTCAGGCGTGTGTGGGGGCATCAATTGGGTTACACTACGACAAATTATTTTTTACGAGCACTATACTTCTAGCCAACAACGTTCAAAGATTGCTTAACTGCAGTCAGAAGTTTCCATGCATGTCAAATTTTCAATAGCAAAACCAGAAAACCACCTGCACCATTGCAACCGATAGTTGCAGTTGGGCCATTTGCCAAATGGGGCATTGATTTCATGACATGTAACCCCACCTCGACCGGGGGGCATGGGTATATCATAGTCACAGTAGACTATTTTACCAAATGGGCCGAGGCGATGCCTACATTAGATAACACTGGTGAAACAGCTGCCCTTTTCTTTTTCAATCATGTAGTCGCCAGATTCGGTATTCCACAAGCTATAGTCACAGATCATGGATCGCATTTTCGCAATCACATGATGGTCGAATTGGCTACCAAATTGGCGTTGTCCCATGACAGCTCCACTGCATATTACCCGCAGGCCAATGGACAAGTTGAAGCGATCAACAAAGTCCTGAAGCAGATGCTGCAAAGGATGATTGGAGTCCACAAAAGGAGTTGGCACCTAATCCTATACTCAGCTTTGTGGACATACCAAACATCGGTAAGAAATGCAATCGGGTTTACACCTTTTCAACTGGTGTATGGCCTAGAAGCAATCTTACCAGTTCAGTGTGAAAACTCGCAGTCGACCTTCTCCCGAGAACTTCAGAAGAGGAGGCTCGTTTCTTGGAACTAATCCAATTGGATGAAAACCGTCGTGATTCTGCTTTAGCTAACAAAGCCCATAAGAAACGAGTCAAGGCGCAGTTCGACAAGAATGTCAAACCCCGTGTCTTCTCAGAAGGTGACTTGGTCTTACTTTATGACCAGGAATCCGATAAATTGGGAGTAAGTAAGTTCAAGTCTTTATGGATGGGCCCTTATATTGTTAGGCATGTGTTAGAAAAAGGAGCCTACGAGTTAATGGATTATGACGGGATTCCACTGGTGCAACCCCGTAATGGGTTGTACGTTAAGCGTTACTACGCATGATTCAGTGTGGTAACCCATATGCTTTTGTTACATTTTTGTTTTTGCTAAGAGTAATTGTTTTGGTCAAGTAATCCACTTTTTACATTTGTCACGGATGTCGAACCTATTGGAATCTTTTGTTAGATACGTTGACGGAGCGAGTCGTAGTTCTCGAAACCTATCTTTTGCGGCCTGGGCCATTTTTTATCCAAGCGGCGAGTTAGTAAGTTTTAGAGGGGTATGTATTGGTTGGTCAACAAATAACATCGCTGAATATAGCGCATTTATAGAACTTCTCTCTGATGCCATCACACATGGCATAAGCCGACTTGTCGTCAGGCTAGACTCACAACTCATCATACTACAACTCATTGGTATCTACTCCGTCTGAAGTCCAGCTATCTATCGCATGTTCCTAAGGGTCAAGATTTTGGAAAGGCAATTTGATTTTATTCAATATCAACATATTTCCAGAAACTTAAAAACATTAACAGATTCATTAGCAAATTATGTGTTAGATAGACATTTGCAACATTTATAAAAAGAATCATTTCATCAATATTTGCATCAGGATCATGTAACTTAACCAAAATAAAGCTCCGAAAATCAAATATATATATATATATATATATATATATATATATATATATATATATATATATAACTGTTTGTGGTTTACACATAATGTTCTGTAACCAAGAAAAAATTGGTCAAATGAACCAAAACTCAAAATGATAGGGGGCGCCCTAGTTTAATGATGCCGGTGATAACAAGTCACCACCTGCGAAATCATGCGTAAAAGCCTAGTCCACCGACTCGGCAAGCTGGTAGTATGTCGCTGCAACCTTAGGGGTAGCTTGTCAGTCCTCACGTCCGGAACACCAAGAGTGAGGTCTTCGACCTGATCCTGCAATGCTGAAAGAGTCTCAGCCACATCAAGGTCACGAAGGATAGCCCTTCCCACAGCCTCTCCTGCTGGGGCGGTAGTTGGCACTCTCAGGCGTACTACTAGCCGGACTGGTCCAACATCTGCATGAGCACATGAGTTTCGATTAGTCCTGATAGAAGAAATCATAAGAACATTATAAAGAGAAATGATAAACAGAGATATGGTCAGAGAATTTACTGATGACACCCCACTACACGCCACCCGGCAGTACCAAATCCGGATCACCCCGGAAGTCCATACCGGCATATGGATACTCGGAAAAGGCCATCTCCTGACGGTTGAACCACTCGAAAAAGGTATTAGAAAAGGAAACCTGGGACTGACCAGCATGTCTAGCCATAAGGTTGACCCATCTCTGCATCTGTGGCTCAGTCGGTGGAGGTAAACCAAGTGAAACATACTGCGACTGCATCAGTGGGATCTTTTCCAAGGCGAAAGCTGTCAAGATAGAACCATATCCAAGTTCTTCAATCTTCCATTCCTTGGTCAGTTGTTATTTCATCACAGAGAGTACTGCATCACACCAGTTGAACACCTTTGGTTCAAGGCATTCCAAGGCGTACTGCATATAAGACTCGTTGGCCACGTGAAGTGTCGCACTATTAGCCAGTCTAGAAAAAGTGAACAGAATGGTCCTCAGGGACCTATCAGTGACATCTCGGATATTGATCTTGCCATCCTTACTTGGCTGAGATCCCTCTCTGAAATACATGTGAATGTAATCTCTCACAGATTCAGCCCATGGGTCGAACCTGATAATGAGATAGGGGCACCCTGCCTCGATAAGCCGGTCAAAAAATAGATGTCCACGACAGTCAAGGGGATGGACTTGCCCCTAATCTGGAACACGTGGGTGGTAGGATATCATGAATCAAGAAAATATTGCAATAGGTTGATTTGTTGCCTCATGCTAGAGATGTGGAAAAACTTGAACAGCCCACAGTTCTGCAGTGCATTTACCGTAATCGGATCATGTAAAGCAAGCATGTCCCCTTCTTCATGCTCATGTTCTCGCCATGTAACAGGCATTTTTCTCCAATGAATCTCTGAAACAAACAAGAGAAGAGTTAGGATCCTGATTTGGTGAAAAACAAGAAAATATTTCCATGAAAAACTGTGCATAAATTTCCCTCTTTGCGCCCATCGCACCCCCAACAGTGTTCTAGGTGGGATGCATGCTGACTAGCCAATGGCCAAGCCAGCATGCATCGCACCTTTTGATATGCAAGAGGTGAGATGGAGCCAGGATGAGCCTTTCAAACCCCAGAGGCTCAGAAAAACCAGAAAACATGCTCAGAATTCAAAAAGGAAAGGATGAAATTGAAGAGCTCAGGTTTAGATCCTAGTCCAGACGGTGCCAAGAATCGTCCACAGAATCGCCCAAAATTAGCTGGTGAAAATCAATGGAGAAAGCACCTCCAAAGCTCCAACAAAACAAAGTTCAAATGAAATGGTAAAATGAGAGGTAAAAAGCACTTTTAAATTACTTTTCACTTAATTCAAGTAAAATATTAGTGTTTTAACTCATTTTTCAAACATTTATTGTTCGTTTCTAACTAGTTTGAGGAAGCAATTGAGTAGGCAGTACAACCTTTGAAGGAACAAAGTTTGTCAATGGTAAAATCAAGATAATCAATGACCATTATATCGAGCAGTTTTAACGTGGAATTCAAGCTCGTTAAAATATAAACATAAGCAATGAGTAAATGTTCCCCCAGAGTTTAAGCTCATTAAAAAATGAACCATTTTCTAGTAAATAACCATTGTGAATGTATTATCATCAGCCTTTGAAGCCTTGGTCGTATTCTCATCATCACCTCCACTCTGTATTGTCCGATCATTCACCTCCACTTGATTGTTTACCCTTTTTGAGGAATAGCTGCGAAGTGTGATCCTGTTAGCCATCCTTGTGACACTGCCATGATTGGAAAATTCCAAACCTTACCTGGAATTAGTTTCTACCCAAATTTATCACTTGTTCCTCAAAAAACGAGTCTCCTTTAAGCTCTTTTTAACTGACTCGTAAAATATGAAAATATTGTTGAGCAATTGGCCTCTCCAGCTCGTTAAAGTGACTGGAAGTGCTATCCCTCTAGATTTTAATCTTTTTGGACTTGAGGGATTATTACACAAAAATATTGAGCGCTTGTTTTGTTTGGCTCGTTAAAAATACTGAAAATTCATCCCTTTTTGTATTGTTTTATACTTTTTCAGACTCAAGGGATTATATGACAAAAAAGGATTATTGGAGTTTCTTTACATCCCCTTTTCAGACTCTCTAAAATTGAAAAGGACTGAGTTATCTTTGTCATTAAACTCGTTAAAACTCAATAGCAACAAACTTGTCCATACAGGCAAGAACGAGTTTCACTATCGTTAGGCTCATTAAAACATAGCGATGGGTTTGCCTGAAGGGAAAATTATAGAACAAGCATATGTTATCCTCCTCAAGCTTGAAAAAAATAAAGAGGTACTGGTCAGCAATGACTGGGGAAAATTTGGGAAGAAAACTTGAAGAAACTTTATTGGTAGCAAGTCGCTCTTGAACATGACACTTTCACTCCACATCCGAGTCAGGTTGGGTTGTTCTGTTCACTGGTCATATCACCATGAGTCCATCAGACCATCCATATTTGGGGTTAACGCTACCAATCCATCATGTCAGTTTCTCCAATATGTTCAAGAGAATTGGCTCAGAGAATTCACCTGTGTCTCATCCACTGCAATACATTTACACTCCATCCTTTCATGACCGCCACCCTGAACCTCATATCATCAGATCGTTTTCACCTCCATTAAAATCATTTGCTCCATTCCATGTCATTGATGTGGAATTCACTAAGGCCCTCCTATGACGTATCCCTTCTTGTCGACATCAGCTCATTATCCAAGAAGTCGATCTAGGAACAACCCTTTCAGTACTTTGAAGCTTGCATGCCTCAATGGCAAGTTTCTCACTTCTTGCGACAGGTTTACATCAATGGCCTTCGACCGAAAGATTTTGCGTGGTGTTCAATGCCAAGTCCCTTATTCACACCACGTGAATTGTACTGTAGTACCTTGAGGGTCATCATCATTATCAGTGATTCCTCTCGCGCCTGTTAACAACTTACATCATTGGCCGGTAATCAGGTGATGTCCTTCCATGTTCGACTCCAGAAAATCTCTCACATGGATCAACTTGCACTTTGAGTGAAGATCGAACGAGATTGAAGACCCCAGATCTAGTTTCATCCATCTAGGCTGCGATATATATCCAGGAAAATAAAGACATCAAATGTACATCATTACTGCAAAGATAATCATCCAATCCAAAGGATGATGACTCGACCAGAATCATCAGTTTGCACTCAGACGATTTTCTGTCTTATGTACATGAAAATGAATTTATAAAGCTGAGCATGGGAATGCCTGCCTCAGCTAGATCATGAAAATATTATGAAGATAATGTATTGTATTGTATTTTATTACAGGTTGCCTTCCAGCTCAAAAAAACTTCAAATCCTCATGATAAAGCATTTCACCAGACATCAAAAAAGATTAATGACCTCATGCTTTAGGGGGCAACTGTTATAGACATTTTTGGGCACTGCAACCCCAATCATAAAAGTGTTGTTCCAACCTCTAAAAGAACAATTTCAACCGATTACATCTTCTCCCAGAAGTTCTCCATGAAAAACTACTCAGAAATAGTCAAAACTAGACCATCTCACCTGCTCCATGGTCAAAGTGTGCTGCATCCCACCTAAATACACACGGGAGGTGTGATGCATACTAAAAATACCTTCTATGGGGTGCGATGGGTGAGAATGGACAAATGGCAGGGTCAATCTACAGGGTGGAGGATCATGGAATCTTCCCGAAACATCTCCTGTGACACTTGCCTCTCTGCATTCGCCCAGGGATGAGTAAGAGATCATCAATCTCCAAGTGGAATCAAGATCAGAGAGAGGACACTAATCAAATCTCAAATGCTGACTCACCCCCTTGCAAACATCTATATATGGATCCCTCATCCCAGAGATCCAGAGGCTGTAATTTTGTATCTTGTAAGGAATTGTTGCTGGTTTCTTGGTGTAACATCATTGTGTTGGGTGATCTAAGCTTATCATGAGGTGAAGAAGGGCTTTCTTGCTGAGAGGATGATGATGGGTCAGAAAAATTGGTTGTAATCCTATTTTCTATTCTTTATTATTAATAAACCTATTCAAGTTTTCCTCCACATTCTTGTATGATTGATGATATATGCATTTGTGTGGTCAATATATATCTGGTCCTATATTGTTTATGGTAGTAGATCTATGCTCTTGGATAGTGTTATGCTGCTTTGATTCTACAGGTGCTCTTTGAAGCTGGGTAGACGAGGAAGCGAGTGGCAAAGATCCATCAGAAAGGAGAGGAATCAAGCAAGGAACCAAGTGCAAGACAGAGGTTGGTCTCCTTTATTCCCCTCTTATCTATTTCTCATAAAGGAAAATGACAGTGGTTTTAGTTTGTTTGTTTCTAAGGTAGCTACCAGCCTTAGTGGGACTAGCAGCTCTCCATAGACACTAGATTTTCCGATAACACCAAGAACCACCCTGCCAAGCAAAATTTGCTTCAGGAGAACTCATATTGAGTCTCTATATTGTAATTTATCTGCTCAAAGACATAATAAAATAAGGCCACCACTGAAGCTGGACCGAAGACGTAGCCCTGGAGAATAGGGTGAACTCCTTATTAAAAATAGTTTGTGTCTTTGTGTTGCTTACTATATTTCTCTACTATCTTTCTGTTTATTTTCTATGTATTGGAAATCTGATCAATCCGTTGTTTCAATAACATAGAACACACACCAGCACATGGGTCTGTAATACCTTTTGTTAAATAAATCTTCACTGATGTCACTCATAGGGTGATTATTAGATCAAGTGGTATTAGAGCTCTAGGCTGTAAGGTTAGACAAGCTTGTGTTGGTTTAGTTGTGAATTCTCACTAGATTAGTAGAAGGAGAATTGGTGGAAACTAATCCTGAAATTGGGAGAGTCTATTATGGAAAGACAGTGTCAAAAGAAGGTTCTGTAGGATCAGACTCTCAATTCCTAGAAAGTTTCCTAGCTATAAAGTCCATGGTGGAAGAAATGTATAGGGACTTTAGAAAGCATAAGGGTGAAGATCATCAAGCTCTAAGAAAGATAAAGAAGAAGATGAATCTCATTCCCATGACCACTCCAAAGGAAAGGGGAAAGAAGAAAGCTTCCCTACACCTCCTAGTAGCCCCGTGCATAATAAGAAAGCATCTTTGATTAATTTAGATGTTAAATTTGATTTTCCTATATATGATGGAGAGTTGAATGCTGAAAAGTTGGACAACTGGATAAGACAAATTAATGTGTATTGCAGAGTACAAAATATAGACTCAGACAAGAGCAAGATTCAGCTGGCAAGCCTTCGTCTAGGGGGAACCGCTTTGGTTTGGTGGGAAGGCAGAACCCAAGCTGATATGAGGAAGCATGGTAAGATCATTTCTGTTTGGAGTGACTTTGTTTCTGCCATCAAGAAGTAGTTCTATCCATTGGCCTACATGTAACAAGGCATGATGAGTTGGCAAACTCTTCGGTAGTTGAAAGGGCAAAGTGTACAAGGGTATACTCAAGAGTTCCGAAAGAGAGCATTGATGTTGGGTATTTCATTAGACTCACCAGAAACTCCTTTGAAGTACATTGGCTGTCTACACAGCTACATGAGGCACACTATCGTCATGTTTAATCCCACTAGTATAGATGAGGCATTTGTACAAGCTACTCATCTAGAAGCTAGAGGAAAGAATGGAAATCGAAAAGTTGGGGGACCATCCCAACCCACTGTAAGCAAGAGAAAGGAGAAAAGAAAGTAGAAGTGGAAAGCAAGGAAGGCTAACACTGCACAAAAAGGTAAAGCCTCATGAACCCACTGTAAAAAGGAGGGGCATGATGATGAGCACTGTTAGATTCTGCATCCAGAGCTGAGATCTAAGAAGTCTGAGGACAAGAAGAAGATGACTGCTGCAACTATTCAGAAGGATTTGGCGTCTGACTTGGGAGATGAAACAATCATTACAGCCACAGGTATAAAAGGTAAGAATTCTGAAGCACCTACTAGTAATTCTGCTCAATCTGTTATTGATGAAGAACATGAGAGAAAAAGGCGTGAGCTTTTCCATATTCGAGTTGTTTCCAAATATCAAAATATTTATACTTTGTTTGATAGTGGCTCACAAGTAAATCTGATTTCTGAAGGAATTGTAAATAAACTGGGATTAGCAACTACACCTCATAAGAAACCATACCCATTAGGATGGTTGAATGATAAAGCACAACTACAAGAGACTAGACAGTGCAAACTCAAGTTTTCTTTTGGGTCAGCATTTGTAGATGAGGTTGAGTTAGATGTAATTCCTTTGGATATATGTGGAATTTTTTTAGGAAGTCCTTACTTGTATGATAGAAAGGTTATTTTCTATTTTGCTAAGAGCAAGTATCTACTTGTTAAATATGGAATCGAATACTTTGTAAGAGCTCATAAGCTCAAGAATAATTATACTCTCATAAACTCAGGACAGATGAAAAGAATGATAAATTCATGCAAACAGTTCTTACTAATGGTTGTAAAGGAAAAGAAAACTGATAAAACCAATGTATTTGAGGGCTGTAATTCTGATCAACGAGTTGATATAGAAAATATTGTTTCAGAGTATGATGTCATGTTTCAAGAACCTCAAGGTCTCCCACCCAAAAAGGGAATAGAACATGATATTATTTTGCAGCAAGATGTTCCTTTGCCTAGCATTGGGATGTACAGGTTATCTGCTTTAGAGAATGCTGAAATGAAGAAGCAGGTGCAGGAGTTGCTCGAGAAAGGGTTCTTCAGGCCTAGCACATCACCATGTGGGTCACCAATCATTTTGGTGAGAAAGAAACATGGCTCGTGGAGAATGTGAATTGATTACCGAGAACTTAATAAAATAACAATCAAAAATCATTATCCCCTTCCTCGCATAGATGATATTTTAGATCAATTGAAGGAAGTTGTTTATTTCACCAAGCTAGATTTGCACAGTGGATACCATCAGGTCAGAGTTGCATAGCAAGATGCATGGAAAACTTCTTTCAAAAAAAATAAGGGATTGTATGAATGGCTAGTTATGCCTTTTGGCTTGACCAATGCCCCTGCTACTTTCATGAGATTAATGAATGATGTACTCAGACCTTTTCTTGACAATTTTGTTATTGTGTACCTGGATGACATTCTAATTTTTAGTAAAATGTGGGAAGAACATTTAAAGCATGTTAAGCAAACATTAGATGTTTTTAAAAGAGAAAAGCTTTATGTTAAGCTCTCCAAATGTGAATTTGGTAAAACCTCTCTAAATTATTTGGGTCATATAGTGGGGGAGGTGAATTGAAAATAGATCCATTTAAAGTGGCAGTCATTGTAAACTGGCCTAAACCCAAGTCTACTACAGAAGTGAGAAGCTTCTTAAGAGCAGCACAGTATTGGAGGAAGTTCATTTCAAATTTCTCCTCAATTGCAGCTCCCTTACATGCTTTGACAAGATTGAACAAGGTGTTTCAGTGGGGAAGCAAATAGCAGAAAGCCTTCGACGCCTTGAAAGAAAAAATTAGTACAGCACCCATACTAGCACTTCCAGATCTACAAAGACCCTTTGAGATCCAAATTGATGCCAGTGACTATGCCATGGGAGCAGTGTTGACACAGCATGGTAAACCCATATGTTATCATTCTGAGACTTTTTATCCTGCAGTAGTTAACTATCCTACCTATGATAAGGAATTGTATGCATTAGTTCAGAGTGTGAAAAAGTGGAAACATTACTTAATGGGCAAAGAAACAGTAATACATACTGATCATCAGCCACTTCAATATCTACACTCCCAAAATAAGTTGCAAAAACCAAGAAATTACAGATGGATGGGTTTTCTACAACAGTTTCATTTAGTCATCAAATATAACAAGGGCATACATAACAAGGTTGCAGACATGTTATCTAGACCCATTATAAATGCATCTACCTTACTTAAGCATAATTTTGTGCTACATGAAAGCTACATAGAACAATATGCTCAGGATATGGATTTTAAAGATGTATATGCAACTTTGAGTCAAGTCAAAAGAGTAGAAGAATTGGACTATCATGTAAAGGACCGAATCTTATATCATTGTGGGAAACTCTGCGTTCCACAAACTAAGAGAGCAAAGATAATTAGGGAAGCACACACTTCTCTGATATCAAGTCACTTCGGGGTAAGTAAAACAGTTGCACAGCTGCAAAGGTTTTGTTATTGGCCAAGAATGAGTGAGACAGTTTCTAGATATGTAAAGGGGTGTGCTATGTGTGCTAAAAGCAAGCCCAATAACAAAAAACTAGGCTTATACACTCCATTACCAGTTCCTTATCACCCTTGGGAAAGCATTTCCATGGATTTTGTTGGAGGGCTGCCTAAATCTAGGAAAGTTCATGATTATCTATATGTTGTTGTGGATAGGTTCAACAAAATGTGTATTTTGATACTCTGTAGTAAACAGATTACAGCTGAACAAACTACAAAATTATTCTTTCAACATGTATGGGTTCATTTTGGATTACCCACTTCTATTTTATCTGTTCGAGACACCTGATTTGTGGGGAAGTTTTGGTCCAGTCTGTGGGAAATAATGGACACAAAATTAAAGAAAAGCACAACTTTTCATCCATAAATAGGTGGCCAGACAGAAGTAGTTAATAGGATAGTGAACCAGTTACTGAGAGGATATTGTAGCAAACACCCTAAGCTTTGGGATGAACACTTATGTTATGTGCAACATGCTTACAATAGAGCCAAACAATCTTCTACATAGAGATCTCCTTTTTAGACCTTCTTTGGTTTCATACCAAGGTATCCCTTGGATTTTGTCTTTGTTAAAGATACCATGGTTGATGGACAGAGTGATGTGGACCAAGAAACTAGGTTCATTGAACAGATCCAAGATATACACCAGGTAGTACAAGAACAGCTGGAAAAGAACCAGGCCAAGTACAAGGCTAGGCATGATAAACATCGGATTGAGCATAGTTTTCAAGTTGGAGACCAAGTCTGGCTGTATATCAGCAAGGACAGGATGCAAGTTGAAGGTAAGAAGCTAAAACCTATCAGGTATGGACCCTTCAGGATACTTGAGAAGATTGGTGAAAATGCTTTTCGCCTTGATGTGCCAGCTTACATGCACATCTACTCGGTCGTGAACATGGATTTCTTGAGGTTGTTTAAACATTCAATGATTGAGGACCCTGAAGAGCAGAGTCAAGTGCCTTCTGTTGATGACCTATTACCTGAATATCTTAATGAGTTACAAGAAGATACAGTGTTGGATAGGAAGGTAACGACGACGGGCAATGGACAGGTGGAATACCTCAGAATTGGGCTTAAAGTTTTTAAGCCGAGCAGTGTGAAGCGGATTGAGATTGGACAAGTGAGACAACAGCTTCCTCACTTAGTCGATGCTTGAAGAAAGCTAACTTTTGGTGGTCCAAAAGCTTTTAGTTGGGAAGTCGTGATCCGAATCAAATCCATAAATGATTGTCATTGAACCATGACTAAATCAAGTCGAACAAACCGTTGAAGAATCCAAAACAGTAATCGAAAACACTCTGAACCAGTGGCCATGGCAGCCGACGTTGAACAATGAGGACCTCGGTCAAAGCGCGCTGACCAAGGCCCATGGAGACTATGCAGGAGGTCAAAATAGCCCCTGGGAGCCCCGGATTGGGAAAAGGAGCTAATTTTTTATGCACGTTCATTGGGAAAACATGGCTAAAATGGTAGGGCTTAAGCACTTGGTCACGTTGGGAGCCAGAGGACTGTGGGCAGAAAAAGGTAAAGCGCCATCGTACGAAGGTGGGACCCACACCCTAGAAACTAGCTGTTTGATTGGTGTGCCCTTGAATGGTAAGCAGTTTTGGAGAAAACGGAGGGAGCACCCTCAACGATCGACGCGTGGCAGCGAAGGTGAGACAAAAACTGCCGCGATCACAGGTTATCAGTCCAGCAAGTTAACCGTGCTCGACGTGCGAATGATGTTGGATCTAGAGGAGCCCAGATCAGATGACTGAGATTCTGTCTGATAGATAGAGCGGAATTGACAGGGAATTAAGTCGCCATTTAAGGCGATTTGAGATCCATTGATTGCCATGGTGGAGAAAGCAACGAATCGATGATCGGGCTGGCACAGTTTCGATGGGGACGCGTGGCTACTTCTCAAGCGTTCATGCTGACGCCAAATAGGGAATTCCAAGCACGCAGGCGACAGGCGAATTGACGCAGGCGGGAGAGGAAATGAACAAGCATGGAGGTCGAATGGCTAAAGCCATGAACAGAGATAATGAACAGAGATCAGAAGAGAGATTCATATTGAAAAGTCCAAGCGACCAAGAGAGATAGTGAATAGTGAACCCTGAGAGGAGGACTAAGCATAGAGATCAGTAAAGCCAAGAAGAGGAGACAGAGGGCTAAGCTAACCATAGGCAACATTGAGTACCAAAGAGCTTGAAGTATCAAGCCTTCCCATAGAGGAATCTGTCCAGATTGAGCATCATAGTTGGCTCTTTCCACTGTAGACCGAGGGTCACAAAGTTGGTAGGAAGAATAAGAGTCTGTGTACTCTCAATGGCTTGGGGAATCCAAGAACCACCCTGCCAAGCAAAATCTACTTCAAGAGAACTCATATTGAGTCCCTGTAATGTAATTTCTTTGCTCAAAGACATAATAAAATAAGGCCACCACTGAAGCTAGATCAGAGACGTAGCCCTTGAGAATAGGGTGAACTCCTTGTTAAAAATAGTTTGTGTTTTTGTGTTGCTTACTGTATTTCTCTGCTGTCTTCCATTTATTTTCTGTGTATTGGCAATCTAATCGATCCATTGTTTCAATAACACAGAACACACACTAGCACATGGGTCTGTAATACCTTTTGTTTAATAAATCTTCACTAAGGTCACTCGTAGGGTGATTATCAGATCATGAATGGTCACCTTACAAGTGACCCTCCATGCTATTTAAATAGAGATATTGAACCAATCTGGTGTTAAGCCACAGATCAACTGTCGGTAATATCGAGGAGAGAATGAACCTTCATACAACTTCATGTCTAGAACATATCGTGATTGTCAGATTTTAAGTTACAAAAGTACATAGTAAAGAAACACAATTTACCTAACTCTACACTAGACCAAGTTATACTTAACTATTTCCTATTTGTCTGAATATCCTAACAGTTTTGTTGGATTATATGTGGTTATATGTGTGTACGTTCATGAGTGTTTATGCTGCTATTATGTTGGTTATGTATGTATTTTATGACAACAACCATGTGTGGCTCTTATCGTGTTTTTAGTTGTAATTGAATAATCAATATATCTATGAACTAATGGATGGAATGGACATTTATGTGTTGAGGCATTAATGGTTCTCAGTGATTCTCAACTAAGTATGAGACCCCTATACTCAGAACTATTATTTACACTTGTATTTTACATATTTGCGATATGTTTGAAAAAATTCTTGGCATGGCTAGTAGGATTTGAGTCAAGGTCTTGAACAATTATTTTCTTTATTAATGTCATTTCCATGTTATTTTACTTATTTGAAGAGATGGTTCAATTCTGGGCAGTGACCTGGGCTTTGGACCTCAAAAAAATGGCTAAAATTGCAGTCATTGGGGTATCACTGGCAGATTTGGTCTCTGGTCATTTGCAAGAAAACCTGTGAGAGCGAATTTGGGTTTTTGGTCGCCCTCATGCCTATAGCATGGGAACGACTTAGGGTTAAGTTGTCTAGAAGTTTAGTGGAACCCCAAGGTAAGCTATCTAAAGTATTGGATTGGTTCCTGAGGTTCTTGTATCTAATTATTAATTTTTTTATGATGTGTTTCTATCGGTTTGACTTCCTTAACGTGACTTAGAAGGTCGAAGAATATCATAGTGGCCTCTCATCGCATAATTACCCTCGCTGGCCAGTCACTTGGGTAGATGTGGGAGGAGGGCGTTACAGAGTGGTATTAGAGCATTTTTCACTCCTTGGACTAGATGAGCTATGTGTTGGCCATCCCTTCATGTGAGTTGCATGTGTCTCTCTCACACTTGCATTCCATGTGCTCATTTCATTTTCATGATGTTGTTCATGGTTAAAGTGATGTCATCATGTGAAACTTGATCTTTTGTTGTGGAATGCCTTGTCGTGAGTATATGACTGGTTACATGTTGATATATGTTAGTTACATGTATCATTGTAGTATGATTGGTTACATTCTTGTATGTTTTATTGCATGTACCATTCTTTTAGGTTTGATTTCAAGTATTCTTCAATCATGCTTGATCATACGTGTTTATGCATATGTGTGGATGGTTATACATCGCTTATGCATGTTCATGTTTGCATGTGGTCAAGTGTATGGTGACATAATGATAGTTATTTTCATGCATGAGGTCATGGTGTGTGTTGGTATTGAGGTCATTCATTTATGATTGGACCCTAGCTAGAATGATTGTTTCGTGTTCATATGCATATGTTTTATGTTTCTATATGTTGTCATGATTATGTTATACATGTATCAAACTAATTTGTTGAACTTGAAGACAAGGTATCCTCCTCGAGCTATTCCAAGGTATGTTGGTTTATTTTTGATTTGGTTTATATGACATGATACACCTTGTAGGAACAAATATAAAATGGCTAGCAAAATGGTTGACTACAAAGGCACTCCATATGAATCTGAAGAGAAGTATGGTGTTGGGAATTGTTCTGATTTGGTAGTTACACTGAGAAGCTTAAAGGAATAAATAAGTAGTTGTAAGTTAGATCATGACATAATCATGTAGGCACGGTAGAAACAAGTATAGGTAAATGCAAGAATATGTCAAAGTTTCTCATATTTGTAGTGACAAGGACCATGTTGGAACAAATATGAGCACTAGGATAAAACTAACGGGGCATATGATAGTCGGTCGCATGGTGATCACAGATCAGATAAAGATGACACAATCAGAGATATCATATGGTTGGAAACTCTGGCTAGGAGAAGGGATAGACATAGGTGTGACTCTAGTTCTGATTCAAATAAGCACTATGATTGTCATTAGTATCATCCTTACAGGAGAACTGATAGGGGATATTTTCCCAATGAGTTTAATAAATCATATCCATCAACATTTGATGGAGAGATGAAGAAACCACAAGATGCAAAGGCATGGTTGCTTGGTATGAGGAAATTATTTAGGTTGCATGACTATTCAGAGAAAATGAACTGATCTAAAATGGTCATATGTTAAAACTAAAGTAGTGTTGATTATGCCAATAGTGAATTGAATTTTAATTTAAAGTGTTAAAACCGTAAGAACTGATTGAGAAGAAAGACTTTATGACAGCTAATAGAACATAAGTAAGATGCAAAACAGAAGTGAAAAAAGCAAATACACAACAATATTGATTACGGAGTTCATCCCTGATGGAATATGTCTCTGGGTCCACTTTCAAGATAGGTGATTTCTTTATTAGGATTGAAACAAAAGAGTTTAATTACATAGAAATTTGACCAAATTGAAAGTGCACATAGGCACTTTTGGTCACTGTCATAAGAAATCTCTCTGAACTAGCTTTCCAAGGCCTATCATGGTTCCCAGTTCCGATTCTCGATGCTCCTGTTACATTGAAAAGAAAATCGATTATAACCTCCACATACAAAAATTCAAAACCACTCTCCTCTTCTTCAATGAGCAAAAACTACCTCTTATAGCCCTACAACTACATTCAAACTTCTTTGGACTAAACTTGGCATGAATTGGCTAAAGTTTGGGTTTTTGGGTTTTGGTCTAACCATGTTTGAACACCTAGGGATAAGGTTACATGGTGGTTTAATTAACTTTGCACCAAAACTCCAACAAAACCCAAAAATAAACTTTATATTAAAAAAAAACCATTGGCGGATTGCTGACTCGGCAGAGTTGGTTGACCACCCATGTGAATAGGCTATGGTATAAACATAAACTGGAAGCTGGTGGTCTAACTCCAGTGGTTCCGCTTGATAGTTGTGGTGCATTCACATGCTATCATCACCACGGTATACCTCCACCCAACTATGCTTTTAATGACATGGTTTCCTCTGCTTGACTGTTGACATGGCCGTGGTCCCGTTGCGGTCTCCTCCTTGGTTTCCAAGCCCAGTGGTTTATTCCCAACTCTACTCACATGATAACTGTCACAGTTATCTCCCCGCCCGGTCAACCTTCGATGCTAACCCCGACTGCAAGTTCAAACTACCACGGTAAACATTCTTGCTCACATGACCTGCAGTCCCATTACAGTCTCCTCCATGGTTAGGGATTGTTATGGTTTATTTACAATTTTTGTAATGTTTATTTAATACATAGTTCGAGGGTTAATACATAGGGTTAAGGTTTGATAATGTTTTGCAATGTATGTTTAATACATGGAATTAGGAATGAGGTTAGGGTTTAGGTTTGTAGGCTTAGGTGTTCACCTTAGGTCTTTTGTTTTTGATACAATGTTTGAATACAAGTTTTCCATTGCTTGAAACATTATGTTACCCAAAACCTTTTCACAACAATTTGTCACTATGTGACATTAAACCCAATGACCACATTACTGAACCACACATCACTGATAATGACAGAACGATGTTTATGATGAACTAAACCTGAAAATGAACGGATATGATGAGATCCTCCTAGATCACGAATTCTAGAGTGGCTACATTCAGTCTCAAAGGTAAGGCAGAAATTTGGTGGGAAGATGTGAAGAATGTCAGATGCATTCATGAGGAGGATTTGAGTTGGAGAGAGTTTGAGTGGCTATTCAATAAGAATTACTTATTAGAGAGATACTTCCATGATATAGGGAAGGCATTTTATGATCTAAAGATTGTTTCCATGATAAATGATGAGTACACTAGTAGGTTCTTGGAGTTACTGAGGTATGTACCTTATCTCACTGAGGAAAATACCAAGATTTAGAGGTTAATTAGTGGGTTACCTGTTTCATGTAAAGATAGAAGTGAGTTCAATGATCATATATCATTGGAGGAGGCCATTCAGAAGCTAAGGAAGGGTATGAACAATCAAATCACATAACCGAGACACAACCAAAATGGAGAAGTAATGCAAAGAATAAAGACGAATAGGACAGAAAAAGAGAAATGCCTCAAGATATAGGTAAGAAGGAGAATGTGGCACCACCTAAGAAGTTCAATACATCATATAGAGGACATAGATTCTAATCAGGAGAACAAAACAAGGAGATAGGTTGGAAACCTATAGAGTGTTATAGTTGTGGCAAGGATCATCATAGGAGAGATTGTCCATAAAACCAGGGTGCTAAACCTCATATATACAATGCATGAGAGACATAGACTGTTGGGGATACTAGTCAAAGTATTTTACGTATCTATGAAGCATTAGATAAAAAACATGCAATTCATTATGCATTTATAATTGAGATGGATGGTAAGATTTCTAATTAATTTATTTCTATTTTGATTGACCTTGGATATAATTATAGCTATGTTAGTCCTAACTGTAGGAATTTACAGGGTAAGTTCCTCAGAAAGAACAACAAAAGGACACCGCTCACAACCAGATCTCAAATCAATACACCAGTATTTTTGACGTGGTTAAAACCCTCAAAGTGCAAGGAGGGAAACAGTCCACGGCCTGTCCCAACGTGGGTACTACAGACAATTTATTAATCAAAGAATGAAAATTTACATAAGCTTCTCTCATGCACGGATTACACGAACAATGACCCTCCATGCGCTTTAAATAGAACTCATGGACCAATCGGGTGTCAAGCCACGGATCAAGTGTCGGTAATACCGAGGTGAGAGTGAACCGTCGGATCACTACATATCGTGACCGTCGGATTGTAAGTTACAAAATGTACAACAGTAAAGAAACACACTTTACCTAACTCTAACCTAACTCTATACTAGACCAAGTTGAACTTAACTATATCCTATGTGTCAGAATATCCTAACATCCCCCCTTAAGAACAACTTGGGATAGGATTGAAGGATTTACAAATATGACACAATAGGAGAAGGAAGGAGGCACTAGAGCCTATCCCCCCTTAGTGACAACTTCCTGAACTCCAAGAATATATCGAAGTTTAGTGAACTTCGCCTCTGTGAGAGCCTTTGTGAAGATGTCTGCAACCTGATCATCTGTTGGAAAATATTGCACTTCAAGAACATGGTCATGAATGAGCTTTCTGATGAAGTGCATGTGTAGTTCAATGTGTTTGCTGCGCTGATGCTGGACTGGATCTTTGCATAGCTGAATGACACTTTGATTATCACACCAAAGTGTGGTTGGATGCTGCTGCTCAAAGCCAAACTCTGATAGGATCTGACGAAGCCACAAGGCTTCCTTACTAGCTTCCACGGCACCACGATACTCTGCTTCTGCTGACGAAAGAGAAATGGCAGCCTGTTTCTTACAAGCCCATGTAATAGGTCCTGAACCAAGAGTGAAGGCATAATCGGAAGTAGACTTTCGATCATCAGGGTCACCAGCCCAATCAGAATAGTGAAACCAACTAACAGAGGAGCTGCTTTGGCACTGTAATGAATCCCAAACTGTACTGTACCTCGAACATAACGAAGTATTCTTTTAGCTACTTTCCAATGACTTTCACGGGGGTTTCGCATAAAACGAGCAACAAGGCCAACAACAAAGGAAAGATCACGACGAGTATGGGTTAAATACAAGAGTTTTCCGACAAGTTGACGGTATAAGGTAGCATCAAATTCAGGAGAAGTACAAGAGACTGAAAGTTTGACTCCAGACTGAAAGGGAGAAGGGGCTGGCTTACAGTCTTCCATGTGAAAATGATGAAGAATATCACAAGCATACTTGGACTGGGAAAGGAAAATACCCTCCTGGGATTGCAAGACTTGAAGACCGAGAAAATAGTGTAAGTGTCCTAAGTCTGTCATTTCAAATTTCTTTTTAAGGCTGGACTTCACATGGTTTATAAGGTTGGGATCACTACCAGTAAGAATAAGATCATCAATATAAAGAACAAGGATGATAAGAGGGTTGCCCACTTTCTTGGTGTAGACAGTATTGTCAGAATGACACCTAGAAAAGCCAGATTCTAAAAGAAAGCTATCCATTTTGGCATACCAAGCCCGAGGAGCTTGCTTGAGGCCATAAAGGGATTTCTTAAGTCGACAAACAAGGCTGGATTCTGTTTGTATGAAGCCAATGGGTTGTTCCATATAGATTTCTTCCTGCAAGTCCCCATGCAAGAAGGCAGATTTAACATCCATCTGATGGACTTCCCATTTTAAAGAGGCAACAAGGGAAAGAACAAGGCGGATAGAGTTCATTTTGGCAACAGGGGAGAAGGTTTCAGTGTAGTCAATGCCTTCAACCTGTGAAAAGCCCTTAGCAACGAGACGAGCTTTATGTTTATCAACTTTCCCATCTGGTCCATACTTGGTTCTGTAAACCCATTTACATCTAACAAGTTTGCGTCCCTTTGGTAGAGGAACAAGATCCCATGTATCATTTGTCATCAATGAATGATATTCTTCATTCATAGCTGCTTCCCAATGTGGATGGCCTGAAGCTTCTGCAAAAGTGTCAGGATCATGATTTACTGGAGCTTGAGCCAGTAAAGAAGAGGCTCTTTCAAACTGAGAACGTGTACGTCGCTGATCTGTAGGATCACCGACAAGATCACCTGCTGCATCCCGAGTAGCACGGACCCATCGTGGAAGTTGAGGATCCTGAGAAGGTGGGGGAGGATTATCATCCTCGCTTTCATCATCTGAAGAAGAAATGTTTTCAAAAGTAGAAGAGATAGGAAGAGGTGGCACATCCGCCGGACTAGGCTCGCAGGCCGATTTATTGTCATAAAACTTTACATCTCTTCTAATGATAACATTTTTGGACTTAAATGGAATAAGTCTATAACCTTTTAGATCTTCAGAATATCCAAAAAAAGTACATTTCTCAATCTTAGGTTCTAAAGCTTTATGCTTTTCATCTGGAATATGGGCCCATGCTTCACTTCCAAACACACGAAAGTGACTTACATCTGGTTTAACGGAACTCCAAGCTTCTTCTGGAGTGATATTCTCTAGAACCTTAGTAGGAGTGCGATTGATTATATAATTTGCACAATTAATTGCTTCGGCCCAAAAACTAAGACTGAGTCCTTTAGATTGCAGCATACAATTAGCCATTTCCTTTAAGGTGCGATTTTTCCTTTCAGCTACACCATTTTGTTGTGGAGTGTATGGAACATTATGTTGCATTTGAATTCCATTTTCGGTGCAAAAGTTGATGAATGTGTTTTTAACATATTCTCCACCATTATCAGTTCTTAGCTTAAGAATTTGATGTCCAGATTGTTTTTCAACAAAGGCTTTGAAGGCCAAAAAGGTGTTAAATACTTCGCTCTTGAGTTTTAAGAAGTATACCCAAGTGCGCCTGGAGAAATCATCAATGAAAGTTAAGAAGTACTTGCAGCTAGAGAATGAAGCAATAGGAAGAGGACCACATAAATCACTGTGCACAAGCTGTAAAGGGGCTGAGGCGTGCCAAGAGGCACGTTTGTCAAAACTGTCCCGATGATGTTTTCTGAGTACACATCCGGAACAAACACCATCCCTGCAAGATACCATAGGAAGACCTGTCACCATATTTTCTTTACATAGATGCTGAAGGGAGCGATAGTTTAAGTGACCAAATCGCTCATGCCAAAGTTTGCTCACTTCATCATTATGAGCAATAAATACTGAGGGAAGATTTGATTACCCAAAGTTGTGAAACGTATACAACCTTTTGGAATCATCAGCAAGACCAGTAGCTAGAATCTGTTTAGGATCTTTTAGATGCTTGATTACAACATCATGAGGTGAAAATTCAACAATTTTACCTTCACCTGAATGAGTTATCTGATAGACAGATAGAAGGTTGCAGGATAAGGTTGGAACACATAATACATCATTAAACTGACCAACGTCTAGATGAACAGTTCCAGTCCCTACAACATTAAGAGATCTATCATCACCAACATATATATTTTTGGTGTTACAATCATTTAAAGAAGAAAACATGGCTTGGTTTTTGGCCATGTGACAAGAGGCTCCAGAATCAATGAGCCACTCATGAGAATGAGAAGAAGAAGAAGATACATTTAATGCATAACAAAACTGAGATGATTGACAATGACATGCAGAAAGTGCCATTCCGGAAGTTGAAGTTGTAGTAGGCTCCACATGGATGTTATGTTTCTTCATTGCGGCTTCCAAGGCTTCCATCTTCTTAAAGCATTTAGATTCTAAGTGGCCATCTCAATTACAAAAGTTACAATGTCTATCAGTCTTCTTCCATTTGTTTTTATTGGTCTTATCATTTTGCTGAAATGATCTTTCATTTTGAGGCTGAGATGGTTTAAGACCATTCTTTTGAGGATATGACTTCTTAGGATTCTTTGAATTTGGTTGCTGCTGGGCGGCTAACGCTTTCGTGGAAGAGTTTCCAAGATTAAGAAGACCAAGGTGTAAGAGTTTTTCTTGTTCTCTTATTAAGGAATCACAAAAGGAGTCAAAGGAAGGGGCCTTGTAGTCTTTTCCTTGAAAAATGAAAGCTTCCCTTGTAGAATGGAAAGTGGAAACAAATACAGAGTAGGCTGGTCCCAACTTAGTAAGGATGGAATAAATAAGGTTACCATCTTCTTTCTTAACTTTAACCCCTTCCAAGAGATATCTAAGGGTCTTGAATTTGGACAAGAAATCTTCAATGCAAGAAAAATTATTAGCATCCAAAGTAAGCAGCTCATTTGAAGTTGATGGGCTCTAATTTCATTTTTAATCCCAAAAACTTTAGCGAGTTTTTCTAATGCTTCATGAGGAGTCTCAAGGTCTGCAATGTGGAATCTAAGATCAGGAGAAATAGACATCCCTATCAAACCACGTGCTTGATCTTGTCTATTTTCCCATTTTGCAGCCTTGTCTTCATCTTTTGGTTTCTTCTCTTGGTCTGTGGCTATTCTGAAGAGACCTTTACTTCTAAGTAAATCTTCCATGTAGGCTACCCATTGGAAGTAGTTAGTGCTGTCAAGAATGACTTGGCATGGACTTTCCATTTTTTTTAAAAATCTGAAGCTGAAGATGCTAAAAGTAAGTGTTCCAATGGATATATCTCGAAAAAATAGGCGGTTTTAAAAAACACGGCTCTGAAAAAGGCTTCCGGATGAAGAAGTTATGGCTTTTGAAAAAAAATTGTTGACGTTGCCGGCAAAGTGCGCGAATGTGCGGGAATGAAAAAAAATCCGCCCCCACAAAATGGAGACTTGAACCCAAGACCCCTACTCTCTTAAAATAGCTTTGAACCAATTGATCTATACAAAAAATTTGAGAGAGAGAGAGAGAGGGGGGGGGGGGGGCTTGGTTTGCGTGCTTGCCTTGAGAAAGCTATTTTTCCCTACAAAACACAAAACACAAAACCCAACACGAATATGCAAAGAAAAACGAACCTTGCGGCTCGAAGTTAGCTTTAGCCAAAAAACTAGAAATTTTAAAAAAATCTCAAATTTAGCTTTAGCCGAAAAACTAAATATTTTTCTCAATGTTTCTGATTTTCCGAGATCGCACTAAGGTGCAGGGAAAAGAGCATACGCATGAGAAAAATCCTTCCTTTCTGTTTCTGATTTGCCCAGATCGCACAGAGTCGTAGGGCAAAGAGCATATGCAGAAATGAAAGGTATAGATCCGGTTAAAAAAAAGGCTAAATAAACTGAGACCGAAATAAGCAGAGAGAAAATAACAGTAAACTGCAAAAAACACTGTATACCTCCCGATCTAAAAAGTGACGCAGCTAGGGCTACCGGAAACCTTTTCGCGTGAAACAAAAGGGGTTCCTCACTGGAGCAGATGCTCCGAATGCAAAAGAGCAGTCCTCTCGGCCCGAAAGCAGTCAGAAACAGCAGATCTAGGAAACGACAGCCGCATGCAGTTCTACCGACTTCAGATTTGGATCACCAACGGACGCGGCCCTCAAATAGCTCTGATACCATGTAGGAATTTACAGGGTAAGTTCCTCAGAAAGAACACCAAAAGGACACCGCTCACAACTAGATCTCAAATTAATACACCAGTATTTTTGACGTGGTTAAAACCCTCAAAGTGCAAGGAGGGAAACAGTCCACAGCCTGTCCCAACGTGGGTACTACAGGCAATTTATTAATCAAAGAATGAAAATTTACATAAGCTTCTCTCATGCACGGATTACACGAATAATGACCCTCCATGCGCTTTAAATAGAACTCATGGACCAATCGGGTGCCAAGCCACGGATCAAGTGTCGGTAATACCGAGGTGAGAGTGAACCGTCGGATTACTACATATCGTGACCGTCGGATTGTAAGTTACAAAATGTACAACGGTAAAGAAACACACTTTACCTAACTCTAACCTAACTCTATACTAGACCAAGTTGAACTTAACTATATCCTATGTGTCGGAATATCCTAACACTAACTTGGTGGAAAAGTGTTGTGTGAGTAAAAAATTGCATGCAAAGTCTTGGTTAGTACAGTTGGCTATAGTTACAAAGAAGCAAGTTCATCATTTGGTAAGATATTGTGAATTTTATTTGAATGGTATGCCTACCACAACACATTTGAATATTTTTCATTGGGTTCATATAGTATGTTGTTGGACATGGACTACTTGTATCTTCATAGAACTAAGGTAGACTGCTATGACAAAGCTATTGAGTGTGTTGATGACAATGGAGAACTAATAGTCTTATAGAGTAAGAAGAAACCTACATTAGTTAGGATGGTGACAACTATGCAAACAAAGTGAAACAATAGGAAAGGGTGTAAGTTATTCACAGTTCACATTTCTAGTGATAAGGGTAAGAAATTTATGGATATGGATGTGTTGAGAAGGTACCGAGTTTTACAAAAGTTCATGGATTTATTTCCTAAGGACATTACAGAGTTTCCACCTCACAGATAGGTAGAATGTTTGATTGAGTTAGTGGTAGGGGCAACTCCAGCATCGAAAGTACCTTACAGGATGAGCACACCTGAGTTGGTTGAGTTAAAGTTGTCGATGAAGGAAATGTTTCACAAGGGGTACATTAAGCCAAGTGTATCAGCATGGGGTGCACCAATATTGTTTGTGAAGAAGAAAGATGGTACTCTTAGATTATGCATTGACTACAAACAATTGAACATAGTGACCATCAAGAATAGGCACCCTTTGCAAGGGATTGATGACTTGTTCGATGAACTAAAGGGAGCAGCAGTGTTCTCGAAGATTGACTTGAGATAAGGATACCATCAGGTATGCATCAAATAGGAGGAAATATGCAAGACTATGATGAGGACCAGGTATGGGTATTATGAGTTTGTTGTGGTTCCATTCTTCTTAAATAATTCTCTAGCTACATTTATGTGTTTGATGAATAGTGTGTCCCATCCGTATTTGGATAATTTTGTTATTGTGTTCATTGATGACATATTGGTATATTCTAAAACTCAGGAAGAGCATGTGGAGCATTTAGCAACAAAGTTGAGGTTGTTGAGAGAAAATTAGTTGGATGTTGGCCTAGAAAATGTAGTTTCTTTCAGACAGAGGTACATTACTTGGGGAATGTAGTATCCAAGGAGGCAATTGCAGTAGATCTAGAGAAGATAAGGGCCATCATGTAGTGGTTAGATCCTAAGAATGTGGAGAGGTGATATCTTTCATTGATTTGGAAAGCTGTTATAGGAGGCTCATTAGGAACTTCTTGTAGATTGCTTATCCCATCACATCATTGCAAAGGAACGGTAAGAAGTTTGAATGGACAGAGGAATGTGAGGCTAGATTTGAGCAACTTCAAAAGTTATTGACACATGCACCAGTGATATAGATTGCAGATCTTGACAAAGAATTTTAGATATGCACATATGCTTGCAAGAGATCCCGTGGTGGAGTCCTTATGTAGGATGGGAAGGTGGTATGCTATGAGTGCCGAAAATTAAACGAGCATGAGAAGAAATACCTGACCCATGGTCCTGAGTTAGCAGTGATCATACATGCATTTAAGATGTGTAGACATTCTTTTCTTGGTAGGAGGTTTGTACTTATGAGTGAACACATTGGGTTGACGTATTTGTTCCATGAGCCAAATTTGAATGCCAGTCAGGCTAGACGGTTGGCAACAATCAGAGAGTTCGATTTCAAGAATAGGCACATCAAAGGTAAAGAGAACAAGGTGGAAGATTCTCTTAGGAGGTGGGTACAGGTGTTGGTGGCTAGGTTTGTCCTACTTTTGGTCTATATCCTATCCCAAACACACAACCTTAACCATTGCTTTAACCCTCAAGGCCTATCTATTCCTATACTTTTTCCCAATTGAACACATTACTGCACTCCTCTTATGCTTTTTATATTCAAAGACTATATATGTATTTAATCATTAATTTTACATGCTTTATATCTTAAAATCTCTTTGCAACTAATATATTTCTTTCCTAAGTAATTCTATGGAACCAAAGTGTTAATCTATGTGAGAGATTGGGTTGGTCCAGGAATTGTGCTTATATCGGTCAGCGTTCCTGCACTTTCTAGGAAACTACCAATTTTTCTTTGACTCCCCATTATGGAGGGGACAGATCAATGGACTACATAGATTCCTTGTATAAGAGATCAGTTTCTTTGTTGGGCTAAGAGTTTAGAGAAGAAGGTTGGATATGAAGGCTAGACTTCGGCTGCAAAACCCTTGTTTAGACCTTTTCAGAATATCTAAAAGGTTTAATATATCATGTTCTTATATTTTTGTTGCAGCGAAGAATTGAAGCATGTATTTAATAATATTTCTCTGTAAATGTTAGGGAGTGATGATGTGTTAAAGTTTTGCTACCAACTGCAATTTCTGAGTATCGCCATTTTTGGGCTGGATCGGGGATCCACAATGTGTATTTTCTCTTTTTGAAACTTAATATAGGGGAACATGTGAGTTGTGAAGTATTTTGTCTTGATATCGTTGTGATGCTCCATTTGAGCGCTTGAAGTTTCCTATTTCATTACAGGGAAACGAGCTGGTTGGCTAGTGCCCAACCAACTCAACTCATTCTCCCTTTGTTAAAGGTGTGTTAGATTTGTTTTCATGCAATGTTAGTAAAGCAGATCATGTTTGGATTCTTTAATAGCTAATGGAATTTAATTTACTGCAAGCTCTGTGATCTAGATCTAGGTTTGTATGTGTGGTTCATTTGCATTTAATTTTATTTCCTTCCATTTTTTCTTGTAAATTTGTGTTTCCCTTTTCTTTGCAAAGTAATGTACATCTAGTTTCCTGCACCGGTGTGTTTTTGTTTTAGCAAGTTGAAAGTCTCCTTTACTTATTGCAGCCAATCATTCTTATTTCTGCAAGTCTATTATTCTTCTACATATAGTGTTTGGATTTTTAGTGAAGCATATTCCAATATTCAAGTTCAAAATTGGATTCGATTAATGTTAATAAGATTTCACTGAAACATTGGATTTGTACCTGCATTCATTGTTGGACTTAAAATTGAATTAATCGGAAGGATTCCATTAGTTAAAACAATTATGTGTATAAGGTTAAAGATATAATTTACTCAATAAACAATCATCTCAGGAAAGAGCTTGTTGATGTTTGGGTCAAAGTAGTTTTCAAGTAAAATGGTTTCTTATTTCAATAGAAATTTCCCTTTGGCTGTGAAAGAACCTTTCATTTTTGAGCATGTGATTAGTTAACGATTCATTTTTCTTATAGAGGTTCACTTCAAAGTTATTTTTTCACCTTGCATTTATCTTCTTAGTTAACACACCTTTATTTCTTACAACCTATTTGGAAACCAAGTACAAGAACTTTAGTTTCCTAGTACAGAAACCTTTGTTCTCGTACATGAATTAACATTCTGAGTATAGGAACATAGTATTGTAGTATAAAGGATCAGATATCTTGTATGCATGTCAATATTTTTTTTAAGGGCCCAATATATATACTTCTAGTATAGAAGCTTCTCTCTAGTATAGGAACAACATTCCAGTACATGAAGCTTGTTGCGTTACAAGAGTGGTAGCTTGGTACAAGAAGGAAAATCTTGAGGAAGAAAAACATCTTGATTAGTTAGATCATTATACTGTCTTAGAACTATACTGAAGAGAATATCAAATATTCATTTTATCGATTGAGATTTTTCATGACGAATTGAGAGTTTCCTTTATTTAAGTTTCTGCAAAGTAAATTATTTTCATTCAGCACCAGAGTTTTCTTGGTATTCATTGTCGTTTGATATTTCCTTTCGAGTCTGAAATTTGTAATCAAATAAGTATGATTACAATTAGGGAATATTTATATCATTTCATGGCATTTCCTATGCTATGCCTCGAAGTGTACGGAACCCTGAGCTGACAAATTAAGTGTTGAAAGGAGTTTGTTGAACAACAATTCTTGCACCCAACATTTTGGCTCCATTTTCGGGGAGGCATTTCTAAATATTGGTAAGAACTTTCTTGTTTTCCTTCCTTTACAGTAGGGATGAGTTTTCTTTCAATTTTTCTGTACTATGCTTCTATTGTTGTAGAATTTCATAGTGTTTATTTATTTATTCTTTTTGCAATAGTTTATTTAAGATTCTTTTTTTGTAAATTTAAAAGTTTTGTCATTATTTTGGATTTTATTTTAAGATTAATGCCTAAAATGGGTAAGGTTCTGAAGCCAAATAAGGGTTGAGGGAACACTGATAAATCTAAAAGTTTTTCTCATATTGTACCTTCTTTTGTAGGCAAAAAGTCCAACAGACACAAACTCATCACGCAGGAACTGTCCACTTGGATTCTGGAGATAGTAGTTCAGGCATGATGCAACTCAAGAAGGGGAATAAGGAAGCTAGTGGTGCTCCAAATACTAATTTAAGCCATAGTCAACCTTCTCACTTTAGCGGGAGTGGTTTGATCAGGGGAACAAGAAAGGCAGAGCACGATGATCATGTTGAGGGGACTGGTGAGAATTAGGTAATTGAGGAACAATTCACCTTTGGATTTACAATACTGGATTCCAAAAAGATTACTCAAATGAAGAACATTCCTTCATCGGCTCTCCCTCATTGCTATGGTAAGGTGCACAAAGATCCTGATTCTTTTCTTTTTGAGTTTGATATCTTATGTAGAAGCTATGATTACTCTTCACATGCCCAAAAATTGAAGTTATTCCCTGCAACTCTTAAGGACTCAGCCTTGCGCTGGTTCATTAGACTTAGAGGGAAAACTATAACTTCTTGGGACCAAATGAAGAGAGTGTTTTTGACTAAATACCAAGAATATTGCAAAACTAGAGAAATGCAGGACGAGATCTTTACCATTGTGCAAGGTGATGATGAGACCTTGGAGGATTAATTAGAAAGATTTTTATACATCCTCCAGAGTTCAAAACATATAATTGACATAAGTACTATCAGGACCTCGTTCTTATGTGGACTTACTGGAGATTCTAGGAATAATTCGAATTTATTAGGACAAGGTGATATTGCTCTGAAAACTTTTGATCAAATTTGAGACTTGTGCAGGAAATTTTCAAGGATTAAATCTAGATCCATAAGAGGAAATAGAAGTAGAATTGGTAAACTTGGATCTATAGATGCTATGATTATTGGTTTGGATAATAAAATCGACAATCTAAAAATTGATGTAATGAATACTGTTAGCAAGAAAATACACTCTTTAAAAATTTAGCAGAAATTGGTGGTTGAACAAGAGTCTTTGTCTATTTTTTGTTCAAAATGTAGGAAAAAACATCATTTAAGAGAATGTCCTACTGATTTCAAATGTGTGATTTGTGCAGAAAACGATGCCACCGAGAAATGCCCCTCCATACTAGGATTAAAAATTGTACTTGAAGGAGAGCATCCTGAACCTGAAATATTACATGCTATCGGAGCACGGAAAAATTGGCCTTAGGTAAGTGTAGGTATGGTTCTTGAATATTCACCACATTTTTCTTGTCATAATGCACATCTATATTCCTATTATAACACTCATCACTCTCAACCTTGGCAGCATGGGAATCATTCTCAGTATGGGCAACCCCATCAATCCTGGAAACAAGGGTGGAGAGGTTCAAACCATTCACATTAGTCATATCCTGCACAGATGTCGTCATATCCTCCTACATATGCACTTCACCATATGTCACAACCATATTTTCCTCCCCCTCCTCAACAAATTGAATCGATTCCATCATTACCTTTGCCACCACCTTTTTGACCACCCCAATTTCCTGCTCAACCAGAACCAAATCCTAATAATAAGACAGCACAATCGATCTATTCTGTTCAACGGCCCCTTCTCCTATTTACTAAACCTTGTCGATTGGGATACATAAGCTTCAATTGAGATCAGGAAGGGTATTCAAACCAGAAAAACAAAAACCAGCCATCATGATGATTGAGGAGAAAAAAGAGGAGGAAACTCCTGGTCATTTGAAAAACAATGTCACTATTCTTCCCATTCCCGCACCATCAAAGTTACCATATTATTCAAACCATCCTCCCTATCTAGCGAGGCTAGTTATGGATAGAAGTGACTTTGTTTGAGCCTAGATTCTAAGCTGAGGAATCTTTGAATAAAGGACCCTTTTCTTTAGGCTATTAGAGAGATCCCATCTGCACGAAAATCATTAGAGAACTCCCTCTCAAAAAGCGAGGGAGTAAGAGAGTAGAACCTCATACCATCCAATTCATTGGCCGAGCATCTGAGTTAATGACAGGATGTGCACAAATGGAAAAGTACATAGATCCTGGAAACCCAATTATTTCTATTCACATAGGCGATATCTTTGTCCCCAATGTGTTAATAGACCTGGGTGGGGCCACCAATGTCATGACTAGGCAAACCATGGATCAGCTTGGGTTGGTCCATATTTGTCCTACCCCTATTGTGCTTGAACTTGTAGATAGATCAAAAATCAAGCCAGAAGGTGTGTTGGATGATGTGGTTGTCTCCAAAGATTCTTGGGAATAGCCTGCGGACTTTATTGTGCTTCAGCCAAAAACTCCTTTGGGTGGACATCCCTTGATGTTGAGACGACCATGGCTTACCACAACCGATGCTTACATTGGATGATGCTCTAGTCATACGTATATTTCACATGGATACTCTAAGAATATGGTCACTTTATACCCACCTAATAGATCTATTCAAGAGCTCAGAGACACTTTATGGTTAGATTACGACAATAGTGATGAGGAGACTCAACATGTTTCTTTGATCCACCATCATACCGAGTCTACCTAGGAGGGTGAACTATGAGATTTCTTGAATAACCTAGACACAATGCCTAATTTTGACATGTTTCATCAAATATTTAGCCCATATTTTCAAGGAAATTTTGATTTTCAACCCTCATGATCACTAGTCTTAGTAACATCTTCCTCCACTCTTGAGCCCAAGACTACTCTTCTCGAAATTAGTCCATGAAAACCCTTACATATCAGTTCAGACATAGACTCATCTAAACGAGAGTATCTTGTTGATTTGTTGCGTGATCATCTTGATGCCTTTGTATGAATTTACGAGGACATGAAAGGCATACCTCCTAAAACTTGTACTCACCATATTTATATTCAGGAGGGAGCCCGACTTGTTCGTCAACCACAAAAGTGCATGAACCATATGCTAAGAGATATTGTGAAAGAATAATTATAAAAGCTCTTGGATGCTAATTTTATATATCGTATATCTGATAGTGAGTGGTATCCCCATTGGTAGTAGTCCTGAAAAGGGATGGGAGATGGCACATCTACATTGATTATCGAGAACTTAATAAAGCCACTCTCAAGGATTACTTTCCCCTTCCTTTTATCAATTAGGTGCTAGATACCCTTGTTGTTAAAAAGTACCTTTCATTTTTAGCTTGCTTAAGTGGTTAAAACCAAATTCAAAACCCGTTGATCAAGATAAGACCACCTTTACATGTCCATGGGATACATTTTCTTACCCAATGTTTCCCTTTGGACTATGTAATGCCCCAGTCACCTTTCAAAGGGTTTTGATGGCTATTTTTCTTGATCTTGAGTGTGTTGAGATCTATATGGATGATTTTTCAGTGTTTGGTAACTCATTCCAAGAAGCCCTCAAAAATTTAGAAAAATTGATTTTACATTACCATGAGAATCAAATTTCTTTGAGTGATAAAAATTGTAGATTAATGTGAAAAGTGGGAGTATTCCTTGGACATTTGGTTTCCAACAAAGGTATCCCAGTAGAACCAGCCAAAATACAAGCTATCTAGCATCTTCCTGCACCCAAAACAAAAAGGGAAGTAAGAGGGTTCCTAGGACATGCAATCTGTTAGTGGAGGTTCATTGAGAACTTTTCTGGGATATCTAACCACATTTTGCAATTGTTAGCTAAGGATAGTGAGTTTTTAGAGTCCACAACTTGCCAATAACCTTTTGAGATATTAAAGGAAAAATTAGTCCACGCACCAGTTTTGAGAGGTCCCAATTGGTCCCTTCCATTCCACATTTCCTCTCATGCCTTAGATACAACCATTGGCACAGCTTTAGGATAGGAAGAGAAAAACAATCCTATGCTATTTACTTCATCAATAAAAAAATTCCCCTTTCCAAATTAAACTATATAGTGATCGAGAAAGTTCAGCCATAAATTTTTATATCAATAAATTCAGACACTACATCATAGGATATGAAATATTTTTCGTACTGATCATTCTGCGATAAAATATTTAATTAATAAACCATTTACTAGTAGTAGAATGACTAGGTGGTTACTGTTGTTGTAGGTATTTAATGTTACTATTATTGATAGACCAAATCTAATGTTGTAGCTCACTAGCTTTCTAGATTGAATAATCCTATTGAAGTAATTCCTGATGATGATGATTTCCCTGATGAACATTTTTTTACTGTTTCAACAAAGTCTCCATGGTTTATAGACATAGCCAACTATTTAGTCATTGGAAAAACACAACCTCACTTATCCTCTCATGAAAAGAAGAATATCATATTAAATTTTTTTGCATATTCTTAGATCCAAGGAGACCTATTTTACATGGACCAGATCTTATCATTCATAGATGTGTAAGAGAGGAAGAAGTGTTTGATATACTAAAATCGACCCATAATGTACCTTGCAGTGGTCACTTCATTGACAAGAAAAAGGCGTATAAAATCTTACATGATGGATACTTTTGGACTTCTTTGTTTAAGGATGCCAAACAGTTTGTCAAGCGATGCAATTGTTGTTAGAGAATGGGTCAACCTGTTCAAGCCAACGAAATTCCTTTATGTCCTCAGATTATGATTGATCCCTTTAAAAAATGTGCTATTGACTTCGTAGGACCAATAAATCCAACATCCATGAATAAAAAGAAAGTATTGGTTTTTGTTGACTTTGTTACAAAATGGGTAGAGGCTAAAGCTGTTTCCTTTGCTAGAGAAAAAGTTGTTGTTGAATTTTTGTTTAGTGAATTTTTTACTATATTTGGTGTTCCTAGAGAGACTTTTATTGAAAATGAGCTGAATTTTATTTCAAATATGGTACAGGAAGTCATGGATCAATACAAAATTCAGCATATGAAGTCCACTTTGTATCACCCGCAAGCAAACGACCATGTGGAGTCTACCAACAAGGTGATCAAATCCATCCTCACCAAGACAGTAAATCTGTATAGGAAGGATTAGGTCAGCTAATTAACTGAAGCCTTATGGGCTTATCGAACCACCTGGCAGAACAACTTAGGACATACACCATATGAGCTGGTATACAGGAAACAAGTTCTTTTTCTAATAGAGTTCTAGATAAAAACTTTTCAAACAACAGTTTAGTTGGGAGTAGATCTCTCAGAAGCACAACAACAACCTCTATTATAGTTAAATGAGTTAATTGAGTTTAGGAATGATGTTTTTCAATACAATGTGTTAGTATAGCATCAATGCGAAAAGTGGCATGACAAGTCTATCAGGAAGAAGCAGTTCCAACCAGGTGATTGGGTACTTCTTTATGATTCTAGATTTAAACATTTCAGAGGAAGATTCCATACACACTAGATGGGACCTTATGATGTAGTCAGAATTTTTGAGAATGGGGTTGTAGAGATCGAAAATATTGATGGGAAATATTTAGTATTCCTTGTGAAAGGGCATAGACTCAAGGTATACCTTCAACCCCTGACAAAGGAAGACTTCATGCAGAAAGTACAACAATAATCTAAGCTAGAGATGGTAGGTGGCTATGCCAACCTATTACATATGTGATTCTTTCTTTCCAAAAATAAATAGAAAATAATGAAAAAAATGGTAAAAACTAAAAATACAACAAGAAAAAATCTTTTCCTGTGATTGTGAAAATCAATTTACTGACATGTTCACGGAAGGATCAGCCTGAAAAACAGAATGCTAGCAGTGTAGGTTTTAACCCCGTACATAAATTACCTGCATACGAATTCTAAAACACATAAAATAAACAATGTGAGAGCATAACACATAAAACAGATATACATAAATATTTTCCCCTAGATCCCAAAACTATGACTACCAACTTGATTTTTCATTATGTTCCTTTCAATGTTACAATACATATTTATACATGCCAAAGAATCCAATACCATGGACCGAAAATCATCGCATCCAAAACCATGGACCGAAAAACCATCGTGTCCGAAAAACATGTGTAAAAATCATGCACAAAACCATAGGTGGGTCTGCCCAACCTATCATAGGGTCCAAAACCAAAATTTTCCAGGGCATTGCCCCAGACTCCATAAAGTGGGGTTACGGGTAGCCATTAAGCCCCCTGTGAACACCCTACTACACAATCAGCACAATGAAGGGGAGGCTCCACCTCCCCTCTAACCCCCTCAGTTAACTACATGGGCTAGTCATGGAAAGAATATAACACAACCCAACATTCTCCCACTTGTTGTTTTCTTTCCACAAGGGGCCGCAAGAGAGCTTAGTCAATTTTCTAGTCTTGAAATACCCATTGTTTCTCTACACCAAGAGAACTTCTTAGAGCTCACAGATTTATTCAATGCATCTCTAGTATTCTTCAAAGTGTCCACCTTTACCAGCAACACCTTTTTTTCTTCTATCATATCCCTCACAAAGTGACACTGAACATCAATTTGTTTTGTCTTTGAATGATATGCGGGGTTCTTTGCCATGAAATTTTCACTTTGGGTTTGATAGTCTATCCTTATAGCTCCCTGTACTAACCCCATACTTGAACACAATATCTGCAACCAAACTGCTTCCTTGCTTGCATGAGTGGCTGCCATGTATTCTGCCTCTGTAGTGGATAGTGGCACTATAGATTGTTTCTTACTCATCCAACTGACTGCACCTCCAAATAGGTTAAACACATACCCACTTGTAGATCTTCTCTGATCCATATCTCTAGCCCAATCCGCATCAACAAAGCCATGAATATCCAACATTCTATCCAATCCTAGTCTTCCTTGGTAGCACAAACCATAATAACTAATGCCATGCAAATACCTGAAAACCCGTTTCATTGGTGTCCAGTGCTCCTTCCCTGGTTTTGAAATAAACCTGCTCAATACTCCCACCGCATGTGAAATGTCTAGTCTAGTATAGACCAGTGCATACATCAGGCTACCAACTGCACTTGCATATGGAACACGGGACATGTCCTCTTCCTCTTCTTGTTTCTTGGGACACTGTTCAACAAATAACCTCACACCTACAGGAATAGGAACCTTCATCCATTTACTATCCTGCATATTAAACTTTTGCAATATTGTCTCGACATACTTCCTCTGGTTTAACCACAACTTCCTCTTTATCCGATCTCTTTTAATTTCCATTCCCAAAATATAGTTTGTAGCACCAAGATCTTTCATGACGAATTTGGAGGAAAATTGGGTCTTCAAATCCTGGATAATTTCTTTATCATTTCAAACCAGCAACATATTATCCACATACAAGACCAAATAAATAACACGGTCACCAACTAATTTGAAATACACACAATGATCTGCTTTGCTTCTGGTGAAGCCAAGTCCCCTTATAAACGTATCAAATTTTTGATACCACATACTTGGTGACTGTTTTAACCAATAAAAAGACTTCTTTAACTTTCATACTAGTTCTTTCTTACCCTTCACCGCAAAGCCTTTAGGTTGCTTCATGTAGCTTTCCTCTTCCAGATCCCTGTGAAGAAGTGTTGTCTTCACATCCATTTGCTCTACCTCAAAATCAAAAGTAGTAGCAACAGATAAAACTAATCTAGTAGAAGTCACCTTGGAAACAGGAGGAAAAATATCACCAAAATCAATTCCTGGCACCTGGGAATAACCTTCTGCTACCAACCGAGCTTTATATTTCTCCACCTTTCCTTCTGCATTTGTCTTCTTCTTAAACACCCTTTTGCTGCCAATGGGTTTCCTTCCAGCTGACAACTCCACCAGATCCCAAGACTCATTTTTGTGCAAGGATGCCATTTCATCAACCACGGCCTCTTTCCATAGTTTTTCATCCTCTAAATCTACTGCTTCCTTCATAGTTCTAGGATCATCATCAGTAATAGATAAAGAAAAAATTGTACAGAAAGCAGATGGACTATACCTTTCTATTTTCCTTCTTTCGTGAACTGATATTCTCACACCTCGATTTTGTGGCTCTTCATCTTTTGATTCCTCCTCTGTTGTAGAGTCTGATTCTTCCTCCTTTAGCTCAAATTCTATCTCCTCAGGTTCCTTTGGTTGGACTTCATGTTTAATAACATATTTCTCCTCTCTAAACACCACATCTCGGTTGTACCCAACCTTCCTTATTACTGGGCTTCAAAGCTTATAACCCTTTAAACCATCCTTATACCCAATAAAGATGCACTTTTCAGATTTACTTTCCAACATGGTTCATTTCTCCTTTGGAACATGTACATATGTATCACATCCAAATACCCTCAGATGTGAAAGAGAGGGTTTCTTACTAGTCCATACCTCTTGTGGAGTTTTATCTTCCAACACCGATGGAGGTGATCTATTGACCAGGTAACATGCTGTCTCCACCGCCTTTGCCCAGAATTCCTGTCCTAACCCGGCACCACTCAGCATGCTTCTTGCCCTTTCCATCAACGTCTTGTTCATTCTTTCTGCAACTCCATTTTGCTGAGGTGTATATGGAGTAGTCTTCTGCCACGCTATACCCCACTTCTTACAGAATTCTTCAAATTCCTTACTACAAAACTCTCCATTGTTATCTGTTCTTAGCACCTTTATCTTCTTCTCTATGTGGTTTTCCACCAAAGCCTTAAATTCTTTAAACCTGTCAAAAACTTCAGATTTCTTCTTAAGGAAATATATCCATGTACTCCTTGAGAAGTCGTCTGTAAATGATACATAGTACACAGACTTACCCAGTGATGAAACCTTCACAGGTCCAAACTCATCACTGTGCACAAGCTCTAATATCTGTTTCGCCCTCTCACCACCAGAGGGGAAACTCACCTGATTCTACTTCCCATATACACAATTTTCACAGGAGTCAAAATCCAAAGGGATATTACTCATACCTTATACCATACCTTTACCATGAAGTATTTGAAGGCCCTTCTCTCCAATATTTCAAAGTCTTTGATGCCATAGCATGGTCTTGTCTCCAGAGTCCACTAGATTTTCTTCTCCACTTTCAGGAACCACCGAACTGTTGCACCCATCAACAACAGTGCTACCTTGCAGCTTGTATAGAGTTCCAATTCGAACTCCCTGCATCAATGCCATTGCTTCCCGAATCATCTTGTAGGTATCCTTCTCGAACACTATTTTTACACCTGCATCATCCAACTTGCTTATAGAAATCAGCTGGCCAATGCAAAAATATGCAGAACACCCGGAAGTGTTCTAACCCTTCCACCTTGCAACTTCAACTTTACTTTTCCATGACCAATGATTCTAGCCTTCCTATCATCCCCTAATAGGACATCACCACCATCATATTTCTCATACTCGCAGAACCACTCTCTATGGGGAGTGAAGTGAAAGGATGCATCTGAGTCAATCAATGATCCAAATGGAAAATTGCATCAACCCATGGTACTCATCCACCCATATTATTCATTGACCCATGGAATTTACCCATGGTATTGTAAATGGCATCCACCCGTGGTATTGTAAAATCCACCCATGGTACTCATCCATCCATATTCTTCATCGACACATGGAATTTACCCATGGTATTGTAAATGGCATCTGCCCATGGTATTGTAAAATCCACCCATGGTATTTATTCACCCATGGAATTGACCCGTGGTATTGTAACTGAAAAGTACTATAAGTAACAAGTCACATTTTGTAAAAGGATAGATTGTCCGCCACAATGTAGCCCTTACAGTTCAGAGGCATGTAGCTGCCACATCTCTTCTCAGGGATAAGCTACCATCGCCCTAGCTAGTTTATTTCCATTACTATTTTAAATAAAATTTTCTTTGTGGTTTTGTTTATTGGGCATTCTCCTATTTTTCTTATGGCAATTCAAGTTTTCAGATCTTGGGGGTCTCTCCTCCCAAGATCCATTTCAATCTTTTAGATCTTGGGGGCCTCCTCCCAAGATCTGGATCAGTGGTATCAGAGCAGGTTATGATTCCATGGGAACAAGGGTTTGATGCATATTTTAGTTTTAAATTTTGTATCAATATTCAACAAACTTCAAGCATATGCTACATCCTCCACAGATAATTTTCTTGGGCCAAGCAGGAAGATTTTTTTTTTCATTTTTTGCAGGAATTTTTTTGGACGGTGACTTTGCAGATCAGATATGAAACATTTGGTACAAAATTTACAAAAACAAATACCAGATCTGGACTCCTCTCGAAAAGTCACCCAATTTCAAAAAACAAATGGCTCAAATCGGAGTCCTGATGTGGGAGATATCGCTAATTTAAAATCAACTATTTTATCAGAATTTTTGTGACGACGGAACTGTTGCAGCGCAAATCTGAGATCTCACAGTGCCCAGATAAGGATTTCCAGCACATGGGAAAATGCAAAATGGTCCTTCTGCTTCCAAAAACAGGTTATAATAAATATTTTGAGTTATATTGGCCAAGTTATGTCCATTTTAATTCTGGAGCAGCATTCGGAGTGAGTTTCCATTGGAGACGTGCCCTCCCACCCCACTTTAGTAGGCACCTGCTTCACATTCATTAGTTTCAACATAGCAGCATTCAGCTTGGGTTATTTGGAGACGTGCCCTCCCACCCCAGGCTATGTAGGCACCTGCTACTTCATCAGCAACCAACATCATGGTTATGGGTCAACCACATAAAATCCTTGTCATCGAAGTCCATTTGCTAGGCCGCACATTATCAGAATCACAGTTGGTCATAAGAATTAGAGGTTATCTCTATCCTCGGATCTTCGTTTATCATGGTTTTGGGTTAACCACATAAAACCCTTATCTTCAATGGCTCTTCATATTCCACAAAGGCTTGGCAGGACGAAACTTTACGCAATGGGGACCATTGCTTCTTAAGGAGGGAGGAATGATCCGAATGGAAAATTGCATCAACCCATGGTACTCATACACCCATATTATTCATCGACCCATGAAATTTACCCATGTTATTGTAAATGGCATCCGCTCGTGGTATTGTAAAATCCACCCATGGTACTCATCCACCCATATTCTTCATCGACCCATGGAATTTACCCATGGTATTGTAAACGGAATTTGCCCATGGTATTGTAAAATCCACCCATGGTATTCATTCACCCATGGAATTGACCCGTGGTATTGTAACTGAAAAATACTATAAGTAACAAGTCACATTTTGTAAAAGGACAAATTATCCGCCGCAATGTAGCCCTTACAGTTCAGAGGCATGTAGCTGCCACATCTCTTCTCAGGGATAAGCTACCATCGACCTAGCTGGTTTATTTCCATTACTATTTTAAATAAAAGTTTCTTTGTGGTTTTGTTTATTGGGAATTCTCCTATTTTTCTTATGGAAATTCAAGTTTTCAGATCTTGGGGGTCTCTCCTCCCAAGATCCATTTCAATCTTTTATATCTTGGGGGCCTCCTCCCAAGATCCGGATCAATCAACCATGCCTCATGATCTACATGTGTACTTGAAGAATCCAAGTACACATCCCCACCTTCATCTGAGGTGGTTCTTCGCCTCTGTAGAAGGAGCATCATCAAATCCCTTTCCTTTATCAAGAGCTTTAGATTTATAGTCCCTTTTATAGTGCCCTTCCTTTCCGCATTTCCAGCACACCACCTTTATAGGTTTTCCTAGAGATTTAGATTTCCCTCTAGATTTATATCTCCCACTCAATGACTTATTTTTGTTTCTATTTTTGGACTGTTCTTGTACAGATAAGGCATCAACATTATGGCTCTCCATATTCTTCTATCTCATCTCCTCCATTAGCAAGGATGAAACTATTTCATCAAAATGCAAGGTAGTTCCATTGCTACCTATTGCAATAACCAAACTATCCCACGAATCTAGTAGAGAAAACAACAAACTGATGCACTTATCTCCATCTGAGATGTTAATATCATTAGATGCTAACTGACTTACCATAGTATTAAATGCGTTCAAATTCTCTATCACCAAGTCTCCATATTTCATCCTCATGTTATACAACTTTTTCCATAGGAACAGTTTATTCACTGAGACTTAGATTCGTACAAACTCCCTAACTTGTCCCACAAAGCCTTTACTGTAGCTTCCGCTGATATATTCAGCAATATTGAATATGAGACACACAATTGTATTGTGCTCTTTGCCTTTTGATCCAACTTCTTCAATTCTTCATCGGACACTCCCGTTGGTTTAGTACTTGGATCTACCACAATCCACTGATCTTTATCCACGAACAAATCCTCCATATTGAGTTTCCACAACTCAAAACTTTGACCATTAAATTTCTCGATCTCTATCTTTCCATTACTCGCCCTCTTCTTTTACCACCAGAATTGATCTCGCAGATCTCCCACTGAATAGGGTCTACCGCAGGCCTGAGTGAAACCCCTCAACAACAAAGTCATCCCCTTGAAGCCAAAAAAATCTCTGATACCAAATGTAGGTTTTAACCCCGTACAGAAATTACCTACATACAAATTCTAAAACACATAAAATAAACATTGTGAAAGCATAACACATAAAACACATATACACGGAGATTTTCCCCCGGATCCCAAAACTGGGACTACCAGCTTGATAACCAACAATTCCTTAGTGAAAGAATGTACGTTATGGTACAAGAATGTCTGGTACAGGAATGCACACTTGAGGCCAAAGTTCAGTACAAGGATAAAAGGGGATTTGTTTTTATGTTTGGTACAAAATCCACCCTCAAGCACAAATAACTGCACTACTTTAAAATGACGTCATGTAATGATTTTCTTTCATAGCTGATTAGACTTTGTTCATCATTACCAATTAGGAAAGATCTTTTAAGTACATGGACATTGAATTATGAAAACCTATCTCTATGTAAGTTAACATATGTGCCTTGTATGAGATCATGAGTTGATCAAAGGATGTGTGCGAAAATCTCCTAGAATCTAACATTCATTTTTGAAAATCCTGTTGATAATTAAATGATGACCCGCTCATATATAACACCTCACATTCTCTCAAATAACTTCCTCCATTATCGCCACCCACCACCAATCATTATTACTGCATGCATGATTAGATCAAGCCATATCACCTCCTTTCCCAAGAACTGAGATTTTCACGAGGGTGACCATTAAAGAGAAAAATCAATATAGCAGTGTCCAATTCATTCTAAAATTTTAGATTTCTCAGTCCTGAATCCCCTGCTAATTAACTCTCTCAAATTCTGAGTAGTTGAGAAAATTCGAACAAGCAATGGAACCTGTTTGAATTGAACCATGGTCTGTGAAGGAAGTAGAGAAAATGACAGAGTACAATAACAATCTCTCCATAATGCAGGAAGCAAGATTCCTCCCATTCTTGCTTAAGTTTTATGGTTTTGATTCAGTCGTGGCATCAGAATTTGTACAAACATTTGATGGACGCAGATCCAAGGTGGGGTCTCTAGACTTTGAAGTGACAGAGCATACTATTTCGTAGGCTACAGGGTTGGTAGCCACAGGCGAACAGTGCTTCAAGAAAGGAGAGTTTGGAAAAGGGGTTTGGTGTACGTTTGTAGTTAATAGAAAGAAGAAAGTGGATGGGAAACCCAGGCTACAACAGAGTGTTATGATCGACAAATCAAGACACTTGTTGTACATTTTGTAGAAGTTCCTCACTTGTGAAGGAAAATATTCCCTAGCCTTCCTATATCACATCTGCTTGATGTCGCACTTCAATTCAAGTAAGTGTAAGTTTTAACCTCGTACAAAAATTACCTACATACGAATTCTAAAAACATAAAATAAATAATATGAGAGCATAACACATAAAACACATATACACAGATATTTTCCCCTGGATCCCAAAAGTGGGACTACCAGCATGAGCTTTCATTATGTTCCTTTGAAGGTTACAATACATATTTATACATGCCGAAGCATCCAATACCATGGACCAAAAACCATCACGCACAAAACCATAGGTAGGTCCGCCCACCTAATATAGGGTCCAAAAAAGAATTCCCTGTGGCACCAAAATATAGTTTGCAGCACCAAGATCTTTCAAGTCGAATTTGGAGGACAATTGGGTCTTCAAATCCTGGATAATTTCTTTGTCATTTCCAACCAACAACATATCATCCACATAGAAGACTAGATAAATAACATGGTCACTAATTAATTTAAAATACAGATAGTGATCTACTTTGCTTCTGGCGAAGCCAAGTCCCCGTATAAATGTATCAAATTTCTGATACCACATCCTTGGTGATTGTTTTAGCCCATACAAAGATTTCTTTAACTTGCATACCAGTTCTTTCTTACCCTTCACTGCAAAGCCTTCAGGTTGCTTCATGTAGTTCTTGTCTTCCAGATCCCCATGAAGAAGTGATTTATTCACATCCATATGTTCTACCTCAAAATCAAAAGCAGCAGTAACATATAAAAGAAATATAATAGAAGCTACCTTGGCAACAGGAGAAAAAATATCACCAAAATCAATTCTCGACACCTGGGAATAACCTTATGCTACCAACTAAGCTTTGTATTTCTCCACCTTTCCTTCTGCATTTGTCTTCTTCTTGAACACCCATTTTCTTCCAATGGGTCTCCTTCCAGCCGACAACTCCACCAGATCCCAAGCCTCATTTTTGTACAAAGATGTCATTTCATCAACCATGGCCTCTTTCCAGAGTTTTCCATCCTCTGAATTTACTACTTCCTTCACAGTTCTAGGATCATCATCAATAATAGATAAAGATAAATTTGAATAGAAAGAAGATGGACTATACCTTTCTGATTTCTTTCTTCTTCGAACTGATATTCTCACAATAGGAGTTTGTAGCTCTTCATCTTCTGATTCCTCTTTTGTTGTAGAGGTTGATTCTTCCTCCTTTAGGTCAAACTATATATTCTCAGGTTCCTTTGATGGGACTTCATGTTTAATAACATATTTCACCTCTCTGAAACCACATCTTGGTTGTACACAACCTTCCTTCTTATTGGGATCCAAAGCTTATAACCCTTTAAACCATCCTTACCCAATAAAGATGCAATTTCAGATTTACTATCCAACTTGGTTCTTTTGTCCTTCGGAACATGTACATATGCATCACATCCAAATACCCTCAAATGTGAAAGATAGGGTTTCTTACCATTCCATACCTCTTGTGGAGTCTTATCCTCCAATGTTGATGAGGGTGATCTGTTGACCAGGTAACATGTTGTCTCCACCGCCTCTGCCTAGAATTCTTGTACTAACCCAACACCACTGAGCATGCTTCTTGCCCTTTCCATCAATGTCTTGTTCATTCTTTCTGCAACTCCATTTTGCTCACATGTGTATGGAGTAGTCTTATGTTGTGCTATACCGCACTTCTTACAAAATTCTTCAAATTCCTTGTTGCAAAACTCTCCATTGTTATATGTCCTAAGCACCTTTATCTTCTTCTCTGTTTGGTTTTCCACTAGAGCCTTAAATTCTTTAAACCTATCAAAGACTTCAGATTTCTTCTTGAGGAAATATATCCATGTATTCCTTGAGAATCAATCTATAAATGATACATAGTACATAGACTTACCCAGTGATGGAACCTTCACACGTCTGGACATGTCATTGTGCACAAGCTCGAATATCTTTTTCGCCCTCTTACCATTATAGGGGAAACTCACTGGATTCTGCTTCCCATATACACAATTTTCACAGAAATCAAAATCTAGAGAGCTATTAGTCATATCTTCTATCATACCTTTACCATGAAGTATTTGAAGGCCCTTCTCTCCAATATATCCAAGCCTTTGATTCCATAGCATAGTATTTCTTCAGAGACCACTATATTTTCTACTCCACTTTCAGGAACCATAGAACTATTGCACCCATCAATAACAATGGCACCTTGTAGCTTGTAAAAATTTCCAATCAGAACTTCATGCATAAATACCAGTGCTCCACGAACCATCTTGCAGGTATCTTTCTCGAACACTGTTTTTACACCTGCATCATCCAGCTTGCTTACAGAAATCAGATTTCTGGCCAATGTGGGGATATGCAGAACACCCAGAACCATTCTAAACCTTCCACCTTGCAACTTCAACTTTACTTTTCTGCAACCAACAATTATAGCCTTCCTGTCATCCACCAATAAGACATCACCACCATCATATTTCTCATACTCATAGAACCACTCTCTATGGGAAGTGAAGTGAAAGGATGCACCTGAGTCAATCAACCATGCATCATTATTTACATGTGTACTTGAAGAAGCTAAGTACACATCCCCACCTTCTTCTGAGGTAGTTTTTGCCTTCGTAGAAAAAGCATCATCAGATCCCTTTACATTCTTGGGAGCTTTATATTTACAGTCCCTTTGTGGTTACCTTCCTTTCCACATTTCCAGCACACCACCCTTACAGGTTTTCCTAGAGATTTACATCTCCCACTCGATGACTTATTTTTGTTTCTGTTATGGGAACGTCCTTGTACAGACAAGGCATGACTATTTTGGCTCTCTATATTTTTTTATCTCATCTCCTCCATCAGCAAGGATGAGAATATTTCATTAAACTACAAGGCAATTACATTGCTACCTATTGCAATAACCATATTATCCCACGAATCTGGTAGAGAACAAAAAAAAATGATGCACTTATCTTCATCTGAAATTTTAATATCAACAAACAATAATTGACTTACCACAGTATTAAATGCGCTCATATGCTCTATCACCAAGTCTCCATCTTTCATCCTCAGGTTATACAACTTTTTTAGTAGGAACAATTTATTTACTAGAGACTTAGATTGGTACAAAGTCCCTAACTTGACCCACAAAGCCTTAGATGTAGCTTCCCCTGATACATTCAAAAATACTGAATCTGAGACACAAAATCATATTATGATCTTTTCCTTCTGATCCAACTTCTTCCATTCTTCGTTGAACACTCCCATTGGTTTAGTACCTGGATCTACCATGATCCACTGATCTTTATCTACCAACATATCCTCCATCTCTAGTTTCCATAACTCAAAACTCTGACCATTAAATTTATCAATCTCTATCTTTCCACTACTCGCTATCTTCTTTCACCACCAGAACCGATTCTATAGATATCCCACTGAACGGGGTCTAACACAAGCCAGAGCGAAACCCCTCAGCAGCAAAAGCGTCCCCTTGAATCCAAAACACCTTTGATACCAAATGTAGGTTTTAATCCCGTACAGAAATTACTTGCATATGAATTCTAAGAATAGAAAATAAACAATGTGAGAGCATAACACATAAAACACATATACACAAAGATTTTCCCCTGGATCCCAAAACCGCGACTATCAGCTTGTTTTTTCATTATGTCACTTTCAATGTTACAATACATATATATACATGTCAAAGCATCCAATAGCATGGACTGAAAACCAATGCACCCAAACCCATGTGCGAAAACCATGCACAAAACCATAGGTAGGTCTGCCTACCTATTATAGGGTCCAAAAATATTTTCCCTAGGGTGCTGCCCCAGACCTCTTAGAGGGGGGATACCCACACCCCTCAACCCCCCTAAATAGGGGCAGATATCACCCCCCCGTTACACAATCTATGCAATGAAGGGGTGGCGCCACCCCCACACTGTACAATCAATGCAACGAAGGGGCGGCACTGCCCCCCCTCTAACCACATGATTAACTAGGGTAGCTAGTCGTGGAAATAATATAACACAAACCAATAGTAAGCTGATTAATTTTCCTTACTTCATGCTTAAAAGTTTTGAAAAAATGTTGAAGGGCGTTCAGAAAAGTCAAGAGAGTCAGGTAGGATTCAAGCTATGTCATTACGAGTTGATCTCAATTCTGGTCAGGAAGGAATTAGAGAGTAAAAATGTGGCCTGGGGATGGTTCTTGAAGGAATTACAAGGAGGAAATATAGTGGAGTCACTTGGGAAGAAGGGTAAGAGTAGGAAGGAAGAATTTGAACAGACGAATAAAACCCTCATCCTGCAAACTAGTAAAAAGAAAAATACCATGCCTAAGGAATGAGTGCAGGAAGATAAACAAGCATCGGTAATGGAAACCCCTCGCCCTTTGAAGAGAATAATTAGAACTTTTGTTAAGAAGATGTTTTCCTCCTTGAGAGAGGGCCATACTTAGTCAACCTCTCTGATAGAGGTATATGATTCTCAGCCTAGTTCACCGAATGAGAGCAATCTCTCTCTCCTTGCAGATGTTGTAGTTCACACAATGTTTAGTGCATGATAGCTAGAAGAGGAAGATGTTACTCCTCTATCTGTGTTAGTTGGAAGAATGAATAAGAGGATGACCTCTAGGACACTAGATCTCAGTGCAGAGAAGGGTATAGTTGAGGGTTAGGGTGATAAAGCGCAAAGCAATGTCGAAGTACAGGGAGATGAAATATAAGGTGATGACAAAGTGTAGGATGATGAAACACAATGTGATGATGAAATGAAGCGTGATGAGAATCCTTGTGATTTTGAAATTCCAGATATTGATATACACGATGATATTGGTCTTCAAAACACCAACACTTGCTTCGAGTCAAATGCTGAGAAGATTATTACGCAGGAGGAATTCGTGAAGGAGGATTCCACTCTCAATTTGAATAGTCAGGTTGAGGAGCTGAAGCAACACATTTATGGACTTGAAGTTTAAATCAGGCCATGAAACAATAGGGTGCAGTGCTACAAAATAAGAATGTTGAATTGGTAGGGAAAGTGAAAGAAAAAAAACAACAAGAAAGAGTGTGGAAGTTCCTAGCTTTGAAATACTATGGTCAACTCAGGAAATTGGTCAAATGGGTCAAGAAGGCTCGAACTAAGAAGCAGAGGACGATGAAGACAGGAGTTAGCAAAATAGATACAAGACTAAAGGAAGGACTCCATGTGTTTTTTTGCAGAGGCAAGGTGAAGGTTGTGTGAGGACACACAATGGGATAGGGATGGGAGGATGTTGGTGGCTATAATTTTCCTACTTTTTGGTCTCTATCTGATCCCAAACACACCACCTTAACCCATGCTTTAACCTCGAAGGCCTATTTATTCCTGTACTTTTTCCCAATTTCATATGTTCCTGCACTCCTCTTACGCACTTCATATTCAAAGGTTATATATGTACTTAATCATTAAATTTATAGGTTTTATATCTTAAAATGTATTTGCAACTAATATGTTCCTTTCCTAAGTAATTCGATGGAACCAAAGTGTTAATATATATGAGGGATTGGGTTGGTGTAGGAATCATGCTTGCACCGGTCACCGTTCTTGAACATTCGAAACAGCTCTCAATTTTTGTTTGACTCACCGCTTATGGACGAGACAACTTAGTAGACTGCGCAGATTTCCTATCTAAGAGATTAGTTTCCTTGCTGATCTTAGTGTTTAGAGAAGAATTCTGGATATGAAGATTGGACTTTGGCTACAAAACCCATGTTTAGACATTTTGCGAATATCTAAGAGGCTTAATATATCTTGTTGTTGTATTTTTTTTTTACGGCCAAGTGCCGAAGCATGTATTTAATAGGGTTTCTTCGTAGATGTTAGGGAGCGATGTTGTGTTAAAATTTTACTACCAACTATAATTTCTAAGTATCGTCATTTCTAGGCTGGAACGGGGATCCACGATGTGTATTTTCTCTTTTTGAAATTTAATACAAAGGAACATTCCAGTTGTGAATGTCTTTGTCTCGATATTGTTATGATGCTCCATATGAGCGCCTGAAGTTTCTTATTTCGTTACAGGGAATGAGTTGGTTTTCTAGGGCCTATCCAACCCATCCCATTTTCCCTTAATTAAACGTGTGTTAGATTTATTTTCATGCAATGTTAGTAAAGCAGTTCATGTTTGGATTCTTTCATAGTTTATGGAATTTGATTTCTTGCAAGCTGTGTGATCTGGATCTAGGTGTGTGTGTGTGGTTCATTTGCATTTACTTTTATTTCCTTCCATTCCTTCCCACAAATGCATGCTTCCCTTTTCTTTACAAAGTAAAAGTACATCTAGCTTCCTGCACCAGTGTGGTTTCGTTTCAGCAAGTTGAGAGTTTCCTTTACTCATTGCAGCATATCATTCTCATTTCTCTAGGCCTATTATTCTTCTGCAAATACAATTTGGCTTTTTAGTGAAGCATATTCCAATATTCAAGTTCAAATTTAGATTTGATTAATGTTAATAAGCCTTCAATAAAGAACTATTGCATTACTTAGATTTGTAGCTCCACTCATTGCTAAACTTAATACTGAATTTATCAGAAGGATTCACTGAGTTAAAACGATTATTTGTATAAGGGTGCAGATCTAATTTACTCAATGAACAATCATCTCAGGAAAGAGTTTGTTGATGTTTGGGTCAAAGTAGTTTCCAAGTAAAACGGTTTCTTATTTCAATAGAAATTTCCCTTTGGCTACGAAAGAACATTTCATTTCTAAGCATTTGATTAGTTAATGATTCATTTTTATTATATAGTTTCACTTTATAGTTTTGTTTTCACCTTGCATTTATATTCTTAGTTAACACACTTTTATTTCTTGCAACTGATTTGGAAACCAAGTACAAGAACTCTAGTTTCCTAGGACAAGAACCTTTGTTATAGTACATGAATTGACATTCCAAGTATAGCAACAGAGTGCTCTAGTACAAAGGCTTAGAGCCCTTTTATGTAGATCAAGATCTTCTGTAATAGCACAATATATATTCTTCTAGTATAGAAGCTTCGCTCTAGTACAGAAACAACGTTCCATTATAGGAACCTTGTTGTGGTACAGGGACGACGACTTGGTATAGGAAGGAAAATCTTAAGGAAGACAGACACCCTGATTAGTTGGATCATTCTTCTACCTTATAACTATATTGAAGAGAATATCAAATGGTTGTTTTACCAATTCAAATTGTACATGATGAATTGAGAGTTTCCTTTATTTAAGTTTATGCAAAACACATTATTTTCATTTAGCGCTAGTGTTTTCTTGGTATTCATTGTCGTGTGATCTTTCCTTTTGAATCTGCGATTGTAATGAAATAAGTAGGAATACAATTAGATAAGTTTGATATCATTTCTTGGCATTTCCTATGCTATGCCTTACGAAACCCTAGGTTGAAAAATTAAGTGTTCAAAGGATTTTTCTCAATTGCAATTATTGCACCAAACAATAGGTAAATCACTTGGAAGCTATGAGATCCTATGGGACATACTTAGAATATAGGATCTTGCAAGGAGGTCAACAGGATGTCAGATATATGGATATTGTGAACAAGTTATGACAAAGCATAGGTATAGGTACAAGTGATGGAATAGGTATAGGTACATGTTATGGTAAAGGTACATGTAAAGGTATTGATACAATTATAGCTACATGTATAGGTACGGCTAGTCATACAGGTACAGGTATAAGTGTAGCTATAGAGGGTATGGATTATTGTCTGACAGTAGATGGGTTGGTCAGGTTCTAAGATAGGATATATGTACCGGATAACAATGATCTCAAGAAGTTGATATTGAGGGATTTTCATGAAAAACCATATTCAAATAACCTAGGTTATCAAAAGACACTGACAACATGAAGAGATTTTATTATTGGCCAAATTTGATGAGGGATGTAGAATATTTTATGGCTAGATGTTTTGATTTCCAGCAAGTGAAAGCAAAATGTAAGCATCCAGCTAGACTAATAGAGCTGATCGTGATTCCATAATGGAAATGGGAGGTCATTTCCATGGATTTCATCACACGGTTCCCTAATACAGTGAAGCGACATGAATCCATCATGTTCATTGTGCACGAGTTAACAAGGGTTTCACACTTCATTCTAGTGAAGTCTACATTCTCAGCTAATGATGTGGTATAGGTATTCATCACAGATGTGGTTAGACTGAACGATGCTCCAAAGAAGATCGTGCCAAATAGGGATGTGAAGTTCACTTCCAAGTTTTGGAAGGAGTTATTTGCAGGTTTGGGCATAGAGTTCGCCTTCAGTATGGCTTATCTTTTGCAGAAAGATGGACAGACAAATAGGGTCAAAAAGATATCAGAGGACATGTTGAGGATGTATGAGATGCATCAACAACGAAAGTGGGAAGAGTGCCTTCCACTGGTTGAGTTCGCATACATCAATGGGTATCAAGAATCATTGTGGATGAGTCCTTTTGAGGCATTGTATGAGTGGAATTCTAACACTCCTATTAGTTGGAGTGATCCGGTTAATAGGGTGTTGATTGGACCAAACATGTGGGAAAACATGGAACACAAAATGCATGTAATCAAGAAGAATCTAAAGGCAACACAAGATAGGAAGAAGAGTTACGCAAATCCTAGCAAGTTGTTCAAGGAGTTCCTAGTTGGGGAATAGGTGTACTTGTGTATCAAACCGAAGAAGAGCTCCTTGCAGATTGGATCATGTGCCAAGATGGCACCACGGTTTTGTGTGCCCTTTAATATAATTAAGAGGATTTGATTAGTAGCCTATCAACTTTCACTGCCTATGACAATGAAATTCTGCGATATTTGCCATGTACCTTTGCTTAAGAAGCATGTTAAGGATGTTGATGATGTGATTCATAGGTCTATATTGCATGTTGAACCAGATGGAGAATTACAGGCGAAGCCTTAGGGTATATTGTAGAAAATTATGTTCATGCTCCAGAACCGAGAAATCGAGCAAGTTAAGGTGCAATGGAAGAACTTTGTTCCTAATGAAGCTACATGGGACATAGCAGATGAAATGCAGGCTATGTATCGTTCCTTGTTTACCGGTTGAAGCAATGCAGTTTTGTATTGGTGTTTTGGTATATGCTCTTGTGTATGTTTTGGTATATGTTTTGATGATTTTTGTTTATGTAAATATGTATATGGATGTAAATAATGCCATGAGTAGTTTTATAAAACTCCACTATGCGATATGTTGTTACAATGTCATGTTATTATGTTGTTATGTTGGTTTTCTTTTCAGCAAGATGATCATTATAAATACTGCATTGAGCTAAGTTATAAAGCTCCATTGATAGTATATACTTTTCTTATAGTAGTTTTGTGGTTATAGGTGCTTTTGAACACTGAGGATAGTGTGCCCCAACTAGGGAGGGTTTTGTAACAACCCTGTGATGAGCCTCGATATTGCAACAAGAATGTTGTAGCTCCCAAGGCTACCAACTTTAATTCTCAACCCGGGGTTCGTACAAGCCTAAGACGTATTAGCACTATATGTGCAGCATACAATGTGTCCTTAATTTGTTGTCATGATGTAATGGAGTGCACGTACTGAAACCAAATCCTAAACTAATTGCAGAAAATGAACTTCTAAAAATGGAAACCCTAACCTATTGCAAGAAATAAAGTACAAGGAAAGAAACATTTTCTAATTACATAAAGATCATGAAATAAATGTAAAAGAAACCTAAATCAACCATATTTATCATATGTGATGATTTAAACTAATTGAGCATGGAATTTGATCTAGGGAGTATTAACTGTTGCATGCATGTGCTAATTAAGAAATAAAAAGAACTATTTTTTCTTATCTTTTCATTTTATAAATGTTAATGCTAATATTTCCTTGTTCTTTGGAAGGGGAGACAAGTGTGGAGGAAGAGGGGTACAATGGTTTTGATGGCTTGGAGGTCAAGTAGAAGCATAATCCTAGCTTAAATGATGATTTTTCTCAATTTGGGCTCAAAACAGGTTGCTACAGGGTTTCCTAGACGATGTCTACAGGATGTCTAGAGGATGTAGTAGTTCCTACAGGTTCCCCTGTTTTATTACAAGAATAGGCTGAAAGCTTAGGAACTAGTCTAAAATGTGGAATGGAGCTTGGGAAAGGTGGATAATTGAATAATAAGGCATGGAGGTGGTGGAAACTACCCAAAAATCAAGAAAGGGCTTCAAGATGGGTGGATTTGGTCAATGGAAATGGCATTTTTTACTTATAAAATAAGAATTCAGATTGAGATTTTAGTGGATTTTGGCAACATTGGTGGATGAGGCTTGGATGAGGTGGAATAGATGACGTATCCTTGTAATGTTGTCTTCTTCTATCCACAAATTCATCTATACATGGGAAAGCTTTATTAATAACGTAAAATTACTAGTCTAAAATCCATAAATTTGAGAACTAATGAGCTAGTAAATCTATCAAATTACTAATCTAATCAAGTGAAAGTGCAATGGGGTAATTTATTTTATTAAATAGAACTTTATGTGATATAATTCAAGTGGAATCAACTTGATTGAATCTTGTTGTCATGCTCTAAAAAATAGCATAAATTTTCTACTATTTGCCACAAAGGAGTTCCAAAAATCTAGATTTTGGAATAAGAAAACTAATTGAAGCATCTCAATGATTACTATGACCTTCAAAATATTTTAGAAGGATGAAATGATTCTTGTGACCCTACAAAATAACTTACATTAACCATTTAACCCAATCCCATAATAATAAATCAATAATACCAAATACATAAATATAAAGAAACAAGAACAAGAAATTCATGTGAATAAGAAGTCAAAAGAATAAAAAAAATGATAGGAAAGGGCTCTAAGGCTCTTGGGATGGCCAAGCCTGAGGAAAATTAGAGTCCTATGGAGGGTAATAATATTTAGAAGCTCAACATGACAATAATCTTCATTATTTTCATCAATACAATTACATCCCTGCAAGAAATGACAATGGAGCTGCAAAAATACGAGTTCTCTCCACAATAAGACTAATAAAAATCCAACCCTAGAGGAAAATTTGACTTGCTACTTATAAAAAAGGATTAGCAGTCATTCCCCATGAAAGGAGGAATCTTTGCCCAACAAAATCCCTTGACTAGTGGATCTAGTTCTTGATACTAGGAATCTGCATTAAATGGGAGGGAATACATTCCTAGATTTTCTCAATCATTGGAGTTCCACAATATATGACATAATTCCATAATATCTTGTTGATTTATTATTTAATATTAATCCTCCTGTAGTAGGGAGCAAGTCCCTAGATTATCTCCTCAAAATCTTCATAATCTGCCCAATATTCTCATAATATTCCACAAAAATAAATAATATTAGGCACAAATATGAAATTATTCATAAACCTTTATAATCAACATATTAAAGTTAAAAATACATTATCTAATGCAAAAAGAGAGGTTTAATATGATGAGGGATGATTAGATGAGTCTTAATTTATGTTTAATTTAGAGGCATCTCCCTTAATTTATGTCCAATTTAGAGGCCCATCATACCCCCTTGCTGAAAGTGTTGATCATCTTTGAGCAACTTAGTGACCTTATTGTGCCTCATCCATGGCCCTGGTGGCTTCTCTATTATGCATTCCTCAGTCTTTTCTCTTAAGAATCTTGCCTGTAAGTTCAACAAGGACATGCCCAAAAATATATTTGTGCATAGAAAAATCAATGTTTCTTGATACCATCAACTTGCCTTCTTAATTTTTTTTGTGGCTTAGATGATTTCCTAATGGCCTTGGATTTTTTTGTTTTGATTACGTCTCTCTTAGGAACTTCCCTTTTCTTTGTTTTAGCACCATTTGTTCCTTTCTTCCTTCCTGTAGCAACATTTTGTGTTCCTGTAGCATCCATTCCTTCTCTTTCAGAGTCTTTTAACTGTATAGGAGTGATGAGAAATGATGTAGAGCATTCAGACGATGATTTTAGGGCTCAGAGGGAGTAATGTAGGTTTTTGAAATTGGAGAGGATGCTCTATTTGTTTTTTTCAAGAAATTTTTAGGGTGAGACAGAGTGTAGGGTTTGTTATTGAAATTATGAAATGGGATGGATGAATTATGGATAGATAGTGAATATAAAGTGGATGGAGGGGTTGGATTTATGTGGTGACATGGCCTTTGGAAATAAAAAAACTTTTAATTATCGTCCCCATTCCTTGAAATCATCAACCTTCATAATTTGACTTTTCCACATTGCATGAGTAAATGAGTGAGCTAAAATTAACTAGTTGAAGGTGGTCGAGACTACTAACCCGTCCTTAGCTTATAAAACCTCATCTCTCATGCACTGACAACAAATTTATAACTATAATATGGTCAAGAGAAGAGGTCAATAATATTTCATTCCTATACCTACCTGATGGTTGTTGGAGAGACATGAATGTTGATGCTGAGTTGATGTTCTTGTGCTTCTAATGACTGAGGTACATATTCTTGATTACCTTTTTCTTTTCTGTTGATCTCATTTTGTTGATGGGTTGTCTTCTTATTGATGTGCAGGTGTTGGGGGACCTACATCAACCTTCCCTAAATACCTGACCTTTTGACCCATTTCTCCATCATATTGCCTCTTGTAGTTTCTTCTTGGCCTTCTTGTAGAGATCTTATAGTAATTCAAGACAACCTCTTGTAACATACTTGTTTTTTCCGTATCTCCCAAACAATAATATGGATTGACTTGAAATTTTCAGAGCATGTTTACAAAATCATTATGCACCTCTCCATAAAACAATATTGGTCAATGGATGCAGGCATCTCGAGAAAATATAAAAATGGCCGAAGATGATGGAGGTCGATTTCTTGGAAATTGTGCACTAGAATTTTCTAAAATTTCTTGCGCATGTTACCATCATCTATATGCATCTCCCCATGAAATAACTGTTTAAATTCATTCACAAATATCACAAAAATTAAAAAATGATTGTAGGAGATGGAGGCTAATTTCTCAAAAAATGTGCACTGAAATTTGCTAAAATTGCTTGAGCATCTTACCATCATCCATATACATCTCCCCCTAAAACATCTTGGAAAATGGATGCATTGTTTGCAACATATGGCAAAAATAGTTTTTTGCTCTATGTTTTCTTTATTCCTATAGTAAAAAGGAGAATTCCTGTAGTTTTTTGGGACAACAAGGAAAATAAGTGGTAGAAGCTTGCAAATGATAAGTGGATGGTGGAAATAGGTGAGGGTGATGGATTTGCATGGCCTTGGTCATGTTGGAGCATTTGAGCAAAGGAGGAGAAAGTAAAAATTTGATTTCTTTTAACTAGGTTTGACCTATATTTCTTTTGTTGGTGCCAACTTATTTTTGTTGCTTGTAGATGTTGGAGGGCACCTACATTTATCAGAGAGATACATGGAGCACATTTTTTTTTCTTCTAGGCCTACTAGCCGCCTCAATGAGGTTTTCAACTAGTAGGTCTACATAGGTGCCTCAAAGGAGGTTTTCACCTAGGATCTTATTTTTTCTCTCTCTTTTCTCATTTTCCCAACCCATTGACCTCCTCATGGAGGTTTTAAATCAATGGGAGCCAATCTCAGGTGCCTCAAAGGTGATTTTCACCTGAGATTTTATTTTTTTCCTCTTATTTTTCAATTTTTTATTTTTTATTTTCTACCCTACCCTACTTAAAAAAAAACTTACTTTCAAGTATATTAATACTTCCAATGGAACCATGTTCACATAAGGATGACAAATAAACTAATGTGTAGCCTTGCAATATATGATTTGACATGTACCTGGATTTTAGAGACCAAATGATTTGACTTTGAAAGGGTCAAGCACAGTTGAAGAAGGGAGTGTTTCTATAGCTTAATGACTATCTGGAACCATATTTCAATATAGTCATGATGCCCCTGGTCCACTTGCTAATTTGGATCATCTTGGATGTCTTCTTCTTCCATGACCTTCAAATATTCCTCTTTTTTTTTATTGTTCTCTTAAACACATGGAGGATTTGATGGAAACCATGAGGGAGATTTCTTAATCTATGATTTTTTTGTCTACTCGTCGTCAAGTGTGGCCCATGATTCATTGATCTTCTATTTTGAATCTTCTTTTTTGCATGTTGTCCTTCAATGGAATCAATATAATCTCTTTTTTTTAATATTCTTCCTCAGCTAAGATGAATACCATTGACATCAAAAGGGGATATTTTGAATTGTTGTACGTCAACATTGTAAGTGGGCTGAGCTACTTCATTGTGTGGGTCTGGAAATTGTGGTACATGTAGTTGAGTGGGAGTGCATATTTGAGATGGATGTGGTTGGGTTTGTGGTTGTGGTGGATGTGAATGGTAGGGATAACATGGATTTTGGTATGGAGGAGATTGAGGAAAATATTGAGGATATTATGGATAGCTCCCATAAGTTCCTTTCCAACCTTGTTGCCAAGATTGGTTTTGGGGTTGAGATGGTCAATGTTGCGAAGGACAAGGTGTGTTCCAATTACTTTGAAATGGATGTGCATAACCTTGAAATAGTGAATTAGGTTCTTGCATCTTACTTGGCTGAATAGGTTGTCATGGTCCTCTTTGAGCTACATAACACAGTTGCATTGGTAATTGACTTGCTCCATTGTCCTCTTGGTAAACTTCCTTCAACCTTGGTAATGAGGGGAAATATTTAACATCATGTGATTTTGCATGGATGACACAAATATCAACATCTCTTTTTTTCTCATTTTGAATTCTTAACATTTCTACTTGTTCACTTAGATTGCTAAGAATTTTTGTTTTAAATTTATCTAGAGAATTTCCAAGTTTAGCTTGACTAACCAATCATGATGTTGATTTGCTTACTCTTTCCCTTCCTCTAGATATGTGTTTGCATGCTTCACAAATTTCTTCAAATGATAATTGGTATACATCACCTTTACTCATGAGATCAAGGAGATCAATCCACTCATCCCTAATTGTTCTAAGTAAGAGGGTTTTAAGTGTGTCAGATCCTAAATGATGTAGTTTTTCCCTCTCAACATTATACATGAACCTCTCTATTAGATCTTCTAGACTTTCATCTTATTTTTTATTTATTATAAAAATTTCTTCTTTAAGATCATGATATTTATATTTTTCTAGAAATATATATTTTCATATCATTCCATGACCTTATTGAATTAGTCCCTAAACTCATGAAATAGTTAAGAGCTCTATCCTTCAATGTTGTCTGAAACAATCTCTGTTTTTGATTTTTTAATAATTAACCATAAGATCTGTTGGGTGTGGAGCCTGGTTATCTTCCTTATTCAGAGGTATCACCTCATTGGATCCCATTTCGTAATGTGGTGGCAACGCTGCCCATAAAATGTATGCCTCTTGCAAAATTTCCTTGTAAAATGTTGTAATTTCATAGCCAATCTGCATCATTCTTTAGACAGAGATATGATGGTAGACGTTATGTTTAATTTATACTTTTTTCCTTAGAAGGAAACCCCTCGCTATATATTAGGGAATTGTATTGAGTCTATGTACATTTGTATTCTGAGCGAGAAAGAGAGAGGAGATTGTGTGAGAGAGAAGAGGGAATTACAATGGATCTGTTGTAGGTTTTATCTCTTCACTTTGATGGATAATATAAAAGGAAGGACTGGTTGATTCTCTGGTGGATCTAGCCCAAAATTTGGTGAACCACATATATATGTGTCTCTCTTGTTTTCTGTGTTTATATCTTTGCTATATATTTTATGTGTTCCATTGCTCTGTAATATATAATTTTCTGACAAGATTTACAAACAATTTCAAATTCAAAGAGAAAGGTTTCTGGATCCTGTAACCTTAGACCATGAAATATTGGAAGGAAAGATGGAGTGATATTCTTCATGTGCACACGACCATCAGTATATTGAATGGGAAATTCTAGAGGAGCTTCCTCATTGTCATCATCTCAATCCATTTCTTCTACATTATTTTCCATCTTCTTCTTCTACCTACAAAAGTGAGTGGTGATGTGGCCCTTACTACTCCATGTGATCAAATGGGGTGTGTGGGTCAGTGTTGGATATGTTTTTTGTTTTTATGATTGAATGAAAAAACTAATGCAATGGAATTTTCTATTGTTGAAATGAAATATGCCTAATGCAATTATTTTCTATTTTTGCAAAAAGTAAAAAGAAATGAATCAACTAGGGAAGAAAACAATGCATACTTTGAAACCTCCCCAGAAATGGTGCCAAAAAGTGATGAGCCTCGGTATTGCAACAAGAATGTTCCAACTCCCAAGGATACCGACTTTGATTATCAACCGTGGGTTCATACAAACTTAAGAGGTATCGACACTATATGTGCAACATACAATGTGTCCTTCCTTTGTTATCATGATGTAAGGGAGTGCATATACTGAAATCAAATCCTAAACTAATTGTAGAAAATAAATTGATCGAAATGGAAACCCTAACCTATTGCAAGAAATAAAGTACAAGGAAAGAAACATATTCTAATTGCATAAAGATCATGAACTAAATGTAAAATAGACCTAACTCAACCCTATTTATCATATGTGATGATTTAAACTAACCGATCATGGAATATAATCTAGGGAGTATTAACTAGTACATGCACGTGGTAATTAAGAAATAAAGAGAACTATTTTTCTTTATCCTTTCATTTTATAAATGCAAATGCTAATCTTTCCTTATTCTCTGGCAGGGGAGACAGGTGTGAAGGAACAAGGGTACAATGTTTTTTATGGCTTGGAGGTCAAGTAGAGGCCTAATCCTAGCTTAAATTATGATTTTTATCAACTCAGGCTCAAAACAGGTTGCTACAAGATTTCCTACAGGATGCCTACACGATGTCTACACAATGTGCTAGTTCCTATGAGATACCCCGTTTTATTACAAGAATAGGTCGAAAGATTAGGAATTGGTCTAGAAGGTGGAATGGAGCTTGGGAAAGGTGGAAAATGGAAGAATAAGGAATGGAGGTGGTGGACACTACCCAGAACTTAAGCAAAGGCTTCAAGATGGGTGGATTTTCTCAATGGAAATTTTTGCTTATAAAACAAGAATTTAGATTGATATCTTAGTGGATTTTGGCGATGTGGGTGGATGAGGAGAACAAGATGAGGTCTCCCTGCAAAGTAAAATCTCCTACAACAAAACAAATTATTGTCCGCATCTATCCACATATTCATTGATACATGGGAAAAATTTATTAAGTAACGGAAAATTAGAGTCTAAAATCCAAATATTTGAGAATTAGTGAGCTAGTAAATCTATAAAATTCCTAACATAATCAAGTGAAAATGAAATGGGTAAATTTTGTTATTAACTAGAATTTTTTTTTGATCTAAGGCAAGTGGAATCAACTTGATTGAAGCTCGTTAGAATGCTCTAAAAAGTAGAATAAATTTGCTGCTATTTTCCATGATGGAGTTCCAAAAATATAGATTTTGGGAATAAGAAAACTAATCCAAGCAGCTCAATGATTACTATGACATTACAAATATTTTCCAAGGATGGAATGATTCTTGTGAAACCGTGAAATGACTTACATTAACCATTTAACCCAATCCTACAACAATAAATCATTAATACTAAATGCAGAAATAGAAAGAAACAAGAAGACGACATGCATGTGCATAAGAACTGAAAAGAATTAAAAAAAGCTACAAAAGGGCTTTGAGGCTCCTGCAATTGCTAAGCCCAAGGAAGCTCAAATTCCTATGGATAAACAAGATTTAGAAGCCGAACATGACACCTATCTTCATTATTTTCATCAATACAATTACATCCCTACAAGAAATGATAGTGGAGCTGCAAAAATATGAGTTATCTCCATAATAAGACTAATAAAAATCCACCTATAGAGGAAAATTCAACTTGGTACTTATAAAAAATTATTAGGACTCATTTCCCATGAAAGGAGGAAGCTTTCCCCACCAAAATACCTTAATTATTAGATCTAGTTCTCAATACTAGCAATCTGCATTAAATGGCATGGAACACCTTCCTAAATTTTCTCAATCATTGGAGTTCCATAATTTGTGCCATAATTCCATAAGATCTTGTTGATTTATTATTTAATATCCATCCTCCTACAGTAGGGAGAAAGTCCCTAAATTTTCTCCTCCTCCAAATCTTCATAATCGGCCAAATATTCTCATAAAATTCCACAAAAATAAATAATATTAGGCACATATATGCAATTATTCATAAACCTTCCTAATGAACATATTAAAGTTAATATTACATTATCTAATGCAAGAAGAGAGCTTTGATATGCTAAAGGATGGTTAGATGGGTCTTAATTTATGTTTAATTTAGAGGCATGGGCCTTACTTTATGTCCAATCTAGAGGCCCACCACCCTAGCAAAAATTCCATGTAATAAAAGTAAATAAAGGCAAAATAATAACCATAGATGATGCGACAGTTATTCCAAGCTGAACATTAGGAAGAATCTTAGTGACTGGGATTACTTGTGATTGGTTATGGTTAAGGAAATTAGCAAAGGTAATGGCTAAGGCCTTAGAAAGGTAAAATGGCATTTTTAGCAAATTTATTTATGAAAATAATGGAAATTTGGAGAAAAACGAGGTGAAAGGTCACATGTTTCATGTGAGGAGGAAAATGAAGAAAAATAATGGTAAATGAATTGAATAGAGGCCTCATTCATAAAAGAGCTTATGAGGATCAGTTGGTAACATTTTGTCAGTTTAGTGTTGGAGCTCTCATATGCTCTCTCTTTCTCTCATACTGTTGTAGACTTATATTTTTCTTGGAGCACTCTTGGTGGGTATGGCATACCTGAATTCTGGAGCAAGAAGGAAAAGGAGGAGCAAGAATGTGGAAGAAGGCATCGACATCAGCAACTGTATCATATTTTCTTGCAAGTATCGAGTTGAATGCATGTGTCCTTCACTAGTTTCTGAATTCAAGGCACATGCATGTGGTTTCTTGGTTGTGATTTGTAATTCACATCGAGGATTTCCTAGATTAATAGTGGATTGCTAGGCCTTTCTATTTCTTGGATATCCATGGTGATTGTGGGTTTTGTTAGCCTCCTGCTGCAGCAGGTTAATCATCTTTCATGATCGACATTTTACATGCCAAATATGTCGTACTATGCATGCTGCAATGCTCCATATTTGCTACAGATGGCCAAAGAAGTGTCCATAAGAGTGTGCTAGTCTAAGTGCCACTGTTGTGTCCCAATTTTGATAAGCAATCCATTTTTTGGTTTAAATCAGTTTTTCAGTTGGAGGTACTCAGGCTGGAATTCACTAACCTCTCCCTTTTTCTCATCACCCTTATTATATAACTCCCTGACAATTTTCCCCTTTCCCCTATTTAAAACATGTATATAAATCCCCTTATGTAAATATTCTCCCCTGGAAATATAGCCATATTTTTACTAAGTCAGGGAAATCAGAGTCCATTCGGGACTGTTATTAGCCCATCCGTGTCCAGGGATTACTCTGACATCTGGTCAGAATAATAACCTCTTCCCTAAACCAAAAAACCCATATTCCGCCCCTAAACCGAAGTTTTGTGCATAAATATTAGCCCGCGCCTGTAAAACCCACATAAACCCGTTTCCCTAAGTTTTTAACCCACCCGCACAAATATTAAAAAGCGAATATACTCCGCATATACCCCGCACTTAACCCACCGTCCCTTCGTGTCCGCCACCAGTCGTCCGATCCACAGCCCCGCAGATCGACGGTGGGCGGGCCGCCCCATCCCCGAACCGCCCGGCCTTTAACGTCCGGGAGATGGGCGGTTTTGTCGCCGTACTCCCGCCACGCGTCAGGCGCTGGGCTGTGGCGGAGCCCCTCCCTCCGAAACCGCTCTCCCCGAAAAGCGGTGCGCCACATACCACTTACCGCCCCCTGCACAGTCACTGCCCACGTCACCCCTTGTCCAGTCACCCGATGAGTCACCTGCCTGCATGGCCTCCTGCCACGTCACTGCCATGTGTCCCCACCACCGTACCTACCACATCATCGTCTGTATGTGATGACATCATGCTGATGTCATCACGCCATGTCACCCTGCTGACGTCAGCCGCTGTACAATGCTGACGTCATCAGCCCTTTTTTGGATGCAGAGGCGCTAAAGTCGCACTTCGGAGCCTCGAAATCGAATTCTAAGGCATTTTTTGATGAGCGATTTGCGCCTAGCGCCGCAGGATTTTTTAGGCCAAAATGGAGAATCTTCGAGGAATCTTTAAGGAATGTTCTCACCATGCGGCCCCAGGAAGCCCGAAAAGGCGCAAAAATGATCCGTTTTCTTCACAGAACATACCGAAAGGATCAGAAGACAATTCCAGATGATATAGAGGCCAAACAACGGCCATTTACTGGTGAATAGACCCGCAGCACATAAGATCAGTAGTCCAGATTTTGTCAGAGAGTATCAGTGGAAGAAAAGACACCAGAGAGAATCAGTCATGATTTTTTAGGGGCTCGAGGCACCTGAACATTGATGAAGCCCCCAGAAAGTCAAATCAATAAGCATCAGCCCATCCTTGCCTTCAAATCACCATCAAGGCATTCAAAGCACCAGGACAGCAAGGAAGCAGAAACCCATACTCATTTATTGCAGAAAACACTGCAGCAAGCCACCAAGGACAACATCATTTATTCAGTTTTGATACATCGGCCCTGAACATGGCCCAAGATATTTTTGTATTTATTTCAGGATAGGATTAGGTCAAGTAGTCATTTTTTATGACCTAATTTGTTGGAAATAATACTGAGAGGGGGGAGGGGGGGTGAATCAGTATTATCAGATCAGATAAAACTTTTCAATTTCATACTTAGAAACATATACGCGACTTCAGTTAAGTGAACCCGCGTGTACACGCGACTGTGTCTAATGCAACTAGCGTATACTCAGAGATCTTATAATTCAATTAGCTTAATCTTCAGTAAATGCATCAGAACATTATTAAGCAATTTAACAGTAAACAGGTGCAGTATAACAGAACAGAACATCACAAAAGAGCCACACACATGAACACCATGATATAAGGTGGAAACCCAATGTGGGTGAAAACCACCTGCTGCAATTAGTCTCTTTCTTCTTTAATGAGAAACTTCTTTTACAATGTACTGGTGCAGTCCTTTACAAGTACGCAGGCTACAACCTGCAGAGGGCTACAACCCTCTCTCGTTTTCCAACTACTTCTGGAAGGGAGCTACAACCCCCTCAGCTCTTGTACTAGCAGATCCATTTACTAGTACGTAGGTGCTGACCCTACAACCTTCTTTCCTTCAGGGACCACGTTTCATCAATTTTCAGACTGGATCCAAGAGTACAAAACAAATATTACCGCAATACAATCATCAACTTATACTTGCATCATAATTCATTAAACAACCCAATACTGAATCACTGAAACCCTGTCATCAAGAACACAGAACCCAAACCAGAGCCCAGAACTCTGCAACAACCACCAGAATCAGCAGCAACCTGAAATATCAAATCTTATTATGCATACGCTACTTCACTGTACCAAAACCGCGTGTATACGCGCTTTCACCAAAGGCAACCCGCGTGCAGATCTAGAAATAGATTCTTATGCCTTCGCTGTCAGATCCAACCTTTGCCAAACGTCCCGAACAGATAACCAGCAATACCAGCTCCTATCACTACATCAGACACACAATCCCCTTCTTTGCCTAATGATAGCCTTAGGCCTTGTTCAATACCAAGAGCCAAAGCCATAGTAACACAATACCATCAACTTCAAAACTAGGGATCGACACGCCCGTCGAGACACAATGGTCCGAAACCATAGGCACAACTTCCAAGGACTAACCGCCATGGACCAAAGGTACTTTTCCACATACATGCGCTTTTGCTGAAGCCAACCTGCGTGTACACGCGACTTGGGCTTAACGAACCTGCGTGTATGAACTTTCTTGCCATGCTGTACTAAGATCTGTCCTCTGATTAAGTTGCCATCACCTGTACCAACCTCTGAGCACCAGTACCAACCTCTGAGTGAGTTGCCATCAAGGACAACACTTGAATCATAATGCCAACAATCTCCCCCTTTGGACTTGATGGCAACCACCACACCAAGTCACTCTCCCCCTTTGACATCAAGGGCAAAGGGCGTACCAAGATATTCTCTTCTTTGGTATACCTTCTACTGTCCATACTGCTGTCCATACTCCCCCTGAGTACATGCTGAAGATTCTGATTTGGCTCCCCCTTTGTATATGCCAAAGTGTACCAATCTATCCATGCTCCCCCTGAGAAGATGCAAGATGTAAGACCAGCCATTCAGATTTGTACCATAATCATCAACCTGCAATACTATTCCTTTGATCAAACAACAAGATGTATCATTTAGTTTCATCAGCAATCCATAATGCCAACAATGAATTATTTGAAGTATATGCTCCCCCTGAGTGTGAGCTAACCATGACTGAACCATTTCCTGAGTCTGTTCTACTGCCCCCTGAGCCTGAGCCAACCATGACTGAACCTGGGTTTGTTCTGCTGCCCTTTCTCCATATACGCGACTTTTTAGCCTGTAACTCGCGTATATACGCAACTTGTCTTCATTATATCAGCGTATGCAGGATGGAATACTGAATTTCATCACTTTCAGATTCCCCTGTGTCTGTTATGTCAGCTGACTGAGTTATGCCACACCTTTCTGTCTCTGTCTTCTTCAATTCCTGCAACTGTGATGATGTATGGTCCTCTTGTCTTGAATTTTGAAATCTGCTCATGCATTCCCTTGCTTTATGCCCATAGTTGTTGCATGTATAACACCTTATATTTTTCATGTTCCTTCTATCACAATCAATTTCTTTGTGTCCATATGCATTGCAGGTAAAGCAATACCCTCTGAAATACCTGGGATGCGATGATCTTTCTTGAACCATTCTACTTCTACATCTGGCTGCAACATGTCCAAGATTATGACATACATAACATTCAACATTCTTCAGCGGAGGAAATAATCATCTATCACGTCCATAGTTAGGAGTAAAGGATCTTCCTTGAGGAATTTCTTTCCTTGGTTGTTCCTTGAGCATTTCAGATTTCTCATTAGAGTTTCTTGCCTCACCTTGTGAACTAGATTCACCTTCAACATATTCATGAAAACCAAGACCAGTCTTGATAGCAGGAGATCTTTGACTATTAAGAATATCATCCAAGACTTTAGAACTATCTTGAAATCGTAAAAGCTTATCCTTTTCTTCTAGTTTACCTTTCAAGATATTTACCTCAACTTGATGTTGTTCTTCCTTTTTCAGATACTGCTTCCTTAGGTCTTCTTCAACTTTTCTCCCTTCTTCCACTTGTCGCTTTAGTTTGATGACTTCATGTTCTTGATCTTCAAGATCTTCTTTTAGAGAGAGGACCTTTGATTCAAGTCTCTGAATAGTTGTGCTCTGATCTTTTGCTATATCTTGCAATTTCTCCCTTACCCTGGTTTCTGTCTCCAATTGTTCTTTTAATTTGGCAACTTCTTTAGTTTCTGCATTCTTCTTTTCATGTGCCATGAAACTTTTAATATCTTCGCTATTATTGGATGAAGCATTCTTCTTTTCATGCGCCATGAGACTTCTAATATCTTCACTATCATTGAATGAACTTTTAATATGGGTATAATAGCTTCTACCATCTTCTTCAGATATCTTTCCTTTGTTATGAGGGCATCTAGCAGCATAGTGACCAACTCTACCACATAGAAAACATTTGAAAGGTAGCTTACCTTTGAACCGTCCAGTTCCCCGTTAAAGATTATTGACAAAATTTACCTCATCTTCTTCCTCTGACACTTCGAATGCGGCCTCTGGTGGTACCTCTTGTCGCATTTCAAAAGTAGTTAAGATCCCGTGAAGTTGTGACATGGTGATTTTCTGCACATTCTCCTTTTCTTCTATGGCAGATACTTTAGAATCAAATTTATTAGACAGAGATCTCAAAACCTTTTCAACTAAGACGACTTCCTCAAATTCTTCACCCAGATCCCTCATACAATTCACAATCTCATCCATACGCAGGAAATAATTAGCTATGCTTTCATTACTACACATCTTAAGAGTTTCATACCGGATTCTGAGAGTTTGAAGCTTTGCTCTTTTTACTTGATCATCTCCTTCGTAGCTTGTGACGATTTTGTCCCATATTTCCTTAGCTGATTTGAAATGCATGATCTTCATAAATTCTGATTGAGTCAAACTACTCAATAGGATAGTAACAGCTTTGGCATTGAGCTCATATTGCTTTTTCTCAGCTGGATCTGTAGGAGTTGCTGGTGGGAATTTGTATCCTCCTTCTACGATTCCCCAAACTTCTTCTCCAAGTGATTGTAGATATGCAGTGGTTCTTATCTTCCAGTGAGTAAAATTGTTCCCGTCAAAGACTGGTGGCCTGATGTGTGCCTCGCTTTCTGGATTAGCCATTCTAATGGATCTTTTCCTTCAAGCGATCAAGCTTCCTCTGAAGAACCTGGCTCTGATACCAATTGTTGGAAATAATACTAAGAGGGGGGGGGGGTGAATCAGTATTATCAGATCAGATAAAACTTTTCAATTTCATACTCAGAAACATATACGCGACTTCAGTTAAGTGAACCCGCGTGTACACGCGACTGTGTCTAATGCAACTAGCGTATACTCAGAGATCTTATAATTCAATTAGCTTAATCTTCAGTAAATGCATCAGAACACTATTAAGTAATTTAACAGTAAACAGGTGCAGTATAACAGAACAGAACATCACACAAGAGCCACACACATGAACACCATGATATAAGGTGGAAACCCAATGTGGGTGAAAACCACCTGCTGCAATTCGTCTCTTTCTTCTTTAATGAGAAACTTCTTTTACAATGTACTGGTGCAGTCCTTTACCAGTACGCAGGCTACAACCTGCAGAGGGCTACAACCCTCTCTCGTTTTCCAACTACTTCTAGAAGGGAGCTACAACCCCCTCAGCTCTTGTACTAGCAGATCCATTTACTAGTACGTAGGTGCTGACCCTACAACCTTCTTTCCTTCAGGGACCACGTTTCATCAATTTTCAGACTGGATCCAACAGTACAAAACAAATATTACCGCAATACAATCATCAACTTATACTTGCATCATAATTCATTAAACAACCCAATACTGAATCACTGAAACCCTGTCATCAAGAACACAGAACCCAAACCAGAGCCCAGAACTCTGCAACAACCACCAGAATCAGTAGCAACCTGAAATATCAAATCTTATTATGCATACGCTACTTCACTGTACCAAAACCGCGTGTATACGCGCTTTCACCAAAGGCAACCCGCGTGCAGATCTAGAAATAGATTCTTATGCCTTCGCTGTCAGATCCGACCTTTGCCAAACGTCCCGAACAGATAACCAGCAATACCAGCTCCTCTCACTGCATCAGGCACACAATCCCCTTCTTTGCCTAATGATAGCCTGAGGCCTTGTTCAATACCAAGAGCCAAAACCATAGTAACACAATACCATCAACTTCAAAACTAGGGATCGACACGCCCGTCGAGACACAATGGTCCGAAACCATAGGCACAACTTCCAAGGACTAACCGCCATGGACCAAAGGTAATTTTCCACATACACGCGCTTTTGTTGAAGCCAACCTGCGTGTACACGCGACTTGGGCTTAACGAACTTGCGTGTATGAACTTTCTTGCCATGCTGTACTAAGATCTGTCCTCTGATTAAGTTGCCATCACCTGTACCAACCTCTGAGCACCTGTACCAACCTCTGAGTGAGTTGCCATCAAGGACAACACTTGAATCATAATGCCAACATAATTAGGTCAAGATGTAATAAAGGAACTCTCTAGAGAGTTTTTTCCCTATATATACCACCCTCTGTATAGTTTTAAGGGTTGGTTAATTGAGCATTTTCACTAGAGACTCACTGTGTATACCTAAACTTTTCTGTAATCAAAGATTTCTTAAAGCTTGGAGAGCGAATTGTCTGTTGTTGATGAATGTTTTGAAGAGTTGAAGATGGAATTCTTGTGCTACGGTCTGAAGCAATAAGTTCCTCTTATCTCTGTTTATGTGTTTGCCATTATCTAAATAGCAGAAAAAAGGAATAGCCTAGAATTAGTTTAAATACTCTCTATGCTCAATTTCTGTTGTTTCTTGATGTTTTCCCCTAAAGAATTGGTTATGAACATTGAATTCCTTCCGTCTCATGTTTACCCCAATTCACCTGCGTTGGCCAATTATCCAGGGATTCTTAACTGCCCCTAGGTAGCGCCCTGTTATTTTCTCTGCTAATCTGTTGGAGAGATTCTTAACTGCCTCTCTTTCTTTAGCATCCAATTCATCCCTTAAACCTGAAATTTGCTTCAATTTCAGCTATCTTGATCCATGTTCCCTCACTTTTATTAAGAAAATGCACCAACAGTTCCCCTCCTCGACTCCACGCCCAATGGCTTGAAAGATTCAGACTATACTCTGCCTCTCTACCTGAAAGTGTCAGTTTTCCCACCAAAACTCAATCAAAACCCCTGTGCATCATATCTAGCCTAAAATCATCCCTTTTCAACAAAGCTAAATCATAAAGAGAGATCCCTCTCTAACTATAGGTAGGCTAGGACCTACAGTCCAAAGTTGGTTTGTGGTTACCTCGGCCGTATCCCTTTAGGAGTCAAAAGGGACAACCTCAGTGATAACATGTTTACTTTCATTGTTTTTTTTCTTGGTTTTCATGTTTCCTTAGCTTCGGTTGAGTTATTAGTTCCTACAAACCCTGGTTGGACAAATGCTCTAGAAGCACTATAACAGCTTGGGTTGAGTTACTATTCCTGGAAGCCCTGATTCGACAAACACTTTGGAAGCCCTTAGTGGGTTTAGTTACAAGTCTTGGAAACCTTGGTTGGACAAATTCTCTGGAAACCCGATGGTAGTTGTGAATTGAGTTACTAGTCTTGGAGGGAGACCAATCTGATGATGATTTTATGATGTTTGATCATGAGGTAGAATCATTGTTTGACAGGATGAGGTGGATGGCCTCTGGAAGATGTTGATGAGTTTTGATTTATGTGTTCTATGAGATCCCACAGTCATTCTTTGAATATGGCACGGGGGTGAATGGATGAAGAGAGATTTGGCTTAGCCATTCTATGGTGGGGTGGAACATGGAATCCCCATCCCGAGTTTTAATTTTGCATCATTAATGTGTTGTGGGGAAAAATGCCTATGCAGGACGATCCTATCCACCTAAGGTGTGACAGTGCCTTAGCAACAAACAGAGACAGCTATTCTAGTATTCTTCCTTTATGAATTAAGAATGAAGAGAGATGGATGGACTAACCGGTGTCTTCCGTTTGTCCCTCGATCCGGTTTCTCTTCTCTTTGGGAGTTCACAGCTACTTGTCTTCTCGCTCGCCCAACTTCAACAGGGCTTTGCAAGATTACAAGAGAAGAAAACTACACAAAGACATTGATTCATAAACATAACTAGTTCAGGATTAGAAGTAAACTAAACATACTAATGCAATCATACATCAAAGATACATCAGTATATAGGAGAAACCAAGATAACTTTATTGATGAATAACAAGGTTCAGGAAGAGATACAACCCCGAGGGCTCCAATCCAGCATATCCTTCCCAGCAAAATGGAATTCCTATCTTCACCTCCCTTCAAAGCATTAAGCACCCAATGATTCCAGTCTCAAACCAACAACAATTCTTTGCAATAACAAAATTCCAGCCTCTAGATCTCATGGAGGAGAGATCCATATATAGATGTTTTGGAGAGAGGATGAGTCAGCTTGAGATCTGACTAGTGTCCTCTCCCTCTGTCAGTTCTTGATTCCACTTGGAGGTTCTTGCTTCCACTTGGAGATTTGGAACCTCTTACTCATCACCAGTCGAATTCCTTGAGGCAAGTGTCATTTTGGAAGCTTCCTGGTTTTTGACACCTTGAGAAATGAGCTTGCCACATGTCTACTCTCGCTCAGCGCAGGTAGCCAGTGTTGGATTTGACATTCAGCGCAGGTAGCCAGTGTTGGCTTTGACATTCAGCGCAGACAGCCAGTGGAGCCATTGACATGATCCTGAATTGACTTGTTTTTGAGCAGTTTCTGGTGGAGAACTTCTGTGAATTGCTGTGGTTTGTTAGCCTTGTTCCTCTAGGGGTAGGAACAACATGTTTAGGGACTTTGGATCCCTTAGATTATGGACATTTCATGCTCAATGTTGTAAGGCACAAAAATGTCTATAACAGCTGCCCCCTAAAGTATGAGGCCGTTTATCGGGTGAAATGCTTTATCCAGGAGGGTCTGAAGTTCATCCAATGCTGGGAGGAGACCTGTAATAAGATACAATACAATACATTATTTTTCATACTACTTTCATGATCTAACTGAGGCGGGCATTCCCATGCTCAGCTTTATAAATTCATTTTCTATACATAGAACAGACAATCGTCTGATGGTAGACTGATAATTTTGATGAAATTATCATCCTTTGAGTAGGATGATCATCTGCTGCAATGATGTACATGTCAAATGTCTTTATCTTTCCTGAATATATATCGCAGCCCGGACGGATGAAACTAGATCTGGGGTCTTCAAACTCGTTCGATCTTCACTCTAAGTACAAGTCGATCCATGTGAGAATTGTTCTGAAGTCGAACATGGAAAGACATCGCTTGATTACCGGTCAATGAGGTAAACCGTTAACAAGCGCGAGAGGAATCACCGATAATGATAATGAGCCTCAAGGTACTGCAGTACAATTCACGTGGTGTGAATAAAGGACTTGGCGTCGAACACCACGCAAAATCTTCTGGTCGAAGGTCATTGATGTATACCTGTCGCCGGAAGTGAGAAGCTTGCCATTGAGGCGTGCAAGCTTCAAAGTACTGAAGGGGTTGTTCCTAGATCAACTTCTTGGATAATGAGCTGATGTCAACAAGAAGCGATCCGTCAAAGGAGGGCCTTAACGAATCCCACATCAGTGACACAGAACGGAGCTAATGATTTTGATGGAGGTGAAAACGATCTGTGACATATGATTCAGGGTGGCAGTCATGAACAGATGAAGGATAATGTATGGCAGTGGATGGGACACGGTTGACTCTTTCTAAACGACTTCTCTTGAACATATGGCGGCACTGATGCGATGGATCGGTAGCATTACCCCAATTATGGATGGTATGGCGAGACCATGGTGATGTGACTGGTGAATGAAACAACCCAACCCGATTGTGGTATGGAGGAAAAGTGTCATGTTCAAGAGTGACTTGCTACCATCAAAGTTTTCTTGAGATTCTCCCAATTTTTCCCCTGTCATTGCTGACCAGTACCTCTTTATTTTTGTCAAGCTTGAGGAGGATAACATATGCTTGTTCTATAACCTGCCCTTCGGGAAAGCCCATCGCTATGTTTTAACGAGCCTAGCGATAGTGAAACTCGTTCTCATCTAAAGACAAGTTTGTCGCTATTTAGTGATTTGAACGAGTCTAACGACAAGGATAACTCGGTCCTTTTCATTTTTAGAGAGTCTGAAAAGGTACATAAAGTTAACTCCAAAATTCCTTTTTCGTCATCTAATCCCTTAAGTCCGAAAAAGTATAAAACAATACAGAAGGGATGAGTTTTCGATAGTTTTAACGAGTCGAACAAACAAGCGCTCGATCTTTTTGTGCAATAATCCCTCAGGTCCAAAAAGATTAAAATCTAGAGGAGGGATAACACTTCCTGTCCCTTTAACGAGCTGGAAGGCCAAGGACTCGACAATCTTTTCATATTTTACGAGTCAGTTGAAAAGAGCTTAAAGAAGACTCGTCTTTTGAGGAACGAGTGATAAAGAGGGTTAGCAGCTGATTCCAGGTACAGGTTGGAATTTTCCAATCACGGCAGTGTCACAAGGACGGCTAGGTGAAATCACTCTTCGCAACTGTTCCTCAAAATGGGTAAACAATCATATGGAGGTGAATGATCGGCCAAATGAAAGGTGGAGGTGACAGTGCAAACACGACCAAGGCTTTAATGGCTGATAAAGTTACATTCACAATGGCTATTTACCGGGATAGGTTCATTTTTTAACGAGCTTGAACACGGAAAAACACTGCTCAAACTTATGTTTATTTTTTAACGAGCATGAGTTATGCGCTAAAACTGCTTGGATCTTGCATTTATTTTTTAACGAGCATGAACTGTGTGCTAAAACTGCTCGTTTATACTAGTCATATGATAAGAGTGTCTCATTGAAGATGCTATTTTTTAGGGAGCTTAGATCTTACGTAAGCTTTGCTCCGGATCCTTTCGTTATGCAAGTTTGAAAACGACTAATCCTACGAGTTTAAAGGGTTAGAGGTCCTAAAAATTTAAAAAATAAATAGTCGCCCCTTGCTTGCACTCCAAAAGGTTTGCATGCCCCCAGGTATAAAGTACGATTTCAAGGTTACCTCTACTTCTTTTCCGTCAAAACATTTGTTTTAACGAGAGAGGCTTACCTCTTTCAGGTTACCCAAAGATTGTCTCGTTCGCGGCTACGAACAAAACACTTCTTCGGCAATGTCTACCAAAGGTGAGCGACGACGCCCGCCAACTCACATAACTTTGACAAAAGAATCTTATTCTAGAACAACCCCTCTTCCTCTACGGATGGGGTACGGACTAGTCATATTCTCCCACGGAAACCTACTTTATACCCAAAGTTTCCATGCCGAAGCAGACCAGGATGCATGCCCCCTGGGTTCCAGTCATATCCTCCCAGATTACTCGCGCTCATCAGGAGGACGGACCGTGGGTTGAGACACTTCTTGCGTGAATAGACCATTTAGGGATGGTACATGACTATTTGCAATGCGTGATCCGGGAAATGAAAGTTTGTCCACGAGCTTGACCACTCTTCCTTCGTGCGGAAAACACATTACTCTAAAGAGTGAGTAGACGACGGCTCCCATGAAATATATATATAGTCTCATCCAAGGAGTAGGTTATAATCCAAGGGTCCTTGAACGACCATCATGTTCATTTGAACGGTCTTCCCTTTCAATGTTACGGGCACATTGGGGAGGATCCCTAAAGGTCGACTGGTTCCTTTATCAAAGCCTGATAGATTTCTCATTTCAGGCAAAAGCGCAGGCGAACCAAGCGCTTTCCAAGCAATAGAGGAAAGGATACTCACAGATGCCCCCTCATCAATAATTGTAACATCCATTACCATTCTGTATATTTGAACGATAATTCTGAATGGTATACTCGCTGGAAACCGAGGTCTGCCTAGTTGGTTCCAGTCGAACGAGACAACTAGGTTGCTTGGTGGTGGGACCGAATAGATGGCCGGATATCGCTCTGATGAACTTCCTTCCTGCAATAAAGGAATGGGGGCATTGCCCCCTTGTTCATCGGAGTCAATGTTGATGAAGAGAATTTGGACGGTGTCGTCTTTATTCTCCTCTGTGATAGTATCATTCGAAGATAGAGCCTCTGAAGGCAAAACCGGGTCAACTGCCGCCTCAACCTTTTGACTTTCGTCAGGTATGGATTCAGACGGTTCATCTTCAATGATATGTGCTTCGGCTGACCACCTGAGCGGGCCAGCCGGGTTCTCAACTAGTGAAGGACTTCGCAGGAGTTTTTGATATCCAGGAGGAAGTTGCGCTCATAAAATCGGGCGATCTTCCAAAACTTTTTTTGCCTCGTCTAAGAAGGGACAACGGTGGATGGCATGATAGCCTTCACACAATTTGCAGGGGAATCTAGCTTTCCCTCTCTGTCCTGGGGCTTCACTTCCACTAGTTGACGGTGAGTTGTCAACATGGCTATCAGAGGTTGACGCTACCGAATTGTGCAAACAGGGAGACCAGTCCCTTAGTATCTGAGGGATGCAGGGACAATCTCTGTGGAAGTTGTCTCCCTTGCATATGACACATGGCGATTTAGGCCTAGTGAGTGTTGTGTGTGGATTTTTGTCAGACGACACTTGTTTGCCCCCAGTCACCTTTGGCTCCTTCTTGTTCTTCTCTTTCTTCTTCTTCTTCTCCTTCTTCTCCTTAGGAACTCGGTTTTTTGTTCTACCAGTTCCGTCAAGCGAAGAGGGAGGAGGAGAGGAAGAATTATACGAAGTAGAAGGTTGGTGGGTAACTCTTGTCTGGTCTAATTGTTGACTCGACTGTTCAGGAATCGTGGTGTTTTGAACGACATTGGTTGAAAAGAGCCAGACCGGCAGGCCAATTTTCAGTCTTGGAAGCGACAATGTGGCCATGTGGGGCGCACCAACATCTCCCCAAGAGGAGAAGGGACTAGGATTTCCACCAAGGGGAATTCCTTGGTTGGTGGGATCCATCTTTTCAACCTAAAGATTAACACGGGAATAAAGGGTGATTGTTCCGTTTAAAATAAATTGTTAACGACGCTTTAGACACAACTTGCTTTTTCACTTTTAAAGAGTCGAGAAAAAGCTAAAGATGAATCTAGTCTCCTTCGATGTTTTAACGAGCCCGAAGTGACAAATGCTCGGTGGACTTTTTCTGTTATAGAGTCTGAAAAAGGCCAAAAGGAATTGCTCTGGAGTTCTAGGCAGAGGGTGTGCCAAACTTTTCGCAAAACCGCAGAATACTTTTTAAGGTACGGGCGGTCGATCTTCCTGAATGCTGTGTTCAGTGCATTGCGATCAGTAGGGCGGCCAACACGGCTTCCTAAGGATAAAGGTTATATTCCTATAGGGGTCTCCCAATATATACGCGACGTACGTGGGAGAACAATCTGTACTGGCGCTATCGTCCCTCAGGAGGAATCACCCACCTTTAACGAGATCGACAGTCACCAGGCTTTACGACGCCGGAACACATCTCTAGCCTAGACCTCTATGTTATGTGTTATGTTGCAAAGCGTTGTTAAGTTCATTCAGTTTATTTTAAGTTGATCTTTTTAGAAGTTCGCCTTTCTGGATCACCACGAGATGTATGATACAATTCCTAAATGCAGTCTAAGATGATAAGCAAGCTTTATATCTGTTCAACTTTGAAAATCCTAGCTACTAAGGGAAAATAAAGACACCATCTTTTCTCAAACAGCAATCAGCACACTCTAATGCACTTTTCCTAAATCAAACATGCAAACTATCAAAATGTAAATGAACAATGTAGGTGTTTGTTTTCCGGTTTCTTAGTATTGATGCCTACAAAGAAAGCTTTTTGTACAACTTTGAATTTGCTTTTAAATGACAAGTACAAACAAGTTTACTTTTTCGAAATCAGAAAGGGTAGAAGAGATTACAACACTTTACGACTTTCGAAATGAACACTTGTTTTGACACTTAAAAGAGACAAACTCAAACCAATAAGCAAAAGAAAATGTATAATCAACTGTAAACAACCAATGAACTCTCTCCTAAGATCACAATCAACAGATCTGAATCAAGGGCTACAGGATGATTATTTCACTCATGCAAAGGAGAACTGTAAATGACGCCACAAACACATAAAAACACTCACAGTCTTTTTGTACAAAAGGAGGCAGAATTTAAGAAGAGAAAAGGAGTTATCAGACTGGTACCTATGCTAGTTACAGGCTACAAAAAACAGAGATCAAAATAGGGCAACAGAGAGCAGAGAACCCCAGCTGCACAAGGCAAAACTGGATCAGCGCAACCTCAACACTAGGGTTTTGACATTCAGCGCAGGTGGCCTTCACGGGACCTGCGTTGAAATGCAGAATCCCTTCACAGGGTTCGCGCTGAACGAGAAACGAGAGTTTCTCACTGGGTTCTGGGTCACAGATTGCTAATTAATCAACGGTTTAAGGCCAAATAAAAGCAACAAGCAAGGTACAATCAAATGGATGCTTTGAGGGGGTACTAAGATCTATCACAAAGGATCATCAAATCATTTGTGAGTCCATTGTTCAGATCATAGACAAATCCAGTGATTGGATCAAGGCAGCAACTGTCTACTTTGCAACTGAGAATAGCAGATGAACTTCGATTGTTGTTGTTGAGTCTATGAAACAAACAATGATAGAGACACAAATAAAATGACTAAAACAAATCTCCTCAGCGGAGTCGCCAATTTGTTGTGGGGAAAAATGCCTATGTAGGACGATCCTATCCACCTAAGGTGTGACAGTGCCTTAGCAACAAACAGAGACAGCTATTCTAGTATTCTTCTTTTATGAATTAAGAATGAAGAGAGATGGATGGAATAACCAGTGTCTTCCGTTTGTCCCTCGATCCGGTTTCTCTTCTCTTTGGGAGTTCACAACTACTTGTCTTCTCGCTCGCCCAGCTTCAACAGGTCTCTGCAAGATTACAAGAGAAGAACACTACACAAAGACATTGATTCATAAACATAACTAGTTCGGGATTAGAAGTAAACTAAACATACTAATGCAATCATACAACAAAGATACATCAGTATATAGGAGAAACCAAGATAGCCTTATTGATGAATAACAAGGTTCAGGAAGAGATACAACCCCGAGGGCTCCAATCCAGCATCTCCTTCCCAACAAAATGGAATTCCTATCTTCACCTCCCTTCAAAGCATTAAGCACCCAATGATTCCAGTCTCAAACCAACAGCAATTCTTTGCAATAACAAAATTCCAGCCTCTAGATCTCATGGAGGAGAGATCCATATATAGATGTTTTGGAGAGAGGATGAGTCAGCTTGAGATCTGACTAGTGTCCTCTCCCTCTGTCAGTTCTTGATTCCACTTGGAGGTTCTTGCTTCCACTTGGAGATTTGGAACCTCTTACTCATCACCAGTCGAATTCCTTGAGGCAAGTGTCATTTTGGAAGCTTCCTGGGTTTTGACACGTTGAGAAATGAGCTTGCCACATGTCCACTCTCGCTCAGCGTAGGTAGCCAGTGTTGGCTTTGACATTCAGTGCAGGTAGCTAGTGTTGGCTTTGACATTCAGCGCAGACAACCAGTGGAGCGATTGACATGATCCTGAATTGACTTGTTTTTGAGCAGTTTCTGGTGGAGAACTTCTGTGAATTGCTGTGGTTTGTTAGCCTTGTTCCTCTAGGGGTAGGAACAACATGTTTAGGGACTTTGGATCCCTTAGATTATGGACATTTCATGCTCAATGTTGTAAGGCACAAAAATGTCTATAACATAATGAAATTTCATTTCTTCGGGTATCTATATGATCATTATACTGGATTATATGTGGTTATATGGTTTTACTTTCATCAGTGTTTCTGTTGCTATTATGCTAGATATGTATGTATTTTATGACAACAACCATGTATGGATCTCATTATGTTTTTAATTGTAATCGAATGATCAATGTATCTATAACCTAATTGATGGAATGGAAGTTGATTTGTTAAGGAATCAATGGTTCTTAGCGATTCTCAGCTAAGTATGAGACCCTTATGCTTAGAACTATTATTTACACCTGTAGATTACATATTTTTGATATGTTTGACAAAATGCCTTTCATGGCTAGTAGGGCTTTAGTCAAGGTCTTGAACAAGTATTTTCTTTAGTGTTGTCATTTCCATGTTATTTCACGGATTTGAAGAAAGGGTTAAATTCCAGGTAGTGACATGGACTCTGGGCCTGAAAAATGTCTCAAATCATGGATTTGCTGGCATAGCACTGACAAATTTGGTCTCTGGTTTCTGGAAAGAAAGTCTGTGAGAGTGACTTTGGGTTTCTAGTTGCCCTCATGCCTATAGCATGGCAACAACTAAGGCTTAAGTTGTCTGAAAGTTCATTAGGACCCCAGGCAAGCTATCTAAAGTATTGGATTAGTTTCTGAGGGTCTTGTAGCTGATGATTAATGTTTGTATGGTGTATTTATGTCATTTCCACTTCCTTAACATGAATTATGAGGTCGAATCATATCATAGTAGCCTCTCGTTGCATATTTACCCTGATAGGCCAGTTGCTTGGGTAGATGTGGGAGGAGGGTGTTGCAAATGACAAACATAAATAAAATTAATATATGACTAAATTAGTTGTTTATAATGATTATTAATAAAAGTAAATAAAATGAATACAAACTACTTAATAAATCATTTAAATAATGAATATGAAACTACTAAAAAAGATAAATGACTACTCTAAATGATAAATTTGTGATTACAAATGATGACTAAATTTGATGACACCACTGTTGAATCAAAGGAAAGGGGAGGGATGGCTCTGTGACACAAAAGGAGAATATGGACGATTTGACGTGGTTATAGTATTGTGCGGCAGATGGAAGACCAGGATAGCTCCACGCTAGCTCGCACGGTTTGAGGTTGTTCTCAACCTAATCTAGCATTAGCACTCCATATTTGCATTTTTACCTTGTTATTGTGTCGTTTCTACCATCTCTGCTTTGCACCCTCTGTCTAGGCTTGGATCTCTTTTGCTTTCACCCTGCAGTTTCTTTGGTGGTTACAAGTATCTGGTGTTCTCAAGCCTCTGATAGCTATGGACCTTGATCTTGTTGATTACTCGGAGGACCCGCTACTGGAGGGAGCTATCTAGTCATCCCCGCGTACCACAAAGGAGGATCCTGTTCTGTTTAGTAGCAAACTGAATGAGGCCATCATCGACCTCCCTCTAATCTTTGGGCCTTTCAAGCACCAGGTAATCTCGCCAGATGACCCCTCGAACTGGCCGTCCCTTTCCACTCCACCGTCGTCACCTTCCTTGTTAGGGTTTGTTACCGGCTGCCTAAACCCTAACCCCCCAGAGTCATGGGCTGACCCTTCTCACAAACCCTCTTCCTACAGACCCTCCTTTGTTTTTCTCAGCTTGTCAACCCCTTCAAACTCAGTGCCTCTGTCCTCGTCTCATGTTCTTGGCCCACCTTCTGGATGCTTCACTAATATCCCTCCCCTCTCTGACGCCCACCCATATGTACCCTCTTCTCATTTCGAGGACCCCCCTACCTCTAGGCTAAGTCTTAATCTAAAGAAGGCTTTATCTGTGGAAGTGAGGCCTCGCAAGAAGGGTCGATGCTTTAGATCCGAAACCGACGAAATATTTCTATGACTGGAGGAAGATATTCAACTAGCGGACTCCATGGAAATTGCCAACAGAGTACTAGTCGGAAGGATTCGTGGACGAAACCATTCTACGGAGCACCTAAAAGCTTGGGTTGCTACGGTCTGGGGGAAACACCTAGTAGATGTTCCCACTATTCAAACCTTTGTGAGGGGCTGGTTTGCATTCAGGTTTGCTAGGCTGGACCATACCAACTGGGTTTTATCTTCTTATTAGCACTTTGAACATGCGCCCGTTCTCTTGAAGCGTTGGTCACCCCTCTTCGATCCTAAATTAGAGCAGATAGGGGTCGGCCCAATTTGGCTCAAATTGCCAGGGCTCCACCCTCACTTTTGGTCAGAGGAAATATTCAAGCGCATAGGCAATTCTCTTGGCACATATATGGGCTTCAACAGATCCTACCTCTCTACTGGTAAGATGGCTTATGCCATAGTCTTGGTGCACATGGACACAAGAGGGGGATTGCAGGAGCACATCACCATTCAATGGTGGACCTATACCAGGAAGCAAATGCTTGATTATGAAGGAGTGGCCTACAGATGCTGACGCTGCCACAAGGTTGGCCATGTGTTTAGGTACATCCTGCTAAATGCCAAAGGGGGACAGAGGCCACATAAAATATCTCAGAACACTAACACCTCTCAGGATCCCTCTCAATATGCAAAGTCATTCGAGGATCAACCACCACAAGTTGTTGTTGAGGAAAATCTAAAGATTGAACTAGGACCCAAGAAGAAGCGGCGAAAAGCTCCACTCTGGCCACCCTCTCCTCCACAGATGAGAGATCGGGTCACTTCAGGGGACACTTTCATCGCAGGTATGGAATTTAATTCTCTCTCTTTTACTTTCTCTACATATGAATTACTTTCATATTCTTGCTAGCATACACATGTTGATATCCCTCCCCCCATGATTTCTCCCTGGTGGGCCCCATTATTGCAGCAATAATGTTGCAACTCCTGGGGCTCCCTTCTTTACTTTTATCAACCTGGTAGTTCGTAACAAAATTGGAAGCGATGGTGTTGTATGCACAAGTACTAGCTCTTGCCGCGGATGTCACTTGATCAGCTGGCACAAGTCCGCTAGGAGCTTAAGACAACTTCTATGAGCTCTTACAAGAAGCTCTTTAATTGATGGATGAAAGCTAACTCAAAGGAGGCTAATCTACTTGCAGAAAGAAACTGAAAGCAGAAAGGAAATGCAAACCCTAGTTTTACCGACTAACCCTATTGGTGCAAGAAAAATGATGAAAGCTACAGAAAGGAATGCCATTGACTCTTAGAAAGGTAAAATGCATGTGACTAAGCTACTTCTGTGGTGAAATATGAAAAGAAACATCTTTTTGTATTTTTGAGTAAGTTGGCAGAATTATTATGCATGTGCTTTAATTGTTTTTGACTGTGCAGAGGTGGATTGGTGAAAGGAAATGCTTGCAGGAGGTTGGGAAGGTTAGAAGAGGGCCTAAGGGGTCCCTAGCACCCCTACAAAGAGTTTCACAGTGATAGGATCTCAAGAAACCACTTTCGTGAGCTTCTACAGGAAGTCTGCAGGGGTTCTACAGGATGTTCTGAAATTTCTACAGGATGTTCTGTAATTTTCTATAGGATGTTCCGAAAAGAGGATTTTGGAGGGTTGATGGAGGAAAAAAGCTGGGAAATTGGAAATGGAGGTTGGATAAGGATGTTAAGGGGTCTAGGACCTGGTGAATGAGGCTAAGGAGTAATTGGATTCATTCGAGGATGGAGGGAGAAATGATGCACATGAATGTAGAAATTAGGGCAAAGCGAGAGAATGTGGCAAATGTAAGGTAAGAATCCGAGTTAGAGGATGAAGTAGGTTGCATGGATGGGGTAAGTATAGATGAGGAGGTATCACAGGTGCTCTGCATGTTATTTCTCAAACTGAATAAACAAAGACTCGGAAAATCAAGGACCTAACTACTTTAACCTAATCTGTCCTAAATAACAGCAAAGAAAATGAACAGCAGTTTATTTGCAACAAAATCATGTGAAGTAGCTATGCAAACTAAGCAATCATGAACCTCAGCATGTAATAACAACTAGTATCAACTTCTGCAACTGAGAATCTAACACTAATAATTGCATGATGAAGCAAAAATAGTGTTTTTGGCAGCAAGGACATCTTCGTCTCAGCTCGTGGTCCCAAGGAGGGAGAGGAGAGATCAAGGGTTGCTTGGTAGCCCTTTGTGAAGATATTTTCTGTTACCACCCTATTAAATCAACTTAAAACATGAGAAACTATTTCTATCAGCAAAAATGAACTAAATGGCCAAACAAGATTGTATTCTAAATAACAGATTTTATTCTAAGAATGCAACAAAAACACATAAAAGTAAACAAAGGAGGTATTGGGCGCTTGGTTTGGGCCCAACCCCAAGAGCTACAACCTCCTAAGGAAGACTAGAGTTGGTGCAAAGCTGGATTCATCTTTATTGATCAAAAGAAATAATAGTTACATAAAAAATTGTCCACAAGGAAAAGCTCGAAAATGTGCTGAAATGCAGAGCTATCCTACTGCCTAAAAAATGACTAAAATCGAACTGCCAACAAGCTAACTTCTACCAACCCAAATGAGGCCCTAAGCCCTCTTATTTATACAAAAATTGAAGACCCCAACATCCCTCCTAAACTTTAGGAAATCGGCTGCCAAAACTTGTAGTTAACAACAACTTTACTAGCCCTTGCTCGGCTGCCCTTGTGATAATTGATTTGGTGGCCCTTGAACTCCAAGCTGATGGTGGAGAATTCAAGGTAAGGGCCCATAAATGAAGGGGACACCTTGCTACAAATCCTCTCCCTTGTTATTCCACGAATTTGGCTGCCAAGTGCTCATTAAAACCTTTGATTTTGTCTAAAAATTTACCAAAAGACTACACAAAGCACCCATTAGACTTGTTGGCATAATGACTAGCCCAATTCACTCTATTAGCATAAATATAATCGAAAACATGCAATAAACTAATGATAATGGTAGATTAAGTCGAATTAGGAGGCTAAATGAGCCCATATAATTATCCATTTTTGGGGCTCATTATCACCCCCTACTGAAAGTGTTGCTCATCCTCTAAGCAACTAATCTATCTCTTCATCTTTGATGGCCCTGGTGGCCTCCCTATCATGCCAAGCTTCTGAAGTGATGTCCTCTTCTCGTTCATGAAACCATGCTTTTCTCTCTACTTCTTCCCACTGCCTGTGCTCCTTTTCTTGTAGTAGTTTTGCTAGCGCCTCAACCTCATCCTGTATCTTTTCCTCTCTCTGTTGTTCATCAGATGTTTCCTTGTTTGTTAGAGGGAACCTTCCTATAGTTGCTACTCTTCAGAAATCTGTGTTATGGCTGCCCTTTGAGTTTCCTGTAGAGAATTCTCAGCTTCCTGTAGAACTGTCTCAGCTTCCTGTAGAGTTGTTTTTGAGTCCATCATCTGAATTCTCTCTCTCCAAATGAAGGTTTTTGCTTCCTTGTTCATAGGTGATGGTTATCTTTGAAGGAGACTCCTCCTTTTGTTTAGTTGTTGTGTCCTTAATGACAATTGGCTCCTTTGATTGTGGTTGGGGTCTACTAGCTTTTATCTACGTGCTCCTTCTTGCCTTAAAGTACATGGAAGGCTCCCTTTTTCGCTTCCCTTTTTGTTTTGGAGATGTGCTTAGGGAAGCAAGCAGAGTTGCTGCCTCCCTAGCCAATATCTCAAGTGATTCCTCCTCTTGCTGCTTTGTTTTCATGCTTCCCATAGAAACTGTTTTCATGCTTCCTGTAGAAAGCCCGGTGTCAACTGTTTCGGTCTCTTGGCTGGAGGTGTCTTTCCTTTTAATTTTTGTGTGGTTGCCTTGGTTGTGACAACTTTCATTTGGGATTTCTTGGCCTTTTTCTTCCCAACCTTTTTCCTTTTTCGCCCTCTCTGTTTTTTCTGTTGTCTCCTTTTCTGTCTCGTGCTTAGTGGTCATGTCAAATTCCTCTTTTTCCTTCTATTCTTCCTCAATTTTACCCTCTTCTTGAATGTCTTTTGCTCCCTCATTAATTTTCTTCTCAATTTCTTCAATTGGCATGGTGTTGAGTTTTTGTTTTAACCAAAAAAAGAAAGAAAATGGTCAAGTGGGAAAGAAACACAGTCAATCACCGAAATAGAGGACAGTTGAATTCAGTCTTTTTTGAACCCAAGAAGGAATTTTTCATGTGCTCTCTACAACATCAAACGGTAGTAATTCCCTTGTGTTAAAACTGCTGTCACCTAGAATTGGTCTGTCTGTTTATGAAAGAATTTTTTTTACAGATCAGAGCATAAGGACATTGGTTTTTTCAACACATTGATAGATATGTAAATTCAGGTTTTTCCCCACACACAGGTTGGTCTATACTACCGCATGTCTTCCTTGCAAGGGAATTTTTTAATTTTTAAATTTTTTTTTTTTAAACTGATGAGGAGATTTCAGATGCAGAAAAAAAAAAAGGGTAAACTCAGCGAATCATGCAGGCAGACTTCCACTGTTCTCAATGCATAGATAGACTTTTTTACTCTCATTTTTCAATTTAAGGGTCATGCACAAAGAATTTTCCCCGATCCTACCTCGTTTTGAGCTTGAAATTCGATGAAAATCCTAGGTTTTCTTTCTACATGGTTGTTTTCTCTGTTTCCTGTAGAAGCCTTCCTATAGAACGAAACTGTGCTTCCTATAGAGCCCAATAGGCAGAAGATTTTTTTTAAAAATGGTAGAAATCTCGAGAAATCAGGCAGGAATCTTGCAGAGGACCACTGGTTAACTGATCTGGAAGTGGTGGATGTGTGCTTCAGTTGTGACTACAGTTGAACAAAGAGTGGTGAGAGTTTCAACTGAGTATCGTTTAATTTCGGTGTGATTTGTGGTGAGGGAGTGAGGTGGCCAGGTGTACGTGGCCACATGTAGACTGCAGTGCTATTATGAACTGTATGTTCTCTTCTTGTTAATCACTTGACATCAGTTGCACTGGAGTTCAAACGGCCAACACTACCTGTTTTTTAAATTTCACATGAGTTGACTATACACGTATGTTGCATGATTTCTGGCTGAGCGCTAGAGAACTGGACAAGGCATTGTCAGCTTAATCCCACCATTTCATTTTTTTATGCACTTTCGAATCATATTGATGCAAATAGAGGAACTGGTTTAGACACATACCTATAAGTCGACATGCTGCTCGGTCCTTTTTGTTGCTGCATGCTCATATTCCATTGCTGCATGCCTGGATCCTTTATGATATAAGCTTTCTTTTGTCTGATGTGTGGTTATTTTCTTTTGCAGGTATCCTCTGGTTGGATCTAAGCTACAGAAGTCAGTTTCATCCTTCAGATTTGCACCTTCATGCTGCTGATGCTGGATTTTCGCAGGACGGCAACTTGTTTCCTCCATTGCTCCCAAACGATAAATCAGATTGACCTGAAACTTTCTGATCATGCTTCTATCATTGTTATGCACCTCCCATAGCAATATTGTGATAAATGTATGCACAAATTTCGAGAAAAACTGAAAATGGTTGAAGATTATAGAGGTCCATTTCTAGAAAACCATGCATCGGAATCGACTGAAGCTGCTTGGATAGGTTACTGTCACCCATATGCATATCCCTGTGAAACAATTTTTGGAACGGATGCACAAATATGGAGAAAATGAAAAAATGGCTGAAGGTGATAGGGGCTGATTTCTTGGAAACCGTACACTAGAATTGGCTGAAATTGCTCAGGAATGTTGCCATCATCCTTATACAACTCCCCATGTAACAGTTTTGCAACTGGATGAATATTTTTCAAGCTAGGGAAAAACAAATTTCAGCAGTATGTATTTTTGCTTCCAAGCATTCTGTAGTTTTTTGCATGGTAAGAAAAAATGAGCTTGGGCTGTGATCCAGGCATGGAATTGATGGGAGAGAGGTTTGAGGATTGTAGGAGGACTTATGAACCTGTGAGGAAGCTATCATGTTCGCCAAACTGCCTTTTTGAAATCCATTTTCTAGCTTCCTGTAGAAATCCTGTAATTTTTACAGGAACTTCCTGTAGAACACGCAGTTTTTGGGAAAGAAGCACAATGAGATGGAAAAAATGATGGAGAAGGGTAAGGGATGGAAACATGGATGCTTGTAGGCCTCATGGACATATTCCTAGCCTTCTGGTCCTCATTGGAGATCAATTTCGGCTTGTTTGTAGGCTTCTTGTAGAACACATAAAACTTCCTGTAGAAGGCACAAAACTTCCTCTATCTTTGTTTTAAGTGATCCTCCTAACCTGCAATGTCCTTGCTGCAACTTGCAATTATTCAATGGAAATTAGGTTAACTTTTTTTTCTTCCTTTTTCTCTCTCTCTTTTTTTTTTTTTGAAAACAACTAGGGTGCCTCATGGAGGTTTTCACCCTAATTGCCTTCCCTGTGCACCTCCAAGAGAGGTTTTCACCCAGGGATCTTATTCTATTTTTATTTTCTCTTCTTTCCAACACATTGACTGCCTCTTGGAGGTTTTCAATCAATAAGCCAATCTAAGGCGCCTCTGAGGAGGTTTTCACCTTAGATTTTTATTTTCTTCTTATTTTCATTTTTTCCTTATTTTTTTCTTTTTTCCTACTGTAGAGCCTCTAACTTGCACTTGATTATCCATCATTACCTACAGCTTTTCCTCACTTATCCCTCTCTTTTGCTCTATTTTCCGCATAAACTTACCCAGATCATTACATTTGATGTCTTTAAGCATAATTAGTAAACTTTGCTTATGTTTTACTGTTGGTTTAGATTTTTGACATATAAACAGAGTTTCCGCAGCTGTTCAGCGATTCTGCAGCTGTTCAGAGATTCCGCAGCCTTTTTGTTGTTTGATATGCTCCACGTGTCTTCTCAAGGAACGAGCCACATGGGCATGTTGGGTTGGATGTACACATGGATCGTATGCTATTGGTTGAGCCAAACCAGTCACGTATGCCCTTGGTCAACGCAGGTATTCCCTCGGTCAAACGGTCAAGTTATAAACGGTGGCACGGGAGCCGTGAGAAGTTGGGACACGGAACTATAGCTGGCACCTCCTCCACGCCATGAAGACAGCTAAAGACAGGATCCAAACATAGATTTGTCTCCCATGATGACCGTTTCCCTCAAAATTGCACGGAGTTACCTACGTGTTTGCTGCACAAGCTAATTAGCTAAGACTGCGTGTTGCTGCGTAGTTAATAGGTTAGGCTGTAGTTGCTTAGTTCACGCAGAGAGTAGTTGCCTCTGTGCTTATAAATAAAGCGTGTGCCAACTCTTATGATTAGCTTTTTGATTATTGTAATTGCTGCGCTGATTCTGTTATAGAAACTCTGTTTTATAAGGTTGTTCCTACAACACTTTTCACTGTATTTTGACATGTCGGTTTTATAAAAAGAAGACTGTTCTGTTCACCTTTTCGTAGCTGATATTTTAAGTTGGTTGCGTGGATGGAGGGCCCCCATCTATGACAGCCCGTGTACATAGTGTTTGATTTCATTTTCATGCTTTCAGCAATCTTTATTTCTTTTATCATGTATAATAGTATACCATTTGATTTCATGTCATTTTATTTCCAGCATTCATTTTAAACTGATCAGTATTGTTTTTGCAGGTTTTTAACCCGGGATTGTTTTGCCTTTGTGTATTTGCTTTATATCTGATGGTATTTTCAGTTGACATATTCAAAGTTGCTGCCTTTACTCTATTTTCATAGCTGATTTCTAGTTTAGTTTCTCAAAGTTGTATGTTAACATATTGATGGTCTCTTTATCATAAGTTGTTCATCTTTTAGAGATCAGAATACTAATAAATTACAGCTGGCTTTGAGTACTTTTTAGACTAATCTTTAACTACTTTCTAATCGTGCTTCACATAATTCCATATGCTGAAAGCAGAGAGTTAGGAAGAGCTGAACATTATAACTAGTCTTTAAAGTAGATTTTTCTCATTTTTGATCACTTTTTAAACTCATCTCTAACTACTTCCTAATCGTGTTTTACATAGTACCATATGTTGGAAGCAGAGAGTTAGGAAGAGATAAACATTATCATTGGTTTTTAAAGTGGTTTTCTTACCTTTTTATTTGCAGCAGCATGAATAGTGTCTAGTGCCATTAGAAAGTGGTTCTTTGCTTTCAGTTCATTTCAAGTTATTTATTTCTTTCAAGCTTTTTCTTTGCAAGTTTAGAAGGTAGTTAGAAATCACCTGTAACACACACTCACTCATTTAGAAATCACCTTACACACACACTCACTCATCTGTTTATAAAATCTCCATTCCATCTTAGGAAGATAAATTGACCACAAACAACACCCCCAAACGACAAAAAGATCTAAGAGGTTGCTTAAGTACATTTAGTACACCTTCACTTCATCAGCTTACGAGCCCCGGGTTGACAATTAAATGACATCAATTTAGAAACACTAAATTGACTAAACATTTTGGCGCCGTTGCCGGGGAAGTGAAATTAAGTAGCCATATTCTTAGAAAAAAAAAAAACATAAAAATTTCAAGGAAAGAAGTTGATAACCTATCAAAGTATGCTCTCCTCTTGCACTTCAAGGTGATCTGGAGGATCAGAAAAGAGAAAGTTATTGATTTAGTAGTTTCTTGAGTATGCTCTCTTCTTGCACCTAGAGTGAACTGGAAGATCAGAAAAAGAACTATTAACTTGACTTGAAGAAAAATAATAAAAAATGACATGCATAGAGCTAGAGATTATAGGGGAAGGTTTTTAGCTAGAGCTCGAAGTTCAATTTTTACAAGTCCATCTGCTTCAAGGGATAGACAAGAGACACCTCCCTTATCTCCAACCGACACTCCTAGTCCTAGAATTCCTGGAATTCAAGAGCCAAGAGTTGACTCTCCTACACCTTCTATTGAATTTGAACCAGGAAGAGACTCTTCTCTTTCTCCTACAGAAAGACCAATTGTAATTGAGGAAGTGGAATCATCTGAAGAAGAAGGAGAAATCTCTTCTCATTCACCTTTTGTAGAGGAACCAGAAGATTTTGAAATCCCTAGGAGAACCATCATGGCAGAGGAAGAAGGAGGTGGTAGAGGTAGAGGTAGAGGAGGAGGAGGAAACAACAACAATAATGGAGGTATAGGTCCCCTTGGAGGGGGAAATAGAGATGGGGATAATTCATTTGGGTTTCCCATTGTTAATGAGGATTCCCGAGCCACTATGAAAAACATATCACCATCTGTCCTCCCAAATTTCCATGGGTTAAGGACTGAGGACCCTGAAACATTTTTATTTGAGTTTGAAGTGGTGTGTCGAACTTATGACTACCTGGATGACTCTCAGAAACTCAAATTGTTCCCTTCAACACTGGAAGATCAAGCCTTGAAATGGTTCATAAGGTTACTCACTCAATCCATTAGGACTTGGGATGAAATGAAACAGACATTTTTGGATAGGTATTTGGACTATTGTATGCCTACTAATCACAAGGACGAGGTTTTTAAAATGATACAAAGAGAAGATGAGAGCTTAGAAGATTTACTTGAAAGATTTCAATATAACTTGAAAAGAGCAAAAATGAGTAGCTTGGATGAAGAGACCTTAAAAGCCCTCTTATTAAAAGCCATTAGGGATGAATGGATAGATATCTTAAACATGATGAGGAAAGGGGATATTTCTCAACTTTCACTCAATGATATAGCAGAACTTTGTATCCATCTCTCAAGAGGCAAATCAGAAACTCAAAAAGGGCATAGAGATCCTTCTCTCCTTAGAGCAAATAAATCTGCAACAGGATCAGTAAGTAGGGCTGAAATCGGCAATATGCTTGATGAATTCAAAACTGACATCTTAGGGAGTCTTAGTGAACAACTAGATACCCTTAAGATTCACAATAAACAAAAAGCAGAAGCTGAGGCTTTGGCCATTTTTTGCCCGAAATGTAGAAAGAAACATGCTTTAAGGGAATGTCCCTTAGACACACACGTTGTAGAAACATGTGTAATTTGCTCAGAAACTCATGAGACTAAGGATTGTCCTTCAATACCTGGCCTCAAAGCAGTCTTTCAAGAGGATCCAAATACACTTGAATCTCTCTGTTTTATTGCAAGGAGACCTTGGCAAGGGCAACAGAATCAAGGGTTTAACAACTCTATGAATTCTCAATCCCAACCAAATTGGAATCCTTGGCAACAACCTTGGCCTCAACCTCAAAATGCTTTTCAAGCATGGATGCAAAGCATGCAAAATCCTTATGGGAGATTTGCTCAATTCTATCAATATCCTCCATCATTTCAGAATCAGCAGGCTCCACAACTTCCAAATCAAGGTCAACAACTATCATTGCCATACCCTCAACAACAACAACCTCCTCCACAAAATCAAAATTCTCAACTATCGCTTCAATCCCAGCAGAAATCAAATCAACTTCCCTCTCAGCCATTACCAAATCCAAATAATAGGAACCCTCAAAATGCTTACATGATGGAAGGTCAACCATTCCCTACCTATATGGTTGTTCCTCTCAATGAAGTACAACTCAGATCAGGTAGAATCTTAGATCAACCTTCTACAAGTGTTCAACAACCAAGCATTTCTGAGGAAGAATCTCTCAAAGTCAATAAGGGTTCTGAAGTATCACTTCAAAACCAAACTATCCAAAAAGAAAAAGAAAAAGAATCAACCTCTACAACTCCCATAGTTGAGCAACCTACACCTTTAGCTACACCTCCTTTTCCTGAAAGATTACAAATTGACAAACGAGTGGAAAAGCAAATATGGGTGCCTGACTATAGTTTTCTAGATGAATTGAAGAATGTTTGTATCAAGATCCCCTTGTTACAAGCCATTAAGGAAATTCCCATTCTAGCGAAGACAATAAAGGAGTTGAGTTTGAAGAAAACAGGAAAGAGAACCAGAGATACCAAAAGGATACATCTAGTTGGAAAAATTGCAGACATTATGATGGGTAAGATTACCATGCAAAAATATGTGGACCCCGGTAGCCCTATTGTCAAAACTCATATTAATGGGGTTGAAATCCCAAATACTTTGATTGACTTAGGAGCCGCTATCAACATCATGAATAGACAGACCATGGATCAGTTAAAGCTTCCTAACCTTCTCTTTACACCTACTTTATTGCAACTTGCAGATAGATCAATCATTAAACCTGATGGTGTATTGGAAGACATTCCAGTCTCCCTAGATTCTTGGGAATATCCAATTGATTTTATGATTTTAACTCCCAAGAAAAATCTAGGAGGACATCCTCTTATTTTAGGAAGACCTTGGCTAGCCACAGCTGATGCTTTCATAAGTTGTAGGTCTGGGGACATGTATATATCAGATGGTAATTCCACCAAGAAATTCAACTTGTATCGTCCAGCAAAGGCAACAACAGAAATAGGAGAAGATGAGTCGGTTGATGACGAGGATACTATTCAACCTGTTCTAACCATCTCTGAGATCAGTGAGGATAGTCAAATTCTAAATACATTAGAAAATTTTGAAATACCTTTAGAATATGACTCTACATAGCTTCAGTTAGATGCAGACATTGAATATCTCTCCTCTAGACAGATGTCTCTCTTCTCAATGGAAGAGTTTGGTAGTTCTACAGTTGAAATCCTTCCAGGAAAACCATTGAACATTAACAAAAACTTGGAAAGACCACAACAAGAAGAATTAACTAAACTGTTGCAAAAACATTCCACTGCATTTGCATGGGAATACACTGACATGAAAGGAATCGATCCTAAGACTTGTATTCATCACATCTATATTGAAGAAAACAGCAGACCTATTAGGCAACCACAAAGAAGGATGAATCCAAACCTTAGGGAAATCGTGAAAGAAGAACTCCAGAAATTGCTCAAGGTAAACTTCATTTACCCCATTTCAGATAGCCAATGGGTTTCTCCCTTGGTTATAGTGCCCAAAAAGAATGTAAATGTAGAGTTTGCATTGATTATCGAGAATTGAACAAGGCAACCTTAAAGGATCATTTCCCTCTACCTTTTATTGATCAGGTACTAGACACTTTAGCAGGTAAAAAGTATTTCTCATTCCTGGATGGTTTTAGTGGGTATAATCAAATTCAGGTAGCACCTGAAGATCAAGACAAAACCACATTCACTTGTCCTTGGGGAACTTTTGCCTACCGAGTACTCCCTTTTGGATTGTGCAATGCACCCGCTACATTTCAAAGGGCTGTACTAGGAATCTTTTCAGATCTGATTCATGATTGTGTACAGGTATACATGGACGATTTCACAGTTTATGGTAATACATTTGAAGAAGCTTTGGAAAATTTGGAAAAAGTACTGATAAGATGTAAGGAAACAAATCTTTCTTTAAGTCATGAAAAGTGTTTTATGATGTTTACTGAAGGGATTGTTTTAGGACATCATATTTCAGGAGATGGGATTAAGGTTGATAGATCCAAAGTGAAAGTCATCTCTAAGTTACCTGTTCCAAATTGCCAGAAAGATATTAGAAGTTTTCTTGGGTTTACTGGATATTACAGAAGATTTATTGAAAGATTCACTAAGATAGCATCTCCTCTTTTCAAATTGCTTACCAAAGACTGTGAGTTCAAATGGGATCCTGAGTGTCAATCTGCCTTTGAAGCTTTAAAGACTAGAATATCTAAAGCACCCATTTTAAGGGGACCAAATTGGAAACTCCCTTTCCACATTTCTACTGATGCTTCAAATACAGCTCTAGGAGTTGTTTTGGGACAAAAGGATCTGATCCCTTATGCCATTTATTACACCAGTAAAAATTTGACTCCCACTGAGTTAAATTATACTGTTACAGAAAAAGAGTTCTTAGCTGTGGTGCATGTGATCAATAAGTTTAGACACTACCTAACCGGCTATGAAACCTTTGTCCATATTGATCACTCTGCCATAAGATATTTAATGAACAAACCTGTTACTAATGGTAGAGTTACAAGATGGCTTTTACTCTTACAAGAATTCAACATTACTGTGTTAGATAGACCTGGAAAACAAAACACAGTAGCTGATTTCTTGTCTAGAATCCAAAACACTAATGAAGATTCTCCATTAGAAGATAAGTTTCCAGATGAATACTTGTTTGCAGTAACTACCAAGACTCCTTGGCATGCAGATATGGCTAATTATCTAGTTACAGGGAAGCTACCTCTACACTTATTTCCTAATGAAAAAAGGAAAATCATTCAGGAGAGTTCACATTATTCTTGGATTTCTAATGAATTGTTCAAAACAGGGCCAGATTGTATAATCAGAAGGTGTGTCCGGGAAGATGAAATGCCTGACATCCTTAAGGCATGTCATGATGAACCATGCGGCGGGCACTTTGCTGACAAGAGGACAGCCTATAAAATCCTTTCTCTAGGATATTATTGGCCTTCTCTCTTTAAAGATGCAAAGCAGTATGTTAGAAGGTGTGACAGCTGCCAAAGAGTTGGGAGACCAACTCCTTCAAATGAAATGCCACTACAACCTCAGGTATGCATCGAACACTTTGAGAAATGGGCTCTACATTTCGTTGGTCCAATTAATCCACCATCAAAGCAAAAGAAGTATATACTGGTTTGTACTGATTATGTTACTAAGTGGGTAGAAGCCAAGGCATTGCCTTCTGCCACTGAAAATTCAGTTGTTCAATTTCTTTTTGAGGATATTTTCACTCGATTTGGTGTCCCAAGGGAAATTGTAACAGATCAGGGCAGCCAATTTACATCTAAATTGATGGAGAAGCTGATGGAGGAATATAAGATCAAGCACAGAACATCTACTCCCTACCATCCGCAATCCAATGGCCAAGTGGAATCTACCAATAAAGTTCTTGAAGGCATCATCACCAAGACTGTTCATCTTCATAGAAGATATTGGGCGGAAAGGCTTCTTGAAGCCTTATGGGCCTATCGAACCACATGGAGGAACACAACAGGACATTCTCCCTATGAACTTGTTTATGGGAAGGAAGTCCTGCTTCACATTGAGTTCCAAATCAAGACCTTCAAGATGGCAGTCCAATTGGGAATGAGCCTCTCAGAAGCCCAAAAACACAGAATGGACCAGCTAAATGAGCTAGATGAAATAAGACAAGATGCAATTCTAAGGACCGATCTAGTTCAGCACCAAAGATCTAAATGGCATGATCGTCATATACAAGAAAGAAAGTTTCAGAAAGGAGATTGGGCTCTATTGTTTGATTCAAAGTTTAAGGACTTCAAAGGAAAATTTCAAACTCATTGGCTTGGGCCATATGAGGTTGATGAAGTCTTTAGTAATGGAGCAGTTCGAGTGAAAACTATTGATGAATTTCATACTCCCCTTATTGTGAATGGCCATCGCTTGAAAATCTACCAGAAGCCACTCTCAAAAGAGGAATTTGTCAAGTTGTTTAAATAAGATTCTGCAATCAGGTTGGTGGAGAAGGATTCTTCTCCTCCATCAGCCTAATCTTTCGTTTTTGGAAAAAAAAAAAAAAAAAAAAAGAAAAAAGAAAAAAAAAAAAAAAAGAATAAGTGTATAAGCCTGAAAACCAATCTCTGATTGGCAGTCTTATGCAGAAAACCTGAGGTGAAAATCAGGGTCACCTGACACCTCATGTTTTCCAAAAAAAAATCTCTCTCTCTTCCATCTCATTTCGCCATTTCATCCACTTCATTCACCATCTTATTCATTCAACCACTCTCACTCCACCTCATTTCTTTCCATTCATCCATCCATTACATTCCATTCCACCAATAAAGTCATTGTCAGATTTATTTTTACACAGCTAAAGTTGTTTTGTGCAGTCAGAAGGGTATTTCTGCAGTTTCTGCAGCTGAGGAGAAATTCCGCAGCCAATATCCCAATTCTGCAGCCAATACACTTTCTGCACCTGCATAAAAAAAAACACAGTCTGTTTAAAGAAGGAATCTGCAGTCCAAAGGTCATCACCAAAAATTGAAAGGTCATGTAGCAGCAACAAACAATGAAAGGTTAATGTCAGATCAACAAAAGGAATCAAAACGCGGACACCTAAGGTATGATCTAATTTCTAAACCTATGGTTATAACATTTTGCATAGTTTACGGGTTGTGTTTTTTGCCATTCAATGTAATGATTGCCAATTCTCTCCATTACTCGACCGAAATCCCCGTATCTCTCAGCCTTAACAGCCACCATTCATCACGATTTAAAAGCCCACACACGGCTGTGTTTCCATTTAAATTTTCGTACCTAAGTGACGTAGACAATTGTACTACGACTCTCTGCGTTATGATTCCGCAGCCAAATGTACACTCATGACCGAAGTCTAAGGACTTAACCGTTTCTTCCCATCATTCATAACCCTCCTACGCATGTATTATCTCATTCACGCAGTTGTTTCACTTCCGCATTTTCCTTGCTTTCCACTGCTCTGCCTTATTCACCATTCTGTCCTCGTAACCATACTCTGTTTCGTTTATCTCCTCTGCTAAACTTTGACCACTGTTGTGAATGTATTACGGCTGTTGTGTTGAAGCCGTAAGTCTACTGTGTGGAAACCACTGTTGAAGCCGTAAAGCTGTTGAGTTAAAGCCATTGTTGAAACCGTATAACCCTTCCTCAAGAGTATTAAAACAGAGCCGTAAAACAGAGCCAGAGAATCGATGGGTAAACTTCTGAGGGCAGAGCCAGAGGGCTCCAAATTTCTGGAAGGATATCCCCAAGTCAAAGACCCTTTGCAAAAGGCAAATTGGCTCCAGTGCATTCAAAAATTCAAGGGTTATCATAGAGAGGTCACAAAGACTTTTGCACGTTCTTTCAAAGAGAAAGACAACCAAGTGGAGATAGGAGATCTGAAATTCACAGTCACCGAGAGCAGTTTGGCACAGGCCACTTCACTACCACAAACTGGAGAGAGATGGTTCAAAAACTGATCAGTACAAGACTAGCAATGGAAGAAAATTCTGAAGAATCCAGGTATGGACACTAGCATCTTTACAAAAGGAATCCCTGTTAATCTTGTCAAAGAAGAATGGACAACTCTGCTTCTACTAGTACAAAAATTCTTTACATGTGAGGGAAGGTTTGGAGTTCTATATGTTTATCATGCCAAAATTATGATGCATTTCTTAGGAGAGCATGGCATTAACCTTCCATACTTTTTACTCTCAAGCCTTAGAAAAATGTGCTCAATAGTCCAAAGAAACCCAAGAAACATTGAGCCACATTTATACAATCATGGGCTTGTCAAAATACTAGTTGAAGAACAGTTAAAGGCCAAAAGGGATACCTGGGAAAGATTTCTTGTGAGAAACCACTTCGAAGAGGTAGGAGAAGCCTCTGTGCCTAGAAAGAGTAGAAGAAAAAGAGAAGAGGTTACCCCAGAAACTGTTGTCCAAGAAGAAACTGTCCAAGACCTTGTTGAAGAAGAAAATGTTGCCCATCATTCTGAACATGAAATTGACCCTGAACCTGCTGTAGACATTGATCAAACAGCCCAAGGAATCATTACAGAAACCCTGCAAGAAATTGTACAAGAAGCTGCTCAAAAGAAAAAGGAGAGTAGGAAGAAACAAAAGAAAGATAAAGGAAAAGCCATAGCCCAAGAATCCTACCTTACTCCTGAGAATTCCAGTGAAGAGGACACTCAGCCATTGGCACATAGGTTGGCCCAACTTCATGAGGTTGCCCTTTCCAAGAAGATGCAAAAACAAAAACAGAAGCAACAAAAAGAAAAACAGAGCATCACCACCGTGAGAAGGAGCAGCAGGTTACAAAACAAAATGGGGGCCACAAAGAACAAAGAGTCATTCTTTATTGACTGTGAGCACACCTACAAAGGTTGCTACAAGACTTGACTTTGAGAAAAGCTCTCCACATGTTGAGCAGGTTGAGACTAGCCCTCCACGTGAGGAAAGTCCTTTTGAGCATGAGCCTGATTTTGAACATGAACCTGAATTTGAGCATGAGCCTAGTCCAAAGAGGTCACCAGAGATTGACCCAGACCAGCAAAGAGTATATAACTACTTGGAAACATTAGAACAAGCTGTTGCTGGTCCAAGAACTGTTCTACCTCTTGAACAGCAAGTTCAATCACTGAAGAAAGAAGTATTTGAGCTAGAGGTACTAAATCGCCACATCAAACAAGAAAATCAAAAACTGAAGGAACAGAGCAATGTGGACAAGATGATCCAAGATAATACCATGCTTCATATGGGCCTTTGGCAAAAGGAAAACAAGAAGCTCAAGAAGAAATGCAGGAAATTAAGCAGAGCTTTGATCAATTTAAAATTCAGATGTTTGATGAAAAGACCAAGAGTCAATGTGGCCAGACAGAGGAAGAGGAGAAGACTAGATGTCTTAGCAGAGGCATCTCAGCAGGTGGATTAAACAATGTTTTCGTTGCATGAGGACATGCAACACCCTCGTAGTGGGGGTATGTAGAGCCTCTAACTTGCACTTGATTATCCATCATTACCTACAGCTTTTCCTCACTTATCCCTCTCTTTTTCTCTATTTTCCGCATAAACTTACCCAGATCATTACATTTGATGTCTTTAAGCATAATTAGTTAACTTTGCTTATGTTTTACTGTTGGTTTAGATTTTTGACATATAAACAGAGTTTCCGCAGCTGTTCAGCAATTCCGCAGTTGTTCAGAGATTCCGCAGCCTTTTTGTTGTTTGATATGCTCCACGTGTCATCTCAAGGAACGAGCCACATGGGCATGTTGGGTTGGATGTACACATGGATCGTATGCTATTGGTTGAGCCAAACCAGTCACGTATGCCCTTGGTCAATGTAGGTATTCCCTCGGTCAAACGGTCAAGTTCTAAACGGTGGCACGGGAGCCGTGAGCAGTTGGGACACGGAACTATAGCTGGCACCTCCTCCACCCCACGAAGACAGCTAAAGACAGGATCCAAACATAGATTTGTCTCCCATGATGACCGTTTCCCTCAAAAGTGCACGGAGTTACCTACGTGTTTGCTGCACAAGATAATTAGCTAAGACTGCGTGTTGCTGCGTAGTTAATAGGTTAGGCTGTAGTTGCTTAGTTCACGCAGAGAGTAGTTGCCTCTGTGCTTATAAATAAAGCGTGTGCCAACGCTTATGATTAGCTTTTTGATTATTGTAATTGTTGCGCTGATTTTGTTATAAAAACTCTGTTTTATAAGGCTGTTCTTACAGCACTTTTCACTGTATTTTGACATGCTGGTTTTATAAAAAGAAGACTGTTCTGTTCACCTTTTCGTAGCTGATCTTTTAAGTTGGTTGCGTGGATGGAGGGCCCCCATCTATGACAGCCCGTGTACATAGTGTTTGATTTCATTTTCATGCTTTCAACAATCTTTATTTCTTTTATCATGTATAATAGTATACCATTTGATTTCATGTCATTTTATTTCCATCATTCATTTTAAACTGATCAGTATTGTTTTTGCAGGTTTTTAACCCAGGATTGTTTTGTCTTTGTGTATTTGCTTTATATCTGATGTTATTTTCAGTTGACATATTCAAAGTTGTTGCCTTTACTCTATTTTCATAGCTGATTTCTAGTTTAGTTTCTCAAAGTTGTATGTTAACATATTGATGGTCTCTTTATCATAAGTTGTTCATCTTTTAGAGATCAGAATACTAATAAATTACAACTGGCTTTGAGTACTTTTTAGACTAATCTTTAACTACTTTCTAATTGTGCTTCACATAATTCCATATGCTGAAAGCAGAGAGTTAGGAAGAGCTGAACATTATAACTAGTCTTTAAAGTAGATTTTTCTCATTTTTGATCACTTTTTAAACTCATATCTAACTACTTCCTAATCGTGTTTTACATAGTACCATATGTTGGAAGCAGAGAGTTAGGAAGAGATAAACATTATCATTGGTTTTTAAAGTGGTTTTCTTACCTTTTTATTTGCAGCAGCATGAATAGTGTCTAGTGCCATTAGAAAGTGGTTCTTTGCTTTCAGTTCATTTCAAGTTATTTATTTCTTTCAAGCTTTTTCTTTGCAAGTTTAGAAGGTAGTTAGAAATCACCTGTAACACACACTCACTCATTTAGAAATCACCTTACACACACACTCACTCATCTTTTTATAAAATCTCCATTCCATCTTAGGAAGATAAATTGACCACAAACAACACCCCCAAACGACAAAAAGATCTAAGAGGTTGCTTAAGTACATATAGTACACTTTCACTTCATCAGCTTACGAGCCCCGGGTTGACAATTAAATGACATCAATTTAGAAACACTAAATTGACTAAACACCTACCCTGCCCTACTTGAAAAAAAAAATCATTTTCAAGTATAAAAATACTTCCAATGGAGCCATGTGCACATCGAGATTAGAGACAAAATGATGTGGAGGCTCGAAATGCATTCTTTGATAGGTATCTGGATTTCATGGACCAAATGATTTGACTTTGAAGGGATCAAACATAGCTGAGGAAGAGAGTACTGCTGCAATTTAGTGACCGTCTGGAACCATATCTCAATATTGCTCTGATATCCTTGGTCCTTTTGTTGATCTGGATCATTCTCCATATCTTCTTCTATCATGACCTTCACATCTTCCTCTTTTTACTGAGTTTTCTCTTGAATACATAGAGGATTCGATGGTAACCATGAGGGATCTCTCTGAATCTCTGATTTTGATGTCTTGTCTTCATCAAGTGTAGCCCATGGTTCTCTGATCTCCTCTTTTGAATATTGTTTTGCTGAATGTGGTCCTTCAATTCTTTCAAGATAATCTCTTTTTTGCAATGCTTTTCCTGAGCTATGGTAAAGATCATTGAGCTCAAGAGGAGTCATTTGGACATGTTGTGCCTCAACTTTGCAATTAGGTTGAGCTATTCCAATGTGCGGGTTTGGAAATGGTGGTATGGGTAGTTGAGTGGGGGTGTATATTTGAGATGGATGTGGATGGGGTTGTGGTTGGGTAGATGGTGGAGGCAAAGGAGCGGAAGGAGTGTTGTACTGGGGCCTCCATCCTTGATGAGGTGCATTCCACTAAGGCTGTGGCTGAGCATAAAAGTGAAACGAATGAGCAACTGGAGAAGCATGGTATTGAGGAGGATACGACCAAGGATGGGGTGTGGACCAAGAAGGATGAGCAGGGGGACTCCAAGAAGTCATGGAAGTGGCTTGATAGGGGTCATAATAGGTCTGGGATGTCCCTTACATTCCCTACTGGTAAGGTATGGGTCGATGTGGCCTCCTTTGGTTCATATAATAGAGTGGTTTAGTGGCTCCTTTGGCTCTTTGATATGCAGCTTTAAGTCCAGGCAAGGAAGGGCATTGATTCGTAGGATGGTCTTCTTCACAGACAAATCACACTTCTATGGAGTGCAATGGACATTCGTTCCTAGGATGCTTTCTAGTGCACCTGGGACAAAATATGACCAAAGCCCTCTTAGCTTCCTCTTGCTTCCTTTGGATTTGTAAAGTATCCAGTTGCATGGCAAGAAATTGCCTCATATCGCTCTTGAAATCTTCCATCTGATTTGAAAATTTGTTTTCGAATAAGGCACTGCTCCCAACATTTCTACTTGTAGCCATTTGCTCTAGAGGATGTTTTCTTATTCTTCTCCCCTAGAGGTTCTTCAAATATGTCTTGTTGTCCACCTAAGGGTTATTTAATCACAGCCATCGAAGAAGAGAGAAGGTTGGCTATGTGAAGCAGTGGGGATGTTGTGCAATCATTTTTCTGAATTATCTCTACTCCTACAAGGCATGAAAGGAAATCTTTTTGGTTGATTTTTTCTTCTTTTTTTCTACTTGTATCTACAAAAGTAAAATAGATTGAACTGCAACTAACTATCTTGCAGAAATGAAAATGCGGAATTGAAATGAAAGTAGGAAAGGACTAATCTATTTTTCTCAAATGAATTTGCAGGAATGAAATGCTAATCTATGCCTGCAGAATTGAAGTTGCGGAATTGAAATTCTAATCTACACTTGCAGAATTGAAATGCTAATCTACGATTGCAGAATTGAAATTGCGGAATTGAAATTAAATAGACTACTTAGTAGAAGGTTGTAGTGGAAAATAGAAGAAAAGCAACAATCACCAATATTCTAATGCTTCACCAGCAACGGCACCAAAAATATGGTGGGCCCCATTATTGCAGAAATAATGCTGCAACTCCTGGGACTCCATTCTTTACTTTTATCAACCCGGTAGTTCGTAAAAAACTTGGAAGCGACAGTGTTGTATGCACAAGTACTAGCTCTTGCCACGACTGTCACTTGATCAGCTGGCACAAGTCCGCTAGGAGCTTAAGCAAACTTCTATGAGCTCTTAGAAGAAGCTTTTTAACTGATGGATGAAAGCTAACTCAAAGGAGGCTAATCTACTTGCAGAAAGAAACTGAAAGCGGAAAGGAAATGCAAACCCTATCAAACCCTAGTTTTACCGACTAACCCTACCGGAGCAAGAAAAATAATGAAAGCTATAGAAAGGAATGCATTGACTCTTAGAAACATAAAATTCATGTGACTAAGCTACTTCTGGGGTGAAATCTGAAAAGAAACATCTTTTTGTGTTTTTGAGTAAGTTGGCAAAATTATTGTGCATGTGCTTTAACTGTTTTTTATTGTGCAAAGGTGGATTGGCGAAAGAAAATGCTTGCAAGAGGTTGGGAAGGTTAGAAGAGGGCCTAAGGGGTCCCTAGCACCCTTCCATAGAGTTTCACAGTGATCATATCTCAAGAAATCGCTTTCATGTGCTTCTACAGGAAGTTTGCAGGGGTTCTACAAGATGTTCTGAAATTTCTACAGGATGTTCGGTAATTTTCTACAAGATGTTTTGAAAAGAGGATTTTGGAGGGTTGATGGAGGAAAAATGTTGGGAAAGTGGAAATGGAGGTTGGATAAGGATGTTAAGGGGTCGAGGACCTGGTGAATGAGGCTAAGGAGCAATTGGATTCGTTCGAGGATGGAGGGAACAATGATGCACAGGAATGTAGAAATTAGGGCAAAGGGAGAGAATGTGGCAAATGTAAGGCAAGAATCCAAGTTAGAGGACGAAGCAAGTTTCATGGATGGGGTAAGGATAGATGAGGAGGTATCACAAGTGCTCTGCAAGTTATTTCTCAAACTGAACAAACAAAGACTCGGAAAATCAAGGACCTAACTACTTTAACCCAATCTATCCTAAATAACAGCAAAGAAAATGAACAACAGTTTATTTCCAACAAAATCATGTGAAGTAGCTATGAAAACTAAACAATCATGAACATGAGCATGTAATCACAACTGGTATCAACTTCTGCAAATGAGAATCTAAAACTAATAATTGCATGATGAAGCAAAAACAATGTTTTTGGCAGCAAGGACACCTTGGTCTCAGCTCATGGTCCCAAGGAGGGAGAGGTGAGATCAGGGGTTTCTTGGTAGCCCTTTTTGAAGATATTTTCTGTTACCACCCTATTATATCAACTTAAAACATGAGCAACTATTTATATCAGAAAAAATGAACTAAATGACCAAACACGATTGTATTCTAAATAACAGATTTTATTCTAAGAATGCAGCAAAAACACATAAAAGTAAACAAAGGAGGTATTGGGCACTTGGGTTGGGCCCAACCCCAAGAGCTACAACCTTCTAAGGAATATTAGAGCTGGTGAAAATCTCGATTCATCTTTATTGATCAAAAGAAATAATAGTTACATCAAAAATTGTCCACAAGGAAAAGCTCGAAAATGTGCTGGAATGCAGAGCTAACCTACTGCCTAAAAAATGACTAAAAAATGACTAAAATCGAACTACCAACTAACTAACTTTTTCCAACCCAAATGAGGCCCTAAGCCCTCTTATTTATACAAATTGAGGACCCCAACATCCCTCCTAAACTTTAGGAACTCGTCTGCCAAAACTTGTAGTTAACAACAACTTTACTAGCCCTTGCTCGGCTGCCCTTGTGATAATTGATTTGGTGGCCCTTGAACCCTAAGCTCATGGTGGATAATTCGAGGTAAGGCCCACAAATGAAGGGGACACCTTCCTACAAATCCTCTCCCTTGTTCTTCCATGAATTTGGCTACCAAGTTCTCATTAAAACCTTTGATTTTGTCTCAAAATTGACCAATAAATTGCACAAAGCACCCATTAGACTTGTTGGCATAATGACTAACCCAATTCACTCTATTAGCATAAATATAATTGAAAACATGCAATAAACTAATGATAATGGTGGACTAAGTCGAATTGGGAGGCTGAATGAGCCCATATAATTATCCATTTTTGGGGCTCATCACTCCCCTATGCACATCTTCACACTCCCTGGTCTCCCTTCCCACCCTCGGACCCTCCGAAAATCCCTCATCAACCAACATTGTTCCATCGTGCTACCTGCCCCTGTTTTCCCCTCACCTCAGCCTTCTATCCCAGTGGTCCCTTCTCCCCCACATCCTTCTGCCCCTTCCTACATGGACCATCGTTATCCTACACGCTCTAAGTTTCAAGCTCCTGGCCACTAGGCGGTAGGATTCAGGGTGGTTCCCTTTCCCTATCTTCGCAAACTTCCCCGGGGCTATACCTCCCCTCTAACCAGGGCTAAAAATTAGGCTGGGGAGGAGATCACCATGGGAAAACAAAAAACTCTATCTTGGGGTCTTAGAGGAGAGCAACCCCTATCCTCACCCCCCCTCCATGAAGCTAATATCTTTCAATTGTCATGGGATGGCTAGTCCCGGGAAAAAACTAGCCTTGAGACGCTTATTATCTTTCGAAGTTGTTGAAATCATTTTTCTACAAGAAACCTTTATCCCTACTTGCTCTATCTCCCCTCTCCTTGAATCCTGGATCCCGAGCTGGACTTTTCACTCACTTGATGCCACGAGTCGATCTAGAGGGGTTGCCCTGGGCATCTATACTCACTCAATTAAACTGCTTAATATCTGGGGGGGAAATGGCTACCTGGGTGTGGATATCTTCTCATTTTCCCTGGAAGCTAGTTACATGAGCATTAACATCTATGGCCCCTGCCATGATAGGGCTGACTTTTGGAGGAGGTTACTGTCTTCAACTCTCTTGCAACACGACAATCTAATCCTCGAAGGGGACCTAAACTTCTCTATGGGGTTTTCGGAATCATGGGGTCAATATGCACAAGTGGACACTCTGTTTGTATTTTTTGAGAACCTACTAGAAGATCATAACCTTATAGATATCCCTCTACTAAACTACAGCCCACCTGGAGAAATAATAGAACTAGGGAGGCCAGCCTGGCCAGAAGGCTAGATAGACTCCTCATCAAAGAAGCTCTGGCCAGCAGTGACATTCACATTAGACAATGGGTTGGCTCAGGTGGGTTATCTGACCATAGTCCCATTTACCTGGAAATACATGATGCCGTCAAAAAACCCAAGGCACCCTTCAAATTCAACTCCACCTGGTTAAAGGATGCTAGTTACATGAAGGCAGTGGGCGACTTCTGGAAAGCCCATGCAGTGGACTCAGAGGGCAACATAGCATAAGGATTTGTACACAACATGCAAGCACTAAAATCTCTCTCAAAAGAATGGGCTCAAAGGAAAAGAGAACAAGAAGAGCAATTTCTCAGAACAACAAAGGAGGCTATAGACTCAATGGAAGAGGGAAGTGGAGGAATCATAGACTCCCTAGAAAAAGAGGACAAGATGGCCTCCCTTCTTCAAAAAAGGACACAAATTCTGAAGGATAGAGAAGAGAGTTGGATACTTCGCAGCTATGCTATATGGCTCAAGGAAGGAGAGATAATGCCAAATTCTTTCACAAGTATGCAAATGGGAGAAAGGCGATCAACACAATCTAGGAACTTAAAAATTGTCAAGGTCTCCCAGTGAAATCCTTCAGTGAATTGGCAGGCCTGGCGAATACTCACTTTAAGGGCATCTACAAGGAACCTCCCATTGCTACTCTGGCTGAAGTTATGTGCATTTCATAGTCTTTTCCCAGGTTTGTGGATCAGGAGGCAGAGCAAGAACTTACAAAGGAGGTATCCCTTGGAGAGTTGGAAGCAACCCTTAAATGGCAAAAGAAGGACAAGAGCTCAGGACCGGACGGTTGGACAGTAGAATTCTACACTGCTTTCTTCGACATTCTAGGGTAGGATCTCTTAAAACTTATAGAAGAATGTCGAATGAAGGGAAGGATGTGGGAAAGCCTCAACTCCACGTTCATAGCTCTTATCCCTAAATCTGATAACCCCTCGACCTATGATGACTTCAGACCTATCTCCTTGTGCAACTGCATATACAATATTATTACTAAAATCATTACCAACCACGTTAGGACTATCCTGTCATCGCACATCTGATGAGCTTCTTCACTTTGTTTAGACCAAAAGTATCAAAGGAATGATTTTGAAAATCGACCTCTCCAAATCCTTTGACAGAGTCAAGTTGATTTACATACGCATCCTATGAACTCACCTACGTTTCCCCTACTCCTTCATTAATTGGATCATGTGTTGCATTACAAACATTTCCTACAGTGTGCTAATTAATGGCTCCACACCCCCCTTCTTTCATGTAGAAAGAGGGTTGAGGCAAGATTGCCCTCTTTCTCTCCTACTCTTTTTACTCATAATGGAGGGCCTCAGCAGAACTCTTGGAGATGAACATAGACAAGGGAAAATAAGGGGAATCAAAATCATAGATGCATGTACACTAACCCATTTATTATTTGTGGATGATGTGCTTGTCTTCCTTAATGGAGGGATTGGAGACATCACATCCTTCCAACATACCCTAGGCATTTTCCTAAAAGCCACGGGCATGGTCTTAAATGAGGCAAAATCCACAATCATCACCACAGGGTGCTCTCAACACAGAGTATAGTTTTCTCTCTAGATATTTTCCTTTGTGGAAGTATCACTCAACGAAGGACTAAGGTATCTTGGTTACAGGCTAAAACCTCTCGGCTATAAAATTGCAGATTGGACTTGGCTCATAACAACATTCGAGAGGAGACTGAATATCTGGTATCACAAATAATTTTCCAGAGCTGGGATGTTGGTCCTTATTAAAGTTGTTCTAGAAGCAACACCGGTATATTGGATGTCGTTGGCTTGGATCCCTCAAGGCATTTTGGCCAGTCTACAAAAAATTTGCTGTCAGTTCTTGTCGAAAGGGAATCAGTTCGGGAGAATATTTGCATGGGCAAAATGGGAGTCTATGGCATTACCAAAGCGATAGGGTGGATGGGGGATAAAGCGGCTAGATATATTCTCAAAAGCATTGGCAACAAAGTTAGGATGGCAATTACTCAATCACCACAGTTTATGGACGAAGGTGGCTATCTCTAAGTATATATCCTCCTTAAATATGATTGATTGGATCAGACAAGATTACAGGAATACAACCAACATATCTATCATCTGGAAGGTAGTCATAAACACCAAGGAACTCATCTGAAATAGATTAACTTGGAGGATCTAGTCAGGAGCATAGGTGAGATTGGGCATAGACCCTTGGGTGGGGTGTGGCAATGTTTATAAGCTACATGAGGAGCTGAGAACACACCTTTTGGAATAAGGCATTTCACATATCAGTCATATTGATGACGATGTACACTCCTCTCCATTATACCAAGCCTGGAAATCAAGGGAACTTCTAAATTTTCCGTAGTATTGGCAACAGGAGTGGCAGGATTACACAAAAGCATTATCTGAGGCCCATATAAGAATAACAGAGGGGGATGATGAACTTATTTGGGCATTTTCCAAACATGGAGTATACTCACCCAAGATCGGATACCAAGTGCTGATGGATCCTTATAAGCCACCAACCTTGGAGAAATGGTGGATGCATCTATGGAAGCTGAAGGTGGATCCCCCAAAGAGACTCCTTATGTGGTCTATACTCTATAATAAGGTCTCGACAGGCACCAACCTGATGAAGCGATCCTTCCTAGGCCTCTTCTAGTGACACCTCTGCAAGATTTACAGTGAAGACACAAACCATCTTTTCCTATCTTGTCCCAGCACACAAGAGCTTTGGAATGACCTCCTTCATTTTCTCTCTTCCTCTCTGCGATGGCAGGGTACATTTTTTATAGACTCTTGGAACCGATGGTGGACCTTAACATCGGATAAAGAAAAGAACATCCCTCTCCTCATTTTTTGGGCCATCTAGATAGCCAGAAACCAAATTATCTTCTAGCAAAAGGACCCCCACTGGCCTTCCATATCTACCATAATCACAACTGATTATAGCTCTATTCCTAACGAGGGTAATCAGCCATCTCATAGGATCATAACCCCAGAATCCATCAAAACCTCCCAACCATGGGTTTACTTCGATGGTTCAGCACAGGAGACCGAATGTGGAGGGGGTGCAATTCTACACCTATCTAAAACCCGCTCCTTCAAAATACAAATAGGACTGGGTAGGGGGACAAATAACTATGTTGAGCTTCTTGCAGCAAAAAATCTCATCCATTATGAATTGATCAAATAGTGTCTGCATTTACAACGTTTCAATGACTCTAAAATAATATGCAATTGGATAAACAAAAAATCACAATGCAATGCATTTTCTCTAAAGAATATACTGGATGAAACTCATAGACTCATAACATATTTTGACTCCTTCTCTTGCCACCACATCTACAGGGAACGCAACTCAGTTGCTGACCTCCTATCCAAAGAAGCAGTGCTCAAGGACGATGCTACTTGGTCAATTCGAGAGGAACGAGACGACAACTCATATCAGTACTACCACAGGTTGTTCATAGACCCTGGAGTATAATCAGACATTTTGGATCTGACTCTAAATTTATATGATCATATGTAAATATTCACATATTCCTTTATGTTTCTACTTCAGTATTGGTCTCTTTGCTAAGAGTACAAATGCTTATTTTTTGAATAGCTCCATCTCTGAGATGGAACTCTAGTTTCTATTTTTGGATTGACAGGTGTGGCTTACCGTATGAATAGGCTCTGCATCTACAAAATGTAATTTTCTTATCAATAAATTAAATTACGACTTTTTCCATAGGAAAAAAAAATGATGACTAAATTTGCATATATACAACTACTAGTAGCTAATTTACAGTATCTTTTAATGTGACTAAAATTTAGTCATATCTCTTTCATCATTAATTGGTTTGAAATGATGACTAAAATATGCATATATATGACTATTAGTAGTTAATTTATAGTATCTTATAACAAGGCCAACATTTTGGTCATATTTCTTTGGTCGTTAATTTGATTTCTCGGCTGATCATGTAGTAGTATATTTTGTTGTGTATTTGGTCATTAATTATGGAAATTAGTGACTAAATCGATGACCAAATTTATGAGTAAATATACTACTAGAAGATAAAATTGAGATTACCAATTAATTACGAAGCTAAATATGACTAAATGTTGTTCACGTTATAAGATATTGTAAATTAGCTACTATTGGTCACCGACTGGAAGATGGTCATTTTTATGCAATTTTTAGTTTTTCTATTAATTAATTATCCATTTTCTACTAGTGACAGAAAGGCCTACTTTTCATAGAATTTTTTGATGGATTTTGTGAAGGGTGTGGTCTTGGGAAGTATCCACAAGAAAAGTTTGGGAGAAAACATGCCTAGGGTGCCTCCTTTCCCCTGGAGCTTGTTCATAATGACAGTATGGGGCCATTTCCAAAATCCTACCATAAGGAAAGCTAGATATGTACGCATGTTCATAGATGATTGCAGAAGATACACATGAGTTTTCTTTCTCAAACAAAAATATGAAGTGTTTAAGAATTTGAAATATTTTCAAAGCACATGTAGAAAAGTAGTTTGGAAATATGATCAAGATACTCCATCTAGATAACGGTGAGAATATGTCAACTATCATGTCCTGCATTCTTTTGATGAAGCATGAATACATCTGCAACATACAATTCCTTACATTACATAGAAAAATGGGGTAGCTGAGAAGAATAATATATCCTTGAAAGAGATGGCTAATTTTTTGTTTCATGCAAGGTCCCTTCCTTCCAAATTCTTGGTTGAAGCAATCAAATTAAATTCATAGACAGAAAATATACCTACCGATAAGTTTGTTACAGGAAAAACACCTTTTTAGGCATGGAGTCGCACGCAACCTGTTGTATTCATAGCTCACTCAGTGTCTTGATGAGGGTTAGAGGTCAGGGATGTAGTATAACAGGGAATAAAATTCCATTTTCTAGTTTATGGAAGTCACCTAAGCTTGGTAGAACCTTCCCCATTGCAAGGTGCTCAGAAAGAGATTTTCGATGGTATCAAGATATCCAGAAAAGGGTCCCTAGATCAATAGTTACACTCAATTGAACTATCCATTTAAAAAGGGTTGAAAGCATGAAAAGGGTAAAAATAGCTAAGTATTCCAATAAAATCACAATCGATCATGGACGAATTACTGCATCACATGAAGACAAAGATATCATCCTATTGGAAGGCCCGGTGGACATAGATCAATATTGGCATCGGAAGATCTCAACACACGTCCATATCACAATCAATGAGGTCCAAGGGGTCCTCCCTTAAGGAATATTGGCAAGGGTGAAGGCCGATTGCGATCTATAGACCAAACTTTCGAATGGAGGTGGATTTCTGAAATACAAAGAGAATCACTACAAACCAAGGCCTCGACCACTCCTTCTCTCTCTTCACATGGTGCTCCATCAGTGATATAGCAATCTCAACCATCGGTAAAACAAAGGGCTTTGGTTTAAGACATTGGTAGTACCAGGGGCCGATTGTGATTTGCGATATCACATATCGCAATTGGGGATCACAATATACCCAAGATTAAAAGCGGTTAGACTACAGAGAAGTGTTGATTATGATATGAGGGCCTCGATGTGATAAATTATGAGTTACAAACTATAAAAATCTCGGGTCTGGGAAATTAGCCAATATGAGGATTTATTGTGATGTAAAGAAAATCCCCTCGTGCATTTCTTTGAAACCTCAAGCACTTTATAGATGGTTCCTTGGTCTCCGCCTCTGGTCTGATGCATAAATTCATAGAAGGGGTTATCAAAAGGGGCCTAAGACTTGATGAAGAAATCCTCGTCGATTTGCTTATTTGAAATGAACTAATCCTACATGATAATGGATTGATAAACATTGAACCAAGATTTGAGAGATTGATGGTTCGGAAGCTTGGCATTTTGTGAGGAATAGGGGAAATTTTAAAGAAATACGATCTGCAACACAGTCGGCAACGAAGTTAGCTTAAACCCAAAGTGACTATGTCAACCCATTTTAACATCAACTACCCTAAATCACCCATTGCAGCATGATGTGGCCTTCACAAGAGTCTTTCACAATAAAGGAATGTTTGACACCTTCTCCCTCTCATTGGGATCCTTCTCTCTTCTCATTTACTCCAAGATTTTCAGATCATGTTTAAGAGTTCGAAGAGGCAGCACAAATTGAGACGACACCCTTCCTCGGCTAAGAATGCAATATAATTTGACAACAAAATCCCTCGGCCCATGAATTGTCCTGTAATAATCATTAATGTCTTGACCCTCCCTTTCTTATAAATAAGGGGGTCTTGATATTATAAAAGAGTTTGAAAATCCAGAGAGAAATAGGTTGATTTTTTAACTACTGTGATAGCTTATAGACCTTTAGAATACCACATATTAGTTGTGATTCCTCCTTCTAGACTTTACATATTGTTTTTCCTGTAAAGCTACTTATCTATTTGTTCCTCAGTCCTCGTATTCATGCATCAATAAGAATTGTAATGTCTTTAAATTCTCAGGCAGATTCATTTCTATTTCTCTAAATGCACATGCCTGTGTGTGGGTTCGAAATTAAATTTGCAACACTCGATGATGTGAAGTCATCTTTAATCTATTGTTTGTTCAACACTCCTTTTTAAACTTAGAATGTAGATCATCTTTATGGTTCCAGACTCATGCTATGTGTATGAATTTCTTAGTGTTGTAAGCTCCATAATTCTGAGTTTCTTTCCTCACTTTTTCTGTTATCATTTACTTTAAAACAATTTTATTAAACTATGAAGTTCTGAAGGGCAAGGCCTCCACTGTCTTGTTTTATTTCTGAAATCTACTTCTGTGTATCAAAGCTTATATCATTAGCTTACATATTTGGGAAGAAGAACCACCTTCTTGTGCTCATGTTTGAAACATAGGTGATGTCTCTTGTTGTTCAAAAGTCATTTGAGACACACTCATGTGGATGACCCTAGGCATTGATCTTGTTAGCAATCCAAGGATGTCTCTATGGGACTTTCTTTGTATTATTCTGCATTTGTGCTACATATCCATCTTTTAGCCACAACATCTTCTGTCATCATTTTCAGTGAACTTATTGAAGGATTTTTTTCCTGGGATACGATAAGATAAACATTCTATATATACATATATAGAATCTACCTAATAATTTTTCATCATCCTGGCATCTAGAAGCTGTCATGCTTAGTCAGACACCTCTCAAAAGAAGGCTCCATTTGTATTTGACCCTGAAAATATGATTTCTAAGAAAAAATTGAAAGCGACAACCCCACGTGCCTCTACTAAAATCTCACTAGCCTGTGTAACTATCCCTTCCATTTCTCAGTCTACTTTTGTTCATTTCTTAGGGGTGGTTCCTAAGATCTTGACATACCCAGTTTCTATCCCATCTACTCAAAACCATGTGGCCTTGACCCAAGTCCCTCAAGAAAATATCCATCCTCCTCCCTTATTTTAGATGGTTGTCCCAATATTTTTTCTCAATAAGTATGATCCTCTTGACTTACAACAACCCCTAAATCCTTTGCCACAAGACTATTTGAAGTTGGTGTCGAGCTTCAATGGAGAAGATGAGAATACTACTTAGAAACACATTGAAGCTTTTTGTGCCTTTGCTAATAATTTCAATGTTGAATAGTTGGATGTAGTACTCAGAGTTTTTGTACATTATCTTGATGGAGAGGCCATAAGGTCATTTAAAACCTTACCATATGCCTCCTTAATCACCTAGGAGGAGCTTGAAAGATAATTTACATAAAAGTGGGGTGAAAAGGGAATTCATGAGTACCTCCTTACAGGGTTCAATGCTATCAGAAAGAAGCCAAAAGAAGACATATTTGAATTCAATAAGAGGTTCAACAAGCAATACAATAACTCTCCTGCTGAAATAAAGCACCCTATATTTACTACTCTTGTGACTTACTTGGGAGCTCTCGATTATAACTTTGGATTTATTTTGAGAGAAAGGAAGTCTCTTACTTTATATCGGCTTCAAGTCGATGCTCTCGAAGTGGAAGCCAATTTTTCCTCGGCTGGAAAGATGGCTGGAAAGTAGGAAAACATTGTAAGAGGAAGAGGCGAAGAAGAAGATTGTTCCTTAGGACAAGAAAGACGAGTATTAAGTTCAAAGCTAGAAGAGATGGATAAACTCATAAGGAGTTTGTCATAAAAGGATGGAAAACTAGAAATTGAGAAAATAAATCTCTCCAAGAAGAACCCCCAAGGAAATAATGAGGGGTATAACCCATAGTAGAGGAGGCCTCCTTTACAGATGTTGCAATGGGAGAGAAAATAATAGCCATATCAGATCTCACATTCTCTATATCTAGAAGAGGATCTAGATGAACCATGGCTAGATGCAAAAGATATTCAAGGGAACTTATATTCTGTGTTTCCTGGGGAGGAACAAGAAGATATGGCTCACCAAGAGGCTAACCATAATGAAGAGACAAAAATAGAAGAGGAATACATGGATTATTATTACAAAATTTTTTTGACTTTATGCAAGCACAACTACATCACAAGTATGATCTAAGGTCTTTCAGAAAGAGATCTAGGGAACCAGAACAACAAGAAGAAAATGTTCCCCAAATTATTTCCCCATTATCAAACAAAGGGAAGAGTAAATTTAACCCTAACCATGCTAGGATAAAAGTCCCTTTGAACAAGGAAAGAAATAGAGAAGAGAGACATGCATCAAAGGAGGCACATGTTTTGAATAAAAGTGCTAATGGTAATGAAGTTGAAACAAAATCAAGGGGTATGGAGAAGACTCCATATACATATAATCTTCAAAGGGAGCTTGAAAAAGTGAAGATTGTTGTCCCACTCACTTAGTGTCTAAGACAACCTACCTATAAAGCTTAGGTATCTCAATTCATGCATCTATCAGTCTCCTCACGCACTCATGATTCTCTAAATCTTCAGGAGGAGAGGCCAATGGTAGATTTGGGGCCACATGTGGAAGAGATTGATCCTTCTACTGTGCCTTTCTATGTGACTCATGGGGTCCATGATCTTCTTTTGCACAATTTCATGTTGGATGTTGGAGCCTCTCATAATCTGATTTCATTGGAAGTGATGGAACGACTTGGGTTACAGATCACTAGGCGTTACAAGGATTTGTACTCTTTTCACTCCAAGATGGTCAAAACTCTAGGAATGATCAAAGATTTGGTGGTGAACTTGGCCCAAATACTAGAAAAATGGTGTGGTAATGGTTATAGTAGTGGCTAATATACCTCCTTGTTTTTGCATGCTACTATCAAGATCCTAGGGTTCTAAGGTGGTGGGCTCAATTAATTTGGGCGTCACTTATGCCTTCATTCCAACCTTTGGAAGAGAACAAAGAAGGCTATATAGAGAATCCAGATTTGTGAAAATTGTCACCTCAGCTAAAGGCTTAAGGAACTCTCCAATATTGGAAAAGAAGGTGATCTATCCTCCTTATTTTTAGAAGAATACGAGGTTTTTATGGGGCAAACACCAGTTCACTTAACTCGACAGTTGGAACAATAGCCTACAAGTGACATCAAAGTCTAGAAATTGTATTTCGATGGACAAAAATTGAAAGAAGGAAATGGGGAAAGAGTACTGCTTGTATCTCCTAAATGTCATATGATACCTCTTTCATTTAAAATAGAATTAGAGGAAACCAACAATGTAGCAAATACGAAGCATTGATCATTGGGTTGGAGACTACAAAAATCTGAAAATCAATTGTCTGACAGTTTATGGATATTCTAAGTTGATAGTAAGGAATATTAAGAACCAATGCTAGGATAAACACCTAAGGCTAAGGACATATCGAAATGAAGTATGGGACCTGATTGATAACTCCTTCTTATCTTTTAACATTCATTTTCTACCCAGAGAAGAAAACAAGATGGTTGACTCTCTAGCCATATCTCGCAATACCTTCAGACCTCCCCAAACTCCTCTCCTTAGGTATGAAGTTGAAGTTATGTGTAGACCCTCTATACCTGATAATATCAAGCACTAGAAAGTATTTGAAGATGACAAACAGGTGAAATAATTCATAGAGGTCATTGGAGAGCTTTCTAGCTCCACCATTGATCAAGAAGAAGAAGAAGAAGAAGAAGAAGAACAAGTAGGTCAAGAAGCCACTCCATGGAAAGATGTAGTGGCTGGACACAAATTCTTATGGTTGAAAGGAATATTATTCCCCATGGACTAGTTCCACTAGAAAGGCTCTTTACTAAGGATGACATAGATGTTAAACAAATGGTTTCTTAAACTAATGATCAAGTGAAGGACTATAACATTGGTTCAGAAGAGGGTCCCTAGATGATTAAGATGTCAAAAGGAATCTCATTTTAGTACCAGCAAAGGTATTTATATCTCTTCAAAGCTTGTAAAGATGTTTTTGCTTGGTCGTATGATGATTTGAATTTTTTTGTTACTAACAGCATACAACATAAGATTTCTTTTAAAAGAGGGATGAAGTCGTGTAAGCAAAAGCTCATACAAATAAATCCTCTCTTACTCCCCTCCATTGAAATGGAGAGAAAAAATATTCCATAGGAAAATATTATTATTCCTTTAAGATATTCATAGTGGGTAGCAAATGCACTCCATGTTCAAAAGAAGAATGGGGAGATATGGTTGTGTGTGGACTTTCGCAACCTGAATAGTGCATCTTTAAAAGACAATTACCCCCTGCCCAAGATGGACATCATACTACAGAAAGTGGTCGGTTCAGCTCGAATGTCAATGATGGATGGGTTCTCTAGGTATAATCAAATTGCATTACACCTCGAAGATTAGGCAAAGATGACTTTTACTACCCCGTGGGGAACATTTATGTATGTGCGCATTCCGTTTTGATTGAAAAATGTAGGTGCCACGTTTCAAGGAGACATGGAAATTTATTTTGTAGGGGAGAAGGAAAAATTCGTTCTGGTATAACTTGATGATATTATAGTTTTCTTGAGAAATGAAGAGGATCACCTTTTACATTTAAAACTGATTTTCAAAAACTGTAGAAAGTATGACCTCTCTCTAAATCCAAAGAAATGTCAATTCACGCTAAGTGAAGGTAGGTTGTTGGGACATATCGTATCACGTGAGGGCATGAAGATAGACCCAAAAAGAGTCGAAGCCATCAGCCTCATTCCATTTCCCAAAAATAAAAAGGAAGTCCAAGCTTTCATAGGAACAATAAATTTCTTGAGAAGATTCAGCCCAAATTACGCAAAGATAGTCAAAGGCATCACTGATATGCTTAGAAACAAAAATGAGGTAAAGTGAATCTTGCTTCCCATGATTCTTTCAATAGGATTAATGAAGCTCTAGCCAAAGCCCTAGTGTTATCTAGCCCATAATTTTTAGTTCCTTTTTTAATTTTCTCTTTCGTCTCTCCACACACAATTGCAACAATACTATTACAGAAAAACAAAGCAGGTCATTAGCAGCCTGTTTCCTTTTTTAGCCAATTACTAAGAGATGCTAAATTGAAATATAATATACCGGAGAAGTAGGTGTATGCACTGGTTAAAGCTTTAAAATCCTTTCGCACTTCTTTATTGCAGTCCAAGGTTACAAAATTTGTTCCCACGGCCGCAATCAAAGACGTTCTGGTACATGGTTATAGTGAAAGGAAGAGGGGTAGATGGATAGCGAAAATACATGTGTATGAGCTAGAAATAAAGCCCAACAAGCTCATTAAAGGATAGGGTGTAGATCAAATCATGTATGAATCTAACTACCAAGCACTTGGGATAAATTTAATCACAGAAAATAGCAGATCTAAAGAGCACTAGATCAGCATCAGAACATATGAATAGAAAATTTATGGCAAGTATGAGGGGTCTCATTGGTATAAAAATGTTTTCCGCTACCTCTTGCTTTTAAGAGTCCCATTGGGGTTGGATTCCTCCAAATAATGAAGCTTCAGATTACATGCTCAGAAATACATTATATCAAATGGATTACTATATTGGAAGGACCCAGTGGGTGTATTGTTGTAGTGTTTAGTAGAAGCAAGACCAATGGGGCGATGGAAAAATTTCATGAAGGAGCCTGTGGGGGGAACTATAGTTGGAAAACCACCACACACAAAATCCTCAAGGGTGGATTTTACTGGCATACACTATTCAAGGATGTTTATAACATAGTCAAGAGATGCCATAACTACCAGATGTTTGTTGAAAGACAGAAGTTTGCTCATCTCCCCTTCATTCTTGTGTAGGTGGAAAATACCTTCACACAGTGGGGCTTGGATTTTCTAGGAGAAATCAACCCACCATCCATTGGTCAACACAAGTGGATATTGAGAGCCACTGATTACTTCACCAAGTGGGTTGAGGCCATTCTAGCTAGGAATGCTATAGATGTAGTGTAGTATACCTAGGGGGTATATTATGGGGTACAGAGGGAGGTACCCAAGGGAATAATGTAATAATGGGATGGGCCATAGTAATAAATAAGGTGGTTAACCCGTATCATGTAAGGGACCACAAGTAGTTAACAATAATGTAATAATCCCATGGTATTAGATAGATGGTATTGAGGGAACCATGGTAATTGATGTGCCTCATAAATGGGTAATAATATGGGCTCATTACCTCCTAACCTAGTCAAATAAACCATTCTCTTAGCTTATTGTATGATTTTCTGATTATATTTATGCTTATAGGGTGAGTTAAGTTAGTTATTATACCATGTGGTCTAACATGTATTTAATGCAGATTATTGATGGATTTCAAGGTCAAAGTCAAGTATCCAGTGGTCAAATTGCAGCAATAACTCGAAGTAAAAAAATGAGAGGACTTATAGGAGGGAATCCCCCTAATTTATTACTCCTCACTTTGAATTCCCCTTCATTCAGCTCGGAGTACAAGCATCTGAATCATGCACTAGAAGGCAGTCGAGCAAGTGGAAGATGATTGATAGTTATCTTGAGTTTTGGGAGCCAAGCCTCCCTGATTTTAAGGAAGTTGTTGGTAGCTTCAGATGTCTAAGTAGAGAGGCCTAGGGCCTCACTAGGGTGGGATTTTTTTCTTGTGTAAACTCTGCTCAAATTTTGAGCTTACTATTTTATGGCAGTTCTATGTAATCTTGCTATTTTTTTATAATGAAGATGGAATCCTCTTTGAGCTGGCACTAAGTTACCTCAGAGGGCTGAAGCTCTTAGATTGGGGCCCAATCCAAGCAGCCAAGCTTCTCTTTACTTGTATTTGTATGCTTTACTTTAGTTTTTATATTAACTTGTTGTTAGATGTATTTTTCTTGTGGTTAAGAATAGGTTGCTTTTGATGATTTAGTAGCTTGCTTTCATTTATGCTTTCTGTAATAGCTTAAGCAGTGATCAAAAAAAGATTCAAAAGGCTAGAAACAATATCTTGGCCTCTCTTCCTCCCTCTGGGACCATGATTTGAGGCAAAGACTCTCTTGTTTCCCCAAAACTACATATTTTCCTAATTCCTAGGACTTCTAGTGTTTGCAGCTCTCTAGTAGGTTGATAGTCCAGTTTTGCTTTACTTCAGATCTTCTTTATCATGTTCAATTCCTGAATTGAAATAGTCCCTTTTCATACTTTCCTTTCTTACATCAATTCCCAGCATTTCCTTCTATACATCATAGTTTAGGCCATTTTAGTGCAAAACTTTGTTTTTCCTAAGATGCACCCATTTCATTTGTTGCTTGATTTTCTTGGTTGAATGTTAGTTTCTATGTAGCAGATCTCTTCCAGTAGTAGGACATCTTACCATCAATCACACCCCTCCATCTGATCTATGCCCTATAGGTCTCCCAAACCTCACCTCAATTCTGCTCTAGTTTTCGTCATTTTTCACAGAACTTCTTCCTCTCTCCTTGAGCAAACCCAATCATCTTTCTCTCTCCTGGTGACTCATGGTAGACCTTAGGTACCCTAACACCTCCTCCCAACCTTCATTCACATTTTCCACCCACTCTCACACCCTCAAAACAGTGAAAATTGCTCTCGGCCGCCTCTGATAGGCCTCTTGTAGTTTCCCTTTTTTCCTCCTGTAGTTTTCCTATGTCCTCCTGTAGTTTTCCTGTAGGTTTTCTTTTGAAGGCTGGGTGTGGAAAATCCTCTATAATCCCACCTAAGACCTCCTAGGACCCATCCACGCCATCCTATCTCCTCCCAGGCTCAAAAACCACCCTCCAATGCCACTTGTTTGTTGCCACACTCACACACAATAAATTAGATGCATGTTAAATTTACATAAAAACACATAAAAATCCAAAAATATGTTTTTTCTTATTTACATCCAAAAATATCATGGTTAGATGTTGTTTACTTCATTGAGTAGGTAATGGAATTTCTTTCATGGTTTTCATAGTCTTTTTGGAAAAAGTAGAATTAACTTGTTAATTAGGGTTTACTAGGTTTTGCTTTACATTCTAGTCTTTCTCCTTTCTGCAGTTAGAATAGCATCTGTAGAGTAATCTTTCTTTCCTTTCATCATGTATAGAGATTCTTCTAAAATCTATAGAAGTTGGATTGAGCTCCTAGTGATCTCACGCCAGCTGACCAAGTTACAACCTGCAGTGAGAACTAGTACTTGTGCATATAGCACCGACACTTCCAAGTTTGTTACGAACTACCAGGTTGATAAAAGTAAAGTTGGCATCCCAGGAGTTGCAGCATTCTTGCATCAATACTGGTGCTCACCACTTTTTGGCATCGTTTCCGGGGAAGCGTTAGAGTATTCTGTGATTACTGCTTTCTTCTATTTTCTATTGCAAAATTCTGCTAATAGTTTATTTCAGCAAAAGTAGATTAGTCATTTCTTTTCTTTCAGTTTTTCATTTCCTTGCTTTCCTTTTTAATTATACAAATTTTCACTCAGCAAGTTCATTTCATCTAGTTACAATTTGTTTTCTTCAATCACAATTTCAGTTTTTGCAGGTACTTTCAGTGTGGGGAAAAAGAAACAAAAAAAACAACCAAAAATATTTCCCAACACCCCCAGTACTTCACACAGACAACCTTCTGTCTTCTTTAGTGACTACAATCAAGAAGAACCCTTAGGTGAAAATTCAGACATATTTGAAGAACCTATAAGGGAAGAAGAAGAAGAAGAAAACATTCCTCTGGAGCCAATGTGCTATAGACATTTTTGTGCCCTACAACTCCAAGCATGAAATGTCCATAAACCAAGGGCTCCTAAGTCTTTAAAAGTGCTGTTCTAACCCCTAAAGGAACAAGGTCAACAGATTACAGCTTCTCCCAGAAGTTCTCCATGAAAAACTACTCAAAATTGGTCAAAACAGGATCATTGCAGCTGCTCCACTCGCTAGGTGTGTTGCATCTCACCCAAATGCACTGTGAGGGTGCATTGCATTTCAAAACTCCCTTCTGTGGGGTGCGATGGGTGAGAAATGAAAAATGGCAGTGTCATTCCACGAGGTGGAGAGGCAATGGAAGCTTCCAAAATCTTCTCCTGTGACACTTGCCTCACTGAATTTGACCAAGGATGAGTAAGAGGCCCTCAGTCTCCAAGTGGAAGCAAGAACTGACAGAGAGAAGACACTAATCAAATAACAAGCTCACTCATCCTCTTTACAGATATCTATATATGGATCCCTCATCCTAGAGATCTGGAGGCTGGAATTTTTCATATTGTAAGGAATTGTTGTTGGTTTCTAGAGACAAACATCAGATTGTTGGGTGATCTATGTTTTGTTTTAGGTGAAGAGGGGCTTCTTTGCTGGGAGGTTGATGCTGGGTCGGAACCACTGGTTGTAACTCCTCCTGGATCTTTTCTTGTTTATCAATAAAAGATATTTGAGTTTTCCTCCATGCTTTTGTATCATTGATGCTTGTTACATTTGTATGGTCAACTTAAATCTGATTCTAAGTTGTTTATGAACATAGATCCATGTCTTTGTATATTGTTATGCTTCTGTGATCTTACAGGTACTTTGTGAAGCTGGGTGTGCTAGTGAGTAGGTAGCCAGAGACTATCAAAGAAGAGAGGGATCAAATCAAAGGATTAGCGCAAGACACAAGTTGGTTCTTTCTATTCCTCTCTATCTATAATTCATAAAGGAAATACAAAATTAGCTTTTCTCTGTTTGTTTCTAAGGTAGTTGTCACACCTTAGTGGGATAGAGCAGTTCTAAATAGACACTTTTCCCTGTAACAAAATGGCGACTCCGCTGGGGAGATAATTAGTTTGTTTGTTTATCATTCTTTGTTGTTTGTTTCATAAACTTATAAGTAGCATTCGAACTGCATTTGCCATAACAAATGCAAAGTAGATAACTGCTACTTCAATCCATTCACTGGATAGGTTTATGATTTAAACAGTTGATTCACAAACTATCTGATTGCCCTTGTGATAGCTCTTAGATCCTCCTTAGATCTACCCCTGATTGTTGCATTACTGGTTGCTTTTTACTCGGCCAAAAACCAACGACTGAACTGCAAACTGTGACCCGAAACCCGGACAGAGTCTTGTTTCTGGCCCAGCGCAGGTACTGTTCAGAGATTCAAAATTTCAGTGCACTTCCCGAAGGGACAACCTGCGCTGCATTTTAGATTCTCTATGTTACGGGTGCGCTGATCAGACTAGCTCTGTGCAACTGTGGTTCTTGTTCTTCATTCTTTCCTGTTCTATCCCTGAATTTTACTGCCTGTGATCAGTATATGTCTGTTTGAGACCCCTTTGCCTTGCTATTATTCCGCCTCCTTTGTACAAAAGAATTGTAGATGTTTTTGTGTGTTTGTTGAGTCATTTACAGTTTTCCTTTGCAAAAGTAGCATAGTCGTACTGTCATCCTTTGATTTGAATCTGTCGCAAGTGTCGATTTCGATCATAGGAGAAAGTTTGATTGTTGTTGATGGTTGATTATCCTGTTACTATTGCCTTTGGTCTAAATTTGTAATTTTCTAGTGTCAAGAACAAGTGTTCATTTCAAAATCGTAAGGTGTCGTAATCATCTCTATTTTTGATTTCGAAAAAGAGCTTGTTTATATTTGTCGCTTGAAAAGAAATTCAGATTTGTACATCAACTTTCTTTTTAGCATCAATACTAAGAAAGTCAAAAACAAATACATGCATGTGCATTTGCATATAGACAGTTTGTTTGGCTTGATTTAGGAAAGTGCATTTACAGTGTGCTCTTTGCTCTCTGTGAAAAGATTTTGTCTTTCTTTTCCCTAGTAGCTAGGATTTTCATTGCACAAAATAGATAAAAAGTTTGTTTATCATCTTTAGATTGCATTTTAGGAATTACATCTACATCTCGTGGTGAACCCGAAAGGAAAACTTCATAAACAAGTTCAACTTAAAATAAATTCAATGATTCTAACAAGGCTTTGGAACTTAACGCACAACATTTAGAGGTCTAGGCTAGAGACGTATTCCGGCGTCGTAAAGCCTAGTAACTGTTGTCCTCACTGATGGTAGGGTGATTCCTCCACTTTGAGATGATAAGTGACAGTACGGACTTGTGCTCCCACGTACCCTCGAGTATATTTTGGGAGACCCCTATAGGCTTAAATCCTTTATCCATAGGAAGCTGTGTCTGCCGCCCTATCGATCGCAATGCACTGAACACAACATTCGGGAAGATTGACTGCCGTACCATAAAAAGTATTATGCAGTTTTGTGATTGGTTTGGTAATCCCTCTACCTAGACCTTCAGAGCAGTCCCTTTCGTTCCTTTTCAGACTCCTTAACGGAAAAGTTCCATCTGAGCACTTGTCACTTCAGGCTCATTAAAAATCGAAGGAGACTAGAGTCATCTTGTGTTTTTTCTCGACTCTTAAAAACTGAAAAAACAAGTTGTGTCGAAGCGTCGAAAATTCATTTAATTCGAAAACATACTTCCCCTTTATTTAGTTGATCGAGTAATCCGCAATCGTGGAAGAAATTCAATTGAAACCCGTCGTTCGCGGAGGCTTACGAGTCAACCATCTTTGTCTCCGGAATTGAAGCCAGTACGGACAAAGCGAACTCGTTTAACCGGTTCCAAATCTCCTATTAAAGTTAGAAAAAGTGTTCCAACGACATCAGAGACTCCGATTACTCCAAAAATTTATGGAATCCCTGCCTCTACAGAAGAAGTTCAGCAGCCACAGAAGGATAGTGATACTGATCCTAGTCTGAGAGTAAACACTTGTGTTACCGAACCAGTTCCATCTACAACTGGTTCGGAGAGTCTTTCTCTTCAAACATCAATACCTTAGCCACAACCTTTTTAACCCATTTTTTGTTACCAATAAGGTACGAAACAGGAACAGAACTTCTTACCAATTTCAAACAAACAATGGCCACTCACATATCTGATCATATACATGAGTGGCGACGTCATCGTAGAATGGTAAAATCGTATGTCCCCGATCAACTATTAGCTGAATGGTTTATCAAGTCATTACTGCCTTCCATCACAGAAGATGTGGCAAAGGGGGGAGTTGTAACAGAAGAGCAAGTTATCGCTCGTGCGCAATATCTGGATTTGATTTACACTCAGTCTGGCACGCTCTACGATAAAATACCTGACACCCCTAGACCGGAATTCTCAATTCCTCCTCCTCCTAAATCGAATAATGACTCTCATGCCGGCGATGGCGTGATTGGCACAATAGACATGAAATCAACAAAGGCTACATCCAAAAAGGCCCGTAAGATTTCAGGTCAAAATGCAAAAGACGAACTTATTGCTTCGGAAGTAAATGCCGTATCGACATATGAAGGCAAAGAAACCAAACAACCAGGGAGCAAGAAAAAAGGCAAAGGGAAGAAGAAGAAATAGGAGGAATCTTCACCTGAAAAATATTCTTCAAACCCTCCTGGAGATAGGAAACCAAAAAATCCATGCTTTATATGCGATGAGGATCATTGGACCGCGAATTGTCCACACAGAGCTGACCTTAAGAAATTCTTCAAGAATTCAAAAACCTCCGCAGTGTTAACTGATCCATTTCCAAATCCAGGAACAAATCTGGTTGAAAGTGGAAATGCTTCCCCGTCTCAAGTGCTAATGTTGTTAGTTTCAAAACAGAAAAATGATGCTTTGATATCGACAAGGAACAAGGATTATGGGAATCCACAGCTGTCGAACAACAAGGATAAAGATCAACCAAGTAGTTCGACAACAACTTTGACAGAAGTTGTGCCACCCACCATTCCTGAATTGACGATAAAACCGCCAAAGGGAGTAGTATAGAAGTCGACATTTAATCCCCGCGCTAGAGCGGCACAACATTATAATATAGTGGAATATTTGTCCCAATCTCCATCCGCTATGTCGACTCTTGAAGTACTATAAAATTGCCCATCCCAAAGGCAGGCTCTATTATCAGACATTGTTGGGATAGACCCAAAGGATTCTAATCTAGTATCCTTCGACCATAAAGGATACGATACTCAATTGCCAGCTCAACTAGCTTTCCTTGTTCAAGTGAAAACCCTCAACAAAACTGTTCATCGAACGATTATTGATGAGGGGGCTTCTACATGCATTATGTCGATGAGTTGCTAGAAAACTTTAGGATCTCCAACCTTGTCGCGATCTTCAACGACATTAAAAGCATTTGATGGAAGGACATATACCCCATATGGTATCCTAAGTAACTTGAAAGTTGAACTAGGAGGGAAAACGGTAGAAATAGATGTTGGAGTCATCGATGGGAATCTTGATTACAACATCCTACTAGGAAGACCATGGATATATGCCATGGCAGCTGTTGTGTCGACCTATTTCAGAAAGATTGCATTTCCCTTTCAAGGAGGGATTACAATCGTCGATCAACAAAACTTCCTCCCAATGGTTCTTAAGATACTGGAAGCATTCCCATGATCCATGGAAGCCCCCATTCGCGTCAGAATATTAGATTAGGCCTACTAAAATATCATATACTAATGGGAACTTTCGCTCTTCGACCTCCAATCAATCTGGCGAAAGTAGCATCGATAGGAACCTGCAACATGATATCTTCTAAAAAGATCTCAGAAAACGATATCGACATGGATCATGCAGTGGTTTTGCCTCCAAGCCCAACGGAAATATTGTAGCAATCAATGTTCCTAGCATGGGAGGCAAACCCAAATCAACGCTCATGAAGCATTTGGATAGATAGGTCTAGAGAATATGCTACCCCTTCAGATCCTTGGTCGCGAGTGCATGTCACCGACGAAGGAATTGTCCAATATATGGTAATTGAAGGGACACCATGGAATGATTCCCACCATCGTTCCCTTCTTCCGGATTGTGGAGAAGATAATCAAGATGATCTGTATCATCCTTCAGGTTTTGAATTCCTATCAAATACTGTAAACATGGTGGATTCCGAGCGAAACTTGTCCAATATTGAAGAGACTATCGCCATAAATATCTCGACCAAAACAGATGTTGTAGAGAATATTTATGTCGGCAAATGTTGTTCTCCTTCAGAACTAGAGATATATAACGCTCTTTTTCGCGAATTCAGAGATGTCTTTGCTTGGTCATATGATGAAATGCCAAGAATTGACTCGAGTATCGTTGAACACAAAATTAAGATGTATTTAGATGTCAAACCAGTACGACAATGGCTACGGCAGGTGCACCCCAAAAAAGCCGTTGCCATTAAGGCAGAAGTTGAAAAACTTCTCCATGCTGGTTTCATCTACCCGGTTCCTCTAACCGATTGGGTATCGAATATTGTCCCTGTTATGAAAAAACAAGGAACAATTAGAGTGTGCGTCGATTATAGGGATGTAAATCAAGCTTGTCCAAAAGACAACTACCCTACACCCTTCATTGACCAGATAATTTATGAATGCGCCGGATGTGAAATCTTTTCATTCATGGATGGATTCTCTGGGTATAATCAAATAAATATCCACCCACAGGACCAGTCAAAGACTGCATTTATTTGTCCGTGGGTCACATTCGCATATCGAAAATTACCCTTTGGTTTAAAGAACGCAGGGGCGACGTTTCATAGGGCAATGAATTATGCCTTCCATGACATCAAAAACATCGTTCAACCATACCTCGACAATCTTCCGGCTCATTCGCGAAAGCGGACTGATCACCTGCAGCATTTAAGAGTGATATTTCTATGTTGCCGACACTACAAGATACGACTCAATCCACACAAATGTGTATTTTGCGTCAGTTCTGGTTGTTTACTTGGCTTTGTAGTCTCAAAGGACGGGATTCGTCTTGACCCATGTAAGGTCCAGGCAATCATAAATTTGCCTCCACCTTCGAATTTGCTTCCACCTTCTGAATCTGAAGCAAATTCACCAAATGGGGCATCGATTTCATGACATGTAACCCCACCTCGACCGGGGGGCATCGATACATCATAGTCGCAGTTGAGTATTTTACCAAATGGGCCGAGGCGATGCCTACATTAGATAATACTGGTGAAACAGCTGCCCTCTTCTTTTTCAATCATGTAGTCGCCAGATTTGGCATGCCGCAGGCTATAGTCACAGATCATGGATCGCATTTTCGCAATCACATGATGGTCGAATTAGCTGCCAAAGTAGGGTTGTCTCACGACAGCTCTACTCCATATTATCCGCAAGCCAACGGACAAGTTGAAGCAATCAACAAGGTCCTCAAACGCATGCTGCAAAGGATGATTGGAGTTCACAAAAGAAGATGGCACCTAATCCTGTACTCAGCTTTGTGGGTTTACCGAACATCGGTAAGGAATGCAACCGGGTTCACACCTTTCCAACTGGTATATGGCCTGGAAGCAGTCTTGCCAATCCAGTGTGAAATCTCGTCTCTCAAACTCGCAATTGATCTCCTCCCCGTAACTTCAGAAGAAGAAGCTCGTTTCTTGGAATTAATCCAATTGGATGAAACCCGTCGTGATGCCGCTTTGGCTAATGAACCCCATAAGAAATGAGTCAAGGCACAGTTCGAAAAAAATGTCAAACCCCGTGTCTTCTCAGAAGGTGACTTGGTCTTGCTTTATGACCAAGAATCCGATAAATTGGGAGCGAGTAAATTTAAGTCTTTATGGATGGGCCCCTATATTGTTAAACGAGTGTTAGCAAAAGGAGCCTACGAGTTAATGGATTATGACGGAATTCCGCTGGCGCAACCTCGTAATGGGTTGTACCTCAAGCATTACTATGCGTAATGGTAACCTGTGTGCTTTTGTTATGTTTTTGTTTTCGCTAAAGTGTTTATTTTGGTCAAGTAATCCACTTTTTACATTTGTTGCATATTTCAAACCTATTGGAGTCATGTGTTGGATATGCCGACGGATCGAGTGGTAGTTCGCGGAACCTATCCTCCGCAGCCTGGGCTATTTTTAATCCAAGCAGCAAGTTAGTAAGTTTCAGAGGGGTATGTATTGGTCAATCAACAAATAACCTCGCTGAATATAGTGCGTTGATAGAACTCCTCTTTGATGCCATCACACATGGTATACGCCGACTAATTGTTAGCCTAGACTCATGGCTCGTAATACTACAATTCAATGGTATATATTCCGTCTGAAACCCAGCTATTTATCGCATGTTCCTAAGGGTTAATATTTTGGAAAGACAATTTGATTTTATTCAATATCAACATATTTCTAGAAACTTAAACACATTAACTGACTCATTAGCAAACTATGTGTTAGATAGACATTTGCAACATTTATAAAAAGAAACACACCATCAATGTTTGCATGTGGATCATGTAACTTAACCAAAATAAAAATCCGAAAATCAAAAATATATATAATTGTTTATGGTTTACAGATAATGTTCTATAACCAAGACAAAATCAATCAAATGACCCAAAAACTCAAAATTCTAGGGGGCACCCTAGTCTAATAATGCTCGTGATAGCAAGTCACAGCCTATGCGATCATGCGTAAGAGACGAGTCCATCGTCTGGGCACACCAATAGTATGCCGCTGTAACCGCAAAGGTAGCTCGTCAGTCCTCACATCTGGAATACGAAGAGTGAGGCCCTCAACCTGCTCCTATAATGCTGTGAGAGTCTCGGCCACATTGAGGTCACGAAGAATAGCCCTTCTGATGGCCTCTCCTACTGGGGCAGTAGCTGGTACTCTCAGGCGAACTACTAGATGAACAGGACCAACATTTGCATGTACACATGAGTTTGATTAAAGTCTTGATAGAATAAAGCACAAGGAAATTATAAACAAAAAAAAACGATAAATAGGAATATGGTCAAAGATTTTACCAATGGCGCCCCACTACTCGCCATCTGGCAGTACTAAATCTGGATCACCCCGAAGTCCATGCCAGCATATGGATACTTAGAATAAACCATCTCCTGACAATCAAACCACCTGAAGAAGGTCAGAAAATGAAATCTGAGACTGGCCAGCATGCCTAGACATATGGTCAACCCATCTCTGCATACGTGGTTCAGTAGGAGAAGGTAAATCGAGTGCAATATACTGCGGCTGCATCAGTGGTATCTTCTCCAAGGCAAAGGCAGTCAAAATAGAACCATACCCAAAGTTCTTCAAGCTCCCGCTCTTTATCTTGGTCAACTGTTCTTTCATCACAAGAAGTACTGCATCGCACCAGTTGAACACCTTCGGTTGGAGGCATTCCAAGGCATGCTGCATGTAAGATCGGTTGGCTACATGAAGAGCCGCACCACCGACCATCCTACCAAAAGTAAAAAGAATAGTCCTGAGGGACCTGTCAGTGATATCATAGATGATGATCTTGCCGTCTTTACTTGGCTGAGATCCTTCTTTGCAGTACCGGCGGACAATCTCTCACAAAGTCGCCTCCTCGGGCTGAACCTGACAAAGAGATGGGGGCACCCCGCCTTGACAAGCCAGTCAAGAAATAGATGTCTACTACAGTCAAGGGGATAGATTTTCCCCTGATCTGGAAAACCTGATTGGTAGGATCCCAAGCATCGACCAAATACTGCAGTAAGTTGATCTGTTGTCTCATGCTAGAAATGTGGAAGAACTTCAGCAAGCCACGGTTCCGCAGCGCGTTCACTGTAACTGGATCATGTAGGGCAAGCATGTCCTCTTCTTCATGCTCACGTTCTCGCCGTGTAATGGTCATCTTACTCCAAAGATCTCTGAAAAATAAACAAGAGAGGAGTTAGAACCTGATTTTGGTAAGAAACAGGCAAAAGTTCCATAAAAAATTGTGCATCAAATTCCTTTTTGCGCCCAACACACCTGCAGCAGTGTTCTAGGTGCGTTGAATTTCAGATAGCCTTTAGACAGGCCAACATTCAATGCAGTTTTCGATACACTGAGGCTGCGCTGATGGCAGAACGAGTTCTTTAAACCCTAGGGACTCAGAAAAGCTAGGAATCAAGCTCAAAATGCAAAATGGAAACCATGAAACGGAAGAGCTCAAGTTTAGCTCCTACTTGGTCCAGACGGCGCCGAGAATCGTCCACAGAATCTCCCGAAATTAGCTGATGAAAATCGAGGGGGAAAAGCACCTCCAAAGCTCCAAAAAACCAAGTTCAAATGAAATGGTAAAATGAGAGGTAAAAACACTTTTTCATTACTTTTACGTAGTTCAAAGTAAAATATGAGTGTTCTAATTCGTTTTCAAGCATATATTGTTCATTTCTGACTAGTTTGATGAAGCAATTGAAAATACAGTACGATCTTTGAAAGGACAAAGCTATTTATGGTAAAATCAAAACAAGGCCATCTAATCAAGCAGTTTTAGCACATAGTTCAAGCTCGTTAAAAAATAAACATAAGACATGAGAAAATGTTTCCACCCGCATTTAAGCTCATTAAAAAATGAACTATTCCCCGGTAAATAACCATCGTGAATGTAGTACTTCAGCCATTAAAGCCTTGGTCGTGTTTGCACCGTCAACTCCACTTTTTCATTGGCCGATCATTCACCTCCATCTGATTGTTTACCCATTTTGAGGAATAGCTGCGAAGAGTGATTTCACTAGCCATCCTTGTGACACTGCCGTGATTGGAAAATTCCAAACCTTACCTGGAATCAGCTGCTACTCTTTTTATCACTCGTTCCTCAAAAGACGAGTCTCCTTTAAGGTCTTTTCAACTGACTCGTAAAATATGAAAAGATTGTCGAGCCATTGGCCTCTCCAGCTCGTTAAAGGGACAGGAAGTTCTATCCCTCCTCTAGATTTTAATCTTTTTAGACCTGAGGGATTATTACACAAAAAGATCGAGCGCTTGTTTTGTTCGGCTCGTTAAAACTATCGAAACTTCATCCCTTCTGTATTGTTTTATACTTTTTCGGACTTAAGGGATTAGATGACGAAAAAGGAATTTTGGAGTTACCTTTACGTTCCTTTTCAGACTCTCTAAAATTGAAAAGGACTGAGTTATCTTTGTCATTAAACTCATTAAAAAGATTAATAGCGACAAACTTGTCTTTAGATGAGAATGAGTTTCACTATCGCTAGGCTCGTTAAAACATAGCAATGGGTTTGGCCGAAGGGAAAATTATAGAACAAGCATATGTTATCCTCCTCAAGCTTGACAAAAATAAAGAGGTATTGGTCAGCAATGACTGGGGAAAAATTTGGAAGAAAACTCAAAGAAACTTTGTTGGTAGCAAGTCGCTCTTGAACATGACACTTCCACTTCATGTCCGAGTCGGGTTGGGTTGTTCCATTCACCGGTCACATCACCATGGTCACGCCATACCATCCACATTTGGGGTTAATGCTACCAATCCATCACATCAGTGTCGCCGATATGTTCAAGAGAAGTCATCCAGAGAAGTCACGTGTGTCTTACCCACTACCATACATTATACTCCATTCTTTCAAGACCACCACCTTGAACCTTATATCACCAGATCGTTTTCACCTCCATCAAAATCATTTGCTCCGTTCCGTGTCATTGATGTAGGATTCATTAAGGCCCTCCTGTGACGAATCACTTCTTGTCGACATCAGCTCATTATCCAAGAAGTTGATCTAGGAACACCCCATTCAGTACTTTGAAGCTTGCATGCCTTAATGGCAAGTTTCTCACTTCCGGCGATAGGTTTACATCAATGGCCTTCGACCGAAAGATTTTGCTTGGTGTTCGACGCCAAGTCCTTTATTCACACCACGTGAATTGTACTGTAGTACCTTTAGGGTCATTATCATTATCGGTGATTCCTCTCACGCTTGTTAACAGTTTACATCATTTACTGGTAATCAAGCGATGTCTTTCCATGTTCAACTTCAAAACATTTCTCACATGGATCGACTTGTATTTCGAGTGAAGATCGGATGAGATTGAATACCCCAGATCTAGTTTCATCCATCTAGGCTGCGATGTATATTCATGGAAATAAATACATTAAATGTACAGCATTGCAGCACAGATAATCATCCTACCAAAAGGATGATGGCTCTATCAAAATCATCAGTCTACACTCAGACGGTTGTCTGTCCTATGTACATGAAAATGAGTTTATAAAGCTGAGCATGGGAATTCCCGCCTCAGCTAGATCATGAAAATATTATGAAGATAATGTATTGTATTGTATCTTATTACAGGTCTCCTCCTAGCATTGAAAAAACTTCGGATCCTCATAATAAAGCATTTCACCCGACACCAAAAGGTTAACGGCCTCATACTTTAGGGGGCAACTATTATAGACATTTTTGTACCCTACAACTCCAAGCATGAAATGTCCATAAACCAAGGGCTCCTATGTCCCTAAAAGTGTTGTTCTAACCCCTAAAGGAACAAGGTCAACAGATTACAACTTCTCCCAGAAGTTCTCCATGAAAAACTACTCAAAATTGGTCAAAACAGGATCATTGCAGCTGCTCCACTGGCTAGGTGCGTTGCATATCACCCAAATGCACTGTGAGGGTGCGTTACATTTCAAAACTCCCTTCTGTGGTGTGCGATGGGCGAGAAATGACAAATGGCAATGTCATTCCGCGAGGTGAAGAGGCAATGGAAGCTTCCAGAATCTTCTCCTGTGACACTTGCCTCACTGAATTCGACCAAGGATGAGTAAGAGGCCCTCAGTCTCCAAGTGGAGGCAAGAACTAACAAAGAGAAGACACTAATCAAATCACAAGATGAATCATCCTCCTTATAGATATCTATATATGGATCCCTCATCCCAGAGATCCGGAGGTTGGAATTTTTCATATTGTAAGGAATTGTTGTTGGTTTCTAGAGACAAACATCAGATTGTTGGGTGATCTATGCTTTGTTTGAGGTGAAGAGGGGCTTCTTTGTTGGGAGGTTGATGTTGGGTCGGAACCACTGGTTGTAACTCCTCCTGGATATTTTCTTGTTTATCAATAAAAGCTATTTGAGTTTTCCTCCATGCTTTTGTATCATTGATGCTTGTTACATTTGTATGGTCAACTTAAATCTGATCCTAATTTGTTTATGAATATAGATCCATGTCTTTGTATAGTGTTATGCTTCTGTGATCTTACAGGTACTTTGTGAAGCTAGGCGTGCTAGTGAGCAGGTAGCTGGAGACTATCAAAGAAGAGAGGGATCAAATCAAAGGATTAACGCAAGACACAGGTTGGTTCTTTCTATTCCTCTCTATCTATAATTCATAAAGGAAATACAAAAGTAGATTTTCTCTATTTGTTTCTAAGGTAGCTGTCACACCTTAGTGGGATAGAGCAGTTCTAAATAGACACTTTTCCCTGTAACATAATGGCTGAAAACAAAAATGCTAGGGGAAATCGAGAGAGAATAGAGGGCACTTTCTCCATTCGGGAGACTAATGGGGACACCAAAATGAAGAATATAAGTCCTTCAACCCTACCTCACTTCCATGGTCTGACTACAGAAGATCCTGACACCTTCTTGTTAGAGTTTGTTGTCATTTGTCGAACTTATGACTATGCAGAAGATGAGAAAAAGTTGAAACTATTCCCTTCTACTCTCAAGTATGCAACATTGTGTCGGTTCATTGGATTACCTAGAAATAGCATCGCAACTTGGTCTCATATGCAACAGGCCTTTAAAAACAAGTATCGAGACTATTGTAGGTAAAAATATACTAAAGAAGAAATCTTTCAAATGACCATAGGAAGTGACGAGTCCCTGGAAGGCTATGAAGAGAGGTTCCAGCTCAATTACAAAAGGGTTGGGTGTACACTTGACCCTCAATCTCTGAAGTTGGTCCTGCTCAGGGGAATTCGTGAAGACCTTTTAGGCACCCTCCATCTACTGGTCTGGGGAGACATTTACCAACTATCTTATCAGGACATGAAGAATGTTTTTAGAAACCATTCTAGAGCAGCCAAAAAGAAAGATTGGGGGAGTCAACCCATAGCCAATACCTCTTCTTCCAATTCATCCATTAAAGGTGAAATTGGAAAACATGCTGGAAGACTTCAAGAGCGAGATGCTACAGACTCTTCCCCTGCAGATCGATACCTTACATATCAAAAGAAAACAAGAGGAAGAAGAGAGGGCTTTGGCCATTTTTTGCCCTAGATGCACCAGGAGGCATCCTAGGAGTGAATGCCCATTGAACTCTATAGAGGTTTGTTCAGTTTGTGAAGAATATCATGCTACAGATAAGTGCCCTTCCTTGCCTAGCTTAAAGTTGTATACGAAGGGGCTGAAGGAGTAACTAAACAGATCTATTACATAAACCAAAGGAGGCTGCATGGACTTAGACCATACCAGTAAGGGATGCAAGGGACATCTCAAGCATATTACAACCCTAACAAAGTCACCTCCATACCTTCTTTGGGACCCCCTACTCATCCTTCCCGGTCCATGCCTCCTCCTTGGTCCTTCACATCTCAATATCATGCTCAACCAACCACCCACTCATTTCAATCCTATCCTCAGTTGCAACCTTAGTGGAATGCATCTCATTAGGGGTGGAAGGCCCAATACAACCCTTTTCCTACTCTTCTTCCTCCACCACCTGCCCGACCACAACCATTACCTTCTACTACACCAAGGCAACCTTAAATGCCTACCCAGCCAAATCCGAACCCAAACAATAGACAGGCTCAACAAGTGTATAGTGGGGAACCATCATGCCCAACGTATGTTGTGGAGATTCAAGAAATTAACTTGAGATTTGGGAAATTTCTCCCAGATAGCCAGCCTCCACCAAGGGAGGTTGAGGAAGATTAAAAGGAAAATGAACCTAAAGAAAGTCCACCCTTTCCTGAGAGACTATCCATGACAATCCAACCTACCCTAGAAGAGACTGAACTCCTGGGAGAATTGAAACATTTATGTGTGAAGATACCACTTCTCCAAGCCATAAAAGATGTGCCTATCTACAATAGGTTGATCAAAGAGAAGTTCTTTAGACATCTAGGAAGGCGCAAGAGAGATGCCCCAACCATAAATGTTATAGGACAACTGCCCGACCTAATGTTGGGGCAGATAATTTGACCAAAATATCTCGACCCTAGAAGCCCAGTAGTTGATGTCCACATCAATGGCACAATGGTCCCACATACCTTGATTGATCTAGGTGTTTCCATTAATGTGATGAGAAAGGACACAATGCTCAAGCTTAATCTCCAAGGCTCCTTGAGGAAGACCACGACAGTGCTGCAGCTAGCAGACCGCTCCACAGTGACCCCCCTAAGGGGATCGTGGAAGATGTGATGGTATCTATTGATTATTGAGAGTACCCTGCTGATTTCATAGTTCTCTAGCCAAAGGCAAAGCTCACTGGGTTGTTGAGAATGCAACAAGATGATGGAGCTTAGTGGAAAGAAGTCACCTTCACTAAGTCGGCCCACAGGCTATTTTTGGCGCAAACTCTATTTTTAGACTATTTCTATTTTTAGACATATGGATCATGGTCTATGAGTTTCAAGATGCTATTTGTGGATGATTGGTCATGTTGGTAAAAATAGATGGACTTCTATTTTTAGACATATGGGCAGATTCTATTTTTAGACTGCCAAGTTAAAAATAGAACAGTCGAATATTATTAGCTCATAATAATATTTGGACTATAAACATTATCTTATCCTCTTGGAGCACTTCATTTTGAGCTACAGATGTGGCACATGCAGCTATCAGAAGGAAATACACTTTTATTGTGGGTTAGTCGAGCTATTGCATGATGGACTTCAGTTAGAACTCATGTGGTTGAGTTTGGTGGAGTTGATTGAGGAGTTGATGGAGTTTTGTTCAGTTTGACTTGGTTGAACTAGTTGTATTTAGTTTAACTGCAAATACACTAGTGATGAGTGTTGTGAATTAATTGTTAATTAATTCACTAATTATTAACTCATAAACAAACTAAAGAATACATCAGTTAACTCAGTACATGGACAGTTCAGTGGAGACAGGTGTTAGAGGTTGAGATTGCTATCAATTGTGACAATAGTTGCGCATGAGATTTGCACAATCAATGGATTGAGTATTGCCAATGAGGATTGCATGGTTCAGCCAAGGGAAATAAGAGTTTGGATCAGCCATACTCATCTATTCTCATGCAGGATTGCGCAGTGGAGGCAGGCAGACAGTGGAGGAGATTTGAACCTGTGATTGATTCAAATCTGAGCTAGTTTTGTGTGTAACAGGTGGAGATAGTACTGAGTACTTGTGAGGAGTATTGTACTATGTATTGTTACATGTACTCCATCATTATTATATATAGATAGTGTGGGGTTTTCAGCTGTATGCTTTCCCCAGGTTACATACTGTGTTAATGTGCGCATGTGATTGATGTTTCATTGTTTTTAATTCCGCAAAATTGATGATCAACGTAGAGGAGGTCATGTATTATGCATGTATTTCGCAATAGTGTATAATCGGGATAATCTCTGCGAATAAGTGTCATATTATTCAAAATTTCTACATGGTATCGGAGCAAAGTTGATCATCAGATCTATTATTCAGAAAGTGTTTACATTTTATTTCTTTAGGCAGAGTCTGTAATCGGGCCAGGTAGCCTCTGGATTCATCCTTCCTTTGGAAGGTGAGATATCCGGTAAAAGCCCCTATAGTTAATCTCTATATGAGAAATACTAATAGATGCAATGAATCCGGAAGACACAACCACACAAAATACTTTGTTCTCACGAATTTCAGATTAGAGGCAGTTGAGTTTTGAGCTGGTGGAATTCGATTTTGCAGCAATGTTTTCTTGGTGTCAAAGTTGAAATATATTTCAACGGATTGCGATTGGAGTATGCTCTTGAGGGCAGCTCAAATTATATTGAATGGAAATACAGGATGGAGGTGGTGTTAGATGATAATGGCTGAAGGAGTTCATAGAGGCTGAGGTCCCATAGCCCACTGATACTTCTCAAGTTGATGCTTGGCAAAAGAAGACAGCAAAGTGTCGAAGGATTCTATTGGAGGGCATGAAGGATCAAATTGTGTCCAGCCTGCATGGAAAGGCTTCTCCATACTTGAAGTGGAAAGTGTTGACAGATCTATTCCAAAGAAAGAGTGACCAGAGGAAGTTGGCACTCAAGGATAAACTCAGAAACATTAAGTGTGAGAAAGGATATAATATGCCCAAGTATCTCACGAAGTTCACTCAGTGCAGGGATGAGCTGGGAAATGTGGGGGTGACTATCGATGATGAGGACTTGGTGAGCATGGATCTCCTTGGTCTTCCAAAGAGCTGGAATTCCTATCAAAACTGTGTCAATGGTCGGGAGAAATTTCCAGGATGGGAGAGACTTTGGTAAGATCTTGTGCATGAGGAGATCAGGCAGAATACGAGGGACGGATCTTCATCGAAGGCACCTGATGAAGAGAATTGTGCTTTGGCTGCCAAAGCAAAGAAGGGGAAGAACAAGAAAGCTTCTCATTCTGGTGAAAAAGGAAAGAAGCAAGACATGTCCAAAGTGAAGTGCTTTCACTATCACCAGCACGGACATTATGCCACAAATTTTCCGCAGAAGAAGAAAAATAAGCAAGTTGTTGGATCTGCAGCAGGAGAGGCCTTAGCCTCGCAGTTTGAGCTTGATTTTTTGTTGATTGCATGCTTGGTATCAAGTGTGATGGGATCGTTATGGTTCTTGGACAGTGTTGCGTATTTTCACATGACAAGAGATCGAGATTTGTTTTATGATCTGGAGGAGAAAGATCTTGGAGTGCACATCGAGATGGGCGATGATGGTAGATACAGTGCGACCGGTATCGGTACCATTTCCTTTCAGAGGGAGTCTAGTAAACCCTTCATACTGAAGGAAGTGATGCATGTTCCAGGATTGGAGAAGAATCTTATCTCTATGGAAATGTTAGAAGACAAGGGATATGATGTTGTTTTCAGCGAGGGAAAGCCTTTCCTACGCAGTAAGACAACTGGGAAAACCCGGAAGATAGGGGTTCGAGTCAGGAACCTTTATCAGTTGCATGTAGATGGATGCATAGCAATGGCATGCAAGGCAAAAGGATTGGTGAGCTGGGATGATGGCGAGCTATGGAATAGGAGATTGGGCCACCTTCACCATGGAGCCTTGAAGATACTACAGTAGATTACTGCAGGGCTTCCTAAAGGCACTCTTGCGTAGTTAGATCAGTGCAAGGGGTGTACTTTGGGAAAATTTGTGAAAGCCACCTTTCACGAGAAGGATAGTTGTGCCACAATGATCCTTGAGAGAATTCACATAGACATGTGTGGACCTTTCTCAGTAGCTTCGACAACAAAGCACGGGTATTATGTGATCTTTGTTGATGATTTCTCTCGAAAGTGTTGGATCTTCTTCATGCAAAAGAAGAGCGAGACATACTCAAATTTTTGTGAGTTCAAAGCACTGGTCGAGAAGGAGTCGGGGAAGAAGGTGAAGGCTCTTAGGAGCGACAATGGTGGTGAATACATCTCTGGTGAGTTCAAGGACTTCTGCAGCGCAGAAGGGATTCGAAGAGAGCTCATAGCTCCCCATAACCCACAGCAGAACGAGGTTGCTGAGCGGAAGAATAGAACAATCGTGGGTTTTGCATGGGAAATGTTGCATGATCAGGGCCTACCCCTTCACTTGTGGGCGGAAGCAAGAAATACTACAGCATATGTGCAGAACCGTTGTCCTCACAAGATACTTGGCATGAGTACACTCGAGGATGCTTATCCTGGTAAGAGACTTGATATTTCTCATTTGAAGATTTTTGGCTCTAATGTTTATATGCATGTGATGAAGGATGCCTAGAAGAAGCTAGAGCCAAGCGTAGAGGTTGGGATATTTGTGGGGTACACTGATACACCCCACAACTATCGTTTGTATTTGCCAAACAGTCGCAATACTGTTGTGCGACGGGATATAAAATTTCAAGAGGAGAAAGCCATGAAGTGTTCGCGTGAGAGGGAGCCACACTTGCATGCATATGAGGAGCTATTATTTCCTAAGGATGAACTTCAAGACGTGGATCAGCCACAGGACGAAGTTCATGGAGTGGAAGAGACCACTCATGCAACGCCAACCATCAGAGGGAAAAATCGCATGACAGAAGCTACGCGATTGGCTCAAGATGCAGAGAAGGTTGTAGGACCACCTACAGCTCAACGTAGACAGAGACAGTCACTTGATCGGTACACTGGATACATGGCTCTTGTGAGAACATTTGTTGTGACTGAGCCATCCTCTTTCGAGGAAGCTGTGGAGGATCCCGCATGGGTAGATGCGATGGTGGAAGAGTATGATTCGATTGTCAGAAAAAGTGCATGGGAGATTGTCCCAAGACTAGAAGAGAAATCAGTGGTGGGTTCAAGATGGATCTACAAAGTGAAGCAGGCAGCTGACGGGAGTGTGGAGAAGTACAAGGCAAGATTTGTTGCCTGAGGCTTATCACAGATAGAGGGGATCGATTATGAGGAGACCATTGCACCTGGCAAGGTATTCTTCCATACAGACGATTCTTGCTCTCTCAGTGCAGATGGGGTAGCACATTCATCAGATGGATATGAAGAATGCATTCCTCAACAGAGTCATTAAGGAGGAGGTGTACATAGAGCAGCCCGAAGGTTTCGAGATCATCAGTAGCGAGTCACATGTGTGCAGGCTCAAGAGAGCGTTGTATGGGTTGAAACAAGCACCATGGACTTGGTACACACAGATAAATAGTTATTTCACCTGACTTGGATTCTCCAAGAGTGAGGCGGATCCTAACCTATACTAGATTGTGGTGGAGGGTAAGTTGCTTATCATTGTACTCTATGTAGATGATTTGATTCTGATAGGTGATGAGTTGTTGATACTTTCATGCAAGGAGGATCTTGCTAAGGAGTTTGAAATGAAGGACTTGGGCCTCCTTCATTATTTCCTGGGATTGGAAATTTGGCAGCGTGGTGATGGACTATTTGTTTCTCAGGGTAAGTATGCTCGGGAGATACTGGAGAAGTTCAACATGCATGGCTGCAAGCCTGTTGATACTCCTCTTCTTGGAGGTTGGAAGAAGGAGGATGCTACTTCAGCAGAAGTAGTGGATGCCACTGTTTATTGACGGTTGGTGGGGTCGCTTAGGTATCTAGTCAATACATGACCCGATATATGCTATGCTATTAATCAGCTTTCACAAGCTATGCTTAAGCCAACCAAGCTCTTCTGGAAGGTAGACAAGCATGTATTGTGTTATCTCAGAGGCACATTGGAATATGGATTGTGGTACAGACAGGAGGATGAGGTGAAGCTATGTGGCTTCATAGATGTAGATTGGGCAGCGAGCCCAATGGACAGAAAGAGCACATCTGGAGGGATCTTTAGTATCACGTCGACATTAGTTTCTTGGTACAGCAGGAAGCAAAGATCCGTGGCACTCAGTGCAGCAGAGGCCGAGTATATGACAGCAAGTTTGGCTGCATGTGAGGCTATATGGATGAGGAAGATCCTGGTCGGGTTGTTCGGTTCATGCTTGGAGCCTACAGTGATTATTCTGATAACCATAGTTGCATTAAACTCTTGACTAGTCCAGTATTTCATGATAGATCTAAGCACATTGACATCAAGTACCGCCATATCAGAGATTGTGTGCAGCAGAGAATCATGTTACTTTCATACATTCCAATGGAGGATCAAGATGCTAAAACTTGACGAAGGCGCTCACCAGGAGCAAATTCGAATACCACCGAGGCAAGATAGGGGTTGCTGATAATCCATATCTTGTTGAGAGGGAGTTTTGATAATGCAACAAGATGATGGAGCTTAGTGGAAAGAAGTGGCCTTCACTAAGTGGGCTCGCAGGCTATTTTTTGCGCAATGACTATTTTTAGACTATTTCTATTTTTAGACATATGGATCATCGTCTATGAGTTGCAGGATGCTATTTTTGGATGATTGGTCATGTTGGTAAAAATATATGGACTTCTATTTTTAGACATATGGGCTGATTCTATTTTTAGACTGCCAAGCTAAAAATAGAACAGTCGAATATTATTAGATCATAATAATATTTGGACTATAAACATTATTTTATCCTCTTGGAGAACTTCAATTTGAGCTACAGATGTGGCACATGCGGCTGTCAGAAGGAAATACACTTTTCTTGTGGGTCAGTTGAGCTATTGCATGATGGACTTCAATTAGAACTGATGTGGTTGAGTTTGGTGGAGTTGATTGAGGAGTTGATGGAGTTGTGTTCAGTTTTACTTGGTTGAACTAGTTGTATTTAGTTTAACTGCAAATACACTAGTTATGAGTGATGTGAATTAATTGTTAATTAATTCACTAATTATTAACTCATAAAGCAACTAAAGAATACATCAGTTAACTTAGTGCATGGACAGTTCAGTGGAGACAGGTGTTAGAGGTTTAGATTTCTATCAGTTGTGACTATAGTTGTGCATGAGATTTGCACAATCAATGGATTGAGTATTGCCAATGAGGTTTGCGTGGTTCAGCCATGGGAAATACGAGTTTGGATCAGCCATAATCATCTATTCTCATGCAGGATTGCGCAGTGGAGGTAGGCAGATAGTGGAGGAGATTTGAACCTGTGATTGATTCATATCTGAGCTAGTTTTGTGTGTAACAGGTGGAGATAGTACTGAGTACTTTTGAGGAGTATTGTACTATGTATTCTACATGTTCTCAATCATTATAATATATAAATAGTGTGGGGTTTTCAGCTATATGCTTTCCCCAGGTTACATACTGTGTTAATGTGCACATGCGATTGATGTTTCATTGTTTTTAATTCCGCAAAATTCATGATCAACATAGAGGAGGTTATGTATTATGCATGTATTCTGCAATAGTGTATAATTGGGATAATCTTTGTGAATAAGTGTCATATTATTCAAAATTTCTCTATGGGTATCCTCTCATCCTAGGAAGACCCTGGTTGGCTACAACCAATGCCTACATGAGTTCCCGAGCTGGTAACATGACCATAAAGAATGGGCACATGTCCAAATAGTTAACCCTATATCCTCCTACCCAACCCTTGCTAGAACATGATATACCTCTCTGGTTGGAGGAGGATGATGAGGATGATGTAACGAATAAAATATATATAAATAATGTAAAATAATGTAAACAATAATCATCGTAAATAATTATTAGTTAATTAGTAGTTAGGTTGAACATACATGTCTAAATGAAGCATGACTCTTCATGAGGAGACACTTGCTTGATATATAAGAAAGCCTCTCATTCTCATTGTAATTTATCCTTATTCATTTTATTTAATATAATATTTATATCCTAAATGGATATCTTGACATTCCAAGTCTTTTGGAGTAATTAATCTGTAGAAGGAAATTTTTTTTGCTTCATTTGGTATCGGATTAGTTCGGCCCTCTAGGTTTCTTAACCAGTGCACAAAGCTCATTCTCCAATCGAGGTCCTTGGCTATCGAAATTTGTCAACCTTGTTGCCGTACAATTGAAGCATTTTTCTAAGAATTTGGGAGTTTCTCCTTTTCTCCGTTTTTCTAGGACTTTGGCCATAAAAAAAAAAAAAAAATTAACCAAAGAAAATATAAGTAAATATATTAAGAAAAAGAAGAAGAGGAAAAAGTAAAAAAGAAATAAAAAGTAACATTATTATGGTTTAAAAAAATATATATACGAAGGCGAAATTCAAAAGTTAGGAAGTGCCACATTCAAGCCAAAAGAGGTGAGATATATAGTATATATATTGATTTAATATAAATTTTAAATATACTTAAAATGATTATTAAATGAAGAAAAGAAACAAGACAAGTTATTAAAGGTGTTTATAAAAAAAATCATTAAGAAAGATAAAGAAAGAATTAAAATCACCTGGTAGAAGCCCGTGGTTTTAGAAACAACCCATGGTAATTTCCCATGGTATTTTAAAAGTAAAAGAAAATAATAAAATAAAAAAGTGCATAATAAAGATAAGAGGGAATCTTTCCAAGTATATTTAAAACCTTTTACATGGAGAAGCCCGTGGTTTTAAAAACAACCCATGGTATTTTAAAAGGTTAAAAAAAAACAAAAAAAAACAAAAGGAATACGTTTTACTTTTTATGTGGAGAACAGTTTAATAGAGGTTTTAAAAACAACCCATGGTAATAGCCCATGGTATTTTAACATCGTGACCGTGTCATATGAAAAGACATGACCTTTATATTTAATAAGTGGGGTGACATTAAAAATTTATCAAGTAATTAAGTATATAAAAAAGGGACCAATTTATTATTAAAAAAAGAAGTGAAACTGTTATTATTATAAGATAATAAAGTTATTTTGAAAAAGGGTATTAATATAATGAAATACATACATATATAGAGGGTAACAATATAAAGGAGTATTTCGTTTTAATAAAAGGGTATTCATGTTTTTAACAATCCAAATTAAGGGAGAATATTGGATATATATATATATATATATATATATATATATATATATATATAAGGGAGATAAAATAAGTTAAAAAAAATAAAAATAAAAGTAATTCCATACAAAGTTAAAAGAAGTGAAGAAAAAGAAAAAATATGGAATCCCTGACTAGGGAACAAAAATAATCAATCACAAGAGATATAGAACAATTAATTACAATAATTGAGCGATAGATTGAGGAGATAAAGAGAATGGATTTCTTCTTCCATTCTCTACGTCCATCATCACTTCTACAGAATGATGTTATCCACTGTACCGAGAAAGTGCAGCTAAAATATCAAGAGAATGACAAAATAGCCAAAATTCAGCAAAGCAAGGAAGTGTTTGGACACAAACATAAAAATCTTAAGGATATACATTACAAATAAATAATGGAAAAAGACAAAGAAATTTCTCATCTCAAGGACCACATCGAAAAATTACTAGCACAGGTGAAGAAGACTAAAGTCTCAAAGGAAGAACTCAAGCAGCATTTATCAAAACAAGAAGAGGAAAATTTACGTTTAAAGAACCTTAATAAAAAATTATTAGAACAAATCAAAGATCTAAAAGATGAAAAACTTAAAATTCAAAACACTAAAAATAAGGTTGATGAATAAAAAACCAAAGAAAATTTACCTCTAAGAAACCATAATCAAAGTCTCCTCAATCAAATTAAGAAACTTAAGGAGGATCTAAAAGCATTAAAAAATAAGTTCGAACAAGTCACTCAAGAAGAAGTATCGAAATCTCTAGTCACAACAGTTCAAGTTGAAAATAAGGGAACGAATACCGATCCAGTGAATATGACAAGTCAAGAAGACAAGTCAGTTGAAGAAAAAACACATGTAGATGTTGTAGTTCAGACAATGGACATCCCAAGTGAATGTTCCATCACCAATTCAACAACATCTTCACCTGAAGAAAATCTAGAAAATTTATATCGGCATCTGAATCACGAGAATAGACAAATCAACCAAGCTGTGTATCAGGACCATTCAAACCGTAGACAAAAAATTAATGTTTCAGAGAATAATGATGTAACATCAATCCAGTCTTATGCTAACAAGTCGTTACAAAATTCCAGTGATCAGAATATTATACAGAAGATTAATCTAGGATGGTCTAATCCCTTCTCAGTGCGACAATTATGTTTGTCACTAAGAATATCATATCAGCTTGTATCGATGAAGATAACTGTTCCAAGACAGAAAGACATTCGAAGCCGAAAAAGAGATCAAGCCTTTTATCATCGACAATCTTTGAGGACAAAGCTTTTTGAGGAAGGAGGCAATGTAACAAATAAAATATATATAAATAATGTAAAATAATGTAAACAATAATAATCGTAAATAATGATTAGTTAATTAGTAGTTAGGTTGAAGAGACATGTCTAAATGAGACATGACTCTTCATGAAGAGACACTTGATATATAAGCAAGCCTCTCATTCTCATTGTAACTTATACTTATTCATTTTATTTAATATAATATTTATATCCTAAATGGATATCTTGACATTCTAAGTCTTTTGGAGTAGTTAATCTATAGAAGGAGCTTTGTTCACTTCAGATGAAGTTTATTCTACACCACTTTATACATTGGAAATCGCAATGGGGGGAAAACCACAAGATGAGGATGATATGATTGAAAATTGGATTCAGAATCCACCTCCCAGTGCATCACCATTAGAAGACATAGTAAGAGAAACCCAAAACAACCCCTCAACGGATCTTTGTGTGGATGACCCCACTCCTCTCCATGTTAAAAATATAGAGTTCGGCCTAGAAAGAACACTAAAAATTGATCCATCCCTATCTACTTCTGAGGATAAGGAGCTATGCAGCATACTAAAATAACATTTAGATGCCTTCGCCTGGAATTATAAGGAGATGAAGGGAGTGCACCCTTCAGTATGTATTCATCATATATATATCAAGGAAGATTTCAAGCAAGTCAAGTAGCCTTAAAGGAGGATGAACCCAACACTTAAAGATATTGTTAAGGAAGAACTGCAAAAATTGCTTGATGCAAGATTCATCTGTCCCAATTCTGATAGTGAATGGGTCTCTCCTTTGGTGCCAGTGCCAAAGAAAAATGGTAAATGGAGAATATGTGTCGACTATCGGGAATTGAACAAAGCCACTAAAAAGGACCATTTTCCTTTACCTTTCATAGATCAAGTGTTAGACAGTCTGGCAGGGAAAAAGTGTTTATCCTTCCTAGATGGGTTTAGCGGGTAAAATCATATTCAAATCAACCCAGAAGAACAAGATAAGACAACTTTCACTTGTACTTGGGGTACCTTTGCATATCGGGTCCTTCGTTTTGGTTTGTGCAATGCTCCAGCTACTTTCCAAAGATTGGTATTGAGTATATTTTCTAAATTGGTTCATGATGCAGTAGAAATATACATGGATGATTTTACTCCTTATGGCTCTGACTTTCAGGAAGCTTTATCTACCCTAGGAAAAGTTCTAGATAATTGTATTGAGATGAACCTATCCCTCAGTCTAGAAAAATGAGAATTTTTTATGATTGAAGGGACCATGCTAGGTCATTCAATATCTCAACGAGGACTGTAGGTGGACCCCAACAAAATTGCCATCATCCAATGGGTCCCACCTCCTCAAAAGGTGAGAGATGTCAGAAGTTTCCTAGGCTTAGCTGGATATTACAGGAGATTCATTAAAGACTTTAGCAAGCTAGCCTCACCTTTGTTGACGTTGAGTTCATATGGTCAGACAACTATCAAGAAGCCCTAGATACCTTGAAGAGAAAGTTACTGACTACCCCAATTCTTAGAGGCCCAAACTGTGCCCTACCATTTCACATTCACACAGATGCCTCGAACAAACCAATAGGAGAAATCTTAGGACAAATTAATGGAAAGTTACCTTATGCCATATGCTTTATAAGCAAAAACTTGTCAAAGGTAGAGCTAAACTATACAGTGACCGAGAACGAACTCCTAGTTGTCATGCATTCCTTAAACAAATTCAAACATTATATCATAGGCTATCAAACCTTTGTGCACACTGATCATGATGCAGATAGATATTTAATTAAAAAACTAGATGTAAATTCTCACATTATTAGATGGTTTCTTTTACTGCAGCAGTTTGATTTGACCATTATTGATAAGCCTGGTCAAGAGAATGTTGTTGCTGACTTTTTTTCTAGAGTAAATTTTCCTACAGGTGAAGAAGGAATGGGGGATGACCAAATGCCAGATGTACACCTATTTTCTATATCACTACTCTCTCCATGGTTTAGTGATATAGCAAACTACTTGGTTTCAGCATAGTTCCCACCACACATATCCTCAAAAGAGAAGAGAAGGATAGTAAGGAAAAGATCCTCTTTAACCTGGATTGGAGGCAATCTCTTCAAACTTGGCCCAGATCAGATCTTGAGAATATGTCAGGGAGGAGGAAGTCTTTAACATCCTCTTGACCTATCATGATGGGCCTTATGGAGGTCATTTTGTAGCAAAAATAACCGCCTTCAAGATATTGCAAGCAGGCTACTACTAGCCCACTCTTCATCAAGACGTGAGGAGATACACAAGCGAGTGTGATCAGTGTCAGAGGATGGGGAAACCCACTCCAAAGGATGAAATGCCCATGCAACCCCAAGTGACCTTTGAACCATTTGAGAAGTGGGGCATGGAATTTGTGGGGCCTATCAACCCCCCTCCAAAGCAGAAGCAGTACATCATTGTGTACACTGACTACATGACAAAGTGGGCGAAGACAAAAGCAATCAAGGTAGTGACACAGGAAAAAGTAGCAGAGTTTTTGAGAGAAAACATATTCTACAAGTTCAGGTATCCTAGAGAGTTGGTCACAGGCCAAGGCAGTCAGTTCACTTCCAACCTGATTGAAGACATGCTCACACATCATAAGATGAAGCCCGGGACTTCCACCCCTTACACTCCAGAAGCCAATGGGCAAGTGGAGGTAACTAATAGAGCATTGGAAGGGATCTTAACCAAGGTAGTGAGCAGCCGCCGAAAAGACTGGGAAGATAGATTAGTTGAGGCCACTTGGGCCTACAACACAACATGGAAGACCACCACCAGATTCACACCCTATGAAGTGGTCTATAGGAAGAAGGATTTGATGTCAATAGAGTTTGAATTCAATACCCTAAGGATGGCAGCTCAGCTGGACCTAGACCTAGCCATGCACAGAAGGAGAGATTACTTCAGCTCAATGGATTAGATGAATATAGATTGCAAGCCCTTCTCCATACAGAGGTATTTTAGCTTCAGAGAAAGATATGGCATGATATAAATATCATGGAGAAGCAATTCTAGGAGCGAGATGGGCACTACTCTATGATTAAAGATACAAGGACTTCAAAGGCAAGTTGAGGGCAAGATGGCTGGGACCCTACACTATGGAGAAATGCAATGAAAATGGTTCAGTTCTGATGAGAACCATTAATGATGAAGCCATTACCATGCTTGACAATGGACATCGGTTGAAAGTCTATAAGAAACCCCTCTCAAAGCGAGTGTTTATTGAATATTTGAATAAAACAGTGATGGTAGTGGAGCATGTCTTAGCTTTCACTTCACCCACTCACTGAAGAAAAAAGAAAAATAAGGACTCAAGTGAAAACCTCCATGAGGTGCTTGTGTCCGATCATTGGGTTGGAAACCTCTTCAGAGGCGGCCTAGTGATGTCAAGAAAAAAGAAGAAAGGAAAAGAATAAGATCCCTTGGTGAAAACCTCCCTTGGAGGCACCTAGGGTACGCAATTAAGGTGAAAACCTCTCTGAGGTGCCCTAGTTGTCTTGAAAAAAAAAACAGAGAAAGAAGAATGAATTTTTATTGCATTGCAGGTTTGTAGGAGGACTACAGGGGGTAGAAGAAGGTGCCAAAAGGACCCAGACATTCATACCAGCATCCATCTCATCTTCTCCACACCTTCCTCCATCATTTTTGGCATCTCTTTCACCCTACTATACCTTTTTCTTCCAAAACTGTGTTTTCTATAGGAGGCTCCTGTAGGAATTACAGAGAGCCAAAAGTGTTAACAGGAGGTAGTTTGAGGGACAAGAAAAGCTTCATGAGAAACCTATGATCCCTCTTACCATATTCAAGCCTCTTTGACATCATTTCCAAGCCTGCATCACAATCCAAGCATCATTCTTTTTTTCCCCTATCCAAGAAAAAACACAGAAAAACAGTTTTTCAGTTTTGAAAAAAAAAAACAAAAATAAGAGGAAAAGGCACCATTAACCTTACCTGAAGCTTACCTACTATCCCTCCATCATTCATCTCCACCTCTCGCATCATTCTCGAGTGCAAAGCATAGGTAAATGCTGAAGTTTCAAGGGGAGAAGTAGCTATAGGAGCTCCTATAGGAATTCCTGTAGTAGCTGAGCTCATAGAAGTCCAACACCAACAGCAAGAGAGTGCACATCTATAGGTTGGAAAGGCACATATGGCTCAGCTCCAATAGAAGAAGAACCTACAAAAGCACACAATAGAAAATCATCAAGTAGAGACAGCATGCGTGAAGGAAAATGAAGGCATGCAACAGAGAAATCCACAACACCTCATAGTTGATGGCAGCAAATACACTCGGATCACAGGTAAGTAGCTAAGTCACTCCTATATCTACATTTGTGTAATTAGGAATCATATCAAGGCAACAAGATGGTTGAAATCAAAAGGTGGCCAGTTAACTTGGCTACCTTCATTTATTTGACTCCAGTTAACCGAGATGTCACCCACACGTGCGCACAGTCAACTCAAGCACAAGATGCCAAGGATAGGTAGTGGGAGGAAGAGTTAACTTCGGTGCAGTCATGAGGGGATGTTTACAAGGAGGGTCATGATGACCAAGTAGGTGGGGACCAACGGTCCTAATCGGGGCAACATACACCTTGCCAGCTCAGCACTCATAACCAAAAATAGCCATAAAAAGTAATGAGCACTCCTCCCTGCGCATTCTCACCACCTTTTCTTCAGTTTCTCCTGATAACTTAGCCACACAATAGTCTTCCTATGTCCCCATAGGCTCGTATTCACCATCCTCCATTAATTTCCTCCATATTCTTGCTCTCATCATTTTCTACAGGAGCACCTAAAGGAAATCTACAGGAGCACCTACAGGAAATCTACAAGAGGGACAACAGGCTTTACAAGAGGGGCAGTGAGTCATTTTGAAGGGAGGAAACATGATTTTTGGCATGAATTTTAGTATGAAGAGGTAGGGTTCATGAATGCCCTTTGTTGAATATTAAAATGTGAAATAATTGGTCTCAAATTGAAATGAAATGAGTCTTTGAGAAGGTAGAAATACATTAAAAAAAAAAAAAAAATGTTTTTTTTTAAACACAATCCTCTCTTTTTTTCTATTTCACTCAAAATCGTTTGTCTCCACCTCCGTATTTGCTTTTTTTCAAAAGAAGTACAGGAAGTATGATAGGGGGGTTTATGAGAATAGAGCCCACTAAATCCACTAGACTCCATGCACATCCTCAAGTGGTGGAAATATTTACAAGGGAAAATTGGATGAATTTTTGTGAGAAGTTTAGAGGGTTTGATGAGGAAAGTGCCCATGAATTTACTCTATCTCTAGTCCCTCACACAAAAATTCATGCTAATACAACCACTAGAAGCCTCTCCATTGAAATAACCCATAAATTCATGAGTAGGGTCACTACCCTTCCTCTTGGGCTACCTTGGAGTAAAGATGAGAAACCAATTGGCCAGCCTACCAAGAAGAAATTTTTCCAACATAATGAAACCCCTGTTGAAGACAAAAATGGAATTAGGAGGGCTATTATACCATATCCCTAGGATGAGGATAGCTACCAAGTGATCAAATAAATTTCTTGTGAGGGGAGGCACAACATTGTTTATGCATATCATTTCAAAATCCTCCAAGATTTGAGATATGGCATGAATACCCCAGCACATCAAAAGCTTAGTATCCCTTACTTTCTCCTTCAGTCCCTCATTGACTCCATCACCAAGGTACAAGCAGGAAATTCACAATAGCTAGCTCATCGTGGCCTAATCAAGATCCTACTAGAAGAAGCCCTCCATACCCTTACACTCCCTATAGCATGGGAAGTTTTCAGAAATATGAAAGATGAGGATGACATCAAGGCACTAACCTATGATGTCAGTCCTGCTATCAGTGAGGAGGGAGAACAACAAGGAGGAGAAGATGAAGCCAGTGGTGGCATAGCAGAGCAAGAGAGGGAGGAGGAAAGAAAAGAAATAGAGGAGGAGAGAGTTGAAGGGACAAATCAGGAGGAGGAAAAAGAGACAGAAGAGGGAGAAAAGGAGGCAGAGAGGGCAGAGCAAAGAGAAGAGTCCCCTAAAGCTTGGGAAAGAGAAGAAATAGCTGCCCTCACTACCCTCAGTACACCAATCAAGCAGAAGCAGAAGAGGAAAAGAAAAGCCTCCATGTATTTCATGGAAAGGAAGAGTACAAGAATTAAAACAGGCAAACCTTAGCCCCCATCAAAGACTCCCGTTACCATTAGAGCTTCACCATCTGCCAAGGTGAAAGAATCTCCTTCCAAGACACCCATAACCTATGAAAGGGGGACTCCAAGATCTTCTACATGGAAGGGAAAGGAAATACTACAGGACCCCAAACAAGACCTACAGGAGGCCTAGAAAGTCATACAAAAGACACTGTCCAAACTGCAGGAGACACAAAAGCTTAAGGGAAAGATAGGAGGATAGCGAGAGGTGAAAGAGGAAGCACAAGAGCTACAAGAACCTGACCCCCAACCTAATCTTGAATCCTATTATAGACTACTTGAGGGAGTCAAGATAATCCCACAAAAATTTTCAATTCCACTATTTTTTAAATTGGAGAAAGAGAGAGTGAGAACACATAGGTGGATGCAAATAGCCAAGTCCAAAGGAGTTGAGGATATTTTCCACATGGAAAACAAACTTAGGGAAATGGGCATGGAATTGAGTGCTCTCAGAGACAGAGAAGCCATTATGAGAAGCCACCTTGAAAATGAGAATGAATTACTAAGGAGGAAGCTACAGGAGAAAGAGGCTAATTTGGCATACATGGCCAGCTTATCCATGGAAGCATTACAATACAAAACACCAGCCAAATCCTATGGTCTCTATCTGAAGGATCAATGGCTTCAGTTCCAAATAAAAACTTTGGCACAAAGAGGCACAATGCCTTTCCAAGACTATCGGTAGTTCATGGATTTGTGTGACCAGAGCACCTCAGAGGATAAAGCAAAGATGGTAGAGTTCTACCTACACAACATGGCCCTCACATACATGAATGTGTGGGACCCTATTGCCAAGCTAGGGGATCTGCAATTAATGGCCATGGCCTCATGGATGAACCATGAATAATTGAGGGCAACATAAATGAAAAGATTGTTAATAAAATAACATAATGAACCAATGATGATAAGAGCTGAGCTATCAGATTCTATGGCACTCATCAACACACACAACCTGCTTGCCAATGACCCTCATATTGCCCCTCAATATCTAGCCAATCAAGAACAAGCCATTGCACACTTTGAAGATATGTTTAGACTACTTGTGGAGGACTGTGTGCATGCATGCATGAGAATATGGAATACCCTACCCCACAGTTTGTAGATCAGGGAATATCATTCCCCCATGAGGTTGAAGGAAGCATTAAAAAGAGTGCCAATGTACAAGTGCTCCATGCAAAGGCTGAAGTTCAAATGGATTGGCCTCAAACTGAGTCCTCCACTCATATTAGGCACGCTGGAAGGTAGAAGACAAGAACAGGAGGAGTAGTAGAAGGGCATAGACAGAAAGGTATGATTTTATGGGGAACATGAGTAGACCACATCAGAAGCCTGGAATGCTAGAGAGGCCACCAAGGCCATAAAAGATGAAGAGATTGATTGGGTTGCTCAGAGGATGAGCAACACCTTCAGTAGGGACGTGATGATGAGCCTCATAAATGTGTAATTATATGGGCTCATTTTACCTCCTAACCCAGTCAAATCAACAATTCTCTTAGCTTATTGTATGATTTTCTGATTATATTTATGCTTATAGGGTGAGTTGAGGTAGTTATTATGCCATGTGGTCTAACATGTATTTAATGTAGATTATTGATAGATTTCGAGGTCAAAGTCAAGGATCCAATGGTCAAATTGCAGCAATAACTTGAAGTAGAAAGAGGAGAGGACTTATAGGAGGGAATCCCCCTCATTTATTAATGCTCACTTCAAATTCCCCTTCATTTAGCTCAGGTTACAAGCAACTAAATCATGCACTAGAAGGCAGCCAAGCAAGTGGAAGATGATTGATAGTTATCTCGAGTTTTGGGAGACAGGCCTCCATAATTTTAAGGAAGATGTTGGTAGCTTCAGATGTATAAGTAGAGAGGCCCAGGGCCTCACTAGGGTGGGATTTTTTGCTTGTGTAAACTCTGCTCAAATTTCAAGCTTACTAGTTTATGACAATTCTATGTAATCTTGCTATTTTTTGATAATGATGATGGAATCCTTTTTGAGCTAGCACTGAGTTACCTCAGAGGGATAAAGCTCTTGGGTTAGGGCCCAATCCAAGCAGCCAAGCTTCTCTTTACCAGTATTTTTATGCTTTACTTCAGTTTGTAGATTAACTCGGTATTAGATGTATTTTTCTTATGGTTAAGAATAGGTTGCTTTTGATGATTTAGTAGCTTTCTTTCATTTATGCTTTCTATAACAGGTTAAGAAGTGATTAGAAAATATTCAAAAGGCTAGAAATAGTGCCTTGGCCTCTCTTCCTCCCTCTGGGACCATGATTTGAGGCAAAGACTCTCTTGCTGCCCTAAAAATATAGATTTTCCTCATTCCTAGGACTTCTAGTGTTTGCAGCTCTCTAGTAGGTTAATAGTCCAGTTTTGATTTTCTTTAGAACTTATTTATCATGTTCACTTCCTAATTTTCAATATTCCCTTTGCATACTTTCCTTTCTTATAGCAATTCCCAACATTTCCTTCTATACATCATAGTTTAGGTCATTTTAAAGCAAAACTATGTTTTTCCTAGGATGTAACCATTTAATTTGTTGCTTGATTTTCTTGGTTGACTGTCAGTTTCTATGCAGAAGATCTCATCCAGCAGTAGGCCAGATTATCAGTAATCACACCCCTCCATCTGATCTATGCCCTATAGGTCTCCCAAACCTCACCTCAACTCTGCCCTAGTTTCCTTCATTTTTCATAGAACTTCTTCCTCTCTCCTTGAGCAAACCCAATCATCTTTCTCTCTCCTGGTGACTCATGGTAGACCTTAGGCATCCTAACACCTTATCCCAACCTTCATCCACCTTTTCCACCCATTCTCACACCCTCAAAAGAGCTAAAATTTCTCTCGACCTCCTCCCGTAGTTTCCCTGTTTTCCTCCTGTAGTTTTCCTATGTCCTCCTATAGTTTTTCTTGTAGGTTTTCTTTTGAAGGCCAAGTGTGGGAAAGGCCTCCAGAAGGCCCCCTAAGACCTCCTAAGAACAATCCACACCATTCTACATCCTCCCAAACTCCAAAGCCGCCCTCTGACACCACTTGTTCGCTACCACACTCACACACAATAAAATAAATACATGTTAAATTCACATAAAAACACATAAAATCCCAAAAATATGTTTTGTCTTATTTACTTCCAGGAATAGCATGGTCAGATGTTGTTTACATCCTTGAGTAGGTAATGGCATTTCTTTCTTGGTTTTCATAGTGTTTTTGGCAAAATTAGGATTAGCTTGTTAATTAGGGTTTACTAGGTTTTTCTTTACATTCTAGTCTTTCTCCTTTCTGCAATTAGAGTAGCATTTGTAGAGTAATCTTTCTTTCCTTTAATCATAGATAGAGCTTCTTTTGTAATCTATAGAAGTTGGCTTGAGCTCTTAGTGATCTCGCGCTAGCTAACCAAGTGATGACCTATAGTGAGAACTAGTACTTGTGCATACTGCACCGACGCTTCCAAGTTTGTTACGAACTACCGGGTTCATGAAAGTAAAGTTGGCAGCCAAGGAGTTGCAGGATTCTTGCTACAATACTGGTGCTCACCACTTTTGGGTGATGATGAGCCTCATAAATGGGTAATTATATTGGCTCATATTACCTCCTAACCTAGTCAAATCAACCATTCTCTTAGCTTATTGTATGATTTTCTCATTATATTTATGCTTATAGGGTGAGTTGAGTTAGTTATTATGCCATGTGGTATAGCATGTATTTAATGCAGATTATTGATGGATTTCAAGGTCAAAGTCAAGGATCCAGTGGTGAAATTGTGGTAATAACTCGAAGTAGATAGAGGAGAGGACTTATAAGAGGGAATCCCCCTCATTTATTACTCCTCACTTCGAATTCCCCTTCATTTAGCTCGGAGAACAAGTAACCCAATCATGCACTAAAAGGTAGCCGAGCAAGTGGAAGATGATTGATAGTTATCTTGAGTTTTGGGAGCCAAGCCTCCCTGATTTTAAGGAAGTTGTTGGTAGCTTCAGATGTATAAGCAAAGAGGCCTAGGGCCTCACTAGGGTGGGATTTTTTTCTTGTGTAAACTCTGCTTAAAGTTCGAGCTTACTATTTTATGACAGTTCTATGTAATCTTGCTATTTTTTGATAATGACGATGGAATCCTTTTTGAGCTAGCATTGAGCTACCTCAGAACGCTAAAGCTCTTGGGTTAGGGCCCAATCCAAGCATCCAATCTTATCTTTACTTGCATTTGTATGTTTTACTTTAGTTTGTAGATTAACATGTTGTTAGATGTATTTTTCTTATGGTTAAGAATAGGTTGCTTTTGATGATTTATTAGCTTGCTTTTATTTATGTTTTTTGTAACAGGCTAATTAGTGATCAAAAAATATTCAAAAGGCTAGAAATAGTGCCTTGGCCTCTCTTCCTCCCTTTGGGACCATGAAAAGACTCTCTTGTTGCGCCAAAAACACAGATTTTTCTCATTCCTAGGACTTCTAGTGTTTGTAGCTCTTTAGTAGGTTGATAGTCCAGTTTTGTTTTGCTTTAGATATTCTTTATCTTCTTCACTTCCTAATTTTCAATAGTCCCTTTGCATACTTTCCTTTCTTACAACAATTCCCAAAATTTCCTTCTATACATCATAGTTTATGCCATTTTAATGAAAAACTCTATTTGTCCTAGGATGCACCCATTTCATATGTTGCTTGATTTTCTTGGTTGACTGTCAGTTTCTATGTAGTAGATATCTTCTAGAAGTAGGCTAGCTTACTAGAAATCACAACCCTCCATATGATCTATGCCCTATAGGTCTCCCAAACCTCACCTCAATTCTGCTCTAGTTTCCTTCATTTTTCATAGAAATTCTTCCTCTCTCCTTGAGAAAACCCAATCATCTTTCTCTCTTCTAGTGACTCATGGTAGACCTTAGGTGCCCTAGCACCTCATCCCAACCTTTTTACACCTTTTTCACCCACTCTCACACCCTCAAAATAGCGAAAATTTCTCTCGGCCTCCTCCTGTAGGCTTCGTGTAGTTTCCCTATTTTCCTCCCGTAGTTTTCCTGTGTCCTCCTGTAGTTTTTCCGGTAGGCTTTCTTTTGAAGGATGAGTGTGGGAAAAGCCTCCAGAAGGCCACCTAAGACCTCCTAGGACCCACCCACACCATCCTATCTCCTCCCAAGCTCCAAAACCACCCTCCAATGCCACTTGTTCGCTGCCACACTCACACACAATAAATTAGATGCATGTTAAATTCACATAACACACATAAAAATCCAAAAATATGTTTTTGCTTATTTACTTCTAGAAATAGAATGTTTAGATGTTGTTTACTTCCCTAAGTAGGTAATGGAATCTCTTTCATGGTTTTCATATTGTTTTTGGCAAACGTAGAATTAGCTTGTTAATTAGGGTTTACTAGGTTTTGCTTTACATTTGAGTCTTTCTCCTTTCTACAATTAGAATAGCATCTATAGAGTAATATTTCGTTCCTTTAATCATACATAGAGCTTCTTCTAAAATCTATAGAAGTTGGCTTAAGTTCCTAGTGATCTCGTGCCGGCTGACCAAGTGACAACCTCCAGTGAAAACTAGTAGTTGTGCATATAGCACCGATGCTTCCAAGTTTGTTACGAACTACCGGGTTGATAAAAGCAATGTTGGAAGCCTAGGAGTTGTAGCATTCTTGCTGCAATACTAGTGCTCACCAGTAGTGACCCATGGTATTGTATTTATGAGACCTATATAGAGGCTAGAGACTCCCCATTGAGAGATGTTAAGGAATATTGTATGAACAAGCATATGGCTTGTGGAGTGTTCTCCTTCCTTAAGGAGTGAATGTATGGTGTTTCCCTACCTAAAGGGTTTTGATTAATAAAGTGAAGAATTTCTATCTATATTCATATCTTATTATTTCATGGGTATAAATATATTTACCATATATTTTTTGGTTAGATGTATAACACGTGGTATCAAAGCACTTTATTGGGCAAAGTGGAGAATTTTTATTTTTATTTTTTGTAGACATTTTTTGGGGCGGAGAGTTTACAGATCATATCTGTATGTTCTAAGGAAATATCTAATTGTAGATCTGAGTTCTTTCTGAAAAAATACCCAATTTCAAAAAAAAAAATCGGGTGAATCAGAGTACAGATGAGGGAGATCTCGTTGATTTAAAATCAGCTCATTTTTCAGAAATTTTTGTGACAGTTGGATAACTGAAGCGTGAATCTGAAATTCCAGTACCTAGATCATAATTTGATAAAGATGTATAAATTTGATGCCTCTAATCCAGAAATATGGCTAGAACAAATGGAAAAACATTTCACTCTGAATCACATCATAGATGATGAAACTAAACTACGTGTGACATACCTTTACTTGGACCAAGAAAGACGGCAATGGTGGTAGGGGCATTATAAATTCTATACAAGGAAAATTACTTGGCAAATGTTCGCAAAATCCATTTGTGACCACTTTGACCCTAAATCTAATTTTTTGGGTCCTCTTACTAATCTCAGACAGATAGGCACACAACCTAGCAAAGATTTTATTTTTACAGGAAAGAAGGAAACCAAGAAACCTAAATGGTTATTTTCTACTCGTATCTCCTTATTGCAGGTTCATGGATGTATTCAGAAGGAGAATATTATTGTGTCTACAAATCCTAGCTGCAAGCATAATTTTATCAATGTTAATTTGGCAAAAAAATTGCGAGTTCCAGCAAAACACATTGAAAACACAGAGGTTGATGATGAGGATGTTCAAGTTTATAAAGATTTGAAGCTTTCTATGGATAAGTATGTGTTGCATTGTGATTTTTATACTTCAGATATGGATAACATGGATGTTGTTTTGGATATCCTTGGATGGAATCTATGGGTACTGTCAATATTAATGCGCAGAAGAAATTCCTGAAGCTCTGGTATAAAAAGAAGAAAATTACATTGCAGGATATTTCCATTAACACCTAAGCAGAGACTATGGAGGTAGAAGCACAATCTCTAATGACACTTACACATTAGATGATGAGACTTTGATGGTCAAAAATCAAACACAAACATCAAACCAGGTACAAGAAAAACAAGTAGTGTCCAAGGAGGTTGAAGCGGAAAAGATTACAGGTACTGATATATCAGATGAGGAATCAGTGGTTGAAGTAATATTGGAAGATAATAAACAATAGCAAGAACCACAAAATGTACCAAATACCAATCAGGCTCCATTAGGTGGTGAATTAAAGAAAGATACACCATTGATTAACACTTCAGCGTATCACCACCCACATCACCCCACAAGAAAACAACCAACAAGATGGCAACGAATTAGCCACAAGGGCAACAACCCCCGCATGACATATAGAGAGGAGAGACGATCCACCTACTACACATTAACACAGAAGAGCTGCTAGGGTCAACTTCCATCTCAAGCGAGCGAGGCACCAACTAGATTGAGGGTTCACCTTTCTCTTAGATGGCTATATGCACGTGCATGGTACCAAGTGGACTACTCTTTTGAGTAGATCTTATTATTTGTGTTCTTCGTATGTTTTCTAGGATGAAACACGTTAAGGGGGCAGAATATAGTATACCTAGGGGGGATAATATGGGGTACAGAGAGAAGTACCCAAGGGAATAATGTAATAATGCGATGGGTCATAGTAATAAATAAGGTAGTTAACCTGTATCATGTAAGAGACCACAAGTAGTTAGCAATGATGTAATAAGTCGATGGTATTAGATAGATGGTATTGAGGGAACCATGGTAATGACCCATGGTATTGTATGTATGAGGCCTCTATAAAGGTTAGAGACTCCCCATTGAGAGATGTCAAGGAATATTATATGAACATGCATATGGCTTATGGAGTGTTCTCCTTCCTTAAGGAGTGAATGTACGGTGTTGCCATACCTGAAGGGTTTTGATTAATAAAGTGAAGCATTTATATCTATATTAATATATTGTTATTTCTTGGGTATAAATATATTTACCATATATTTTATGGTCAGATATTAGGTATACTACATGTAGTGGTTCTGAAATTCATGGAAGAGAACATATTGTCCCTCTTTGGCTGCCCTTCCAAAATCATCATTGATAATGCCCAAGTCTTCAAGTCTAACAAGATCACTACTTTCTGCAAAAAACAAAATATCACTATTGGGCATTCCACCACATATTACCCTCAAGGTAATTTCTTGGCTAAATCCTCCAATACGATAGTGGTGAGAATATTGAAGAAAATCATTGCTGAAAATGAAACGAACTAGGATTCTCAGTTGAAATTTTCTTTATGGCACATCATGGTAACACGCAAGAGATCCGTTGGGTATCACCTTTTGAGTTGGTGTAAGGTAATCCTATTCTTTTCCCTATACAATTAGAAATGCTTGTAGAAAAGCTTCGACAAGAAGTTGAGGAGGAGCCAAGTGCACTAAGAAGGAGATTAAATCAATTGGTGGAACTTCAGGAGAGTAGAAAGAAGGTTGAGGCCAGATTATATGATTATCAACAAAAAATGAAGTTGTTGTTTGAGAAGAAAGCTAAGGATAGACCTCAGCAGCCAGGATATTTAGTTCTCAAGTGGGATGTCAGGTACGAAGAAAAGGGAAATCATGGGAAATTCGATCCATTATTGTTTGTTCCCTTCAGGATTGCGGAAGAAAGAGGGAACAATACCTTTCTGCTGGAAAATTTTGATGGTGAATTGCTAGAACTACCAGTAAATGTTCGGTTCCTTAAGTTTTATTTTCAAAATTAAAAGTGTCTGCTCCACACTCATTGTAAATATCTGGTGTGTTTACTGCAAACTATTGGGTTAAGTTTTTATTTAAATTTGAAAGAATTTTTGGCTTTCTAGAAGTGTCTTTTGTTATATAAATGACTCCATGCCCAGAGGAGTATTTTGTAGTGTGCAAGTTCTCAGCAGCTTGTTGGTGAGGCACTATCCGTAGATGGAGGCAATGTTGTATTCACATCTCACTTAGTGTCTTGATGAGGGCCGGAGGTCACAGATGCAGGATAGCGTGGAAGAAAAGTCCATTTTCAGAGTCATGGAAGTCACCTGAGCTTGGTGGAACTTTCACCATTGTAGGGTGCTCGAAAAGAGCTTTTCGGTCGTATCATGAAATCCAGAAAAGGGTCCCTAGATCAAAAGTTACACTCAGTAGAACTATCCCTTTGAAAAATGCCCTGAAAGCATGAAAAGGGTAAAAATGGCTACGTGTTCAAATAAAATCGTAATCAGGCCTCGAGGAATTATCGCATTGCATGAAGACAAAGATATCGTCCTATCAACAGGTCTGAAGACACAGATCGATATCGCCATTGGCAGATAGCCACACACGTCCATATCACAATCAGTGAAGCCCAATGGGTCCTCCCTTAAGGATTATCGGTAGAGGCGAGGGCCGATTGCGATATATAGATTAAAGTTGCTTGGGGAGGCGGGTTTCAAAAATACAAATAAAAACACTGTAAAACAAGGCTTGGGCCACTCCTTCTCTCTCTTCATGTTGCATTCCATCAACAATATCACAACCTCCTCCATCGGCGAAACAAAGGGCTTTGGTTTAATACTTATCGGCGGTACCAGGGGTTGATTTTGATTTGAAATATCTCATATCACAATCGACCTTCACAATATACCAAATATTAAAAGCGGCAACACAATAGAGAAGCACCAATTGTGATATGAGGTCCCATATGCAATAAATTATAAACTACAACCTATCACAATTTTGGGTACGAGAAATTAGTCAATAGGAGGATTTATTATTATGTAAAGAAAATCCCCTCATGTGTTTATTTGAAACCTCAAGCACTTTATAGATGGGTCCTTGGTCTCCGCTTGTGGTCTAATGTAGAAATTCATAAAAGGGGCTATCAAAGGGGGCCTAAGACTTAAATAAGAAATCCTTGCTGATTCACTTGTTTTAAATGAATTGATCGAACACCATAATGTCTTGATAAACACTAAACAAAGATTTGACAGATTGATGGATTGGAAGGTGGACGTTTTATGAGGAATAGGGGTGATTTTAAAGAAATACGGCCTACAATAGGGTCAGTGGCAAGATTAGCTTAAACCTGAAGTGACGATGGCAACCCACTTTCACATCAACCAAATTAAATCACCCATTGCAGCATGACGTGGCCATCACAAGAGTCCTTTGCAATAAAGGAATTTTTGGCATTATGACACAGGTGTTTTCCTTGATGGAAACTCACATAGGTGATATATCACTGTTCAGTAGGTTAACAACAAAGAGTTACAAATTAGACTTCACAGAATGAAGAAAGAGAGGTATACGTAGGTTCACCATTGACCAAGCCGCATATACACGCGAGTTAATTGTATACAAGTCGCGTATACGTACACATGCACTTTCACGAAAGGAAAGGCATGTATACCTTGGAAAACTAAACTTTTTGTCCGAAGTATTTGGTCCATGGTATTTTGATCCATGGTATTGGTCCAAGGTATTTGGTCCGAGGTGTTGACCCTAGGTATTTGGTCCAAGGTATTGGTCCTAAATGGTTTTGGTCCATGGCATTGAGAAAGTCCTAAAACTATAAAAGGAGGAGAAGATCATTTGGCGAGGGTGTGCAAGTATCGAATATCTGATGAAGTGTGAGATCTAGTATGCAAGTTATTGTGTTATGGTGCATAGCTGAATCTGAACAAAGGATGAACCTTAACTAATGACGAGGAATTAGATCTAATGATGAATCAGAATCTTAATGTGTAAAATATACTATATTTTGTGTTGATGCTCATGTATATTCTAGATGTGAACATTGACGCATATATTATTATGTAAATGATATGATTTGGGTTTAACTAAACTCTGGAATAGTTGCAAAACTTTGAATTTATATTTGCAGATGTATATGCTGGTTGGATTTGAGTAAAGCACGTGTACAGACAGGTTCGACACATGGAAGTAGCGTATACCTTATAAAATATGTTTTAGTTGCCTCTGTTTTTTGTTGCAGTGTTCTGCATTCTGGCTTGGGTTCTAGTTACTGTATTCTAGTTATAGCATTCTGAAAGATCAGATTGAAGGGTTGTCAAAGTGATTGATTGATTCGGTTGTGTTTGGCTCAAAGGAGATTGGTTGATGTAGATATATTTGATGATTGAATGATGTTGTTGATGGATCTAGTCTGAAAATTTATGAAACGTGGTCCCTGAAAGAAAAGAGAAGGTTGTAGCCTTCTGTAGGTCGGCACGTATGTACTAGTAAACATATCATCTAGTACAAGAGCTAGGGGGTTGTAGCTCCCTTCCAGTAGAAGCTGGAGAATGAGAGAAGGTTGTAGCCTTCTGTAGGTAGAAGCCTGCATACTGGTATAAGGATGCACGAGTACAAAAGTTGTAAACATAATTTTCTTATTATTAAAAGAAGACAGAGACGATTGCAGTAGGTGGTTTTCACCCACATTGGGTTTCCACCTTATATCTTGGTGTTTATGTGTGTTGATTATGTGTGATGCTTTATTCTTCTTTTACTGTATTGTCTAATGAATTCTTGATATACTGATGAAAGTTCACTACATGATTATTTGGGTAAATCAAAAGATCTTTGCATTTGCGCTGGTTTCATTAAACATAGTTGTGTATACACGCTAGTTCACTAAGTTGAAGTAGCGCATACAAATCAGTTTTGAAAAATTAAATTATTAATCAGATAATATTGATTCATCCCCCCTATTATTATTATTTCCAACAATTGGTATCAGAGCAGGTCCTTCAGAAGAATCTTGATCGCTTGAAGGAAGATCCATCATCATGAGTATTCAAGAAAGCGGGGGATCCATCAGCCTGCCAATCTTTGATGGAAGAAACTTTGTTTATTGGAAGGCAAGAATGACAACCTATCTCCAATCTCTTTGAACAAATGTCTGGGAAATCGTGGAAGGAGGATATACATTTCCATTAGCAATTCCTACAAATACGGAAGGTAAAAAGCAATATGAAACTAATGCCAAGGTTGTCAATACACTGTTGGGAATTCTGTCACAATCAAAGTTTTTCAAATTTTAGCAACTGAAATCCGCCAAAGAAATATGGGACAAAATCATTCTAAGCTACGAAGGAGACTCTCACGTAAAACGTGCTAAACTACAAACTCTCATAATTCAATATGAAACTCTCAAGATGCACAATGATGAAAGTGTAGCTAGACACTTCTTATGTATAGATGAGATTGTTAATTGCATGAAGAATCTAGGTGAAGAGATAAAGGAAGTTACTTTAGTTGAAAAAGTTTTAAGATTCTTGTCTACTAAGTTTGAATCAAAAGTATCTACCGTAGAAGAAAATCAACATCTACAAACTATTACTATGACACAACTGCACAGAATCTTAACTGCCTTTGATATGAGAAAAGGAGGTCCATTAGACATGAGATAAGATGAATTTAAAGCTTCATCAAAAGGAAAATAAGAACTCAATGAATTAGGACAGCATTCAAAAGAAGAATAGGAAGTAAACTTTGTCAAAAATCTTCAACAGGGTTCGGAAGATTTAGAGGTAAACTACCTTTCAAATGTTTTTCTTGTGGAAGAGTCGGTCATTATGCTGCCAAATGTCATCATGAAGATAAATTTGATAAAGGGAAGGAATCTAGAAAATGGAATAGAAAACAAAGTGTAAGTAAGAAGATCTACTATACTCATGAAGATAGTGATGGTTTATCAATTAGTGATGAAGATGAAAATAGTAATGACTATAGACTTCTAATGGCTTATGAAGATGATGATTTCTTGGCTGCTTTAGATGAAGATGACCTTTAAGAAGAAATCTCTAAACTCAAAATATTTTTAGAAGAAAACAATATGATTATAGATACTTCGACATTCCAACTTGCTGAAAGAGTAAAACACAATGAAAAACTAGAATGTGAAATTGTGGGTCTAAGAAAGGGTATTGAGAAAACAAAAGCTCTCAATCTTAGATTTGCTAAAGGATCAGAAACCTTAAATTAAATTATAAAAGTGCATCTTTCTCCTCTGATAAAGATAGGTCTTGGATATACTGAAGAATCATCTCTAGCACGGAAGCTATCAACCTCCACTAAAAGCTATCTTGAAGCAACAAAGAGCAGTGAACAATTTGACAAGCGTCAGTAAAGGCATAAAGAAGATCACCATGTAAATCAGCCTCAATTTACTTCAAGGATGAACAGAAGCCACAACCAACCTCAGGTAAATCATACTCAATTGGCTTCAAGGATGAATATGAATAGAAACTACAATCACCAAGTCAGTAGATTCGATAATCGTAGGAACTTCTTTAGTGGCCAATGTTTTTCATGTCATAACTTTGGACACAAAGTTTCTCAATGTGTTGCTTACAAGACCATCATGACTAGAGAAGCATGAAATCAAAGGAATGTGATAGGGATCATGAAAAGGTCCTACAATAACTTTTCTCTTCTTGAAAATGAAATAGAATGCTCTATCTGCAACAACTTCAGTCATGAAGAACCTGAATGCAGGAGTAAATTTCAGAAAATATATCAAAGGAGAAAACTCCATTAATACCCAAAATATGGAGAAAGAAAGAACCACAAACAAGAAGATGTGGCATAGCCTTATATGTAGAAGGACAAGAAAATCAGTGGTACATCGACAGTGGATGCTCAAAACACATGATGACAAAGAAAAAGATCACTCATATAATGCCTTAGAAAAGGAAAATAAGGTCTCATTTGGAAATGACACTCCTACTGTCATAAAAGGTAAAGGCTATGTTTTCTTAAAAGAAGAGGTTAAAGCTAGGAATGTTATGTATGTTGATTTTATAAGGCATAACCTGTTGAGTGTCAGTCAAATGTGTGATCAAGGAAATGGAGTATTATTTCGATCAAACATATGTGTTGTTCGTGAGCTTGATACAGGATAAACTATGATCAAAGGTATAAGAACTCCAAACAAATTATACATACTCAAGGGAGGACAACAAGAGTGCTATCTAAGCAAAAATTATGAACACTGGCTATGGCACAGAATTTTGGGCCATCTAAGTTTTTCTCAAATAAGAAAAGCATGTAGATAGAGGTTATTCGTGATATTCCTGATATCAGCATTCCTAAAAATACAATATGCAAATCATGTCAATTCGGTAACCAAACCAGATCACACTTCCCTGAAAAGGAAGGATCAACTAGTAAGCCTCTTGAACTTGTTCATACTGATTTATGTGGACCATCAAGGAAAAATTCATCTCGTGGAGAAGAATACTTTATATTGTTCATTGATGATTTTTCTAGAATGTTTTGTTCAGGTCTTCTAAAGCATAAAGATGCAGCATTTGAAAATTTCAAAGTCTTCAAAGCTTTGGTTGAAAATGAATCAGATTGCAAAATCAAATGCCTCAGATCTGGTCAAGGAGGGGAATTTACCTTAGATGAATTATTTTATTTTTGTGAACAACATGGAATAAAAAGGAAATTCTCCATCACGAGGACTCCTCGGCAAAATGGAGTGGTAGAAAGGATGAATAGAATTGTTCAACAAATGGCAAGTGCTACGGTAGATGAGTCTGGAACTCTTGCAACCTTCTGGGGTAAGGTTGCATTCATTGTCGTCACTATTCTCAACCAAGCAAATGTTCGGGTAAACAACACTCAAACTCCACATGAACTTTGGTATGGTAAGACTCCTACTGTAAAATACTTCAAAGTTTTCGGAAGTAAATGTTACATCAAAAGGATTGATCAAAAACTTGGTAAGTTTGAACCCAAAGCAGATGAAGGTATTCTTCTTGGTTACTCTTCCCAAAGTAAAGGATAAATGTTATAATAAAAAAACTTGGGAAAATTATTGAAAGTATTGATGTTGTGGTTGATGAAGCATGCAAAAATCCAAAACAGATAAAAACCGAAGATTATGAAGAAGATGTGGATTATCTTCCCACATCAAATCACTCTAATTCTGAAGAAGAAACCAATGAAGCACCAGAAGAAGAGATAATGGTAAAATAAAAGACTTCGTCCAGGTATGTTCAGGAAAATCATCTAGAAACTCAAATTTTGGGATAGAAAGAGGCAAGTGTGAAGACAAGATGAACTATTACATAAGCTTCAAGCTATCTAGCATTACTATCTTCCTCCGAACCTCAAAATTTAATGCAAAGATGAATGTTGGGTCAAGGCCATGAATGAAGAACTTGAGAAAATTGAAAAGAATAATACTTGGGAATTATTTTGTAGACCTCATGATAAGAATATCATAGGAACTAAGAGGATATTCAAAAACATGCTAAATGAAAATGGATAAGTTGTTAGAAACAAGGCCAAACTTGTTTGTAAAGGATATGCTCAACAAGAAGGTATAGGTTTTAAAGAAACTTTTGCACCTATTGCTAGACTTGAAGCGATAAGAATGTTTCTTGCTCTTTCTAGTTTTCAAAAATTCAAAGTATACCAAATGGATGTAAAATCTTCCTTTCTTAATGGAGATTTAGAAGAAGAAGTCTATATTGAGAAACCAGTTGGATTCATTATTGGAAATGATGCAAAACTTGTATGCAGACTCAGAAAGGCTCTCTATGGTCTAAAACAAGCTCCAAGCGCCTGGTATTACCATCTTAACAATATCTCCACCAACAAGGCTTTGCAAAGGGATCAACTGATAGTAATCTATATACAAAGATTGACAATAATATATTGCTAATAATTGTTGTTTATGTTGATGATATCATTTTTGGTAGCAATGAAGAATCCATGAGTCAGAATTTTGCTTCAGTAATGAAGAAGCTATTTTAAATGTCCCTGCTGGGTGAGCTTACATATTTTCTTGGTCTACAAGTTCAACAAAATAAAGATGGTATTTTTATGTCACAAACCAAATATTTTAAATATATCTTGAAAAAGTACGTCATGGAAGATTCTAAACCAGTATGTACCCCAATGGTAATAGGGTGCAGTCTCGGCTCAAATGATGAATTAGTAGTAGTACATCAACCAACTTACAGATCCATGATTGGTAGTTTTCTTTATCTAATAGGTACCCGACCGAACATCATGCATGCAGTAGGAATAGTTGGAAGATTCCAAGCAAATCCAAAGGAATCACAGCTTCAGGCAGTCATAAGGATTTTCAAATATCTTCAAGGAAGACAGAGATTTGGTTTATGGTATTGTAGAGATACAGATCTTACACTTCATGCATATACAAATGCAGACTGGGCAGGAAGCGTTGATGACAAAAAAAACACCAATGGTGGTGCATTCCATATGGGCTCTAGGTTAGTGTCTTGGTTCAGCAAGAAACAAAGTTCAATTGCATTATCCACAACTGAAGCAGGATATGTGGTTGTTGCATCTTGCTGCACACAAATAATTTGGATGATGCAAACATTGCAAGACATTCAGATCACATGTACTCCACCCACCTCCATTTTATGTGATAATACAAGTGCCATTAGTATTTCAAAGAATTGAGTCATGGATTCCAAGACCAAGCAAATACCCATCAAATATCATTTTCTATGTGAACAAGTGCTTAAAAAAAAGGTCAAATTGGAGTATGTTCCCTCCAAAGAACAGGTTGCTAATATATTCACTAATAAAACCACTGCCCAGAGAGACATTTGAATATCTGATACAGAAGCTGGGAGTAGTTGTTACATCGTCCTACTATTAAATCCTATCTTCTTCAAAGGAAGGTGGCTATACACGAGTTTCATGAAGCGTAGTCGTGTATATACACTGGTTTCTATGGGTACAGTCACGTATATGTGGGTTTGAGGAAAAGTAGTGGCTCAGACTCGGGAAAAAGGGGTCAGATATGGTTCAGCAAATTATCTGCTCTGCTTAATGATGGTTACAGTCTGTTGATGACATGTGGAAATATGTTGGCTCTCATAAGTTATTGATTACTTGATTGATAACTCTTCTGATATATGAAATGATCAGATCTGATAGTGAACATCTGCCACCAGTTCAGGGGGAGCATATGCTTCTATTAATGCATTGTTCACATTATCTTAGAAGATCTCGGTGCAGATTTTGTTTCAGGTAGAACAGGTTGAGGGGGAGAACATGGTTGCTGGTATGGATGTTGATTGAAAGATGTTGCTGATGATAGTTGTTTATGACTATCATGGTCTTGTTTAAGATATTTTTGTCTCTATTATATATGGCATGTATATCTTTTTATGTAACGGTCATGAAAAAGACCTAATTTGTAACCCCACTATGCATGGGATGGATGATGTAATGTTTCTTGTTTTGACACATATAAACAATTGATATATCCCCACTTGATTGGTTGGATGAGTCAAATTTTGGTATATCCCCACTTGGTTAGGAGATGAATGTATGTATGAGTCATTGGTGACAGGACGGTCATTTGTGATGCATGTATAGAGTCATGTTCTTCTTTTAGAACATCATTTTGTAGACCTCTCTTGTGCTCAGGGGGAGCATGGACTTGATCATGGGATTCAACACACTTCAGCATATCAGAGAATTCAACATGCACTTAGGGGGAGCACGACCCTTTGCCCTTAATGTCAAAGGGGGAGAGTGGCTTGGTGTGGGTGTTGCCATCAAGTCCAAAGGGGGAGATTGTTGGCATTATGACACAAGTGTTTTCCTTGAAGGCAACTCACTTAGATGACAGATCACAGTTCAACAAGTTAACAGCACAGAGTTACAGCTCAGACTTCATAGAATGAAGAAGGAGAGGTATACATAGGTTCACCATTGGCCAAGCCGTGTATACACGTGAGTTAACTATATACAAGTCGCGTATACATACACATGAACTTTCACGGAAGGAAAGGCGTGTATACGTTGGAAAACTAAATTTTTGGTCTGAAGTATTTGGTCCATGGTATTTTGATCCATGGTATTGGTCCAAGGTATTGGTCCTAAATGGTTTTGTTCCATGGTATTGAGAAAGGCCTAAAACTATAAAAGGAGGAGAAGATCATTAGGCCAAGGTGTGCAAGTATCGAATATCTCATGAAGTGTGAGATCTAGTATGCAGGTTATTGGATTATGGTGCATAGCTAGATCTGAACAAAGGATGAACATTAGCTAATGATGAGGAATCAGATCTAATGATGAATAGGGATCTTAAGGTGTAAAATGTACTATCTTTTGTGTTGACGTTCATGTATATTCTAGATCTGAACACTATCGCATATATTATTCTATAAATGATACAACTTAGGTTTAACAAAAGTGTCGAATAGCTGCAAAACTCTGAATTTATATTTGCAGATGTATACGCTAGTTGGCGTTGAGTAAAGCACGTGTACACGTAGGTTCAACACATGGAAGTAGAGTATACCTTATAAAATATGTTTTAGTTGCCTCTGTTTGTTGTTGTAGTGTTCTGGGTTCTGGTTACTGTATTTTACTTATAGCATTCTGAAAGATCAGATTGAAGGGTTGTCAAAGTGATTGATTGATTCGGTTGTGGTTGGCTCAAAGGAGATTGGTTGATGCAGATATATTTTATGATTGAATGATGTTATTGATGGATCCTATCTGAAAATTTATGAAACGTGATCCCTGGAATAATAGAGAAGGTTGTAGCCTTCTGTAGGCCGGCACCTACGTACTAGTTAGCATATTAGCTAGTACAAGAGCTAGGGGGTTATAGCTCCCTTCCAGTAGAAGTTTAAGAACGAGAGAAGGTTGTAGCCTTCTACATGTAGGAGCCTGCGTACTGGTATAAGGTTGCACTAGTACAAAAGTCGTAAACAAAATTCTCTTATTATTAAAAGAAGACAAAGATGATTGCAGCAGGTGGTTTTCACCCACATTAGGTTTCCACCTTATATCTTGGTATTTATATGTGTTGCTTATGTTTGATGCTTTATTCTTCTTTTACTGCACTATCTAATGAATTCCTGATATACTGATTAAAGTTCACTACATGATAATTTGGGTAAATCAAAATATCTCTGCATATACGCTGGTTTCATTAAGCATAGTTACATATACACGCTAGTTCACTGAGCTAAAGTAGCGTATACAAATCATTTTTGAAAAATTAAATTATTGATCTGATAATACTGATTCTCCCCCCCTCTCAATATTATTTCCAACATGAATGTTTGACACCTTCTCCTTCTCATTGGGATCCTTCTCTTTGCTCATTTACTCCAAGATTTTCAAATCGTGTTTAAGAGTTCGAAGAGGCAGCAAAACTTGAGATGACACCCTTCCACGACTGAGAAGGGAATCTAATCTGACAATAGAATCCCTATGCCCATGAATTCTCTTGTAATAATCATTAATGTCTTGATCCTCCCTTTCTTATAAATAAGAGGTCTTGATATTGTAAAAGGGTTCGAAAATTGGGAGAGAAGAAAGTCAATTCTGTAACTTCTGTGAGCGGTTATAGATCTTCAGAATACCACAGATTGATGATGATTCCTCCTTTTGAAATTTGCAACTTGTTTGTCATGTAAAACTACTTGAGTGTTTTTTCTTGAGTCCTCCTATTCATGCACCAATCAGCACAGTAATGTCTTCAAATTCTCCTCCATATTCATTTGTATTTCTTTAAATGATCATGTGTTTGTGAGGATTCGAAATTACATTTGCAGCATTGTATGATGTGAAGTTGTCTTTCTTCTATTGTGTACTCAACACTCCTTTTTTAACTCAGAAAGTAGATCAGCTTTATGGTTCCAGGCCTCATGCTATGTGTATGGATTTCTTGGTATTGTAAGCTCCGTAATTCTGAGTTCTGTTCCTCACTTTGTCTATTATCATTTACTTTAAAACAATTTTATTAAATTGTGAAGTTATGAAGCGTAAGGCCTTCATTGTCTTGTTTTATTTTTTAAATCTACTTCTGTGTATCAAGGCTTATATCATTGGCTTACATATTTGGGAAGAAGAACCAGTCTCTCGTGTTAATGTTTGAAACATGAGTGATGTCTCTTGTTATACAAAAGTCGTCTGAGACATACCGATCTAGATGACCCTAGGCACTGGTCTTCTCAACAATCCAAGGCTGTCTCTAGGGGGCTTTCTCTGTATTATGCTACATTTGTGCTGCATATGCAGGTTTTAGACACAGCAGAACCAAATGTTATTTTCGAACGTCGAACATGGGTTTGCATTCCTTTAGAAAAGAGAAACGATTTCGAGACTCAAAGCAAAGAGTGTATCATTGTTGGATATCAAGATGGTGTAAATGGATATAGACTGCTAGATATTTCAATACAAAAAGGTATTCATTTGGAGAAGTGTCTTCGTTGACAAAAATATCATGCATACATGTAAGAAACAACATGCATAAATTTTTGTGATTCCTCATATAGAAAATGATGCATCCTATCATTTAGATCATATTTCAAATCTATGTTCCAAAGTTGATTCAAAATATCTTGAGTATGAGTATGAAGATTCTAATTTTGAACCACTTCTAACATAGAATTGGAACCCTCATAAGTGATATCTTGGATGATCCTACTACAATATCTCAATTTGAAGAAGAACCTCATGCATTTAAAATTACAAAATTGATTATGTCCATGCATTGCCACATGGTTCTAGCATCAAAACTCTAAACTTATGAGGAAAGGGAAGAAGCTATGGATGAGGGGATAAAATCCCTCATTAAAAATCAAAATTGGGACTTAGTTTGAGTTCCGTCATATTGTAAGCTTGTTAAATGCAAGTGGGACTACATAAAAATAAACAAGTGGATGGAATTTTGAGGAGATACAAAGCATTGTTGGTGGCCAAAGGCTTTCAATAGGCTCGTGGCATAAATTATGATGAATTCTTTGCTCTTGTTTCCAATAGGATTCTATTTGGTTAAATCTTTCCATTGCAGCAACAATATAGTGGGAGTTTCACCACATTGATGTGATGAATTCATTTCTTCACGATGATCTCAAAGAGGAAACTTACATGGAGTGATCACAAGGGTATGTAAATAATTCATCTCTAGTTTCTTGACTCATAAAGTAGGCACCAAGGGAATGGTATGCTAAAGTGGATTCCTACTTTACTCTCTTAATATTTAATTTGATGTAAATCTAATCCAAATGTTTATATGCTAAAAATATGTAATATTTTGTTGCTCATAGTGATATATGTAGATGATCTACTAATCACAGGTAGTCCAACCTTAACTATTGCTACAATCAAAACCACATTGTATGATAGGTTCTCCATAATAGATATGGGCCTATTACACTTATTCAATGGACTAGAAATTAACTAGAATTATTCAAGGATAAAAATTTCTTAGTGCAACTATGCAAGGGATCTCTTAGTCCATTTTCACATTACCAATTGCTACAACTTTCTTATTGGGGGTACACCTTAGGGATCGAAATGATACATTGTTGGTTGATCACAACATGTAAAAATAGCTTGTTAAGAGTCTCATGTATATCACTCATTCTCATCCAGATATCTCATATGTAGTAGGAGCAGTCTATAGATACATGCAAGAGCCACCTCAGTTGAATTGGAAAGCTACCAGGGACATAATTAGATATTTCTAGGGAATCATCATCTATGGGATTCATTATCCAACGAGATTTACTTTATATCTAAATGAGTACACTACTTGAGATTAGGATGGTGATAACATGGACCATAATTCCACCTTAGGATATGTTTTCAATTTGGGTTTCGACCCCATTTGTTGGTCCAACAAAAATAATTTTTTTATTGCTTTATCATTTCTAGAGGCTGAATACAGAGGTGCAGTGTACATTTCCATTTAGGTCATTTAGTCGTAGAAATTCCTCATTGACCTTGGTATCATATTCCATTGTCCAACTATTATCTCATGCAATATTCAAAGCACACTAAGTGTTTGCAAAGGTACAATGCAACAACAAAGAAAAAAACACATTGGGATCCACATGCCCTACACCTAAGAATTTTTATATGTTGGGATTATAAACTTGTAGTATTGTCCAACTTTTGAACAAAATACCAAAAGCTTCACGAATAAGAATTTCATTGAATAGAAGTTTCACTTTCTATGAAACTACCTTGAGGTGAAGGACACAATTGCCCAACAATTTTATTGCTTTTTCAATATTGTATTTTGAGAATGAAGGGGATGGGGGGGAGGGGTTAAGGGTGGTTCCCATGTGGTTTTCCCTCTTTCCTTTTATTATAATTGTTCTATGTTATTTACCTTCATTGTAAAATGGGTACCTTACATGGTTTCTTGGTGAGATCCATTCATTTTTTCTTCAAGAAGGGATAGGGCTTGGAGGGGAGAGCTATTAGAGATAGCATATGCTAAATTTCACTATCTCCACTTGCATGAGATAGTTAACTAATGACTATATGGCTAGTTAACTAGGACTAGATGCTAGTTTTATTTAGTGCAGGTTCACCTTTCTAGATCTACTATTAGACTCACTACTATAGTAATTCAGCCATGTAAAATATATTTCATTGAATCGTATTCTCTCATAAATTTGTTTTATGTGCATGAATAGAATTCATTAGTTTTTCTCTTTATTATTTTTCTTTCTTCTCTCATTCGAACTTCTTGTTCATTGTTTCCCACTTCTCAATTTCACAATTTTGAATGCATCAATTGATTCGAAGATCTAAAATTTCTGTAAAGCACTCAAACTTTGTAGATTAAAGAACTTACACTTATGATTTTCAAAAATATCTACTAGATTTTAAGCACAATTGACTGGAAAAAATGCCCATTTATTAGTTAGACTAATTTAAAACAATTTATTTAATTAATATATGATTATGTACATCATTAAAATGAATTTGAAAGTTGTATCTAAAATATGAAACTAAAGTATATACAAAATTTTGAATTAGAAATCTATTTTGATGTAGTTATTTGAAATATGCACATTGACTAAAAAAATATACATTTCCTTTGATAAAATAAATATTGAATAAAATAATAATAAAATAAACAACAATATGAACCCGAACAATTTGTTTGATTAGTACATAATATATGAATTTGATTAAAATAGAATAGATGTTTTTTTTGTTTAAAGTATCCACTTTGGTGTACATATTTACCCACTATATATTAACAAAATCAATTTGAATTATACCATTGAACATTTACTTAATTAATTATTAGTATCATTCTAGTAGTATTTAAAGTAAAAAGTAAAAAATAAAAAATAAAATAAATTTTTGTGATCCATAATGAATTTAGAGATCACATAAGAGAAATTTTTAGCCAAGGCTTTTTCACTGAACAAGTGCAATTCACCATTAGACCACATGAAGGGGCAGAGCATGGCAAATGATTAAATAGAGAGCAAAATAGAAAGTAATGTAGAAAGCATAATTTCAAGTGAACAATAATATTTCAATTATGATATTAATTTACTAATATATTAACAACTAATGATACTTTTTGAAAGATAATATTTAAATTATGATATTAATTTATTATTTTATTAAATGGCCATATGAGATATATGTGTTGTGTTGATCTTGCTCAATTTGATTAAGCTTCAGATCTTATATTGTGTTTTAGTATATAACATAAGATTAACTGTAGAAATTTCTATATATTTATCTATTAATTATTTAATTCACTATTAAAACCACTAAAATAATACCAAAAAGTCATTGAGCCGACCCAACATGATCAAGTTAGACATTGCCCTAAAATATATATTAAATACATAAAACGTTCATCCACAAATCCCACAAATTCAACGATTGGATTTTCATTAACCGGACGATTTGATTTTCATTAACCCGACGATTTTCTTCCGTATTCCATAGATTCAGGGATTTCTAACTGCTGAGTTATATTCAATGATCCTACGGTTTTTCTCGTTTATCCGTAAGATTGGATTGGCCATTCTGCAGAGTACCCCGTTACTCCGCAGGTTTGGATGGGGAAATATGGAGATTATTTCTGCGCCTGATGTAGAAGAGAATAAAAGAGTTAAAGAAATAGTCGATAAAGTACAATTGGCTGTGGAAAATTTAGAGAAATCTTCCTTCTTTCGAGATTTGACTGAACAGATGCAACACCCAGAACTGGTTGCACAAATAGAAAGGGTGATAGCCACAGACCCACAGTATCAGCAATTACAACTGGTTCTCTATGGCGTTGGAGGACTGGAGCGCGTCCCTATGTTCCCTAGAGTGGAAATTAGTCACGCGCAGTTAGCATTTGCTATTTTATTAAGAGACAAATTTCAATGGGTGAGTGATATCGAGGTGTACGATCCATGGGTGCCTCCTGTCCAACAAAAGGCCATAAATGCATTCAACTGCACTTTTCTGTCAGTTAATGAACTTGGCAAACGGACAGTCGAGAGGCCCACCTTATTTTACATGCCTCGTTGCCCAAACGTTCTGGTTCACAATGTCTTGAGAGCAAACTGGACAACCACCAATTTGAATAAGATTATCATATTGGGCAGCAGTTTTATGGCGATAAAGAAAACTATTCCTAAAACTGAATGTCCGGATCTTCTTGCATTGAAACATTTTCAGGCCATTCTTCATAGTGACAATATACTGCATGAAATGCCCCTTCCGGAACCAGAAACAAGTGAGCCATCAAGTTTATATCCAAAAGGGCTACATAAGATGGCATTTCGTGGATTTAGTTGGCATTTCTTTACCTTGGATGGCTGCATAGAAGATCTCAATCTTGATCTGTTTCCAGAAGCCCCTGATACTTGTAGTTTCTTGGAATCAACGTTCCTTAGCTGATCTAAAGAACTGCAACTTTTGCGAAGAACTTCATCTCTTAAAACGTTCAATTCTCAGAATATTGTTCTCATTTTCATTCTAAAAGGTAGCTTTTTCGCGTTGCTTTGCCTCAACATATGTAAACTTGATCATAATTATATGTGAACCGTCATAACTATATATCCTCTTCCATATTTTCGTGTAGCATATTTTTTCCCTGTATTTTATTAGTTGATTGATTATATGTATATTGGTATGTAATTTTACAGGATTGAATATATATATATATATATATTTTGAGTGTATTTAGGAGATTAATTTGATATGTTTTTATGTTTATTTTAGCAATATATTTTACAATTAATAATGAATGGAATAATTATCAGTCTGGTTTTATCTTAATTTCTGATCTATCAAAGTTAATTTCTGATCTATCAAATTTTGAGAGGGATAAAATTCTTTTTCACTTTGTATATCAAGAGATTCAATCTTTTTTGCTATTTGGTATATCCAAAATTAACATCATGAAAAATTGAAATAAAAGTTGTTATACAACTTTTCCTTTTTTTTTATTCCACAAATACTTTAGAAATGATGATGGTAACAAAGAAAGATTTCACGAATAAATTGAAGTATATTTTGGTATCAAGAGAGTTATAATGAAACAACAAAATGATGTTAAGATTAACCTAAATAAGAAAGAAATTCTAGAGAATTTAGAGAGATACATAAATGGTTACCCCAAAAGGGGAAAATCATACATGAAATAGATGTGATGATTGGATTTTTCCAAATGGATTCAATCAAAAAAGTAAAAGTATATTAAAAAGTTGAAGATGTATTGCTGAAAGTTTTTTGGGTTGATATACAGTGTGCACATTCAATAAACTGCCAAAAAACCCCAAATCTTGGGTGCCGATCTCCTTCCCTCCTTGCCTTATTTTTTGATGGAGCATCACAGTACAGTTGTTGTGGATGCTGATTCATTCTCCCATTCTCCTAATATTTGACATATATGGTACCGTGGGGGCTAGAAAGGGCACCAACACGAAGGTTCAGGCCACGGTGTTATGGGGGCTCCTCTGGCTCATGCATTATCTAGATATTCCTACTATACACATTTATGGAGACTCAAATATCATCATTGACTATGTCTATGGGAAAACCAACATCAATAAATCTTCTCTACACTCCTATATCTCTACTCTATTGCATCCTCTCCTACACTACTCCATACAACATATAAGCTGGCTTCAACACAGGGACTTCAATGTTGAAGGGGACTGACTGCCTCTCCAAAAGAGGCATCATGGAATATGTGGATGGATTGCACATAAGTACAACAGGACATACTCTTTTTTTAATGCGGATTGAATATTCTACTCTTCTTTTTACTCTACATGATTGTGAAAATATAAAGATGTATGTCTACACATGCTAGAATATAGCTTGGATATATAACTATGATTTGCTCCTTTGCCATGTAGACTTTTTTCATGTGAAAAAAAATGTATGGTTAAAAGTTTTGATTGAAAAATCAACACATAGGTATACCAATATTGTTGAAACTCAAGAAATATGGGACACCAAAAGTTTACATTAAGTTTAAATTGTAAGCAAAATCACAATGAAATATAGGGATGCTTTTTAAGATGATGATTTATAGATAATTAGATTAATATATTATACTTTATCTAGATTAATTTGAAGAGTAGTTTACTTATATATATATATATCTGTGTGTGTGTGTGTGTGTGTGTGTGAAGCAACTAAATTGACAATTTCCTTGATTATAATGAAGTGTTATAAAATGTGTGATTCTAGGTTCAAATCCCCTAGTTTAGGGTGAGCTACTTGGGTGAGATACTTCACTTAAAGTTTTTTTTTTTGCTTAAGAAAGAGATGGTCCTTCTATTAAGTTAGGTAGAAAAATATTTTACACATGTTACAACAAATGCCCAGAGGAACAAACTCCTACAAAGGGTAGTGAAAATAGCCTAAGTGCCCGAAAAAAAACCTCAAAATGTGAGACCGAGACAAGGTCTGGATTGCCCAAAGCTGACCGAAGAGCTATCTTCTAACAATCCGATGGTCAAGATTCAACCCATGTAGGGGCGCAGTTCTAAAAAAAACCTAAAGTTTCCCAATCAACACTCACCATTGATCTTCTCCTTCTAATCCAACGACTGTAGTCCATATCGCATGGCTTAAAAAGCCCGTTGAATACTATGCGATGAAGGCAGTTTTCTTTTTCGGTCCTCCGCCACGTGTTGCTTCCAGAGTGGAATCACTGGCTTTTCCTTAATATCGTCTTTAGTTTGGAAGGCACTCGATGAAGGTGGTAAACCATTATTGCTTTTATCCTTTCTGCCCTACGAACATGCACACCAAAAGGTGACAGTTGATGTTCCCTCTCCAGATCTAATGGCCACAGACCAAATCAGCCCACATAACTACTCACGAAAAACCCTAAAGTTGCACGATCAATGTTGGCTGTTGATCCTTTCCTTCTGATCCAACAGTTGGAGTTCATATCGTGCGGCTTAGAAAGCTCGCTGAATACCTTGCAATGAAGGCAGTTGCCTTTTCGGTCCTTTGCCACATGTTGCTTCCTGAGTGGAATTACTGGCTTTTCATTAAAACCATCTTTGGTCTGGAAGGCGCCCGATGAAGGTGGTGAACCATAAGTGTTTTTATCCTTTCGGCCCCACCAACTTGCACACCAAAAGGTGGCCAATGATCTTCCCTCTCCAGATCTAACGGTCACAGACCAAATCAGACCACACAATTTCTCACGAGATACCTAGCGATGAAGGCGGTAATCATTGTCCATTCACCTCCATGCATCTCCTACTGAATGGCATCGCTTGTATTCCGCAAAAACTTCTCCTGAGACAGAGGTTTCCCGAAGCAGGTGGTATGTCTCGGCCTGTTTTTGACCCCAGTAATCTCTTCCTTTAACGCCTTCGTCTTCCATGGAATCATTCCTCCTATGAACAGATTTCTGCCTCTGTTTCTGGAAGCTCCCTTAGAAAACTGACAATGCATCTCCGTTGATGGGCCATCTGAAGTGAACTTATCCATCATTTTCATAAAATAAAATTCTTTCTCTTGATTTTTCCTGATACCGTTGTCTGTCGCTGACGGCCCAGATTGAGCATTCCTCCTTCAGCCTGTCATCCATTACCTCCTCCCACTAGCAACACAAGTTGATATGCTTGTTTTGAACCCCCTCATTAGCAAGCGAGTTGCAACTTTGTTGGCTTCCCTGCGGACATGCACCAACCTAAGACTTCTCAACATTCTTAAGTGTGCTTGGATTCTTTGGTAGACTTGCAGAAATCGCCAATGTCCTGAGATTTTCTCTGGTGCATCACTAGCATTTATCCTCTTCACTGAGTTAATGAATAATTCCAAGTCAGCCTCAATGATGACATTTTGAATTTCGTACTTGAGCAATATTTCTAGGCATAATTCCATCGCCATGAGCTCAGCCATATTGTTGGTAGCTTTTCCTAAATAACTCTGGAAGATGATTTGTATGTTTCCCTCCTCATCCCTCATGACCCCTCCATATCCAGCTTCTCCTATATTCCCTTTTGATGCCCCATAAATGTTAAATTTTAAAAATCCATGTGAAGGGTTTTGCCATGAAGCCTTTTCTACTAAGGTATTCTTGTTAATCTGCATAGAACCTTGAGGGGGATGAACCTTGAGCTCTAACTTCTTCAACATTCTGGCCTCTCTTTGTTCGGTGGATTTTCCAGTGCCTACACTCCCAGGATGTGAACAATCTCTTTGATTTGTTTAAGGATTAGCTTAAGGATGTTGCTCACTGGACTCTCTTTATCCTTGAAAATCCTGTTGTTGCACTCATTCCAAATATTCTGGAATATGAATCCTGGGACCAGCATCCAGGCAAAGTTAATGATCTCATTATCTGAAAAAAAATTCTGCCATTTTTTCAAAGTAACAATGAAGTCATTTACATTTCTTTCTGTCTACTTGAAGAATTCTCCCACCCAATTCCAAAGTATTGTAGTGAAAGTGCATCTATTCAGGAGATGATTTGTAGTTTCTTCCTATTGTCTACATAAGTGACATCTTGAGGGGCCAACAAAGCCTCTTTTTCTTAGGTTATCCCATGTCAGCATCTTGGCCTGTTGAGCCAACCACTTGAAGTGTATGACTTTCATCCAATGAGGATTATCCCAGAGTTCTTTCCACGTCTTATCAATGTTTGTAAGGTTAAGCCCTGAATCTGTCCTTTTGGCCTCCTTAAGGTTGAAGAGACCTGCCTTGTTCTTTCCCCATCTTAGTTGATCATCCAAGGTTAAGGTCAAGATTTTCCTTTTGTATAAAAGACCTTGAAGGGCTATAGCTTGAGTGTGCAACATGCCCATTCCACTGTAGTCTGGAAGTTTCCATGTTCTCCATTTCTCATTGTTCCTTGATTGGTCCCAATAGTCACGTACCCACCTTAATCCTTTGTTGATGGTATTGGTGTGAATTTTTGCTAATTATTCACTTCGGAGATTTTCCTCCTGCTACCAATTATCCTCCCAGAACCAGGCCAGATTTCCATTTCTTATCTCCCAGAAACTATGATTTTGGACTAGTGCCCTATTCTCCCATGCCCTATTCCATAATACAGAACCTTTATCTTGTCCTATCATTCTGATTAGAATCTTCTTGAATGCTTTGGCTTCCTTGATAGTGGGTGTGCCTTGAAGGATAGTATCATCTACAAATTGCTGATGTGTCACTATGTCCCCACCTTGAGTGAGTCTTAGACCCTGAATTCTCCCTTCCTCCTTAGCAGCTTTGATTGCTCTCCCTAACCCTTCCATCATTAGAATGAAAAGGAAAGGAGAAAGAGGATCGCCTTGCCTGAGACCTCTAGAAGGCTTGAAGGTTTCAGAGGGAGAGCCATTGAGAAGAATTGAACAGCTGGTAATGGTGACTAGTGCCATAACCCATTTAATCCAATTCTAATCAAAGCCATAGGCTTTTAATATTGCTCTTATGTATGACCAGCTAAGTTTGTCATAGGACTTTGCTATGTCCAGCAAAATTATCATTCCTGCCTGTTTATTAGTGTTGAGTGAATGAACTATTTCATGTGCTTGAATTATGTCATTTAGAATTTGTCTCCCTTCCACATAGCCTATTTTCTCCTCCAACACTAGGGTTGGGGGGAGTGGTTTGAGACAGTTGGCAATTATTTTGGATATTATTTTGTATACTACATTGCATAGTGCTATAGGTCTAAATCTGTCTGGAGAGGTGGCCTTTTCTTGTTTGGAGATTAAGGCTATGAAAGATTCATTGAGCACCTTTAAGACTCTCTTAAAATGTCGAGAGTCTTCCACTACCTCCAGGATATCCATTTTAACTATCCTACAACAAGCTTTGAAAAAGTCCACATTTAAGCCATCCGGGCATGGTGCTTTTCCATTGTGAATCTCTTTAACGACTTCCTCAATTTCTTCCTCTGTAACTGGTCTGTTAAGATTGTAATTATCTTCTCTAGTAACAAATTTAGTAATGTACTAAGAAATTTTTTCCATAAACTAGGTTCTGTCTTCCGAGGTTTCCTTATAAATTTTCTGAAAATGCTGGAGTAGAACCTTCTCCATATCTTCATGAGTGTTTCTTTCTATTCCATGGTGATCTTTAAGTTTCATAATTCTATTGTTTTTTCTGTGAGCTATGGTGGATCTGTGAAGGAATTTGGTGTTTCTCTACCCTTCTTTAATCCATTGTACTTTGGATTTCTGTCTCCAGAATATTTCCTCTTGAAGACATCTGTTATCCCATTCTTGCTGGACTAACTCAGCCATCTCTTTCCTTTCATTTTATAGCCTTCTCAGCTTTGAAGATATTACCAAATTCCTTTTTATTCCACTCTTTAATCTGCCTTTAATGTGTTTGAGCCTGTAGTGTAGAAGGAACATCTTTGTACCTTGAAGGTGAAGCTCTTCCTTACACCATTTTTCAATGTTTGTGAGGAAATCTGAGTGTGTGAGCCAAGAATTTTCAAATCTGAAGGGGGAGTTCCTTGGTTTACCAAGAAAAGAAGCTTCCAATTAGATAAGCCAGTGATCTGAACCTCCAAAAGGCAGTATGTGCGTAGTAATGTTGTTTCCCATGAGAAGAAGTTCCTCTGAAACAATGAATCTGTCCAATTTTGAGGCTACTTGGGTATGGCCCCCTCTTTTTTATTCCAAGTGTAGATTCCATTGCTTGTTTCCATATCAACCAATTTCATATTGGTGATGAAGTTGTGGAAGACAACTAAATCTCTACCAAGTGTTCTAGTTCCTCCTTTCTTCTCCATGAGTGATTTTTTCATGTTAAAATCCCCTCCAAGAATCCAGGGTAGAGCTGGGTATCTCTTCTTCAAATCCTCCAGTGTTGTGAGGAGTCGAAGTTTGTCCTCCATTGGCTGCGGACCATAGAAATTGGTGATCATGTAACATTGTCTATCAGCCGCCGGTTGGAAAATCAAAGGAAGGTGATGTCTGGATGCCTCCGGATCAATCATAGAAAAGTTCTGTGGATCCCATAGAGTGAGAATGCCACCAGTAGATTTATTTGCCTTAACTTCAAGGTGTTCATATCTATTTAACCATTTGTTATGTTTCTCGCGGATCTTCTCCATGGAGCATTTTTTTTCCTAGATGAATACTATGTCAAGTTTTTCCTCTCTGATCCTGTTACCTATGCTCTTTTGTTTTCTTCTGCTCCCTAGTCCTCTAATGTTCCAGGTTGTGATTTTCATTGAGGTGGGGTTTTAAAGGAGTAACTAGAAAGACCTTTCATACTTCCTGAGTCAATAATGAGTTTGCCACATTCCAAGAATAGTTCTTTCTGTCTTTTTCTTCCCCTCCTTTTACCTGGATTTTTTGTCAGCTTTCCTATTATTAATCCTATTGAGGAAGTTCCCTTATTTTCTTGTTTATCATGTACTCTTTTGACTCTTGCAGCTATTTGATGTGACTTGTTAAGGAATATTTGTTGTACCTTGTCCACATCCTCCTGAGAGATGGAGTTTATTCCCAGGTTTCCTCCTTGTTCTTGGAACTTTTCCAGCTCTAGGTCCTTCCTTTCTAGGATCTCCTGTAAGTTTTGGTCCTATGTACCACTTTCACTTTGAGTCATTTCCTAGTCTTTTTCTATTTCCATGGTACTCAAAGGGTCCTTCGTGTGTTCATTCTGTTCCTGAGTGAACTCCATGCTAGTCTCTTTTCCTTTCCCCCTTGCTGACTGATTCTTTGTACTTTCTTAATCACCTTCGTCTACTTCCTTTTCTCCTAAGATCTCAAAACTGTTGCGACTTCTTGTTTTTTTATCATTTGCAATAGGGTTCTTTTGTGTCTTCCTTTCACCTCATTTTCCTTTTCCTCCTACTTTGGTGAAACCTGTTTGGTCTTTCCCTTGATGGTGTTCAGGTTTTCCTCCCTTCTATTAAGGGGACAATCTCTAGATAGATGCCCATGCTCATGACATTTGTGACATCTGAATGAGATATGTTCATAGTCAACTATTTGAACCCATTCCTCGTCATAGACTTCTAGAATGACCTCATCTGGAAGGGTTCTTAATAGGTCCATCTCCACACGTATACGGGCATAGGAGGTGTATTTTCTCCGTAGAGTTGCCTATGAAATTTTTAAGAAATGACCTAATTTATTGCCTATAGCTTTTAAAGACTCTGGCATCGAGTAATCTAAAGGTAAGGAGCAGAGTCTAATCCATACCGGTACCAAAGTGAAGGTTTCTCGTTCTAACATAAATTTTATCGTCCATGGCCGCATATAGAGACCAACAGCTGCAAAGAAGTATGGTCCTCCTTCAAAAATCCTGTCTCTATCTCCCATGTTCGTGAACACCACTGTAACAAAACCTTTGGATCCAAGATATATATTTAACTCACCCTTTGGTTTCCAGTTGTATTTTATCTAGGTGTACAACACTTTCTCTGACGGCCAGATTCCCATAAATTTGCAAATGATGGCATAGTTTTCCATGTGATCCCTGTGCGCTTGCAGAGCTGGATCATTTAGAATAACCCGAGGTTTAGTTATGGTCTTGGGTTTATAGGGCCCCATCTTGGCTCTGTTCTCTATTCCCTGACCTCTGTCTTCTGCTTTCTCGTCCTCTCGGTTTTCTTTGTCAGCCCCTTGATCTGCATGGGTTTTGCTACCTTCTACCTTCTGAGTTTCAATGTTTTTTGTCTTGACCTCCGACGGTTGTGGAGGTTTGTTCTTATTCCCTCCTCTTCCCCTGTTTGAAACCACATTATTGTAGGAGGGAGTGGAGCTCCCTCCTCCCTGGACCTCCATGGGTACCTATTGCCCTCTCTCACTCTCTTAGTTAAACCCTAGAACCCTCTATGGAAGTCTGTCGCTTCTCGATCGTAACTCCCCTCTATTACAGACGACTAGATTCATCTAGAGATAGTTAACTTAAAGTTAAAACTATAGTACTACTGAATATATATAAACAAGCTATAATATTTAAAGCAATGTGTTTTATGAGTATATAAATAAATACATATATGTATGAGTTTGATTAAAATAAATTTATAAGTGTTTTATTTTTATTTTCTTATTTTGTATAAAGCTAAGTATGTCTGAAGTTTATTCTAAATTAGGAATATTTTTTTGGGTCTAACTATTTCAAGAAGTATATATTTACGCCGTAAGGCGTTTCCCTCTGAAATCAACTCCCCTCCTTGCTTACGTGTCATTTTGTGCACCATACGATTAGATGTTAGACGATTACACAAATTTCAAGCGTTAGATCAATGGAAAGGGGAAGAGACACTGGCGGAATGGAGTGGTCACTGTGATTTGAATTCATGGTTATTGCCAATCGGAGAACCTGCGCATACCTTCGCAATGCCATTGATGCCCTTCGTTTCCCCGGCATTGCTCTCGTGTCTTTGCGTATGCATGGATTTTGGAGGTAAGATGGACGTTTCCTTGAATTTATTTCCCTCAGCTGCTGCATTTCTTTTCTTGATTTCCGTTTCGAAGTAAGTCTCGGCCGAGTCTGAAAATTTTGATCAAGAAATGGTCGTATTTTGTTAAATTCAAACTGTTCTGTCATTCTTCCGGTTTAAAGGCTCCGTCAAGGAATTTGAGGTTTGAGGATGATTTTGATGAAATATTTGCAACAATTTGAGGTTTGAGGATGATTTTTGATGAAGTATTTGCAACAATTTGAGGTTTGAGGATGATTTTTGATGAAATATTTGCAACAGTTTGTTTTAAACGAGCAATTATTGTGAAGATTAAGCAAATTTTGTTTAAATTTATAAGATATAAGATGGAATGGTAAAAATGTGTGTTAAATGTTAATCCTGCTGTTTAAATGATGATTTATGAATTTTATTTTCGTTCATTTGATGAAGATTTAGGTTTATATCGAGCAAAATAGGCTTTGATGCTTTTAATATGTTTTATTTAGAGCTGAAATAATTATCAATGAGCCTTATTATGGTTCTTTTGATGAAGATCCAGTGTCATTTTGAGCAAAATAAGCTTTGACTCTTTTAATAGAATTCAAATGATGATCAATGAGCCTTCTTTTGGTTAATTTGATGAAGATTTAGTTTCAAAATTTCTGAGGCAACAATTTGAGGTTTGAGGATGATTTTTGATGAAATATTTGCAACAATTTGTTTTAAATGAGCAATTATTGTGAAGATTAAGCAAATTTTGTTTAAATTTATAAGATATAAGATGGAATGGTAAAAATCTGTGTTAAATGTTAATCCTGCTGTTTAAATGATGATTGATGAATTTTATTTTCGTTCATTTGATGAAGATTTAGGTTTATGTTGAGCAAAATAGGCTTTGATGCTTTTAATATGTTTTATTTCGAGCTCAAATAATTATCAATGAGCGTTATTATGGTTCTTTTGATGAAGATCCAATGTCATTTTGAGCAAAATAAGCTTTGACTCTTTTAATAGAATTCAAATGATGATCAATGAGACTTCTTTTGGTTAATTTGATGAAGATTTAGTTTCAAAATTTCTGAGGTTTTTTAATATATTTTAGTTAGATTTCTGTCCTTGAATTGCTATAAAATTCCTTGTTCTGGTGGAGTTTCGTGAATATTTTCGTGGCTCTTGCTTAAAAATGAAATTTGAAAGTTCAGCTGGATTTCGTTAATTAGTTTGCTGGGAATTGAAATTTGAGGGCTGGCCAGGGTTTAATAATAATTATGTTGTTGAAATGCTCTGAACAAAGGCTTTCTTTAGCGACTTCTGTAGGAGCATGGGTTGGATTAGAGCTAGGTTTGCCAAATCTTACGTTAATGGCCAAGTTTCTTGTTCGAATGTGTGAATACCATTTGGCTGATAATTATATTTTTTGAGAGATTTTATTCGAGCCATACGTTGTAAAATATATATGAGATCTCTGCTCTCTGACCGCAGGAAACTTTGCAACCTGGATCAAATGGCTTTTATCGTTTATATTGGCCTTGCTTTTCTCGCCTTAACATCGGTTTGTGCGGTTAATGACGGCTTAGCAAGAATTCAATTGAAGAAAAAGGGATTGGATCAAAAAACTTTACAGGCTGCAAGGATTGTTGCAAGGGAAGGGGGGCTTTCTAATGAAGCTAATAGAAGGTATGTTCTGAGAGGGGATTTGGGCTACTCCGAATCTGCAAAAGGAGAATATGTTCCTCTGAAGAATTACTTGGATGCTCAGTATTATGGAGAAATTGGTCTTGGTACTCCTCCTCAGAAGTTCACTGTAATTTTCGACACAGGAAGCTCTAATCTTTGGGTGCCTTTATCGAAAAGTTACTTGTCGGTATGACTCTTATTTTTTAAGATTTTATTGGTTATTGTGATTTGAATTCATGGTTATTGCCAATCGCAGAACCTGCGCATACCTCCCCAATGCCATTGATGCCCTTCGTTTCCCCGGCATTGCTCTCTTGTCTTTGCGTATGCGTGGATTTTGGAGGTAAGATGGACGTTTCCTTGAATTTATTTCCCTCAGCTGCTACATTTCTTTTCTTGTTTTCTGTTTCGAAGTAAGTCTCGGCCGAGTCTGAAAATTTTGATCAAGAAATGGCCGTATTTTGTTAAATTCAAATTGTTCTGTCATTCTTCCGGTTTAAAGGCTCCGTCAAGGAATTTGAGGTTTGAGGATGATTTTGATGAAATATTTGCAACAATTTGAGGTTTGAGGATGATTTTTGATGAAATATTTGCAACAATTTGAGGTTTGAGGATAATTTTTGATGAAATATTTGCAACAATTTGTTTTAAACGAGCAATTATTGTGAAGATTAAGCAAATTTTCTTTAAATTTATAAGATATAAGATGGAATGGTAAAAATGTGTGTTAAATGTTAATCCTGCTGTTTAAATGATGATTGATGAATTTTATTTTCGTTCATTTGATGAAGATTTAGGTTTATATCTAGCAAAATAGGCTTTGATGCTTTTAATATGTTTTATTTAGTGCTCAAATAATTATCAATGAGCGTTATTATGGTTCTTTTGATGAAGATCCAGTGTCATTTTGAGCAAAATAAGCTTTGACTCTTTTAATAGAATTCAAATGATGATCAATGAGCCTTCTTTTGGTTAATTTGATGAAGATTTAGTTTCAAAATTTCTGAGGCAACAATTTGAGGTTTGAGGATGATTTTTGATGAAATATTTGCAACAATTTGTTTTAAACTAACAATTATTGTGTTTGTTTAAATTTATAAGATATAAGATGGAATGGTAAAAATGTGTGTTAAATGTTAATCCTGCTGCTTAAATGATGATTGATGAATTTTATTTTCGTTCATTTGATGAAGATTTAGGTTTATATTGAGAAAAATAGGCTTTGATGCTTTTAATATGTTTTATTTAGAGCTCAAATAATTATCAATGAGTGTTATTATGGTTCTTTTGATGAAGATCCAGTGTCATTTTGAGCAAAATAAGCTTTGACTCTTTTAATAGAATTCAAATGATGATCAATGAGACTTCTTTTAGTTAATTTGATGAAGATTTAGTTTCAAAATTTCTGAGGTTTTTTAATATATTTTAGTTAGATTTCTGCCCTTGAATTGTTGTAAAATTCCTTATTCTGGTGGAGTTTCGTGAATATTTTGGTGGCTCTTGCTTAAACATGCAATTTGAAAGTTCAGCTGGATTTCGTTAATTAGTTTGCTGGGAATTGAAATTTGAGGGCTGGCCAGGGTTTAATAATATTTATGCTCCTACAGAAGTCGCTAATAATATTTATGCTGTTGAAATGCTCTGAAAAAAGGCTTTCTTTAGCGACTTCTGTAGGAGCATGGGTTGGATTAGAGCTAGGTTTGCCAAATCTTACGTTAATGGCCAAGTTTCTTGTTCGGATGTGTTAATACCATTTGGCTGATAATTATCTTTTTTGAGAGATTTTATTCGAGCCATACGTTGTAAAATATATATGAGATCTCTGCTCTCTGACAGCAGGAAACTTTGCAACCTGGATCAAATGGCTTTTATCATTTATATTGGCCTTGCTTTTCTCGTCTTAACATCGGTTTGTGCGGCTAATGACGGCTTAGCAAGAATTGAATTGAAGAAAAAGGGATTGGATCAAAAAACTTTACAGGCTGCAAGGATTGTTGCAAGGGAAGGGGGGCTTTCTAATGAAGCTAATAGAAGGTATGGTCGGAGAGGGGATTTGGGCTACTCCGAATCTGCAAAAGGAGAATATGTTCCTCTGAAGAATTACTTGGATGCTCAGTATTATGGAGAAATTGGTCTTGGTACTCCTCCTCAGAAGTTCATTGTAATTTTCGACACAGGAAGCTCTAATCTTTGGGTGCCTTTATCGAAAAGTTACTTGTCGGTATGACTCTTATTTTTTAAGATTTTATTGGTTATTGTGATTTGAATTCATGGTTATTGCCAATCGCAGAACCTGCGCATACCTCCGCAATGCCATTGATTCCCTTCGTTTCCCCGGCATTGCTCTCGTGTCTTTGCGTATGGGTGGACTTTGGAGGTAAGATGACGTTTCCTTGAATTTATTTCCCTCAGCTACTGCATTTCTTTTCTTGATTTCCGTTTCGAAGTAAGTCTCAGCGGAGTTTGAAAATTTTGATCAAGAAATGGCCGTATTTTGTTAAATTCAAACTGTTCTGTCATTCTTCCGGTTTAAATGCTCCATCAAGGAATTTGAGGTTTGAGGATAATTTTGATGAAATATTTGCAACAATTTGAGGTTTGAGGATGATTTTTGATGAAATATTTGCAACAATTTGTTTTAAACGAGCAATTATTGTGAAGATTAAGCAAATTTTGTTTAAATTTATAAGATATAAGATGGAATGGTAAAAATGTGCGTTAAATGTTAATCCTGCTGTTTAAATGATGATTGATGAATTTTATTTTCGTTCATTTGATGAAGATTTAGGTTTATATTGAGCAAAATAGGCTTTGATGCTTTTAATATGTTTTATTTAGAGCTCAAATAATTATCAATGAGCGTTATTATGGTTCTTTTGATGAAGATCTAGTGTCATTTTGATCAAAATAAGCTTTGACTCTTTTAATAGAATTCAAATGATGATCAATGAGCCTTCTTTTAGTTAATTTGATGAAGATTTAGTTTCAAAATTTCTGAGGCAACAATTTGAGGTTTGAGGATGATTTTTGATGAAATATTTGCAACAATTTGTTTTAAATGAGCAATTATTGTGAAGATTAAGCAAATTTTGTTTAAATTTATAAGATATAAGATGGAATGGTAAAAATGTGTGTTAAATGTTAATCCTGCTGTTTAAATGATGATTGATGAATTTTATTTTTGTTCATTTGATGAAGATTTAGGTTTATATTGAGCAAAATAGGCTTTGATGCTTTTAATATGTTTTATTTAGAGCTCAAATAATTATCAATGAGCGTTATTATGGTTCTTTTGATGAAGATCCAGTGTCATTTTGAGCAAAATAAGCTTTGACTCTTTTAATAGAATTCAAATGATGATCAATGAGCTTCTTTTGGTTAATTTGATGAAGATTTAGTTTCAAAATTTCTGAGGTTTTTTAATATATTTTAGTTAGATTTCTGTCCTTGAATTGCTGTAAAATTCCTTGTTCTGGTGGAGTTTCGTGAATATTTTTGTGGCTCTTGCTTGAACATGCAATTTGAAAGTTCAGCTGGATTTCGGTAATTAGTTTGCTGGGAATTGAAATTTGAGGGCTGGCCAGGCTTTAATAATATTTATGCTGTTTAAATGCTCTGAACAAAGGCTTTCTTTAGCGACTTCTGTAGGAGCATGGGTTGGGTTAGAGCTGGGTTTGCCAAATCTTACGTTAATGGCCAAGTTTCTTCTTCGGATGTGTGAATAGCATTTGGCTGATAATTATGTTTTTTGAGAGATTTTATTCGCCACGAAAATATTCACGAAACTCCACCAGAACAAGGAATTTTAGAGCAATTCAAGGACAAAAATCTAACTAAAATATATTAAAAAACCTCAGAAATTTTGAAACTAAATCTTCATCAAATTAACCAAAAGAAATTAAACAAAATTTGCCAAATCTCTCAAAAATCTCTCAAAAATCCCTGAATAAAATCTCTCAAAAAACATAATTATCAGCCAAATGCTATTCACACATCCGAACAAGAAACTTGGCCATTAACGTAAGATTTGGCAAACCTAGCTCTAATCCAACCCATGCTCCTACAGAAGTCGCTAAAGAAAGCCTTTGTTCAGAGCATTTCAACAGCATAAATATTATTAAACCCTGGCCAGCCCTCAAATTTCAATTCCCAGCAAACTAATTAACGAAATCCAGTTGAACTATCAAATTGCATGTTTAAGCAAGAGCCACGAAAATATTCACGAAACTCCACCAGAACAAGGAATTTTACAGCAATTCAAGGACAGAAATCTAACTAAAATATATTAAAAAACCTCAGAAATTTTGAAACTAAATCTTCATCAAATTAACCAAAAGAAATTAAACAAAATTTGCCAAATCTCTCAAAAATCTCTCAAAAATATCTGAATAAAATCTCTCAAAAAACATAATTATCAGCCAAATTCTATTCACACATCCGAACAAGAAACTTGGCCATTAACGTAAGATTTGGCAAACCTAGCTCTAATCCAACCCATGCTCCTACAGAAGTCGCTAAAGAAAGCCTTTGTTCAGAGCATTTCAACAGCATAAATATTATTAAACCCTGGCCAGCCCTCAAATTTCAATTCCCAGCAAACTAATTAACGAAATCCAGCTGAACTTTCAAATTGCATGTTTAAGCAAGAGCCACGAAAATATTCACGAAACTCCACCAGAACAAGGAATTTTACAGCAATTCAAGGACAAAACTCTAACAAAAATATATTAAAAAACCTCAGAAATTTTGAAACTAAATCTTCATCAAATTAACCAAAAGAAATTTAGCGACTTCTGTACGAGCATGGGTTGGATTAGAGCTAGGTTTGCCAAATCTTACGTTAATGGCCAAGTTTCTTGTTTTGGATGTGTGAATACCATTTGGCTGATAATTTTGTTTTTTGAGAGATTTTATTCGAGCCATACGTTGTAAAATATATATGAGATCTCTGCTCTCTGACCGCAGGAAACTTTGCAACCTGGATCAAATGGCTTTTATCGTTTATATTGGCCTTGCTTTTCTCGTCTTAACATCGGTTTTTGCGGCTAATGACGACTTAGCAAGAATTGAATTGAAGAAAAAGGGATTGAATCAAAAAACTTTACAGGCTGCAAGGATTGTTGCGAGGGAAGGGGGGCTTTCTAATAAAGCTACTAGAAGGTATGGTCTGAGAGGGGATTTGGGCTACTCCGAATCTGCAAAAGGAGAATATGTTCCTCTGAAGAATTACTTGGATGCTCAGTATTATGGAGAAATTGGTCTTGGTACTCCTCCTCAGAAGTTCACTGTAATTTTCGACACATGAAGCTCTAATCTTTGGGTGCCTTTATCGAAATGTTACTTGTCGGTATAACTATTATTTTTTAAGATTTTATTTATTTGAAATCACGACTCTTATTTTTTAAGATTTTATTTATTTGAAATCACCGTTATCTATTGACATTTCAATAGCGTTTAGTCTGTGCATCAGTAATCAATAACATAATTATGACCCCTGTGAGGTTGAGATTAAGAAATGCTATCTCCTAATTTAGGATGGATTATTAATGTGGAATGAAATCCCACCACTATGGTAAGTAGTAAGATAGCTTTCAAGATCAGATAAGCAACAACTACAAGTCCATAATGGTCCAAAATTCCTGTTAGTCTCTTAGACAGAGTGTCATAAATATCATTCCGTCTATTTACTTGAATTCAATTTGCATGTCTTGTAAGCAAACGGAGATTTCAATCTCTTGTGTGCCTTCAAAATATAACAAACGATATGTCTGTACTCCTGAATTCAATGTGTGTATGGATGTGACTGTTCGAGATACTTCTTAATTACTCTCGGATTAGGTGAACTGGTTATCCTTCTTTCCTGATTTGTTGGTTTGCAAAGAAATGGGATTTCCTTTGCTCACTTCTTCTTTATATGTTTGCCGAGGATTTAATGGTGAGTGGGTTGCATGTTTGGGTTGTGTGCTTCTGCTATTACAGGGCTGATATGTTGGTTAACGATAACATGATTGTATAGAACAATTTTTGATTTTAAGGGATTGATGGAAAGCTTTCAATTTTTCTTGCTTATTTTGTGCAGATTGCTTGCTATTTTCATTCAAAGTACAAGGCAAGCCAATCAAGCTCCTATAGTGTCAATGGTAACATGCTTATTTACCTTTAATATTTGCTAATGACTTGTCTATCGTTCTTTTAATAAGGGGGGTTGTTTGTTTTTATCAACAAATATATTAGCTTATTTTCATTGTATATCAAAGGTTGTTTGCATGTCTACAATGAATAATTGGTGAAGAGGGTACGTACCATGTAATTGAGTTTTGAAACCTAAAAGATATCATCTTCAGATATTTGATGAGTAAAAGTACAGGAAAATTCAAAATTAACAATATATATATATAAAAAAAATGGAAGTAAAAGAGAGTTTGATGGCCAACATTCAATTTATAAATTCAAAATTAATCAATTCAATATCAATAATGGTCATGGCTATAAGTTGGTTATGTTTGGTTTGCATCGTAGTGAGTCATAGGGAAGAGGCTGCCATGAATCTCCTGGAGCAAAGTGGAGACGTTGTCTGTTGCAACAGTTTGGTTTGAAGAAATATTGTCTAACCCCTGCTTTGTCTCTCAAATCTGCATATATAGAAGGTCACTTGAAGAGAATCAATTTTCTCTTACCATTAGTGGATGAAAGCACAGAAAATATGCTAAATTCTATCATCCTTTGCATACTTTCAACTCAGTTTGTTGCTGTTTTAGTAGGACCACTTTTGTGGTTTCATTACACCGTAAGGCATTTCCCTCTGAAATCAACTCCCCTCCTTGCTTACGTGTCATTTTGTGCGCCATACGATTAGATGTTAGATGATTACACAAATTTCAAGCGTTAGATCAATGGCAAGGGGAAGAGACACGGGCGGAATGGAGTGGTCACTGTGTTTTGAATTCATGGTTATTGATAATCGCAGAACCTGCGCATACCTCCGCAATGCCCTTGATGCCCTTCGTTCCCGCGGAGTTTCGACCTTTAAACTGCAGACCACCTTTGGTGACCACCCTTCCCGTTTCCTGTACAGGCAGGGAGAGATGAAGGTGAGCCAATCTCAGTTTCAGTCCCACCTTTTCCCTCCTTCCCAACTATTCTTCCAATGGCAGGAACAATTGCAGTATTTGAACGCCCGCCCTCGTGCCGGGCAGATATCGGTGGAGGACGGCAGGAGATTGCTGAGATTCGTCCGGTTGGAGGATGCCCAAAAAAGAATACAGTGGATTCACGACGACCACATTTCATAAGACGAGCTGCTGCGAGTTTGCATGGAGTCGCTGGAGGGGACTTCAGCGGAAGAAGCGAAACGAATAGCGAAGCTTCTTGATGAATCGGGCCATGTTCTTGTATTGAAAAACACTGTCTATTTTCGTCCTTACAAGCTATATCTAAATCAGAGCTTCTTTAGCATTTCCAGGGCTCACGATTCACTGATTTGGGATTTTTGGTTGTGGTTTCAGTGATATTATTTTTTCTTTGGTGTGGTTTCAGATAACAAGAGATTTCGAGAAGATCATGCCTACGCCCCTTGCAACGAAGAGCGATACTTACAAGGAAGAGCTGGAGAGACTGGAGAAAGAAAAGGAGGAGATTGCTCAGAAAGCTCAGAGTCATGCCATGACAGAATTACGGTTGGGGTTGTGGTTTTTTGGACTTCAGACAACGGGTTTAATGAGGTTGACATTCTGGGAAGTGTCGTGGGATGTGATGGATACCTCCGCAATGCCCTTGATGCCCTTCGTTTCCGCGGAGTTTCGACCTTTAAACTGCAGACACCTTTGGTGGCCACCCTTCCCGTTTCCTGTACAAGCAAGAACAGATGAAGGTGAGCCAATCTCAGTTTCAGTCCCACCTTTTCCCTCCTTCCCAACTATTCTGCCAATGGCAGGAACAGTTGCAGTATTTGAACGCCCGCCGTCCTGTTAGGTAGATATCAACGGAGGACGACAGGAGATTGCTGAGATTCTTCCGGTTGGAGGATGCCAAAAAAAGAATACAATGGATTCACGACGACCACATTTCATATGGCGAGCTGCTGCGAGTTTGCATGGAGTTGCTGGAGGGGACTTCAGAGGAAGAAGCGAAAGGAATAGCGAAGCTACTTGACGAATCGGGCCATATTCTCGTATTGAAAAAGACTGTCTATTTTCGTCCTTACAAGGTATATCTAAATCAAAGCTTCTTTAGCATTTCCGGGGCTCAGGATTCACTGATTTGGGATTTTTGGTTGTGGTTTCACTGATATTATTTTTTCTTTGGTGTGGTTTCAGATAGCAAGAGCTTTCGAGAAGATCATGCCTACGCCCCTTACAACAAAGAGCGATCCTTACAAGGAAGAGCTGGAGAGACTGGAGAAAGAAAAGGAGGAGATTGATCAGAAGGCTCAGAGTCATGCCATGACAGAATTGCGGTTGGGGTTGGGGTTTTTTGGACTTCAGACAGCAGGTTTAATGAGATTGACATTCTAGGAAGTGTCATGGGATGTGATGGAGCCCATTTGCTTCTTTCTTACATCAATTTACTTCATGGCTGGATATATATTTTTCTTGAACACATCTAGAAATCCTTCATTCCAGAGCTTCTTCAGCATTCGCTTCGGTGCCACGCAGAGAAGACTGATGAAGAAAATGAATTTTGACATAGAATGCTTTAGAGAACTCCGAAGGTTATCTAGGCCTGGGTTGAAGCCCCCTTATTGTCGCAGGCGTCTCTGTAACTGTGATGATATCTAAGATCCCTAACTCTGTAATTTTTTTAGCATTTTCATGCTGACGATTTGTTTAGAATTATTTGGAAATGCTATGAAATGGATTGGTTCACTAGAATAATGGATATGGGTTACATTGTTACTGCTTGATTATTGAATGATTAGTTCTGCACTCTAAGACTGTTTGCGCTATTGTAAGACCAGACAACCTTTATGCTAGAATTGATATCTTATTATTTGAACAGAAAGGAAGTTTTAAAAATATATATATATATATATATAAAATGTAAAAAATTAAAAAACCTTAGTGATCTACTAAAATTTAGGGAAAAAATCTTCCCATAACATTACAGTGTCTCCCCATAACATTTCAGTGATAACAAAGCAGAAATCGTGCCAGCTTGGATGGTAATTAAAGATGGAACCACCAGAAGAAATTTTTTGGCAAAAATATGCAAAATCTTGGGCCCTAAAATTCTTCTCATAACATTACAGTGTCTCCCCATAACATTTTAGTGATAAAAAAGCAGAACTCGTGCCAGCTTGGATGATAATTAAAGATGGAACCACCGGAAGCAGTTTTTTGGCAAAAATATGCAAAATCTTGGAGGAAGCTGGAAGAACAACAAAGACTTTGAGGAAAATGGAAGAGCAACAAGCAGAAAATATCAACAGTTTCCCAGAATGGAACAAAATACTAGAAGAATTTAACAAAATGCCACATCTAAGAAAAATAAGATGGGACACATTCTGGAATAACAGCAAGAAAAATGAACCAAATGATACTAATGATAAGTACTACAAAAGAAAGCATAAGAAAAAATGAGGCAAAAGAAAAGGTGTGGACATAGTTATCTCCCCCTAAAAATATAGATGATCCGAGGACAATGGGCCCTGTGACTGAAGCATCTGAATCAAATAATCGGTCAATAGGTGATAAGTGAATGGTGTTATTTCATAGTATTGCATGGTATATTAGTTGCTGGTTGAAGACTCGTTGGAATATCAGCTCATAAATTAGAAATGCAATATTATTTAGTTCTGGGTTATTTGCATTGGTGAAAGGTGCTTCTTGTCATTGTATGGTATATATCAGAATTGCATCTTTGGCTGAAATCTAATATTAAGGTTGTTTTCAGAGATTAGGCTTTCACCTTAAGCTTTCAGAGATTAGGCCTTCACCTGTGTAAGGGGCATTTAGGAACATGAAAAGAACTAAAAGAATTTTTCTCTGCTGTTTTAATTTTTAGTTGCAGATATGCCATCTCTTCATGGATTTTTTGATTGATGGTATCAGGTTATAGATAGTTTGTGTGCTATGGTGGGTATATGTTTTCACAGTGGCATTCTCCTCTGTAGATTGTTGGATGAATTTGCTATTGCATATGTTACGGATTGAATCTTCTTGTTTGGGCTTTTGGACGAGTTTTTAATATTTATTTGATGTGTAATGAGTTTTGAACCCTAACACCCAACTTAATATAATACAGTAACCTATTTTAGCATGGATCCCAACTCAGCATTAACACAATACAGTAATTTATTTTAACATGGATCCCCAACTCTATATTAATAGGGGTAACGTCGGGTTCCAAGTTTGCATCAACATATACTAACTATTGCAGCCTATAGATGCACCATAAAACAAGTTACAACAAATATAAAGCAGAAGAGTGTTTTTCCTTCACACAGCTGCTGTGTAAACATCCAACCAAAAAACCATGCCAAGCCCCAGACATCCATACAAGTTGAAAAGAAATAGGGCTTTTTGATAACACAGTAAAGCTCAAGGAAAAAAATACTACCATATATTTCTAGATTTTCAGTTAATACATGGTAATATAGAATTCAGGCTTCAACAAATAATTTGGTCCTTGGATCTTTAGACAATACACTCTAAGCTTATTTATCCAACTTCGTTTTTTTCTTGAATCAGGTGGAGGTAACACTAAGCTACATTGAGTTAACAACAACAAAATTTTAAATTGAGTAACACACATTCCAAGTTAGCCCAAGGCCTTGTGCAACAGTTATCCCCGAATTACCCCTTTCTAACAAGAGGCAAACAAATAATCATGTTTATCAGGGATAGCAAATGCAAGAAATACATCAACTAAAACATGCAAGATGAATATACTGAATGTTAGATTTTTTGTTAATCTTCACATATCCTCTGGACCTGCATCTCCTAGAAAGCAAGGTTTTGTCTTACTGTCTATGTAAGGACAGCTGGATAGTACTTTAGGAAGGTTAATTGACCCTTGCTTTATGAATAGCCCTTTAGGAAGAAAAAATCATTTTAGCCTTTATCTATAGAGAAGTATTGAATACATTTAATTAAATAATAAAAAAATATATAATGAGGCAAAAAAAACTGTTACAAAAAAAGACAAACAGAGGAGAATGCAACAAAGAAGACAGCATGATAATTAGGGAACAACTTGAATAGATAAATTGTAGTCACACTCTGTAAGTGTGGGAGAATTCCAGATAATGTAAGGTTGACTCATGCATTTTATTTCCAAAGCACTGCAATTCTCTATCGTATATTTTTCTCTCTAATATTTGTCCACTGTGAATACATCATTTTTCTGCTAAAATTAAAATATTTCAGTGGATGGTATGTCTTTTATTTTCTGTACATTCATGCCTTAATCAATAAATTTGATTCCAATTGCTGAGCACTCTAGTGTTGCGAACACAAGCTCAATATCTCTCTTTGATCACTGGAATTTTTATCAATATTTGATACCAAAGCTAATGGTCTGTTGATAAGGAAGGCCAGACTTTAATTTTCAGGTTGGTTACCTATTTGAAAAAGAGCAAGCAATACAACAAACACCCATGCAAATTAGAAGTGTCAAAGTACACCAAAACCATGGCTGTAGCTAGCTTGACTTTCTTCTTTGTCTAAAACAGAACTGGTTGTAAAATTTAACAGCGTGGGATTTCATCTGGAAGCTGCAAATGGGAATTCCATTATTGAACAAGATCATTTAGCATTCTGGAAGAAGATGAAGTCAAACATACCATATGAACTGCTAGAATCAACAAATGGGAAACTAATAATCATAGGACTCTTACTTGTAGCATTTTGAGCATTAATGATCAAATGGCTCACATCAGCAGTGCCAAAACACCAAAAGAAAAATGGGGCACATGTGTGTGAAAATAAAGTTATAACTGTGAGATTTGTCTAAGGGAACTTCACCAAATAAAGAGGAGGCTCCTAATATGTAGCCAAACACAGCAACCAATTGAAATTCAAGATGTTTAACATTTATGAATATCAAGTTGTCATCCTAAGATATAGCTGAGGAAGTTTTCACAAATAAAGATGACAACATAAGATGTGGCCAACAACATCAATCACTTCAAAAAATTGTTAGAGATGCTAGCACCTGTTGAGGCACCAATTCAAAATGTACATGCAGTCATCACCTTGCTTGCATTACTAGCCTAATCTTATGATAGTCTGGTCACTTCATTTGACATAGAACCCAGATCGCCATAATAATGCAAGAGAAGACATGAAAGAAATATTCAAGGTTGATAACAAAAAACACAGTTTTCTTTCAGCAAGTAGGAACAAGAAGTTCGAGAAAAAGGTTGTTGATCTGACACGAAAATGAGATTCACTTGCAATTATATTTTTTGTTGCTAAAATAGCAAGGTATAATTCATTTATTTCAGAAAGCAATGGCACCGCACCAAAGGAGCATTGGAAAATGTTTTCAGTTGAAAATGAGGATAAAGCAAATGTGGCAACATACTTCAGGTAGTCTAAGCCTACTTCTTACATCAATGCTCCATCGATTGGCGCCCTTGCATTTTTCCATGGTCATCCTTCCTAGCAAGCATGTGAAAATTAATGTGCACCAAATTCCTCTCACGGAATTGAATATATTTGTACTCAAAATCTCACCCCAATGAAAAGCCCAAATAAACCATGCACCTGGCAAAGTGCACAGGCAGGCACAGTGGATGCAGGAAGCTTGCAATGGTGGTGGTTTAGGATTATCTGATTTTCATGGCCTCCATGGCTAAGTGGGTAGTACACAATCAAGCACACTGGATGCAGGAGCTTGAGTTTGCAATTGTAATGGCGGTGGTTTATTGTATTTTTTTTCAACTAAAAAAATTGTGTTTGGAGCAATTTTCAGATATATATAATTTTTCTTGAGATTGGACCGCGTTTGGAGCAATAATTTTCAGATATATATAATTTTGTTTGAGATTAGACCTCCGTACTTAACTATTAACCATTAAACCATGTCCTAAAAACTATTGAAGATGTCTGAATGGCTAAGTGGATCGTTATAAATCTGGTAACTGATTACGATGCAATGGAAAAACACCTTCAGTGTCGCTTGAACCTGCGCCCTAATGGAGACCTTGAATGTATATGTTTTGAAAGACGCTGGGAGCTGCCAATGCAGACAATTTATAGTAGCACGGGGTGGGATTCGTATGCATGGGCCTTCCGGGAACCTGCCAAAATGGTGGACGTCATTGTTCACAGAGTATAATTTACCTTACGTCTATGGCACAGCCTGCCGGGATTCAGCACCGCGAGCGGACCTGCGAGGTGAGAAAGCACCGTGAGCAGGAGAAACGAATGCTCGAGAGGACCTGTTCCGGTTGTGCGAATGGAGCAAATGAATGTTTGGTGTGAGGGATCATTTGAAATTGCGCGGGTGTTGGTTGCCAAAATGATGGATGTCATTGTTCACAGAGTATAATTTACCTTACGCCTGGGGCACAGCCTGCCGTGATTCAACACTGCGAGCAGACCTGCGAGGTGAGCAAGCACCGTGAGCGGGAGAAACGAATGCTCGAGAGGACCTATTCCGGTTGTGCGAATGGACCAAATGAGCAAGCACCGTGAGCGGGAGAAACGAATGCTCGAGAGGACCTGTTTCGGTTGTGCAAATGGATCAAATGAATGTTTGGCACGAGGGCTCGTTTGAAATTGCGCGGGTGTTGGTTGCCAGCGCAGTGGGTGCCAGCTCGAAGGTGGTGGGTCAAAGAAGCGTTAATTAGTGTCATATGTTATTGATGGCTTTACATAGTGTTATATGTTATCCATTGCCTTACCGTGTTTTCTTTGCAATGTTTGGTGCAAATGCTAGTAAAGAAAATTATAAAATTTAAATTATTTTTTTTAGCTAATACATGATACCTAAATATATAACTTTAATAAAATTAACTTTGAAAATTTTTTAAGGTATTGTAATTTCTTCTCAATTGAAAATCCATTTTCAAAAAAATTCCAAATTAACAACTCATTCTGATGTTACATAACATTTGTGGGCCTAATGGTTAAGAGCATGTGTTTCCTCTTAAGAAGTCACAGGTTCGGGTAGAGTATGTATGCCTTCGTAAACTTAGCATTGAAATCGATACGCTGAGGTGGGTCCCTTGTCCCACAAACAAAGAGGTCTCATACACCAATTTGGTCCCTTGTCACACAAACAAAGAGATCTCATACATCAATTTGATGTTTAATTAAGAATAACCTTAAAAAAAATGTTATTATATTATTATATTAAAATTAAAATTAAAATTTATTACCTAAAAAAACTTTTTCCAAACGTAATCACCTTATTCCAAAAATAAAAATAAAAATCACAAAACTAGTGTTTAGCCGACCCATGCTATACAGCCTTATGATTATGAGTTGGCCATTACCTATATTCAAAGATCCCCACGGTTTTCGTGCATTGTCCGTAAGATTATGGAGAATAGCTCTGCCTATGTAGAAACAGAAGATAATAAAAAATTCGTGACATGAAAATACAAGTACTATTGTCTGCGGAATAGTTAAAGAAATCTTCTTTCTTTTGAGATTTGAATCTACATCCGGAACTAGTTACACAAATAAAAAGGGTGATAGCTGCAGACCCACAGTATTCACAATTACAACTCGTTCTCTGAGGTATTTCCAGAAGTCATTTTTAGTAACAGAAGTTAAGAATTGATGTTCCTCAGTGGGTTGTTTAAAGTTTAAACAATGCTATGCTTTGTAATTATGTGGCTAATTTTTTTTTTAAAGGTAATGTCTCATGTTTTTGTTGTTGATAGAATTTTGTATGATCATATATATATATATATATATTCGTTTAAAAGGGGTTTTGATTATATATACAATGTTTAAAAGGGGTTTTGATTATATATACAATCTAGATTTCTTAATGTTTATGGTTGATGGTTTTAAAAATCATAAATAGATTTATAATGCAGTTATGAGTAATAATTAAAAATTTCTATCAGATATAAAAATACAAGAAAATGCAAAATAAAGATAAGAAATTAAGTTAAAAACAAGGGTTATATAGTAGCTAGTATGTATAGTTTAGGTTAAATATAATTTAATTAAACAAAAAATAAGAAAACAAAGAATTCATCACAAAAATAAAACAACTAATAAAATATTGTATTATTGAATGTCATCACCTAAAATTAAGAAATGTGATTAACTTATATTGTTTATATTAACATACATATATATTTATTTGTGTGTTTTATTTTTATTAATAGATATATATATATATATATATATATATATATATATATATATATATATATATTGTTTATAATTAGATTTATTAAAATATATTTTTAATATAATATACGTAACCCTAAATTGAAGCTATTGTGAAAAAATTATAATTCATGAAAATAGAAATAATAAAAAGAAATCGAAAAATTGTTGATGCTAGCAAAATTTATTATATAAGAATGTTAAAAATTGTTGATGCTAGAAATTATATAAGAATGTTAAATTTAAAATATTATAGGATACATAATAAATTTATTTTCAACATTTAATTAATTTTTATTATAATGAGTTTTTTGTTTATAAAAGTTATCGTGAGATTTAAATTAAATTTTAATAATAAAAAAACTATAAATTTAAAAATAATGTACTAAATTTGCTTTCAATTGACTTTAAATTTGCTTTCCTGAAAATTTTTAATATTAAATATTTAATATATAAATATAAATTGTATAAATTGAATAACGATAATTTTTAGTATATTCATTAAGATTCACAGCATAAAAAGTTTCATAGATGTGTTTTAAAAATATTCTTTAGAAAGAGTGTTGAGAAAATGTATTTGAATTATTAATGTGCACACATTCTATAGGTCATGTGAAATACATTTAAAACCATTTTGAACCCGATATTATTATAGTGAGCTATATTGTTATAATTGGTAGTGATGTTTAAATGTCCTTGTTGTGACAAACCAAAATAATTAAATAAAAATGGTGTATATATAAATATTTTTTATAAATTAAGTAGATGATCGAGAATGCAGTTATTAATGAGCAATGAGTAGAATGATACAACAAATGAGAATTGGTGAATGGATTACATGATATTGACCATGCATATTATTACTAGAAATTGTCACCCAAAATATTTATTTCCTACTAGTACAGTACATTAAGGTTAGTTAGAAAAGGGAAATGATTTATTCAATGTTTAGCTACATGAATGACACAAATATCAATATTATTCAGATGTAATTCTTTCAATGGATGCCTCTTTCTACACATAAGGAAATAAATAGAGGGTGGTGCATTGTCTTTCTCTTGTTTCTTTTTTAACTATAAAGTATACAATTGCATACTGAAAATGCCAACAATGTTAGTTTAGAAATTTTGTAATAAGTTTCCCAATTCACCCCTAGTTACTCCATAGTTGTAGACTTGATAATTTTAGATGGAGTATCCCTAGCCCCCCTTACAAGTTTAGAAATATTCCCATGTCCCATTAGGTTATGTAAGTTAATATATTCATCTAAAACTCTTCTTAAAAAGATAATTCTACTCAACTAAAATTCTGCTTCAAAACATGATTCTAGTGATATCTTGATCTAGTCTTTATTGTTTAGAACATTGGATATTATATGAAAACATTTCAAGATAATCCTTGCGATATCTTCTTACATTTTCATTCATTTTCAAAATATTTTCTCTTTGATTTCTAGCTTTGTAACATTCTTAATATTTCTTAAGGAAGGTCATACATATTCTTTCCAAGTTCAAATTCTGTTTTCCTCCTAACCCCATGAACTAGTGTAAGGCTAAGTCCTTGAGACTAGAAGAAAATAATTTGAGTTTCTATGAATCATTAGAATAATATTATCTAAGGAAAAAATGTTAAACTTGAAAGAAAAAGCATCCCATACTTGTCACTTCAGGCTGTGGTCTTCCTGTGCTCCTATTCAAACCCGCTTAGATACCAATAATCACATAAACAACTAGCCACCAATAATCACATAAAATAACCGGGACTTTTCACTTGAGGTTTTTACCTTCCTCTACTCCTATTTGAACCTACCAAGACAATCAAAGAATCCAAAAAAGTCCCCAAACTCACTTCACCTCCTATAGATGTGACTGCCTCAAAAGTTTATTTTCTGTGAAATGTTGCACTTGGGATGTCAGAAATTCCTCCCAACTCACATTATATTTATAAAAAACATAAGGGCTCCATGTCATGTCGTCCAATTGTCATCTGACAAAAAAAAACACCAAGGTGACTTGACTTTTTTATCACAAAAACCCATCAGCAATTTCAAAAATTAATATCTCATGATAGACAACTCAAATTTGGGTGATTTTCATTGCTCTCGAGGTCCTTTATCAACTCAAATCATCACATGTCCAAAACACCCCATAGATTGACATCCACACTCTTTGGTACAAATCCCATAACTTAGGTTCTAGGTCCACAAAGTGATTATTGTGGCACTCCAACCTCCAAACCTTGAATGTGAGGGCTTGGAGTACCTCCCAAGCTACCAAAAATCTACACTCCCTCTTATTGAGAGAGGTACTTCTAAGACTAGTAAGTAGCGCATCATCATCAATGTCACTGCTCGCAACACTTGCCCAACTCCTCACACCCAAAACTGTAGCAATCCTTGTAGCACGGACTACGTCTCCCTTAGAAGTGTCACATCATCGGAAGCCTTATATGCTTCTTATTATCTTGGAATCTTTTCCACTTTCTCCATGTTTCCATCCTAGAAATTGTTGAAGCACCCTTATTTCCCTTTGACCAAGCACTCTTCTTGGTCTACAAAGTATCCCTATCAATATACAAGCTCCCTCTAGAGCTTGACCCCCTTTCATCCTTAAGAACCTACACCTTCTTCTCTAGAACCTGTACATACTCCTTTGAAGCTTGCACTTGCACCTGCTTCTCTGGAACCTATGCCTAATCTTCCTTCTTCTTCTTCCCATGCTCTATAGGCTTAATCATCAACCTCTATAAACCATGCTCTGTGTCTTTTTCTTTTACAGGAGTGTTGTTATGGGCTTAAGTTGCTTCTAACTCAATTTATGGAGGTTTTTCCACCTTTCCTTTGGGAGGAGTAAAAGTGGAAGGTTTTTTATCAAGTTGTTGATTGTCTGATACATCTTCAACTATTGGATTATTTCAGTTAGGATCTGTTCTAGGAAGGGTTTGTACAGGGGGGTTCTTGACTTTGGCTTTGGTAGGTTGCTTGGTTTCTTTCTATTTATTATTTTCAGGAACATCTATCCTCTTGCTTCTTAGATTATATTGCTTGTGAACCTCATAGATGGCTGTCTCATATCCTTCCCTAAAATCAAATGACTCACCTGATTGAATTTGAAATTGATTAAGAGTGTGAGCCTCTTGGTCTTCTTCGGTCAAGAAAACTTGTTGCTCACTATTGAGACCCATTAAGTTAATTTGAGTATCTTCTGTTGGTTCACTGGAGGTTGAAGCTTCAACATAGTTTTCCTGGAATGGAGGCCTAATGTTTTCGTCTGGACCAACGTTTCCAGTATTAGGGTTCTGGTTTTTTCTGAAGTTTGGATTTCTCCCAATGTTGCTTGGTTGACCATCCCAAGGGGATTTCCTCTCAATTGTTTCCACTCTATCTCATAGTATACCCATTCCATTAATAATAGCATCTAATTTCTGTTCAAATGTAGAAGGTTCTTCTTTGAAAGGTGTCCTCCTTTCAGCTCTAGCTCGAGCTCGTTTGGAAATCAGGCTGGCCTCAACGCTGACAGCTATACTCTTCATGTCTTCTAAGCTTCGAGGAGCTCTTTTCCTAAGCTGGTATTCCATATCAGAGTCAAATGCATCAGGGAATTTGATCAAGGCTAAATCTGGAGGAGGTCTGAGATTCTGAGGAATAACATTGTATACATTATTAAATTTGGTACAGTAATCTTGAACAGTTTCTTATGGACCTCTTTTCAAGTTTTCATGTTCTGATAAAATGTGGACAGGACCTTTCTTCTTTTCCCATCTGTTCAAAAAGTTCTGATAAAGGGCTTCTGGGTCATTGATAGTTTTTGCAGGAAGTGCTCTAAACCAGGTTTTTACATCTCCAGTTAAATTTTGAACAAAGACTTTCATTCTGACATCATCATCATCAATCTCATAGTTTTCAAAATAGTCTATCATCTTCTTAGTATGTTGCTGAGTTGTGTAAGTGCCAGTACCATCAAAATAGGTGATTTTTCTTTGATAATCTTGAGGCATAGCCCCTGGATTTGTAGGTAATTGTAGGGGAGAAAAATGGTTTGCCATGTTTGCAGATACAAGTGTGACAACTGGAAGAACAAAGATGACAATGGAAATGTATACTGTAGATGGAAAAGTGGGAAAGATGGTTTGAGATGCTGATGGTAAACTTGGGGAAGCTGCAGAAATAACAAAAGGGATTGGTGATTTTCCAGAAGTAAGCTCAGATTGGATAGGGTTCTGCTGATGTGTGTCAAGGGGTGAACTAGCAGAATTTTCTTGGCTCGGCTGGCTTCTAAGGATCTTAAGAATCATATTAGATTTTCAAAGATAGGTGGGGGATTTGGATCAGGATCTGATCTGGTGTAACGGATATTTTTCTTTGGAGCCAGCTTCTGAGTATGTTTTTGGTTTTTCTTGAAATATTTTAACAATACAACTTTAACAGTATCTTCTAGGAGGTTTTATGCTTTCCTAAAGATCTATTGAAACAAGGAACTGATCAAGTATTTGGGACAACTGTTTAAGACATAAACTAGATTGGAGATAGACTGAAGCAACATTTATTTATTCCTGCAATTGCATAGCAAAAGCAGTTTCAAAGGCTACCTGGCTAACTTTAGGCTCCATCTATAGCTTATGAATTAAACAATAGTAACAAATAATTATTCAGTTCCCCAATGAATTCGCCAATGATGTTATCCCTTAGGTTGTTCCCTAAAGTTGTAAGAAAGGGAATACGGCCGAGGTAACCACAGACCAATATTTTAGATACAGATTCTAGCCAATCTGCATCCAAAGAGGGCACTTTATTTATGATTTAGCTTTGTTTTGAGGTATATTAGGCTAGCTATGAAGTGCAAGGGTTTTGTTTTGAGTTTGGTTGGAGGGATGGAGATTCAATAGAACAGTGAGGTAAAACTAAAAAGTTTCATTCCATTGGGAATGATGGAGTCAAAGAAGGGCAGTTAAGAATCCTTCATCATATTTGACAGAGGGAAAATGGATGATTACTTGTTAAGGAACAATTAAGAATTCCCTAGCAAATATTCAAGATGAAAGAATCAGGGGAAACAGGAGCAATTAAGAATTCACTGTTTATTCTAATTCTGAAGAAAACATAGAAAATAACAAAGATTGAAGACAAAGTGCAGTCAAGCAAATTCTAAATTATTCTTTTTCTTTATTATTGAGATCATGAAACATAGATGATATAATAAACGTAGAAATTGTAAAACATAAGTTAGAAGGGACTTATTGATCCATAAGATGATTCAAGAATTTTGTAACATGGTCCTCAACATCAATTCCTCATTCAGTAAGCCAGAAAAAAATGGTTCCAATAGCCTTTTTGTTGGGCGGAAAAGTATCTAATGCAGAATGCCTCTATCCCTACTCTGAAGGTGATAATACTCCAGCAACAACTGAATGCAAAGCTATTCAAAGTTTCTTCTTTATGAGATGAGAGAGGGAAGAAAAGGATGATCTACTAACCGTTATCTTGCGCTTATAGTCGATCCAGTCTTCGCTCCTTGCCGCTTGCTCCTAGCTCCTTGCCCTTTCACCGGCCCAGCTACACACAGATCCTGTAAAAGCATAAGAAAAGGAAACTACAAGAAGCATACATCCATAATCGATTATAGGATTAGCATAAATCAAATGTACAAACATCTATTCATCATAAAGACACATGCACATAAAAGAATCTTGAATACTTTATTGATAATAGAAGTAAAGTTCTGAGAGAGTTACAACCACAATGGGCCCAATCCAGCAACACCTCCCAGTTGAAAGAAATCTCCTCTTCACCTCCTTCAAGCAAACACCCAATAGCTCTATTCACAAACCAACAACACTTCCTTACTTGCAAAAAATTCCAGCCTCCTTAGACCTCATGAGAGAGCTCAATATATAGGAGATTTGGAGAAAGGATGAGTCAGCTTGAGGCTGGAATATTCCCACCATACCTGCTATAGTGAATGTGTCACAAGTCTCAATGACTCAATCACAATCTCAGGGTAGTGCCTCCTTATTTGGAGCGACTCAGGCTCAAACAAGTACTGTGACTCCTCATCCTGGTCAATCATCCAGTATTGGTCAACAGCAAACGGTCCAACAACCAGAGCTGGTTCAATCTCAACAACCGCCATTCCAGCAATCATATCAAGGACCTGAGCAACAAGTCTTTGTAAGTAATGGGCAACCATGCTATAATGGTTATGCCCATCAACCTTGTCAAAGTTGTCAGCATTATGTTGGTCTTCAAAGACCCATTGCTCAGGCGATACCATCTTATCCTGGATATGCTTCGCCTAACCTGAACCAACAATTGCCCTTTGTAGCAACTCTAGAACTACCAGATCTAAACCGGCTGACGAATGATCCAATGCTTATGCCCCTTGGTGGCTAGCAATTCCGCATAAACTTCCGTCGGACATTCCTAAATTTAATGGAAATCCGGGTGAAGATCCGTCGAATCATGTGATGACATTCCATCTATGGTGTTCATCGAATACCTTGAACGATGATTCGATAAGACTTCACCTCTTTCAGAGGACGTTAACGGGTCCAGCGGCAAAATGGTACATTGAATTGCCTAGAGCTTCGTTCGACAACTTCAGTACCTTAGCCACAACCTTTTTAACCCATTTTCAATTACCGATAAGGTATGAAACGGGAACAGAACTCCTTACCAACTTCAAACAGACGACTGCCACCCACATATCTGATCATATACATGAGTGGCGACGTCGTCGTAGGATGGTAAAAACGTACGTTCCCGATCAGCTATTAGCTGAATGGTTTATCAAGTCATTACTTCCTGCCATCACGGAAGATGTGGCAAAGGGGGGAGTCGTAACGGAAGAGCAGGTTATCGATCATGCGCAATATCTGGACTTGGTCTATACTCAGTCCGACACGCTCTACGATAAAATACCTGACGCCCCTAGACCAGAATTCTCAATTCCTCCTCCTCCTAAATCAAACAATGACTCTCACGCCGGTGATGGCGTGATTGGCAAGCACAAAATTTATAGTCAAAATGCAAATGAAAAACTTCTTGCCTCAGAAGTAAATGCCATGTCGACCGACAAGGGAAAACAACTGAAGCAACCAGGGGGCAAGAAGAAAAAGACAGGGAGAAAAAGGAAACCCCGGCAGGGTGTCATATATGCGATGAGGACCATTGGACGAAAGATTGTCAACATATAGCTGAAGTTAAGAAACTCTTCAAGAGTTCAAAAACCCCAGCAGTATTGACTGATCCGTTTCCTAATCCAGGTCAAAATCTGGTAGCTAATCAAAATACTTCCCGATCCCAAGTGCTTATGTTGTCTACCTCAAAGCAGCAGAATGATGCTTTGACAAGGAATAAAGATTACAGGAATCCACAGCGGTCGAATAACAAGGCTGATGAACAACCTAGTATTTCGACAACAACTTTGACCAAAGTTGTGCCACCCATCATTCCTTAACAGATGATAAAGTCGCCAAAGGGAGTAGTACCCAAATCGACACTTAATCCTTGTGCGAAAATAGCACAGATAGAGGACCTGGCCCAATCGCCATCCGTTATGTCGACACTTGAAGTACCGCGAGATTGCCCCTCCCAAGAGCAAACTTTATTATCAGCAATACGTGGGATTGGCCCAATGGATTCCAATCTTGTGACCTTTGATTATAAAGGATATGACCCTAAGTTACCAGCTCAACTAGCTTTCCTTGTTCAAGTGAAAGCCCTCAACAAAACTGTTCATCGAACAATTATTGATGAGGGGGCATCTACATGTCTTATGTCGATGAGTTACTGGAAATCGTCAACGACCTTAAAAGCATTTGATGGAAGATCATACACTCCATACGGGATTTTAAGTAACTTGCAAGTTGAACTGGGAGGCAAAACAGTAGAATTCGATGTTGAAGTAATCGATGGAAACCTCGATTACAACATCCTACTAGGAAGGCCCTGGATATATGCCATGGCCGCAGTCGTGTCGACCTACTTCAGGAAGATTGCATTTCCCTTTCAAGGAGGGATTACAGTCGTCGACCAACAAACTTTCCTCCCCGACAGTTCACAAGTTACAGGAAGCATTCCAATGATCCATGAAACGATCATTCGCTTCAAAATATTGGCGTAGGTCTCCTAAAAGACCCTGCCTTAATGGGTACTTTTGCCCTACCTCCTGCAAGAAATCTGGCGGAAGTGGCCACAGTGGAAACCTACAATATGAAATCTTCTATATCTAATGGATTCGGAAGATTTCTAAACATTTTGTCAGCATGGATCATCGCCCTAATGGAAATACTGTAAATACAGTGGGCTCTGAGGACGGTTCTTATCTCGTGTCAACCTCGTTAAAAAATGAAACAAGGAGTCATGAGGATAGTTCATTTACTATGTCAACCTCATTAAAAAATGAAAACGATCCCCTTTCCAAATCTCAAAGGTAAACCTTCATTCCAACCACCAAGTTGAATGTAATGAAGTTTGGGGGGCATGCACCTCGATTTGCGTTGTTATACTGGGGGCATGCAAACTTATCATCGAGCAGTTTTAGCATAAAGTTCATGCTCGTTAAAAAATAAACGCAAGATCGAGCAGTTTTACCGCGGAATTTATGCTCGTTAAAAAATAGAAAAGCGAGATTCGAGCAGTTTTAGCGTCATAGTTCATGCTCGTTAAAAAATAAACATAAGCTTTTGAGCAGTGTTTTGGCGCATTCAAGCTCTTTAAAAAATGAACCTAGTACCGGTAAATAAACATTGTGATCGTAAATTTATTAGCCATAAAAGCCTTGGTCGTGTTTGCACCCACCACCTCCATTCCATTTGGCCGATCGTTCACCTCCATATGATTGTTTACCCATTTTGAGGAACAGCTGCGAAGAGTGATTTCACTTAGCCATCCTTGTGACACTGCCATGATTGGAAAATTCCAACCTGTACCTGGAATCTGCTGCTATCCCTGTTTATCACTCGTTCCTCAAAAGACGAGTCTTCTTTGAGCTCTTTTAATCTGACTCGTAAAATATGAAAAGTTTGCCGAGTTTTGGCCTTCCAGCTCGTTAAAAGGACCGGAAGAGCTATCCCTCCTCTAGATTTTAATCTTTTTGGACCTGAGGGATTATTGCACAAAAAGGTCGAGCGCTTGTTTTATTCGGCTCGTTAAAGTTATCGAAAATTCATCCCTTTTGTATTGTTTTATACTTTTTCGGACTTAAGGGATTAGATGACAAAAAAGGAATTTTGGAGTTAACTTTCTGTACCTTTTTAGACTCTCTAAAAATGAAAAGGACCGAGTTTTCTTTGTCGTTAGACTCGTTAAAATGATTAAATAGCGACAAACTTGTCTTTAGACGAGAACGAGTTTCCCTATCGCTAGGCTCGTTAAAACATAGCGATGGGCTTGCCCGAAGGGCAGGTTATAGAACAAGCATATGTTATCCTCCTCAAGCTTGACAAAAATAAAGAGGTACTGGTCAGAAATGACTGGGGAAAAATTGGGAGAACCTCGAAGCTTTGATGGTAGCAAGTCACTCTTGAACATGACACTTTGTCCTTCGTACCACATCGGGTTGGGTTGTTTCATTCACCGGTCTCATCACCATGGTCCTCGCCAAACCATCCGTATTTGGGGTAATGCTACCGATCCATCACATTAGTGTCGTTATATGTTCAAGAGATGTGTTCAGAAAGAGTCAACCGTGTCCCATCCACTGCCATACATTATCCTTCATCCACCCATGATCGCCACCCTGAATCATATCTCACAGTTTGTTTTCACCTCCACTAAAGTCATTAGCTCCGTTCCGTGTCACTGATGTGGGATTCATTAAGGCCCTCCTTTGACAGATCGCTTCTTGTCGACTTCAGCTCATTATCCAAGAAGTTGATCTAGGAACACCCCCCCCAGTACTTTGAAGCTTGCATGCCTCAATGGCAAGTTTCTCACTTCCGGCGACAGGTATACATCAATGACCTTCGACCAGAAGATTTTGCGTGGTGTTCGACGCCAAGTCCTTTATTCACACCACGTGAATTGTACTGTAGTACCTTGACGGTCATTGTCATTATTGGTGATTCCTCTCGCGCTTGTTAACGGTTTACATTATTGACCGGTAATCAAGCGATGTCTTTCCATGTTCGACTTCAGCGCAATTCTCACATGGATCGACTTGTACTTAGAGTGAAGATCGAACGAGATTGAAGACCCCGGATCTAGTTTCATCCATCCGGGCTGCGATATATATTCAGGATATAAAGACATTTGATATGTACATCATTACAGCAGATGATCATCCTACTCAAAGGATGATAATTTCAGCAGAGAATTATCAGTCTATCATCAGACGGTCGTCTGTTATATGTACCAAAATGAATTTATAAAGTTGAGCATGGGAATGCCCGCCTCAGCTAGATCGTGAAAGCAGAATGAAAAATAATGTATTGTATTGTATTTTATTGCAGGGCACCTCTCAGCCGATTGAATGAACTTCGGATCCTCCTAATAAAGCATTTCACCCGATAAACGACCTCATACTTTAGGGGGCAACTGTTATAGACATTTTTGTGCCTAACATCATGGAGCATGAAATGTCAATAATCTGAGGGATCCAAAGTCCCTAAACATGTTGTTCTTACCCTTAGAGGAACAAGGTCTGCAAACCACAGCACTGAGAATCAGTTCGCCACTCAAAAACACTCAAAAACAGGTTATTTCTGGATCATGTCAGCTGCTCCACTGAGCATCTGCGCTGAATGTCAACTGCTCCTCCTTGTACCTGCGCTGAAGGTCAAAAACAATGAAGGCTACCTGCGCTGGGCGAGATTGGCCAAGTGGCACAGCCATTCTGCAAGGTGTCAACTGCCCAGGAAGCTTCCAAACTGACACTTGGTTCAAGGAATTCGCCTTATGATGAGTAAGAGGGTCTTGATCTCCAAGTGGAAGCAAGATTCTCCAAGTGGACTCAAGAACTGAAGATTAACTAAAGTGGGAGAGGACACTAGTCAGCTTTATGCCAGCCTCAAGCTGACTCATCCTTTCTCCAAATCTCCTATATATTGAGCTCTCTCATGAGGTCTAAGGAGGCTGGAATTTTGTGAAAGTAAGGAAGTGTTGTTGGTTTGTGATTAGAGCTATTGGGTGTTTGCTTGAAGTAGGTGAAGAGGAGATTTCTTTCAGCTGGGAGGTGTTGCTGGATTGGGCCAATTGTGGTTGTAACTCTCTCAGAACTTTACTTCTATTATCAATAAAGTATTCGAGATTCTTCTATGTGCATATGTCTTTATGATGAATAGATGTTTGTACATTTGATTTATGCTAATCCTATAATCGATTATGGATGTATTCTTCTTGTAGTTTCCTTTTCTTGTGCTTTTACATGATCTGTGTGTAGCTGGGCCGGTGAAAGGGCAAGGAGCTAGGAGCAAGCGGCAAGGAGTGTTTTTGAGTGTTTTTGAGTGGAGGGCTGACTAGTGTCCTCTCCCACTTTAGTTAATCTTCAGTTCTTGAGTCCACTTGGAGAATCTTGCTTCCACTTGGAGATCAAGACCCTCTTACTCATCATAGGGCGAATTCCTTGAACCAAGTGTCAGTTTGGAAGCTTCCTGGGCAGTTGACACCTTGCAGAATGACTGTGCCACTTGGCCAATCTCGCCCAGCGCAGGTAGCCTTCATTGGTTTTGACCTTCAGCGCAGATACAAGGAGAAGCAGTTGACATTCAACGCAGATGCTCAGTGGAGCAGCTGACATGATCCAGAAATAGCCTGTTTTTGAGTGTTTTTGAGTGGAGAACTGATTCTCAGTGCTGTGGTTTGCAGACCTTGTTCCTCTAAGGGTAAGAACAACATGTTTAGGGACTTTGGATCCCTCAGATTATTGACATTTCATGCTCCATGATGTTAGGCACAAAAATGTCTATAACACTTTTATTTCGGAAAACTTCAGTATTACAGTCAAAAACTATGAAAATCCACCAACCAACCCCAAATACTTCGTCTGGGGGGGTATTTATACAAAAATATCAAATATCTGACAAAATATTTGGTAGAAATAATATCTAGTGGTGATTAATGTGTTTTACAAAGATAGAGACTGACAGTCTCGAAAACAGGGGAATAATAAATTGATGTAATAAATTGATGTTGTGTTGGCTGTTCGATATTTATGAGATGTACCAGAGGTAAATACTACGAGTCGGTTTACGGCCGTCTTTCACTGATACTCTGTGCTGGTTGCTCCATCCTACATCGGATGTCCTTCAACTCTTATGTGATGTGCTTTGACCCGCATGACTATGATTTATTTCTGTTCTCTGCATTATAGTAGATGGTCCAAAAACTTTCAATTGACCCAAGATAAGTTTATAAAATCTCTAACATACTTTGCCACCACTCCGGTCCTGGTAATTTATGTCTCTGAAGCTTCCTTAAAGTTTCATCAGTCTCTGTGTATCTGAAGAAATTAGGTGGGATGGTGAATAGATGCTTCACCTCATGCTCAATGTAGAATAAATTTCCCAGGTTGTCGTAGAGGGCTTGGCCAGATGGAAGTGCTTTTTCTCCTGGAGCACTCGTTGATGAATTAACTTGATCAACAACATATGTATTCAATTTAAATACTTCCCAAAGGACTTGGAAAAACTTTTTTGTGCAAGATTGTAAATTTCTCTGTGAAAGAATTAATCTCTACCTACATGTCCTAACATCTTCTTTCCAAATTTTGCATCAGATTTCTCATGGTTAGAACTCTCTTGATGTCTAGAATGGTGTACGTTCTGTCTATGATTTCCAGTGCTTCCAGTTCTTTGCTGGTCTTGGTGTTCAAAAAATGGATTAGCTGGTTAGCTTGTTCAGGCATCTATCCCAATAAAGCTCTTGTTTTTTGAATCTCCACTTGGGCCACTCTTATCAAGTCAATATTCTCATAAATGATTTTGATAGACCTCCACACATCACTAAGGGATTGATTGATGTTGGTCCACAAAATTCCTCTGATTTCTGCTAGAGGTTTATTCAAAGAGAGATCCTTTTCCAATGCTCTCAGCTTGTTCTCCAATGTTTTGACCTCCTGTGTTTTCTCTGCCACATTCATCTTGGATTTAACATAATTATTTTCCACCTTCACCAACTGCTCTTTGACCAGTTTCAATTCTGATACTTGCAGCTTCAATTCTTCCATGGCTTTTATCAGCTATTCTGTACTCATAGTAGTACTGCTGCCTGGTTCTGTTGTTGTTGCTGAGGTACCTATGATTATCTCTGTTGTTGATGCCAGGACAGTGGGAGGCAATGTTGTTATAATTGTGGAGGGGGCAGTAGTGACTGTTGGGACTACTTCAAGTGGCTGGGAGGTCAACTCTCCCTGCTTTTCTTGTAGAGATCTCTCCAATGCCTGCTCTGTCTCACTCAATCTCTCATTCAGTATCAAGAGCAGGTCCATCATGTCCTCTTCATATTTCTGTTGTACAACTTCTGTAGTCTATGGATGCATAGAAGGAGGCAGTTTCAACTGTTTTCTGAGGGCAACAATGTCCTCTTCTTTCTTCTTCGTCAATGCCTTTATGCCTTTGGCATCTTTGGGATCATGTCTCAGTTCAATGATAATTTCTTCCAAGAACTTTATCCTATTGTCCTTAGCTAGAGAAGAGGCTTTCTCCAAATCTAACCGAGCGGAGGTATTATTGAAGGAGTTTTGTAATTTATGAGCCAACATTGCTTTATCAGCTAGTGTGGAGTAGGACATCTCTACAGTCTGTTTATGAAGCTCAATCTGGTCCATTGGATGAATATCCTTGGCCAAGACTTCTAGATTTGTCATGATGTAATCAGCTACTGATTGTGGTTCTTGCGCCTTGGGCTTAAAGTAACTCATTATCATTTTTCCTTCTTTTATGCCATATGCTCACATTAATGTTTGCTGCTTTTTGGGGGCCATCTTAAGATACTTGTTGTAAATTTGCAGACTCAGTGGGTCATTTCTAGCCTTTATCTATGTGAACGTCCTTTTGATGTGAGAGGCCTACTTACTTGGTGGCCTAGTGGATGAAACTTCCACACTATGTTGTCATTCTAGCTCCTGCCTGTATGAGCTAGTTGATGTTTCCACCATCGAGGATGTTTGTTGGCTGGCTACCTTTTCCCCTTTTAAAATTTCAATTGTTTCTTGAAAGGTTTCCTCTTCTGACAAAGGATTGAGTCTTTGCCTTTTTTCCCCTGGTTGTTATGCAGGCCCACTGATAGGTGTGGTTTCTCCCTTGTCTCCTTTCTTGCCTCTTTCCTCATTTAGAGGAGTTTGTAATGCTGGGATCTCTGGTGCTTTAGATTTGGCAGGAGGAATTTGTACTTGTTCTTGTTCTTTGGACATTGCTGGCTAGTCTGCCATTATAAGATGCTCTGTATCTACACTTCTTTTCCCTTACAGGACCCTGTAACTGGTGCATTGGTTTTTTGTACAGGCTGCTGTGAAGTTCCAGCAGACGATGTACCCAGTCCGGTTTGCTGAGGTAGCTTGAAAGATACATTTCCAAAAGAGTCAAGGTCAAGGGTCTTTTCAAGATCTTTCATAGCTTTTCCATCTTTTCTTGTTCAGTAATTTCTTCTCTTAATTTACCCTCTATCCAATCATTCTGATTAGAAAATTGTTCAATTTCAGGGATCCTATGATGTATATAAGTTGATAACCTATTTCTTACTTTTCTATCAATTATAAAGCTATTTGGGTCATATGGCACCCACCAGAAACTTTTCTTCAATTTAAGGTCCTCCCCTAATATCTTATCAACATCTTCCCATGCATCCCTTTTATGGATGATAAAAGGGCCTAACTGGTTTTTTATTCTTAGCTGAGCCTTTTTCTTTGCATTGCAAAAGTGGTTTAAATTTGCATTGATAAGATGCCTGAAATACTCTAGTGCAAATAGTCTCATGGGCACATATTTGGGCAGCTTGAATGGGCATAATTCACATCCATATATTCTAATTTTAGTGTGATTTTGGTAGAGGTACCAGTCACCTATCTTGTATTGTTTGGAAAGCTATAAAATCTTATTTATATCACCAGAGAGCCTAGGAGGAGATGCTCCTATCAATAGAGTGGAGTTTGGATGTACAAACAGGTCAATGAATTCATAGTAGGTATAAGGGGATTCACAACCATTGTGGAAGACCGAGGTCCAAAAGATCATAGACCTCCGCTCTCCTTTGGAATCCAATTCCCTAATGGGAAATGAAAAGATGTCTGGCTGATAATATAGCAGAAGGTGGTATATGAATTAGGTGTACTTGAAGACTCCTTCTCTGTCAAGATTTATGAATTGCTCATTGATTTTATTGGCAATGAAAGAGGCATAATCATATTTGACAGCAGGGGGCTGTCCTGGAGTAAACATTGACAACATAACTAAGATGGTCTGTTGTGGGGAAAAATGCCTATGCAGGACGATCCTATCCACCTAAGGTGTGACAGTGCCTTAGCAACAAACAGAGACAACTATTCTAGTATTCTTCCTTTATGAATTAAGAATGAAGAAAGATAGATGGACTAACCGGTGTCTTCCGTTTGTCCCTCGATCCGGTCTCTCTTCTCTTTGAGGGTTCTCAGCTACTTGCCTTCTCGCTCACCCAGCTTCAAGAGGTTTCTGCAAGATCACAAGAAGAGAACACTACACAAGACATGGATTCATATTCATAACTAGTTCAGGATTAGGAATAAACTAAACATAATAATGCAATCATACATCAAAGATACATCAGTATATAGGAGAAACCAAGATAGCTTTATTGATGAATAACAAGGTTCAGGAAGAGATACAACCCAGAGGGCTCCAATCCAGCATCTCCTTCCCAGTAAATGGAATTCCTATCTTCACCCCCTTCAAAGCATTAAGCACCCAATGATTCCAATCTCAAACCAACAACAATTCTTTTCAGTAACAAAATTCTAGCCTCTAGATCTCATGTAGGAGAGATCCATATATAGATGTTTGGAGAGAGGATGAGTAAGCTTGAGATCTGACTAGTGTCCTCTCCCTCTGTCAGTTCTTGGTTCCACTTGGAGGTTCTTGCTTCCACTTGGAGATTTGGAACCTCTTACTCATCATCAGTCGAATTCCCTGAGGCAAGTGTCATTGAGGAAGATTTTGGAAGCTTCCTGGGTCTTGACACCTCGTGGAATGAACTTGCCACATGTCAACTCTCGCTCAGCACAGGTAGCCAGTGTTAAATTTGACATTCAGCGCAGGTAGACAGTGTTGGCTTTGACATTCGGCGCAGGCAGCTAGTGGAGTCACTGAATTGATCCTGAATTGACTTGTTTTTGAGCAGTTTCTGGTGGAGAACTTTTGTGAATTGCTGTGGTTTGTTAGCCTTGTTCCTCTAGGGGTAGGAACAACATGTTTAGGGACTTTGGATCCCTTAGATTATGGACATTTTATGCTCAATGCTGTAAGGCACAAAAATGTCTATAACAGTTGCCCCCTAAAGTATGAGGTTGTTTATCGGGTGAAATGCTTTATCAGGGGGATCTGAAGTTCATCCAATGCTGGGTGGAGACCTGTAATAAGATACAATACAATACATTATTTTTCATACTGCTTTCATGATCTAGCTGAGGCGGGCATTCCCATGCTCAGCTTTATAAATTCATTTTTCTGTACATAGAACAGACAATCGTCTGATGGTAGACTGATAATTTTGATGAAATTATCATCCTTTGAGTAGGATGATTATCTGCTGCAATGATGTACATGTCAATGTCTTTATCTTTCCTGAATATATATCGCAGCCCGGATGGATGAAACTAGATCTGGGGTCTTCAAACTCGTTCGATCTTCACTCTAAGTACAAGTTGATCCATGTGAGAAATGTTCTGAAGTCGAACATGGAAAGACATCGCTTGATTACCGGTCAATGAGGTAAACCATTAACAAGGGCGAGACGAATCACCGATAATGATAATGACCCTCAAGGTACTGCAGTACAATTCATGTGGTGTGAATAAAGGACTTGGCGTCGAACACCACGCAAAATCTTTCGGTCGAAGGTCATTGATGTATACCTATCGTCGGAAGTGAGAAACTTGCCATTGAGGCATGCAAGCTTCAAAGTACTGAAGGGGTTGTTCCTAGATCAACTTCTTGGATAATGAGCTGATGTCAACAAGAAGTGATCCGTCAAAGGAGGGCCTTAATGAATCCCACATCAGTGACACGGAATGGAGCTATTGATTTTGATGGAGGTGAAAACGATCTGAGACATATGATTCAGGGTGGCGGTCATGAAAGGATGAAGGATAATGTATGGCAGTGGATGGGACACGGTTGACTTTTCTGAATGACGTCTCTTGAACATATGGCGACACTGATGCGATGGATCGGTAGCATTACCCCAAATATGGATGGTATGGCGAGACCATGGTGATGTGACCGGTGAATGAAACAACCCAACCCGATTGTGGTACGGAGGAAAAGTGTCATGTTCAAGAGCGACTTGCTACCATCAAAGTTTTCTTGAGTTTCTCCCAATTTTTCCTCAGTCATTGCTGACCAGTACCTCTTTATTTTTGTCAAGCTTGAGTAGGATAACATATGATTTTTCTATAACCTGCCCTTCGGGCAATCCCATCGCTATGTTTTAACGAGCCTAGCGATAGTGAAACTCGTTCTCTTCTAAAGACAAGTTTGTCGCTATTTAATTATTTTAACGAGTCTAACGACAAATATAACTCGGTCCCTTTCATTTTTAGAGAGTCTGAAAAGGTACATAAAGTTAACTCCAAAAGTCCTTTTTCGTCAAGTAATCCCTTAAGTCCGAAAAAGTATAAAACAATACAGAAGGGATGAGTTTTCGATAGTTTTAACGAGCCGAACAAAACAAGCGCTCGATCTTTTTGTGCAATAATCCCTCAGGTCCAAAAAGATTAAAATCTAGAGGAGGGATAGCACTTCCAGTCGCTTTAATGAGCTGGAAGGCCAAAAATCGGCAATCTTTTCATATTTTACGAGTCAGATGAAAAGAGCTTAAAGAAGACTCGTCTTTTGAGGAACGAGTGATAAACAGGGTTAGCAGTTGATTCCAGGTTCAGGTTGGAATTTTCCAATCACGGCAGTGTCACAAGGATGGCTAGGTGAAATCACTCTTCGCAGCTGTTCCTCAAAATGGGTAAACAAACATATGGAGGTGAACGATCGGCCAATCGAAAAGTGGAGGTGATGGTGCAAACACGACAAAGGCTTTAATGGCTGATGATATTACATTCAAAGTGGTTATTTACCGGGATAGTTCATTTTTTAACGATCTTAAACACAGGTGGAAACATTTGCTAGGTCTTATGTTTATTTTTTAACGAGCATGAACTATGCGCTAAAACTGCTCGGATCTTGCATTTATTTTTTAACGAGCATGAACTGTGTGCCAAAACTGCTCGATATCATATGGTCAAATTTTTGATTTTTTACCTTAACTAGCTTTGCCCTTTTCAAAGATAGTACTGTATCCTCAATTGCTGCATCAAACTAGTTAGAAATGAACAACATTTGCTTGAAAATGAGATCAGAACCCTAATATTTCGCTTTGAACTACGTAAAAAGCAATTAAAAAGTTTTTTTACCTCTCATTTTACCATTTCAGTTGAACTTGGTTTGTTGGAGCTTTGGAGGTGCCTCTTCCCCCTTGATTTTCATCAGCTGATTACGGGAGATTCTGTGGACGATTTTCGGCGCCGTCTAGACCAGGTAGGAGCTAAACCCTAGCTCTTTCTTTTCATGGTTTCCTTTTTCCATTCTGTGCCTGTTTTCCTGTTCCCCTGAGCCCCTGGGGTTTTGTTAGGGCGCTTTGCCATCAGCGCGGGTAGTTCACTCGAAACCTGCGCTAAATGTCAAGCTGCATGAAGGCAGTTTGACCTTCAACACAGGTGGAACACTGGCTAGTTGCGTTGGGCATAGAAAAACAGTTTTGTTGCACAGTTTTTGATGAAAATTTTGCCAGTTTCTCATCAAATCCAGGATCTTACTCTTTCTCTTGTTTGTTTTGCAGGGACTTTTGAGCAAAATGACCCTTACATGGTGTTGAGCCTCAGACCTGCACTCCTTTTCACATCCTCTCAGCCTCCTTTTCCATTCATTTCCTTCCTTTGTCACTCATTTCCTTCATCAATTTGCTTAAAACATTGTATTATAGGACTTTTACATGGTTTATTAATTATGCTAATGACTGTGTTGTTGGATTAGAATTTTGTTTCAAAACCTGCAGTTTCCGCAGCTGATCCCAGTTTCCGCAGCTGTTTTCTTAAACGACATGATCCAGGTGTCCTCTGGTCAGAAGGGCCACATGGGCAAGTACGTGGCACTAAGGACATGGTGTGTGTCCTTCCAGCTCAGCCATAACAGTCGTAAACACCCATGGTCAACGAGGGGGAAACTTCGGTCAAACAAAGGTGATTGACGGTGGCACGGCTCTGCGTGTTCGGTTTAGAGCACGTGAAGCACAGCTGGCCTCTTCCTCAACCATGCAGATGATGGGGAACACGAATCCAACCAGAGATTTAATACCCACCTCGACCGTTGCCTAAATCCGTGGACTGTGCTAGATTACGTGTTCTTCACACAGCTGTTAGAATAGCGTAGTTTTTGATTAAGTTAGTTTGGTTTTTCTACTATAAATAAAGCGTATTTGAATGCTTATTAGCTAGCTTCTGTTATGTAATATTGAACCCCTCTGTAACTATTTACGTAATATATGAGAAGACTGTTCTCCATTTGAGCGTTTAAGTGATCTATTGAGCTGGTTGGAGTAGGCAGAGGGCCCCTGTTTACTTAAGGCCTGTACAATGCTTTCCATTTCATGCATTTCTTCTTATCAGCTTTTGTATAATAGTTGTACAGAATGCTTTTGTTTGTTATGCTTTGGTCATGTACAATAGCTGTATATAACTTTGAATTCTGTCCATTTATATTTCTGCATTTTTCCATGACTGATCAGTGTGTTTTTGCAGTTTGCTTAGGTACCCGGGACAGTTTCTTTTCTTTCTTTTTCATAGCTAGTGATACTTGTGATCATCTTGTCTAATGGTGCTGACCTTATTTGTTTGCAGCCTTTATTTCTTTGTTATCATTTCTTTAAGTTTCATAATTGTTTACTAATCAAGTTGTTTACTTGTTGATGGTCTCTTCTTTATAATTCAATATCTTTATCGAAGACCAAAATATCACTAACACAACTTGGTTATTTTGTTTAAGAGTCACGTTGCTAATTCACTCATAACTCTTTCTTATATGATCAATCCATCTAAAGGCAGAAAGGTTAAGGGAAAATTAAGTAGTGTGATTTGTCACTTAGATTGTACATTGCTTGGGATTTCATTGAAGAACTAAAGTAGTTGCTATTGTGTTTAAGTTAATGTAGATGTCATTTTCAATTTCAATTTCTTGCAGCAACGTAGACACTGGGCCAAGATCATTAGTATTTCATTTGATTCTTTCATTTGTCCTTTAAGAGTAATTTCATTTCAGTTGTTGTTCAAAGCTTTCTCGTAGATTACTTTTTGAGCTTTAAGAAATCATCTAGAACTCATCACAATCTCACACACCTCACTCACTTTATTTTCATTTCCATCACATCGCTGTAGGAGAAATAGACTTGAAAACAAACTTAAAAAGTTAAAAACGACAAAAACTTAAGAAATAGTTGCCTAAGTACATACAGTACATATCACTTCATCAGCTTACGAGCCTGGGGTTGACAGTTAAAAGTTGCAATTTAGACTTCACTAAATTGACCAAACATTTTGGCGCCGTTGCCGGGGAAGTGAAAATTAGGTAGCCAATTCTTAAAAAAAAAACAAGAAAATTTCAAGAAAGGGAATCGATAACCTCTCAAAGTATGCTCTCCTTTTGCACCTAGAGTGATCTGGAGGATCAGAAAAGGGAAACTTATTGGTTTAATAGTTTCTTAAATATGCACTTTTCTTGCACCTAGAGTGACCTAGAAGATCAGAAAGAGAATTATTAGCCTAACTTGAAGAAAAATTAAAAATGACATGCATAGAGCTAGAGATTCTAGGGGAAGGTTTTTAGCTAGAGCCAAGAGTTCAATTTTTACAAGTCCATCTACTTCAAGGAATAGACAAGAGACACCTCCCTCATCTCTAACTAACACTCCTAGCCGTAGGATTCCTGGAATTCAAGAGGCAAGAATTGACTCTCCCACACCTTCTATTGAATTTGAATTAGAAAGAGATCCTTTCCTTTCTTCTACAGAAAGACCAATTGTAATTGAAGAAGTAGAATCATCTAAAGAAGAGGGAGAAATTCCTTCTCATTCACCCTTTGTAGAAGAACCAGAAGACTCTGAAGTCTTTAGGGAAACCACTATGACAGAGGAAGGAGGTGGTAGAGGTAGAGGTAGAGGAGGAGGAGGAAACAATGGAGGAGGTAGAGGTAACATTGGAGGAAATAGGGACGGGGATAACTCATTTGGGTTCCCTATCGTTGATGAGGACTCCCGAGCCACTATGAAAAACATATCACCATTTGTCGTCCCAAATTTTCATGGGTTAAGGAATGAGGACCCTGAAACATTTCTATTTGAGTTTGAAGTCGTATGTCGAACTTATGATTATCTGGATGACTCTCAAAAACTCAAATTGTTCCCTTCAACATTGAAAGGGCAAGCTTTGAAATGGTTCATGGGATTACTCACTCAATCCATTAGGTCTTGGAATGATATGAAACAAACATTTTTGGATAGGTATCTGGACTATTGTATGCCCACCAATCACACGGATGAGGTATTCAAGATGGTACAAAAAGAAGATGAAAATTTGGACGATTTGCTTGAAAGATTTCAATACAATTTGAAAAGAGCAAAAATGAACAACTTAGATGAGGAGACCTTGAAAGCCCTTTTGTTAAAAGCCATTAGAGATGAATGGATAGACATTTTGAACATGATGGGGAAGGGAGATATATATCAACTTTCACTCAATGAAATAGCAGAGCTATGTGTCCATCTGTCAAGGGGGAAATCTAAAACTCAAAAAGGGCCTAGAGATCCTTCTCTCCTCAGAGCAAACAAATCTGCAATTGGATCAGTAAGTAGGGGTGAAATTGGCAGTATGCTTGATGAATTTAAAACTGACATCTTAGGGAGTCTTAGTGAATAATTAGACACCCTTAAAATTCACAATAAACAGAAAGCAGAAGCTGAGGCTTTGGCCATCTTTTGCGCGAAATGTAGGAAGAAACATGCTCTAAGGGAATGTCCCTTGGATGCAAAAGTTGTAGAAACATGTGTAATTTGCTCAGAGAACCATGAGACCAAGGATTGTCCTTCAATTCCTGGGCTCAAAGCTGTCTTTCAAGAAGATCCAAATACACTCGAATCTCTCTGTTTTGTTGCAAGGAGACCTTGGCAAGGGCAACAAAATCAAGGGTTTAACAACTCTATGAATTTTCAACTCCAACCAAATTGGAATCCTTGGCAACAACCTTGGTCCCAACCTCAAAATCATTTTCAATCATGGATAGAAGGTATGCAAAATCCTTATGGGAGATTTGCTCAATTCTATCAATATCCTCCATCTTTTCAAAACCAGCAAGTCCCACAACTTCCAAATCAAAGTCCACAACTATCATTGCCATTTCCTCAACAACAACAACCTTCTCAACAGAATCAAAGTTCTCAACTCTTGCTTAAGTCAAACCAACTTCCTTCTCAGCCATTGCCGAACCCCAATAACAAAAACCCTCAAAATGCTTACATGATGGAAGGTCAACCATTCCCTACCTATATGATTGTTCCTCTCAATGAAGTACAACTCAGATCAGGTAGAATCGTAGATCAACCTTCTATAAATGTTCAACAGCCAAGCATTTCTGAGGAAGAGTCTCTTAAAGCCAATAAGGGTTCTGAAGCCTCTCTTCAAAACCCAAACTCTCAAAAAGAAAAAGAAAAAGAGTCAACCCCCACAACTCCCATAGTTGAGCAACCTACATCTCTATCCACACCTCCTTTTCCTGAAAGATTACAAATTGATAAAGGAGTGGAAAAACAAATTTGGTTGCCTGACTATAATTTTATAGATGAATTGAAAAATGTTTGTATCAAGATTCCCTTGTCACAAGCCATTAAGGAAATTCCTATTCTAGCAAAAACAATAAAGGAGTTGAGCCTTAAAAGACCAGGAAGGAAACCAAGATATACCAGAAGGATCCACCTGGTAGGAAAAATTGCAGACATCATGATGGGAAAGATTACTATGCAGAAATATGTAGACCCCGGTAGTCCAATTGTCAAAACACATATCAATGGTGTAGAAATACCAAATACTTTGATTGATTTAGGGGATGCTATCAACATCCTGAGTAGACAGACTATGGAACATCTAAAACTTCCTAATCTTCTTTTTACACCCACCTTGTTGCAACTTGCAGATCGATCCATTTTCAAACCAGATGGTGTATTAGAAGACATTGATGAGCCCCAAAAATGTGCAATTATTTGGGCTCATTCAACCTCCTAATTTGACTTAATCCACCATTCTCATTAGTTTATTGCATGTTTTTGATTATTTTTATGTTAATAGAGTGAATTTGGTTAGTCATTATGCCAACAAGTCTAATGGGTGCTTTGTGTAGCCTTTTTGGTCAACTTGGAGACAAAATGGAAGGTCTTAATGAGCACTTGGCAGCCAAATTCATGGGAGAACAAGCTAGAGGATTTGTAGGAAGGTGTCCCCCTAATTTATTGGCCCTTACCTCGAATTCTCCACCATCAGCTCAGATTTCAAGGGCCACCGAATAAATCAGCACAAGGGCAGCCAAGCAAGTCAAGTAGGACTGCTGTTAACTACAAGTCTTGGGCAGCCAAGTCCGTAACTTTTAGGAGGACTGTTGGGTCCTCAAATTGTATAAATAAGAAGGCTTGGGGCCTCATTTTGGTTAGCTAGTGGTTAGTAATTTTTGTAGCCAATAGTTAGTCATTTCATAGTCTTGTTGTAGTCATTTTGTAGTTCGATTTTTAGGCCATAGATTAGTTTTGTTGTCAGCTCATTTTCAAGTTCTCCTTGTGGACAGTTTTTATGTAACTCTTCATTCTTGTTTAATAAAGATGAATCCAGCTTTGCACCAACTCTAAATCTCTCTTGGGAGGCTGTAGCTCTTGGGGTTGGGCCCATCTCAACCGCTCAGTACCTCCCTTGTTTATCTTTATGTGTTTGCTGCGTTCTTAAAATGAAATCTGCTCTTTAGATCTTGCTTTGTTATTTTGGTTGTTTTTGATGGTTAAAGTAGCTTTTTATGGTTAGAATCGATTGGTAGGAGTTTTTCATGCATTTAGATATTTTTGAATGTTCTTACTCACGTGATGTACTTGGTTCTCTTTCCAAACGAAGCTGCTGTTTATTCATTTCATTGACAGTTGGATTAAGTTAGCTAGGACTTGGTTTGTTTGCAAGGATTCATTGATTCGTTTGAATGAGCATTGTGCAGGTCATATCTATCACCTTCATCACCTCCTCGTTCATCTGAGCCTCATCCAGATCAGCTCGTCCATCACCAAGTCTGTTCCCTCATCTCCCATCTGCTCTTTTGCCACGTAACCCTAATTTTTGTGCAACATTGCTTCACTCTCCCTTGACACAAATCAAACCGTGCTCGCCATTCCTTAGCTCCATCCATCAGTTCCTAGGCCACTTCAGACCCCTATTTCACCTCCATACTCGTTCCTCCACCTTTTTCCCTCCATCCATTCTCCAAAATCCTCTTTTCAGAACATCCTGTAGAAATCTCTGAGCATCCTGTAGGATCCCCTGCAGACATCCTGTAGAAGCCTGCAAACTCGGTTGCCGAGCACCTGAACGTTGTGGACTCCTGTGGAATGATGTTTTGGATCCCCTGGAACCTCTCCTAGCCTTTCTAACCTTTCCCAAGCTTTCTCTCCCTTCGCACCACCTCTGCACAGCCAAACCCTAATAAGAAACAAAACCATAATCACTCCAAACACTTAAGCAAAAATACAAAAACATGTCTTTTCAGATGCAAGTAGTTTAATTTCATGCATTTCACATCACTAGAAGTAATGGCATCATCTTTAGACATTTGCACTCCCACTATTGCATCATAGAGGTTAGACTAGTCAGATTAGGGTTTACTAGGGTTTCCATGTTTTGGTTGGCTTTCAGTTCGTTTTTGCCAAGTAGATTAGTTTTCTTTGAGATAGCTTTCGTCCATCATTTACCAAGCTTCTTCTCAAAGCATATAGAAGTTGGCTTGAGCCCTAGCGGACTTGTGCCAGCTGACCAAGTGACAGCTGCGACAAGAGCTAGTACTTGTGCATACAGCACCGTCGCTTCCAAGTTTGTACGAACTACCGGGTTGATAAAATTAGAAATAGGAAGCTCCAGGAGTTGTAGCATTATTGCTACAATACTGGGGCCCACCATCTTTTTGGCGCCGTTGCCGAGGAAGCGTCAGAGTATTGGTGATTGTCACTTTTCTTCTATTTTCCACTACAATCTTATTCTAAATAGTTTATTTCATTTCCATTATGCAATTTCGTTTATGCAAAAGTAGATTAGTATTTCCCGCTTTCATAGATTAGCATTTCAATTCCGCAATTTCAATTCTGCAAGCGTAGATTAGCATTTCAATTCCACAAGCATAGCCTAGAATTTCATTCCTGCAATTGTTGGCATTATGTTTCTGGTATGGCTATATGTTACAGATGTTGTACTTGATGGCAACTCCCGTGGCAAGGCTCTCAATTTATTGAAAATTTAGAAGTACGCAGGAAATCAGTTCAGAAGGTGCGTACCCGCAGGTACACCATGCAGGGACCGCGTCCAGATACGCGGTCCAGCCCTTCAGGAGGTGCGTCCCCCCAGTGCACACATTTCAAGGCAAAGAAATTCACATGTGGGGTTTTCTTATGTTTTACTCTTGGTATTTAGCCAACGGTATTGGGTTATTCTGGTGTCGGCTCGTGGTATTGATCCATGTTTTAACGAAGAGCTCTCCTATATAAAGCAAAGGAGATCATTTGGTTTGAGTATGTCTTTGGTTGAATATCTTATGAGGGCTAGATCTGGTCTAGATCTAAAGAAGGCGAATCTACTGATGGACCGAGATCTCTTCGGCGCATGTTCAGATCTGTAGATCTGACTATCTGGGTTATTTTTGAAGTCTTGAAATCATTTATGCCCGAAGGTACGCAGGTACAGTGAACGAAAAGTGTGTACTGTACGCAGGCACAGAAGAGCTGCAAGTGCTCCGGGACGCAGGTACAGAAGAGCCGCAGGTGCGCCGGGATGCAGGCACAGAAGGGTTGCAGGTGCGTACATACGCAGGCATAGAAGAGCTGCAGGTGCGCCGGGACGCAGGCACAGAAGAGCTGCAGGTGCACCGGGACGCAGGCACAGAAGGGTTGCAGGTGTGTACATACACAGGCAGTTCAATAGACTCAGAGCGAGGTACGCAGGCTAGCAGTTGAGCAGGGTGCGTCCGGGACGCAGGCTAGCAGTTGAGCAGGGTGCGTACTGTAAGCAGGCAAGCAGTTGAGCAGGGTGAGTACAGTAAGCAGGCCAGCAGTTGAGCAGGGTGCTTACGTAAGCAGGGAAGCAGTTGAGCAGGGTGCTTACTTCTCTTAAAATCTTTGTTTATCATTGTTGTGTTGTGGGTTTGGTCCTATTATTGTTGATCTGGTTACTACAGTTGATTGGGTGATTCTCTTATACTTGATGATCAATTGATGCTTATGGATCCAGTTTGAAAATTTATGAAAAGTGGTCCTTGTAAGAAAAGAAGTAGGGGATTGTAGCTCCCTTCCAGGAGAGACTGGAAAACGAGAGAGAGTTGTAGCTCTCTGCAGGTTGCAGCCTGCGTACTGGTAAAGGACTGCACCAGTACAAAACCATTGTAAAAGGAGTTTCTAATTTGAAAGAAGATAGAGACATATTGCAGCAGGTGGTTTTCACCCACATTGGGTTTCCACCTTACATCTTGTGTTCTTTGGTGTGACTATCTGTTTTCTTTTGTTCATGCTCATTATTTTATGGTACTGACATGCAAAAATAATTCAAAGAACAAATAAAGAAGATTTATTAAAAGAATTATATAATACTGATTCACCCCCCCTTTCAGTATTATTTCCAACAATTGGTATCAGAGCAGGTCCTTCAGAGAAGCTTGATCGCTTGAAGGTAGATCGTTCATCATGAGAAACTACGAGAGAGAAGCATCAATCAGGCCACCAGTTTTTGATGGGACAAACTTCAATTATTGGAAGGTAAGAGTTACTGCCTATCTTCAATCTCTCGGTACAGAAGTTTGGGACATTGTAGAGACAGGCTACACTTTTCCTTCAGCTACTCCTACAGATGCAGCCGAGAAAAAGAAGTATGAAACAAATGCGAAAGCAGTCAGTACTCTATTAGGATGTATATCTCAATCAGAATTCATGAAGGTAATGCACTATAAATCCGCAAAAGAGATATGGGACAAAATTGTCACGAGCTATGAAGGAGATGAACAGGTAAAACGTGCTAAACTTCAAACTCTCAGAATTCAGTATGAGACTCTCAAAATATATAATGATGAAAGTGTGGCTAACTATTTTCTTCGGGTAGATGAGGTTGTTAACTGTATGAAAAATTTGGGTGAAGAAATAAAAGAGGTTGTTGTGGTTGAAAAGGTTCTAAGATCATTGTCCCCCAAGTTTGAATCTAAGGTATCTGCAATAGAAGAAAAGGAAAATCTACGAATTCTTACTATGTCTCAGCTACATGGAATTCTAACTGCTTATGAAATGAGGAAGGGAGGTCCATCAGACAGAAGAGAAGCTGCTTTCAAGGCATCAGGCAAAGGAGATTATTATGAAGCGAGCCACGTCCCAGAAGAAGAGGAAGAAGAATCAAATTTTGTCAGAAATCTTCAAAGGGGTTATGGAAGGTTCAGAGGTAAGTTACCTTTTAAATGCTTTGCTTGTGGAAGAGTAGGTCATTATGTTGCAAAATGTCCTTATAAGGATAAAGGAAAGGAACCTGCTAGATGGAACAAGAAACATAATGCAAATAAGAAAAGCTACTACACTCATGAAGATAGTGATGGTCTATCAAACAGTGATGAAGATGAACAAGGTAATGAATATAAGTTGTTAATGGCATTTGAAGATGATGATTATATGGATGCTATAGATGTGGATAACCTTTATGATGAAATTACTAGACTCAAGAGATGTATAGAAGAAAAGAACATGATCATTGATACTCTACAATTTCAAATTGATGAAAAGGAAAAACATCTTGAAAAATTAGAAGGTGAAATTGTTGGTCTTAGAAAAGAGATTGAGAAAAAAAAAGCTATTAATCTCAAGTTTGTCAAAGGATCTGAAACTTTGGATGAGATTATCAATATGCAGCGGTCTCCTCTAAACAAGATAGGTCTGGGCTATAATGGAGAAACCTCTCAAGCATCCACCTCAAAAAGTTATCTTGATGCAGCAAGAAGAAATGAGCAAAAGCACAATGAAGATCATCAGGTAAAGCGGGGACAAATTACAAACAGAAACTATCAGGGGAAATCCATCTTAAGGGTGAACAAAAGCTACAACCAGCTACAGGTAAAATCTTCTCAATTTGGTTCAAGAATAGCTGACAATAGAAATTACAATCAATTGGCTGGTAGATTTGATAACCGCAGAAGTTTCTTCAATGGACAATGATTTTCTTGCCATAACTTTGGTCACAAAGCAGCTCAATGTGTTGCATATGAAACGATCATGACTAGGGAAGCTCAAAAACAAAGAAGTATGACGGGGATTACAAAAAGGACCTATAACAACTTTTCGGTTCTTGAAAATGAAGTTGAATGTTCTATGTTCAATAAATTTGGTCATGAAGACTCTGAATGCAGGAGCAGGTTTCAGCAGAAAAAGGAACAAGCCTCAAGCACCAAAACATGGAGAATAAAGGAACCTCAAATAGAAAGATGTGGGATAGCATTTTATGCAGAGGGACAGGAAAATCTATGGTAAATTGACAGTGGATGTTTGAAGCATATGACAGGTGATAAAGAAAAACTTGAGTCTTATTCTACTCTAGAAAAGGGAAAGAAAGTCTCTTTTGGAAATGATACTCCTGCAACTATAAAAGGAAAAGGCATTGCTTAGTTAAAAGAAAAGGTCAAGGCTGGAAATGTTTTGTATGTTGATGGATTGAAGCATAATCTTCTATGTGTCAGCCAGATGTGTGATCAAAGAACCGAGGTTATATTCAGATCAAATGGATGTCTTGTTCGTGATCTTGATACAGGTAAAACAGTGATCAAAGGCAAAATAACTCCAAATAATCTGTACATATTTGAAGAAGGACAACAACAATGCTATCTGAGCAAGGATGATGAGCACTGGTTATGGCATCGGAGGTTGGGACATCTAAGCTTTTCACAAATAAGGAAAGCATGCAAATATCAGGCAGTTCGTGATCTTCCAGATATCAAAATTCCTAACAACACCATATGCAAATCATGTCAGTTTGGAAAACAAACCAGAACTAACTTTCCAGAGAAAGAAGGATCAGCTAGCATGCCTCTTGAGCTAGTACATACAGATACATGCGGTCCTTTCAGGAAAAGAACACCTCGAGGAGAAGAATACTTGATATTATTCATTGATGATTTCTCCAGGTTTGTCTGGTTAGGACTTATGAAGCACAAAGATGAAGCATTCGAAAAATTCAAATCCTTCAAAGCCTTGGTTGAAAATTAATCAGGTCACAAAATTAAGTGTCTCAGATCTGATAGAGGTGGGGAATTTACTTCAAATGAATTTTTCGATTTCTGTGAAGAACATGGGATAAGAAGAGAATTCTCTACAGCAAGAACTCCTTAGCAAAATGGAGTTGTGGAAAGGATGAACAGAACAATCCAACAAATGGCTCGTGCTATGCTTGATGAGTCAGGAACTCCCGCAACCTTCTGGGGTGAAGCTACACATGCTGTGGTTATTATTCTCAACAAAACAAATGTCCGGGTGAACAACACTCAAACTCCTCATGAGCTTTGGAGTGGTAAGACTCCTTCGGTAAAGCACTTCAAAATCTTTGGGAGCAAATGCTATATCAAGAATACGGATGAGCAGCTTGGCAAACTTGAACCTAGAGCAGATGAAGGCATTCTTCTTGGTTACTCTCCACATAGCAAAGCATACAAATGCTACAATAAAAGACTTGGCAGAATTGTTGACAGCATTGATGTAGTGGTTGATGAAAAGGGATACATTCCTAGGCAAGTACATCATGAAGACATCGAAGAAGATGAAGGCTACCCCCAACGACAGAATAATGAAGAAGAAGAACCAGAGGAGCAAACAAGAATAGAAGAAAAGACTCCATCCAGATATGTTCAGAAGAATCATCCAGAATCTCAGATTATGGGGCAGAAAGAAGCAGGTGTACAAACAAGAAGAACAGTTGCAGAAGATTCAAGCTATTTGGCATTACTCTCCTCTACTGAACCACAAAATGTGAAAGAGGCATGCAAAGATGAATGTTGGGTGAAGGCAATGGATGAAGAACTTGAGCAGATCGAAAAGAACAACACTTGGGAGCTGGTTCCTAGACCAAAAGATAAGAATGTTATCGGAACAAAATGGGTCTTCAAAAATAAATTGAATGAAATTGGAGAAGTAATTAGAAAAAAAGCCAGACTTGTTTGTAAAGTGTATGCGCAGCAAGAAGGAATAGACTTTGAAGAAACCTTTGCTCCTGTTGCAAGACTTGAGGCCATCCGAATGTTCCTTGCTCTCTCAAGTTTTCAAAACTTCAAAGTATTTCAAATGGACGTGAAATCAGCCTTTCTGAATGGAGACTTGGAAGAAGAAGTGTACATTGAACAGCCAGATGGGTTCATTCTTGGAAATGATCCAAATCTTGTATGCAGATTGAAAAAGGCTCTCTATGGTCTCAAACAAGCTCCAAGGGCTTGGTACTACCGTTTGGACAAATATCTCCATAAACAAGGCTTTTCAAAAGGATCAGCAGATAGCAATCTTTATATAAAAGTTGAAAATGACAAATTGCTAATACTTGTTGTATATGTAGATCACATTATTTTTGGGAGCAATAAAGAAGCTATGATTCAAAACTTTGCCTTGGTCATGCAGAAAGAATTTGAAATGTCCTTGCTAGGAGAACTGACATATTTCCTTGTTTTGCAAATCCAACAAAAAGAAGGAGGAATCTTTTTATCTCAAACAGATTTTGAAGAAATATGGTATGGAAGATGCAAAACCAGTATGTACACCCATGGTCACAGGATGTAGCCTCAGTGCAAATGATGAATCTGCAGCAGTACATCAACCAACCTACAGATCTATGATTGGAAGTTTACTTTATTTGACAGGTACCCGACCAGACATCATGCATTCAGTTGGAATAGTTGGAAGATTTCAGGCAAATCCGAAGGAGACTCATCTTCAGGCAGTGAACAGAATTTTCAAATATATTCAAGGGACTCAAAATTATGGCTTATGGTATCCTAGAGATACAGATCTTACACTTCATGCTTATACAGATGCAGATTGGGCCGAAAGCATGGATGACAGGAAAAGCACAAGTGGTGGTGCGTTCTTTATGGGTTCCAGACTGGTATCTTGGTTCAGCAAGAAACAGAGTTCGATTGCCTTGTCTACAGCTGAAGCGGAATATGTTGCTGTTGCATCTTGTTGCACCCAACTCCTCTGGATGATGCAGACTTTGCAGGATTTTCAAATCACTTGTACACCACCAATCCCCATCTTATGTGATAACACAAGTGCAATCAACATCTCAAAGAATCCTATTATGCATTCAAAAACCAAGCACATACCAATCAAGTACCATTTTCTCCGGGAACAAGTACTTGAACAAAAGGTCAAGTTGGAGTATGTTCCTTCTAAGGAACAAGTTGCTGATATTCTCACCAAACCATTTCCCAGGGACACTTTTGAATACCTCAGGCAAAAGCTGGGAGTTGTTGATGCATCATCTTATTGTTGAACCTTTTCTGATTGATGGTACAGGTTCAGGGGGAGCATATAATGCATTGTTGGCATTATGGAGGATGGTCAGAAGGAGATCTTGGAAATAGCTGCAATATGTCTCTATCTCTTTCATGGTGGATTATGGTTCTTTGTTGCAGATCTGGTTCATTTTTCAAGGGGAGCATGATCTAAGAGGGAGCATACCCCTTTGCCCTTGATGTCAAAGGGGGAGAATGGAGCTGAAGTTTGTGAGGTTGGCATCAAGTCCAAAGGGGGAGATTGTTGGCTTTATGTTTCTGGTATGGCTATATGTTACAGATGTTGTACTTGATGGCAACTCCCGTGGCAAGGCTCTCATTTATTGAAAATTTAGAAGTACGCAGGAAAGCAGTTCAGAAGGTGCGTACCCGCAGGTACACCATGCAGGGACCGCATCCAGATACGCAGTCCAGCCCTTCAGGAGGTGCGTCCCCCCAGTGCACACATTTCAAGGCAAAGAAATTCACATGTGGGGTTTTCTTATGTTTTACTCTTGGTATTTAGCCGACGGTATTGGGTTATTATGGTGTCGGCTCGTGGTATTGATCCATGTTTTAAGGAAGAGCTCTCCTATATAAAGCAAAGGAGATCATTTGGTTTGAGTATGTCTTTGGTTGAATATCTTATGAGGGCTAGATCTGGTCTAGATCTAAAGAAGGCGAATCTACTGATGGACCGAGATCTCTTCGGCGCATGTTCAGATCTGTAGATCTGACTATCTGGGTTATTTTTGAAGTCTTGAAATCATCTATGCCCAAAGGTACGCAGGTACAGTGAACGAAAAGTGCGTACGGTACGCAGGCACAGAAGAGCTGCAGGTGCGCCGGGACGCAAGTACAGAAGAGCCGCAGGTGTGCTGGGACGCAGGCACAGAAGGGTTGCAGGTGCGTACATACGCAGGCATAGAAAAGCTGCAGGTGCGCCGAGACGCAGGCACAGAAGAGCTGCAGGTGCGCCAGGACGCAGACACAGAAGGGTTGCAGGTGCGTACATACGCAGGCAGTTTAATAGACAAAGAGCGAGGTACGCAGGCTAGCAGTTGAGCAGGGTGCGTCTGGGACTCAGGCTAGCAGTTGAGCAGGGTGCGTATTGTAAGAAGGCAAGCAGTTGAACAGGGTGAGTACAGTAAGCAGGCTAGCAGTTGAGCAGGGTGCTTACGGTTGCAGGCAAGCAGTTGAGCAGGGTGCTTACTTCTCTTAAAATCTTTGTTTATCATTGTTGTGTTCTGGGTTTGGTCCTATTATTGTTGATCTGGTTACTACAGTTGATTGGGTGATTCTCTTATACTTGATGATCAATTGATGCTTATGGATCCAGTTTGAAAATTTATGAAAAGTGGTCCTTGTAAGAAAAGAAGTAGGGGATTGTAGCTCCCTTCTAGGAGAGACTGGAAAATGAGAGAGAGTTGTAGCTCTCTGCAGGTTGCAGCCTGCGTACTGGTAAAGGACTGCACCAGTAAAAAACCATTGTAAAAGGAGTTTCTAATTCGAAATAAGATAGAGACATATTGCAGCAGGTGGTTTTCACCCACATTGGGTTTCCACCTTACATCTTGTGTTCTTTGGTGTGACTATCTGTTTTCTTTTGTTCATGCTCATTATTTTATGGTACTGACATGCAAAAATAATTCAAAGAACAAATAAAGAAGATTTATTAAAAGAATTATATAATACTGATTCACCCCCCCTCTCAGTATTATTTCCAACAGCAATTTCGTTTGAGCAAAATAGATTAGTCCTTTCCTGCTTCCATTTCAATTCCGCCTTTTCATTTTAACAAGATAGTTAGTTGCAGTTCAATCTATTTCAGTTTTGCATGTAGAAGTAGAAAAAAGGAAAAATCAACCAAAAAGATTTCATTTCATGTCTTGTAGGAGTAGAGATAAGTTAGAAAAATGATTGCACAACACCCCCACTGCTTCACACAGCCAAGATTTTCTCTTCTTCGATGGCTGTGATTGAAGAACCCCTGGGTGGACATCAAGACATATCTGAAGAACCTCTAGGGGAGAAGAAGAAGAAAACATTCCTCTGGAGCAAATGGCTACAAGTAGAAATGTTGGGAGCGACATCTTGTCCAAAGATGAATTTGAAAATCAGCTGGAAGATTTCAAGAGTGATATGAGGCAGTTTCTTGCCATGCAACTGGATACCTTGCGGATCCAAAGGAAGAAAGAAGAAGCCAAGAGGGCTTTGGTCATTTTTTGTCCTAGAAAGCATCCTAGGAACGAATGTCCATTGTACTCCATAGAAGTGTGTTTTGTCTGTGAAAAATACCATCCCACAGATCAGTGCCCTTCCTTGCCCAGAATCAAAGCTGCATATCAAAGAGCCAAGGGAGCCACTGAATCACTCTATTACATGAACCAAAGTTGGCCGCATGGACCTAGATCTTACCAGCAGGAACTGCAAGGGACACCCGAGACCTATTATGACCCCTATCAAGCCACTTTCATGCCTTCTTCGGGTCCCCCTGCTCATCCTTCCTGGTCTACACCTCCTCCTTGGTCATATCCTCCTTGTTCCTTCATAGATCCATATTATGCCCAACCAGTTGCTCATTCATTTCACTCTTATGCTCAGCCACAGCCTCAGTGGAATGCACCTTATCAGGAGTGAAGGCCCCAGTACAACTCTCATCCCGCAAATTTTCCTCCACCACCTGCTCATCCACAACCATCGCCTCCTCCTCCACCAAGGCAACCCTAAATGCCTACCCAACCACACTGCCATCCATCTCCATCTCAATTTCACACCTCCACTCAACTACCCGTACCATCATCTCCAAACCTACACATTGGAGTAGCTCAATACAAGTGCAAAGCTGAGGCACATCATGTGCAAATGACTCCTCTTGAGCTCAATGATGTTCACCAAAGCTCAGGAAGAGTGTTGCAAAACCAAGATTATATTGAAGAACCAAAGGAAAAAGAAGGTTCCAAAGAGGAGATCAAAGAACCATGGGCTGCACTTGATGAAGAGAAGAGATCTAAATCAGAGATCGAGAGAGTTCCCTCATGGTTATCATCAAATCCTCCATGTACTCAAGAGAAAGATCAACAAAAAGAGGAAGATCAGAAGGTCATGATAGAAGGTGACATGAAGAATGATCCAGATCAGCAAAAGAACCAAGGATATCAAAGCTATATTGAGATATGGTTTCAGAAGGTCACTAAGTTGCAGCAGTACTTTCTTCCTCAGCTTTGTTTGATCGCCTCAACGCCAGATCATTTGGTCTCTGAGATCTCGATACTTGTCCAAGCATGCATTTCGAGCCTTCACATCATTTTTTCTCTAATCGCGATGTGCACATGGCTCCATTGGAAGTATTCTTATACTTGAAAATGATTTTGTTTTTCAAGTAGGGTAGGGTAGAAGAAAAAAAAAAAGAAAAAAATTGAAAATAAGAGAAAAATAAAAAATCTAAGGTGAAAACCTCCTCGGAGGCGCCTTAGATTGGCTCATTGATTGAAAATCTCCATGAGGCGGTCAATGGGTTGAAAAAAAAAGAGAAAAGAGAATAAGATCTCTGGGTGAAAACCTCCCTTGGAGGCGCCCAGGGTAGGCAATTAGGGTGAAAACCTCCATGAGGCGCCCTAGTTGTTTTTCAAAAAAAAAAAAAAAGAGAAAAAGAAAAAGAAAAATAAAGCTAATCTCCATTGAATAATTTCATGTTGCAGCAATGTTTGGGACAGTACTAGATTGTCATCTCAAGATAAAATACATAGAACCAGTGGTCAAAAGAGGGTATGTTTGGTCACTTTCTTGTTGGCAGTGTTTACCAAGTGGATGAAGTTTTGATGCAGCAAGTGGGAGCCATGTGTTGAGGTTGAATTGGGCAGTTAGAGACCTCAACTAGGAGCCGATCTTGCAGTGATTGGATTGGGTGCCATCGGACCAGTGGAGGGCAGTGTGTTGGCAGGCCAAAGTATCCCTTGGCAAGTTGACCTGAAGGAAGTGTGATAGTTGAAAGTTGGGTGAAGTGGATGAGCCTAATGTGCAGTACACTGATGGACTAGTGGACTGCTAGATTGGCAGATTGGAGCAATTGTTGTCCATTAATATCACACGGCCCAGGAATTCTTCCTTGAGTCCAAGGGGAAACCATCAACAACATTCCCTTTTCTAACCAAAGCATAAGGAAAGGAAGAACTCTCACCATTCCAAGGGAATTCACAATTCATCATTATCCATGGTTATCATTTTAGTTTGTTGTGTGCACGTAGACATGGAGTTGATTCACCACCATAAAAGAAGTTAAGCATTTCCTATTTTCTTCTACAGTCATTAAGTGAATGTGCCACAAAAATAAATGAAGAATTTTGGCCAAAGATATCAGTCCTTTTAACAGTGAGGAAGAAGAGCAGGAAGGAGGAGAAGAGGAAGGCTGTCGTAGCCCAGCTGAAAGGAGAATCGCCCATAACCAAGCAGGATACAGTGGTGCTGTCTGTTTCTACAGGAAGACAGAGACTGTTCTACAGGAAGACAGAGGATTGTTTCTACAGGAAGCCAGCGAACAGTTTCTACAAGAAAGTTTGAAAAGAGGGAAGCCAAAGGAGAAATCAGCCAAGATGTTAGCCAAAGAAGCCACCAGGGCCATCAAAGACAAGGAGAGAGATTGGTTGCTCAGAGGATGAGCAACACCTTCAGTAGGGGGGTGATGATGAGCCCCAAAAATGTATAATTATTTGGGCTCATTCAATCTCCTAATTTGGCTTAGTCCACAATTCTCATCTGTTTATTGCATGTTTTTTATTATTTTTATGTTAATAGAGTGAATTTGGTTAGTCATTATGCCAACAAGTCTAATGGGTGCTTTGTGTAGCCTTTTTGGTCAACTTGGAGACAAAATGGAAGGTCTTAATGAGCACTTGGCAGCAAAATTCGTGGGAGAACAAGCTAGAGGATTTGTAGGAAGGTGTCCCCCTCATTTATGGGCCCTTACCTCGAATTCTCCACCATCAGCTCGGAGTTCAAGGGCCACCGAATCAATCAGCACAAGGGCAGCCAAGAAAGTCAAGTAGGACTGTTGTTAACTACAAGTCTTGGGCAGCCAAGTCCGTAACTTTTAGGAGGACTGCTCGGTCCTCAAATTGTATAAATAAGAAGGCTTGGGGCCTCATTTTGGTTAGCTAGTGGTTAGTAATTTTTGTAGCCAATAGTTAGTCATTTCATAGTCTTGTTGTAGTCATTTTGTAGTTCGATTTTTAGGCCATAGATTAGTTTTGTTGTTAGCTCATTTTCAAGTTCTCCTTGTGGACAGTTTTTATGTAACTCTTCATTCTTGTTTAATAAAGATGAATCCAGCTTTGCACCAGCTCTAAATCTCTCTTGGGAGGCTGTAGCTCTTGGGGTTGGGCCCATCTCAAGCGCTCAGTACCTCCCTTGTTTATCTTTATGTGTTTGTTGCGTTCTTAAAATGAAATCTGCTCTTTAGATCTTGCTTTGTTATTTTGGTTGTTTTTGATGGTTAAAGTAGCTTTTTATGGTTAGAATCGATTGGTAGGAGTTTGTCATGCATTTAGATATTTTTGAATGTTCTTACTCACATGATGTACCTGGTTCTCTTTCCAAACAAAGCTGTTGTTTATTCATTTCATTGACAGTTGGATTAAGTTAGCTAGGACATGGTTTGTTTGCAAGGATTCATTGATTCGTTTGAATGAGCATTGTGCAGGTCATCTCTATCACCTTCATCACCTCCTCGTTCATCTGAGCCTCGTCCAGATCATCTCCTCCATCACCAAGTCTGTTCCCTCAGCTCCCATCTGCTCTTTTGCCACGTAACCCTAATTTTTGTGCAACATTACTTCACTCTCCCTTGACACAAATCAAACCATCCTCGCCATTCCTTAGCTCCATCCATCAGTTCCTAGGCCACTTCAGACCCCTATTTCACCTCCATACTCGTTCCTCCACCTTTTTCCCTCCATCCATTCTCCAAAATCCTCTTTTCAGAACATCCTCTAGAAATCTCTGAGCATCCTGTAGGATCCCCTGCAGACATCCTGTAGAAGCCTGCAAACTCGGTTGCCGAGCACCTGAACGTTGTGGACTCCTATGGAATGATGTTTTGGATCCCCTGGAACCTCTCCTAGCCTTCCTGACCTTTCCCAAGCTTTCTCTCCCTTCGCACCACCTCTGCACAACCAAACCCTAATAAGAAACAAAACCATAATCACTCCAACCACTTAAGAAAAAATACAAAAACATGTCTTTTGAGATGCAAGTAGTTTAATTTCATGGATTTCACATCACTAGAAGTAATGGCATCATCTTTAGACATTTTCACTCCCACTATTGCATCATAGAGGTTAGACTAGTCAGATTAGGGTTTACTAGGGTTTCCATGTTTTGGTTGGCTTTCAGTTCGTTTTTGCCAAGTAGATTAGTTTTCTTTGAGATAGCTTTCGTCCATCATTTAGCAAGATTCTTCTGAGAGCATATAGAAGTTGGCTTGAGCCCTAGCGGACTTGTGCCAGATGACCAAGTGACAGCTGCGACAAGAGCTAGTACTTGTGCATACAACACCGTCGCTTCCAAGTTTGTACGAACTACCGGGTTGATAAAATTAGAGATAGGAAGCTCCATGAGTTGTAGCATTATTGCTACAATACTGGGGCCCACCATACATTCTAGTCTCCTTAGATTCTTTGGAATATCCAGTGGATTTTATGATTTTAACTCCCAAGAGTAATCTAGGAGGACATCCTCTTATTTTAGGAAGACCTTGGCTAGCCACAGCTGATGCTTTCATAAGTTGTAGGTCTGGGGACATGTACATTTCTGATGGTAATTCAACAAAGAAGTTCATTCTATATCCTCCAACAAAAGCAATCATAGAAATAGGAGATAATGAGTGGGTTGATGATGAGGATACTATACAACCTGTCTTTACCATTTCTGAGATTAGTGAAGATAGTCAAATTCTGAATACATTAGAAAATTTCAAACCATCTTCAGAATATGACTCCACACAATTTCAGTTGGATTCTGACATAGAGTATCTTTCATATAGACAAATGTCTCTTTTCTCTATGGAAGAGTTTGGTAGTTCTGCCATTGAGATCTTTCCAGGAAAAACACTAAACATCAATAGAAACTTGGAAAAATCACAATAGGAAGAGCTAACCAAAGTCTTGCAAAGACATTCTACTGCATTTGCATGGGAGTATACCGATATGAAAGGTATTGATCCTAAGACTAGCATTCATCACATCTACATTGAGGAAAACAGCAGACCAATCAGACAACCTCAAAGAAGGATGAATCCAAATCTTAGGGAGATAGTGAAAGAAGAGCTCCAAAAGTTACTTAATGTAAACTTCATTTACCCTATTTCAGATAGCCGGTGGGTTTCCCCTTTGGTTATAGTACCTAAAAAGAATGGTAAATGGAGGGTTTGCATTGATTACAGAGAATTGAACAAAGAAACCTTGAAGGACCACTTTCCTTTGCCCTTTATTGATCAAGTATTAGATACTTTAGCAGGCAAAAAGTATTTCTCATTTTTGTATGGTTTTAGTGGTTACAATCAAATTCAGGTAGCACCTGAAGAGCAGGATAAAACCACATTTACCTGTCCATGGGGGACTTTTGCTTACCGAGTACTTCCCTTCGGATTATGTAATGCACCCACAACATTTCAAAGGGCAGTATTAGGAATCTTTTCCGATCTAATTCATGATTGTGTAGAGGTCTATATGGATGATTTTACAGTTTATGGCGACTCATTTGAAGAAGCATTATAAAATTTGGAAAAAGTCCTCATTATATGTAAAGAAACAAATCTTTCATTAAGTCATGAAAAATGTTTTATGATGTTTAGTGAAGGGATTGTTTTAGGACATCATATTTCAGGAGATGGAATCAAAGTTGATAGATCAAAAGTCGAAGTCATCTCCAAGTTACCTATTCCAAATTTTCAAAGGGATGTTAGAAGTTTTCTTGGGTTTACTGGGTATTATAGAAGATTTATTGAAAACTTCACCAAGATAGCATCTCCACTCTTCAAATTACTTACCAAAGACTGTGAATTCAAGTGGGATCCCGACTGTCAATCTGCATTTGAAACTTTAAAAACTAGAATATCTGAAGCACCCATTTTGAGGGGGCCAAATTGGAAACTCCCTTTCCACATTTCTACAGATGCTTCAGATACAGCTCTAGGAGTTGTGTTGGGTCAAAAGGATTTAGTTCCTTATGCTATTTATTACACCAGTAAAAATTTGACTCCCACTGAGTTAAATTATACTGTAACTGAAAAAGAATTCTTAGCCGTTGTTCATGCAATCAACAAGTTTAGACATTATATAACCGGCTATGAAACCTTTGTCCATACTGATCATTCTGCAATTAGATATCTTATGAACAAACCTGTTACTAATGGCAGAGTTACAAGATGTATTTTACTTTTACAAGAATTCAATATTACTGTGTTAGATAGACCAGGGAAACAAAACACAGTAGCTGATTTCTTGTCTAGAATCCAAAACACTAACGAAGATTCTCCTGTAGAGGATAAGTTTCCAGATGAATACTTGTTTGCAGTAACTACTAAAACCCCTTGGTATGCAGATATTGCTAATTATTTAGTTACAGGGAAGCTTCCTCCACACTTATTTCCTAATGAGAAAAGGAAAATCATTCAGGAGAGTTCACATTATTCATGGATTTCTAATGAATTGTTCAAAACAGGGCCAGATTGTATGATCAGAAGATGTGTTCGGGAAGATGAAATGCCTGACATCCTTAAGGCATGTCATGATGAACCGTGCGGCGGACACTTTGCTGACAAGAGGACGGCCTATAAAATCCTTTCTTTAGGATATTATTGGCCTTCTCTATTCAAAGATGCAAAGCAATATGTTAGAAGGTGTGACAGCTGCCAAAGAGTTGGGAGACCAACTCCTTCAAACGAAATGCCACTATAGCCACAGGTATGCATCGAACCCTTTGAGAAATGGGCTCTAGATTTCGTTGGACCTATTAATCCACCATCTAAGCAAAAGAAGTATATATTGGTTTGCACTGATTATGTTACCAAGTGGGTAGAAGCCAAGGCATTGCCTTCTGCCACTGAAAATTCAGTTGTTCAATTTCTTTTTGAGGATATTTTTACTCGTTTTGGTGTCCCAAGAGAAATTGTGACAGATCAGGGAAGTCAATTTACATATAAATTGATGGAAAAGCTGATGGAGGAATACAAAATCAAGCACAGAACATCTACTCCATACCATCCGCAAGCAAATGGTCAAGTGGAATCTACAAATAAAGTTCTTGAAAGCATCATCACCAAGATTGTTCATCTCCACAGAAGAGATTGGGCAGAAAGGTTTCCTGAAGCCTTATGGGCCTATAGAACTACATGGAGGAACACAACAGGACATTCTCCCTATGAACTTGTTTATGGGAAAGAAGTCCTGCTCCCCATTGAGTTCCAAGTCAAGACCTTCAAGATGGCAGTTCAATTAGGGATGAACCTATCAGAAGCCCAAAAGCGCAGAATGGACCAGCTAAATGAACTAGATGAAATAAGACAAGATGCAATTTTAAGGACTGATCTAGTTCAGCACCAAAGAACTAAGTGGCATGATCGACACATCAAGGAAAGAAAGTTTCAGAAGGGAGATTGGGCACTATTGTTTGATTCCAAGTTTAAGGACTTCAAGGGAAAATTTCAAACTCATTGGCTTGGACCATATGAGATTGATGAAGTCTTTAACAATGGAGCAGTTCGAGTAAAGACCATTGATGAGCTTCAGACTCCTCTCATTGTGAATGGCCACCGATTGAAACTCTACCACAAGCCACTCTCAAAGGGGGAGTTTGTTAAAATGTTCCAAGAAGATTCTGCAATGAGGCTGGTGGAGAAGAATTCTTCTCCTCCATCAGCCTAGTCTTTGTTTCTTTCAAGTTGAAAAAAAAAAAAGAGAAAAAAAAAGGAAAAAAAGAGAAAAAAAAAGGAAAAAAAGAGAAAAAAAAAGAAAAAAAGAAAAAAAAAGAAAGAAAAAAAGGTCTCTTGTATAAGCCTGAAAACCAATCTTGGATTGGCGGTCTTATGCAGAAAATATAAGGTGAAAATCAGGGCCACCTGACACTTTATATTTTCCAAAAAAAATAAAAAAAAATTCTCTCTCTCTTTCCATCTCATTCACCATTTCATTCCACTTCATCTCCATTCCATTTCATTTTCATTCCACTTCATTTTCATTTCATTTCATTCATCTCACTCCATAAAAGTCCCTCTCAAGACTATTTCATTTAGTTAAGTCTTCTCTAACTACTTTTGTATAGATAGAAAGGTATTTTTTCAGTTTCTGCAGCTGAGAACTGTTTCCGCAGCTCGCACCAGTTTCCGCAGCTCGCACTAGATTCCGTAGCCAACACACTCTGTCTCCACAGCAGCAGTACTCTGTTTTCAAAAAAATCACAGTCAGAGGGCAACAAGGATGGAAGGCACCTGAAGGATCAAAAGGCAATCATGGATCAACAACCTTAATCAACAAATGGTAAACCCATAAAGGTATGATCAAAATTTTTCTCCAAACAACCATTTGAATGTCATGTTGTGCATAATTATTAATTGTGGACAGTGTCACTAAATGCAATCATTAAGCAAAGATCATCCCATTTCTCCACCGTAATCATCCTTCATCCACCTCAGATCCTCATAACGGTCTCATAGTCACCCTTAGTTTAAACTCAAATCGAGACTGTGCTTTCATTAATTAGTCGTACAGAGAAGAAGAGACCTATCGTACTACGTCTCTTCTCCACTACGATCTCTGCAGCCAAAAATTGAAACGTGTATGAAAGCCGTCCGACTCCAAGGGATCTGGCCATTATCTCATTCCCTTATCACTCCGTTTTCGCACGCATTTGAACTCATTCCCGTGCTTGTCTTCCACTCTTTACCTTCACACCATTTCCACTCTCGTTTTTGCTGTAAAATCCACGGCTTCGTTTCAAACCCCGCAGCTCTGTTTCAAGCTCCAAAGTTTCGTTTTCAAACTGTATTACCTTGCATTACAGTGCGGCTATTTCACTTCCAGCCGTAGTCTATCTGTCTCTCCCGTGAAGCATCCTCCTTGAGTATCCATATACAGTCAAAACTTCAACCGAAGTTGAGATGGGGAAATTGCTTAGAGCTGAGCCTGAAGGTTCAAAGTATCTAGAAGGATACCCACAGACAAAAGAAACGTTAAAAAAGGCAAAATGGCTGAAGTTCATTCAGAAATTCAAATGATATGATAAGGAGGTAACAAAAACGTTTGCTCGTTCATTCAATGGAAGTACTGTGGAAATAGGAGATATGAAATTCACAGTCACAGAAAACTCTATAGCAACAACAACTAATTTACCTGTGGTGGGAGACCGATGGTTCAAGAACAGAGGGGTTGAAGATCAAGAATGGAAAAATATGCTCAAGAATCCAGGTATGGACACTTCAGTTTTCACCAAAGGAATACCTGTACATGTTATAAAAGAAGAATGGACTGCATTGTTGTTATTAGTTCAAAAGTTTATAACATGTGAAGGCCGCTTTGGCACTATGTATATGTACCATGCTAGAATTATGATGAACTTCATGGAGGGCCATGCCATCAATTTGCCCTATTTTCTGTTAAGAAGCCTAACAAAGATGAGTTTTAGTGTCCAAAAGAATATAGGAAATGTTGAACCTCACTTGTATCATCATGGGTTCATTAAAATTCTTATAGAAGACCAATTGAAAAACAACAATGATACATGGGAAAAGTTTTTGGTCAGGAATCATTTTCAAGAGGCAACTAAGGCTTCCGCTAGCAGCTCTCCTAGAGTCCTAAAAAGAAGTAGAAGAATGAAAAAGGATGTTGTAGCCCAAAATCCTCCCATTATAGAAACTCAGGAGACTACTCAAGAGAAAGAAGTGGAGAGAGAGAAAACTAAGAAACAGAAAAAGGATAAAGGGAAAGCAGTTGTTCAAGAATCATATTTATCCCCTGAACCTTGAATAGAAGAGGACTATCAAACCTTGGCTGATAGACTAGTAGAACTCCAAGCTATTGCCCTCTCAAAGAAGAAACAAAAAGAAAAACAAAGTAGTCAGCAAAAGAGTACTAGTGTGCAAGTGAGAAGGAGCAGTAGACTTATAGAAAAGAAGAGTGTGACTAAAGAAAAGAAGTCACATTTCATTGATTTTGGGCACACCTGAAAAGACTCCAATCCAGCTAGATATTGAGCCAAGTCCTCCACGAGAAGAAAGTCTCTTCCAACAAGAAAGAGAAAGCAGTGTTCAAGAATTTGAATTTAGGCCAAGACAAACACCTGACATTGACCCTGACCAGCAGGAAGCATATAATTATTTGGAGACCTTGGAGCAATCTGTTGCTGGTCCAAGCACAACATTTCCTCTTGAGGAACAAGTCCACTCTCTAAAACAAGAGGTATTTGAGCTAGAAATTTTGAACCGGCATATTAGACAGGAGAATGAAACATTGAAAGAACAAAGCAAGGTGGACAAGATTGTCCATGACAACACCATGCTTCACCTTGGGCTCTGGTAGAAGAATAACAAGAAATTGAAGAGAAAATGCAAGAAACTGAGCAGGGCCTTGATCAACCTGAAATTCAAGTGTTTAGTCAGAAAACCAAGGACAATTTTGGAAACAAGGAGAAAGAGGAGAAGGCTGGATGTTTTGGCAGAAGCATCTGAGCACATGGACTGAAAAACACTAACAAATTTTTGGTTGCATGAGGACATGCAACATCCTCACAGTGGGGGTATGTTGAGCCTCAGACCTGCACTCCTTTTCACATCCTCGCAGCCTCCTTTTCCATTCATTTCCTTCCTTTATCACTCATTTCCTTCATTAATTTGCTTAAAACATTGTATTATAGGACTTTTACATGGTTTATTAATTATGCTAATGACTGTGTTGTTGGATTAGAATTTTGGTTCAAAACCTGCAGTTTCCGCAGCTGATCCCAGTTTCTGCAGCTGATCCCAGTTTCCGCAGCTGTTTTCTTAAGCGGCATGATCCAGGTGTCCTCCGGTCAGAAGGGCCACATGGGCAAGTACGTGGCACTAAGGACATGGTGTGTGTCCGTCCAGCTCAGCCATAACAGTCGTAAACACCCATGGTCAACGAGGGGGCAACTTCGGTCAAACGAAGGTGATTGACGGTGGCACGCCTCTGCGTGTTCGGTTTAGAGCACGTGAAGCACAGATGGCCTCTTCCTCAACCATGCAGATGATGGGGAACACGAATCCAACCAGAGATTTAATACCCACCTCGACCGTTGCCTAAATCCGTGGACTGTGCTAGATTACGTGTTCTTCACACAGCTGTTAGAATAGCGTAGTTTGTGATTAAGTTAATTTGGTTTTTCTGCTATAAATAAAGCGTATTTGAACACTTATTAGCTAGCTGCTGTTATGTAATAATGAACCCCGCTATAACTCTTACTTTTGCTACGTAATATATTAGAAGACTGTTCTCCATTTGAGCGTTTAAGTGATCTATTGAGCTGGCTAGAGTAGGCAGAGGGCCCCTGTTTACTTAAGGCCTGTACAGTGCTTTTCATTTCATGCATTTCTTCTTATCAGATTTTGTATAATAGTTGTACAGAATGCTTTTGTTTGTTATGCTTTGATCATGTACAATAGCTGTATATAACTTTGAATTCTGTCCATTTATATTTCTGCATTTTTCCATGACTGATTAGTGTGATTTTGCAGTTTTCTTAGGTACCTGGGATAGTTTCTTTTCTTCCTTTTTCACAGCTAGTGATACTTGTGATCATCTTGTCTAATGGTGCTGACCTTCTTTGTTTGTAGCCTTTATTTCTTTGTTATCATTTCTTTAAGTTGCATAATTGTTTACTAATCAAGTTGTTTACTTGTTGATGGTCTCTTCTTTATAATTCAATATCTTTATCGAAGACCAAAATATCACTAACACAGCTTGGTTATTTTGTTTAAGACTCACATTGCTAATTCACTCATAACTCTTTCTTATATGATCAATCCATCTAAAGGCAGAAAGGTTAAGGGAAGATTAAGTAGTGTGATTTGTCACTTAGATTGTACATTGCTTGGGATTTCATTGAAGAACTAAAGTAGTTGCTATTGTTTTTAAGTTAATGTAGATGTCATTTTCAATTTCATTTTCTTGCAGCAACATAGACACTGGGCCAAGATCATTAGTCTTTCATTTGATGCTTTAATTTTTCCTTTAAGAGTAATTTCATTTCAGTTGTTGTTCAAAGCTTTCTCGTAGATTACTTTTTGAGCTTTAAGAAATCATTTGGAACTCACCACAATCTCACACACCTCACTCACTTTATTTTCATTTCCATCACATCACTGTAGGAGAAATAGACTTGAAAACAAACTTAAAAAGTTAAAAACGACAAAACCTAAGAAATAGTTGCCTAAGTACATACAGTACACATCACTTCATCAGCTTACGATCCCTGGGTTGACATTTAAAAGTTGCAATTTAGACTTCACTAAATTGACCAAAGACATGGCGAGAACGAGAACATGAAGAAGAGGACATGATTTCCCTCCATGATCCTGTCATGGTGAACGCGCTGCGGAACTGTGGTCTGCTGAAGTTCTTTCGTATCTCTAGTATGAGAGCATAGATCTCCCTACTGCAGTATATGCTTGATGCTTGGGATCCTATCAACCAAGTATTTTAGATTAGGGGCAAATCTATCCCCCTGACCGTAGTAGACATTTACTTCTTGACTGGCTTGTCGAGGCGGGGTGCTCCCATTTCTTTGTCAAGTTCGGCCCGAGGGAATGACTCCGTGAAAGATTATGTCCGCCAGTATTGTAGGGAAGGATCTCAGCCGAGCAGAGACGGCAAGGTCGTTATCCGTGAGATTGCTGACAGATCTCTCAGGTCCATTCTGTATACTATTGGTAGGATGGCCGGTAGCGCATCTCTTCATGTTGCCAACAGATCCTATGTGCAGCACGCCTTGGAGTGCCTCCAACCGAAAATATTCAACTGGTGTGATGCAGTACTTTTTCAGATGAAAAGTCAGTTGACCAAGGTAAAGGACAGGAAGCTGAAGAACTTTGGATTTGGTTCTATTTTGACTGCCTTTGCCTTGGAGAAGATACGACTGATGCAGCCTCAGTATATCGCACTCGACTTGCCTTCTCCTACCGAGCCACGCATGCAGAGATGGGTTGATCACATGTCTAGGCATGCTGGTCAATCTCAGATTTCTTTCACTGATACCTTCTTCAGGTGGTTCGAGCGTCAGGAGATGGTCTATTCCGAGTATCCATATGTTGGTATGGATTTTCGAGGTGATCCAGACTTGGTATTGTCGGATGGCGAGCAGTGGGGCGCTATTGGTAAAATCTTCGACCATATCACTGTTTACTGTTTTTATTTATAATGTCCTTGTGCTTTATTCTATCAAGACTTTAATGAAACTCATGTGTGCATGCAGATGTTGGTCCTGTTCATCCAGCAGTTCGCCCAAGGGCGCCAGTTGTTGCCCTAGTAGGGGCGACTGCTGGGAGGGTTATTCTTCGTGACCTTGATGTGGCCAAGACCCTTACAGCTGTGTAGGAGCAGGTTGAGAACCTTACCCTCGGCATTCTCGATGTGAGGATCGACAAGTTACCTTTACAGTTGCAGCGGCATACTACTGGTGTGCCTAGACGATGGACTCGTCTCTTACGCATGATTGCACAGGCTGTGACGTGCTATCATGAGCATCACTAGACTATGGTGCCCCCTAGCATTTTGAGTTTTTGGGTCATGCGACCGATTTTTGTCTTGGTTACAGAACATCATGTGTAAACGATAAACAGCTTATATATATATTTTGATTTTCAGGGTTTATTTTGGTTGAGTTATATGATCCATATATACAACATTGATGATGTGTCTCTTTTTATAAATGTCGCAAATGCCTATCTAACACATAGTTTGCTAATGAGTCGGTTAATGTGTTTAAGTTTCTGGAAATATGTTGGTATTGAATTAAATCAAATTGTCTTTCCAAAATCTTAACCCTTAGGAACATGCGATAAATAGCTGGGTTGCGGACGGAATATATACCATTGAGTTGTAGTATTACGCGTTGTGAGTCTAGCCTGACAATTAGTCGACCTATACCATGGGTGAGGGCATCAGAGAGTAGTTCTATCAACGTGCTATACTCAGCGATGTTATTCGTTGATTGACCAATACATACACCTCTGAAACTTACTAACTCGCCGCTTGGATCAAAAATGGCCTAGTCTGCGGAGGACAGGTTCCGCGAACTACGACTCGCTCCGTCGGCATATCCAACACATGTCTCCAGAAGGTTTGACATCTACAATAAATGTAAAAAGGTGGATTACTCAACCAAAACAAACACTTGAGCGAAAACAAAATACAACAAAAGCATACAGGTTACTATTTAAGCATATTAACGCTTGAGGTACAACCCATTACGTGGTTGCGCCAGTGGAATTCCGTCATAATTCATTAGCTCGTAGGCTCCTTTTGCTAACACTCGTTTAACAATATAGGGGCCCATCCATAAAGAATTAAATTTACCTGCTCCCAATTTATCGAATTCTTGGTCATAAAGCAAGACCAAGTCACCTTCTGAGAAGACACGGGGTTTGACATTTTTGTCGAACTGCGCCTTGACTCGTTTCTTATGGGCTTCGTTAGCCAAAGTGGCATCACGACGGGTTTCATCCAATTGGATTAATTCCAAGAAACGGGCCTCTTCTTCTGAAGTTCCGGGGAGGAGATCAATTGCGAGTTTAAGAGACGAGATTTCTCACTGGATTGGCAATACTGCTTCCAGGCCGTACACCAGTTGGAAAGGTGTGAACCCAGTCGCATTCCTTACCGATGTTCGGTAAGCCCACAAGGCTGAGTACAGGATTAGATGCCACCTTCTTTTGTGAACTCCAATCATCCTTTGCAACATACGCTTCAGGACCTTGTTGATTGCTTCAACTTGTCCGTTGGCTTGTGGATAATACGGGGTAGAGTTGTCGTGAGATAGCCCTAGCTTGGCAGCTAATTCAACCGTCATGTGATTTCGAAAATGCGATCCATGATCTATAACTATAGCCTGTGGTATGCCGAACCTGGCGACTACATGATTAAAAAGGAAAGGGAAGCTGTTTGTAGAGCGATAACTAGGGTCTCTCATACCACCAATTATTCCACATTATTAAGTCAATCCGGGATCGTTTTGTTCTTTCAAGGAGTAACTCAATCCGAGGCTGTTTTGTCCAAGTAATGCTCGGTAGTATAGCATTCTAATGATTTGAAAGGAAACAACACTAAGCTGTAACTAAACCAACTCAAAAGATAAAATCACACAAAGCAGTTGATCAGTCAAGGGTATGGAAACAATAACCCTTCCCTTTAGAAACTGATAAAGAAAGAAAACCAAAGCATGGACTTATAGGTCTGGGAGCTAGGCAGCGTCTTGCTGGGCTCACGACAGCCTTAGGCCTGCTATCACGCAAAAGCAATAAAGGCAGATTAGCGAAAGTAAAATGGAACAGCAATTCTAAAATGGAACAGCAGTAATCAAATGGAACAGCAGTAATCAAATGGAACAGCAGTAATTAAATGGAACAACAAACTATCATAAACAGGAACAGCAAACTCAAATGGAACAACAAACTCAAATGGAACAACAAACTCAAATGGAACAACAAACTCAAATGGAACAGCAAACTCAAATGTATGTACACGTTCTAGACTACTGTAGCAATCCGAGAGTAATGTATGATGTGACTATGTTTCTGAACAAAGTGATATTATCTTCAAGCCTCGCAAATACTTATTTTATATGAATCCAATGATGATAACATTCATACCAATATCTTGCTATAGAAATGGATGCAATTCGAATAGATTCACTTTGTGTAATACAGAGACGTGGGTTAAAGAACTTATTCAGATTCAGATATTAATTAGGAAGCATAGTCTATCATATAAAAGATACATCGGATTACTGAAACAAGAGAAATAAGCAAACCACACAAATCACCGTATGATACAACAGCAAGTGACCGTCGGAGCTGGGCCCTTGGCTACCAATGGTACACTGCTTAAAGTTACTTCAGATGCAGAAACGAAGTGAACACCAAGTCCTTTATATTGATTGCATTAACAAAAGTATACAAAATCAGGTCTTAACAAAACTTAATGATCAAAGTTGTTCTGAAGCTTGTAATTACAACAACAGTCGTCCCCCACGCTCGATGGTGTGGTACCTTTATATAACAGAAATGACGAAGATATCTAGATACAAAAGATAAGCTTAAAGCAGCGATCCCTCAGGATCGAAGATCCTGAGGGATTCGCTAATCGTTCAGTTCTTCTCTTTCCTTTCTTGCGTTCTCTGTCTCGGTATCCTGCGTTCTTTTCCTGGACTATTCGGCTCTAATTTTACTTGATCTTGTCCGCATCCGGTTCCCTGTCGACGGGATAGAAGTTAAGTTCCCTTCACTTCTTGTTTTTACTCGATGATTCCCTGTTTCCGCGTCCTTCTGCATAGAAAACATCAATTATTAGTGATTGAGCTTCGTTTGTCCATTTTCACACAATTTATCAAAACCCTTATATTCTTTAGACTCATAATGCAGAAAAGGTTAGAAATATTATTGAAAAACCACTAGATTGCTTGTCAAAAAGCATACCTTCCAAGTGCTCGACACACCCCCCTGCTTACCCTGTTTCATGTCCTCATGAAAACGTTATAATTGACATGCAAGGCTATGAGAGAGTAGGCCGGAGAAGGGATCTCACGAAGAGGTCGACAACCATGATTAGCAACTAGATGGTCAAAGAACTGATCTAACTGATCTGCAGGCATCTCATATAGGGCCTCATATCCAGGTGCAGGATGCCAAATAATTGGGTTGCGAAACCGATACCCCAACCAGAATGGTTCTGCTCGCAAAATCCGTTCCCCATAGAGACTCAATCGACTGGCAGCCAATTCAAAATTCTCAAAGTTAAAGGGTTCCCTGAGCTGGATGTTTGGGTTAGAGGTTCGGTAGCGAAACTTTGCAGCATGGAGGGCATGGTCTTTAATAGTCAGGAAATACTCCAGACCATTTCGGATCAAGTCTCCATGCATGGGACCTAATATCTTCATGACACCTAGGATCCTCATCACACTCCTATGCTCTCTCCATAATGCTGCTGGGTCCCTAGGTTCAGCTCGTACCCATAGGTCTAAACTATTTTCTTGCCTCTGGAAGATGTTGTAAGCTTTAAGCCATTTTAACTGATTCACCCCAAATGAGATAAAGGCTTGGAATTGTATATCGCCAACGAAAGGGCCAGGATTCAAATCAGTTTCCTGGTCTAAGACAAGATTGTGCAGGTAAAATTCACATAACAACCATTGAACTTTAACTCCATAGTGCTTGCAGCAGTCTATAAAATCATTAACAGTGTTGATATGGATAGGTGCTCCCGCCCTAACAGCTTTTATTTTTAATCTCAAATATCGTTCAAGCAAAAACAAAGCATAATTTTTAGCAGGGGCTCTACAAGTCAAAACATCAGTATACAAGGAACACAGGGTGTCCATCTGCTTAACAACACTATCTAGTCGACGAGTTACCTTAGCAACCTTTTCCTGCTCCTTCTGCCATCCTTCAAAGGCCTGGTTCTCAGACTGACTGATGTTTCGAAGTTGCTGTTGGAGCTCTTCATATCTTTCCTTGGGGACCGTCTGTTCTCGCAACTGCTCGGCCTCCTGCTGGGCTTCCTTCATCATTTTATGCAAGGTTCTGGTTTTTAGGTCTTTCTTCCACACAGCCGTAGAAGCTGGAAGTTTAACCTGGACCTTCTTATTACGTTGTTTGGAATTTCGGACCCGAATTACACCCGAGGGGGTTGCTTCTGTTTGAACCTCTTTGCTATCCGTTTCCTTTTTAATGCGAACAAAGGGTTGCTGTGGTCTTCCTACCACCGGAGCCTCTTGATGTTCCATTGGAATGTCCATTCGTTCGTCCGGGCCAGATGGAACAGCAGTTTCTATTGGAACAACACCTTGTTCCTCATTATCATTTGGAACAGCAGACTGTTCCTCGACAGTAGGTCTCCTGATGGGGTTTCGTCCATCAAAACGAACTCTAACCCTCGGGGTTCTTGCTGCCGTGGTCCTCTTCCTTTTCCTTGCAGTTTTTTGTATTCTCAGACTGGCTTTCAACATTCTAATTTGTTGTCGGAGTCTGGCTATCGTGCCCAGCATCCTCTGGTGCTTCTTCCTCAATTTTTCAATTTCCCTTGCCTCGGCAGAGGGTTTGGCCTTCAATCTTACTTCTTCTTCCTCTCCTGGAACATCTTCCGGCGTCCTGGGGACAGATTGTCCCGGATTGATGTCTTCTGCTTCATTACCATAGCCAGGAAAGTTTTCTTCCCCTGCCTCTTCTGCATGCCTTTCCTCGGGTAATTCTTCTTCTGCGGGGCCATCAAGGATGCCTCCTATACTGGAGGCTTGGCCGTATCCTCTCATATTGGCCAGAACTGCTGCCAATTCCTCTTCTCCTGGAGGGTCTTGCAACGGGCTACCCATAGATTGTGCGTTTTCTTCTTCTTGATTGTCTCGCTTGGTGGTCTCTTCTCCTTCAGATTGGTCATGTCCTTCTTCAATTCCTCCTTCTTGCTGGTTAGTTCCAGCCTCTGATTGCTCAGCATTTCCTTCGGGTAATTCACCTTCCACTTCCGGAGGTTCGTCCTCGATTTCAATTGGTTGGGCCGCAGTTCTCTGAATCTTTTCCGACCTTCCCCATATTCGAACCAATCGAGCTGACTTCCTAGGTCTTTCAGGTAGGTTGGGAGTGCCAACAGGTTCTCTAGGTTCCTCTGGTCGTTCCGGTGTATCGGAGGGTTGCTTCCGTTTCGAAACAGCATGCTTTTCTGCCGCCGACTTCTTACGTTTCTCTGATTGTTCCAGCGTGCTGGAGGACTGCTTTCGTTTTGAAACAACATGCTTTTCTGCTGCTGGCTTCTTATGTTTTTCTGAACGTTCCGGTGTGCTGGAGGTTCGTTCAGATTTTGGGGGTGGTACAGCCAGTCCCTCTTTAACTGTTTCGACCAATTCCTCCCAGGTGCCTTGCTGTTGGGTAAGACTGTGGCTTATTATTAGCCGAATCAGTCCGTGGTGGCTAACAACCATATCTGTGTGCTGATCCTTCTTCAGGCTTCGAGCCGCATCATGTAATAACGAATTTAAAAGGGCAGGGAGATTTACAGAACATTTTCCCTTTAAAACAGCTAGAAGTTTTAAGTGACGAGCCCTTACCACATCTTTTCTCCCTTCGCAGGTGATATAGCTCTGCACTATCTTCGCCAGCTCGGTCCAGGGTTCCCCCAGTGTTGTCGGAAGAACTCCTTTCCCTTTGACTGTCAGACTTTGGCCTTCGTTTTGGAAAATTTCCATTACTTTCTGCAGTCTTTCCTTCTTCAGCTCCCATCTGGGTCCAACAGCTGGTAATCCTGAGGTTTCTGCGATAATGTCCTCCGTAACTCCTATCCGCTTTCCTCCGACTATAGAGTGGTTTTCCTGCAAATTTTGCAGGAATTCCAACGCTACAACCTCATTCGATTCTTGCAGGCGGTTGAAGTAATTCAACCATCCTGCATTTTCCAGAATTTCGTGGGCAGCAGCGGACGCGGTCAGCTTGTGCGGTTCACTTCGGATTGTCCTCCTGCCCATAGCTTACTCCAGAAATAGACTCAGGAATGAAACAACAACTGTTTGCAGTATTTACCAAGTAGAGAGGATACTCGATGCTAATTTTAGGAAGGATCTTCGCAGAGCATGCAGCAAAGAGAAAGATCGTGGATGGCAGTCCGTAGAATGAGATCATCATACCGTTAAATCGTGTCATTATTTTTCCCGAATGGTGTGCAGCCACGTAACCATTGGAGTAATGAGGTTACCTCCCCCCCGCGATCTGATAGGCTGCCCCCAGCCGTCAAAGAGAGGAGCAGCAGCCAGTCGGGAGTCAAATCATAAAGTACAGCAGGTAGAATTATGCCATGTTGTAAAAGGACAATGGAGTACCGAAACCGAGGCAGAAAAGTGGATCGCTTTTTAGATAAGCCAGTGTGATATAATGAGGAACCGAGGGGTTGGATGTCTGTCAACTGTACCAAGTCTCCAGTAGTCATTTTCAATTCCGTTGCCATGATTGGTGATAATGTTCATGCGATAATTATATCAGGGTGTGACATATGATACATGCAAAGGATATAAAAGACAAACAGACTTAATATCATACCTGTTGGTGTAAATATTATGACTCCAATGCCATTAACAGAGCTCTGCTGCCAACAGGTGTTCATAACCTTGGCAAAGTTGTTTATCTCACCCTCCGGAACCATTATCCTTTGTGCATCTACTGAAGAGTGCTTTGTCAAAATGCAGGCCATTATGCTGGCTTGGTGACCAGATAACCATAATGCCATTCACAAGGTAGGCACGAAATGTGGTCAGGCCGGCTCGTGATGAGACCTCCTGTTCCAAGGTTTGCTTGTTATTTTACCTTTGGACCATATCCCTGGTGTGGTGGCCGTAATGGGAATGCCACTTCGCTTCCATCCTTATGATCATGGTAGGCTGGCTCTGAATGAGACCCCCTATCCTGCATTTGACGATTTCATATCTTGTTTTTATTTTTTCTTTTATTCTTCTTTTGCAGCACACTTCTCTTTTTCTTTGTTCAATTACACATAAGGGTGGTTCCGCACTCCTTAAGAGCGGGGAATGGTGGAAGAAGTCTTACAATCCCAATAGACGGATATAAATCGTTTGCTCATATTCCTCAGTAATGATCAAGAAAGTTTTTAGGGAGATCGACATGATAAAGATTACCAAACCACGGTTCGGGAATAAGATAATGACAGTGAAGACGAAAGTTAATGTCCCTCCTCTTGTCTTCTTATATATACTGACTCTTAAAATAGTAGTGATTTATGATATGCTGGTTTCGGTATATCATGCTTTATGTTCATTGCATAATGTCATTGCTATATCTAAAGGATTTAGGAGAGCATAATCGCAAAACGTCCCAATAGGAGCAGAAAGGTTCTGATGGTGTCCTCTCTGAGAGAAGCATGTAAATGAGTTATCTTGTGGAAAAGAAATAGCAGAATTAGCCAAATTCTGTATCTTGGAAAAAGAAATATGCGAGTGCTGTTCCTTTTCGCAAAGGAACAACAAAGCACAAAGAGTGTTGTTCCTTTTCGCAAAGGAACAGCAAAAATCCACACGTGCTGTTCCTTTTCGCAAAGGAACAACAAAGCAAAAAGTGATGTTTCTTTTCGCAAAGGAACAACAAAGCAAAAAAGTGTTGTTCCTTTTCGCAAAGGAACAGCAAAGCAAAAAAGTGTTGTTCCTTTTCGCAAAGGAACAACAAAGCAAAAAAGTGTTGTTCCTTTTCACAAAGGAACAGCAAAGCAAAAAGTGTTGTTCCTTTTCGCAAAGGAAGAGCAAAGCAAAAAGTGCTGTTCCTTTTTGCAAAGGAACAGCAAAGCAAAAAGTGCTGTTCCTTTTCGCAAAGGAACAACAAAGCAACAAGTGTTGTTCCTTTTCGCAAAGGAACAGCAAAACACCAAGTGTTGTTCCTTTTCGCAAAGGAACAACAAAACACCAAAAGTGTTGTTCCTTTTGAAAAGGAACAGCAGAATCACACGAGTGCTGTTCCTTTTGAAAAGGAACAGCAAAATCAAACCAGTGCTGTTCCTTTTGAAAAGGAACATCAAAATAAAAAAGTGCTGTGCAAAATAAGGTAACAAAAATACTACAAACAAAGATGAAAAGAACATATGTACAGGATGTTATGTACAAATTATGAAAAATGAGTTGCTTAAGTTATAGGTGAGGAAGATTTCGCTTCCTCTCCTAAGATCTCCAAATCAGTATCTTGCTGTAGCTGTTGACAAAAGGATTCCCGAGTAAGAGGTCTTCGATAGAGATGAACTCGGTGGCCATTTACTTTGAACGTATGTCCAGAACTGTCAATTGTGATCAGAGTGAGGGTCCCATTGTCGTGCACCTTCTGGATCTCATATGGTCCTAGCCAGCGAGTCTGGAGTTTCCCCGGGAAATCCTGGAACCGAGAATCGTATAACAGAGCCCAGTCTCCTTCATGGAAGACTTTATTCTTTATAAGTGCATCATGCCACTTAGCTCGCTGTTGTTGGATTAATGCTGTGTTTTGTAATGCAGAGAGCCTAATCTCATCCAATTCGTTGATTTGTCGTAGTTGATTGATCTGTGCCTCATTCAGATCTAAGCCGACCTCTTGTGCAGTTCGTAGTGTTTGGATCTCAAATTCGATAGGAAAGATTGGTTGTTTCCCAAACACCAATTGATAAGGTGAATAGCCTGTCATACTTCTCCATGTGGTTCCATAAGCCCACAGTGCTTCAGGTAGCCGAGCAGCCCAATCACGCCTGTGTGATGCGATAGTCTTTGTTAAGATTGATTCAATTATCTTGTTACTGTTTTCTACTTGTCCATTTGCCTGTGGATGGTAGGGGGTAGTGATCTTATGTTGGATATGATAGTTGTTAAGTGTTGCATCTAGTTTATTTCCAACAAATTGTGGTCCACCATCTGTAATTACTTCTCTCGGAAGTCCATAACGTACAAACAAATGGAACAAAAATTGTATTACCGAATCTTCTGTAGCCCTAGCTAATGATTCAGCCTCAACCCATTTAGTAACATAGTCTGTTGCTACTAGGATGTATGTCCTCTGGTTTGATGGTGGATTAATGGGCCCGACGAAATCGAGAGCCCATCGTTCAAATGGCTCAATAACCACTTGTGGTCTCAGAGGCATTTCATCAGCTTGACCAGGTTTTCCTGCTCGCTGGCAGCTGTCACAGGCTTGTACAAACTTTTTCGCGTCCTTAAAAATTGTAGGCCAATAGTATCCTGCCTGTAGTACTTTATGTGTTGTTCTTTTGTTGGCAAAGTGCCCCCCGCATGGTCCATTATGACAAGCTTTTAAGATGTCTAGGATCTCATCCTCTCGAATACACCTCCTGATTTGCATGTCCGCCCCTGTATGGAATAAATGGTCTCCAATCCACGAAAATCGAGTGCTTTTTTGAACAATTTGCTTTCGTTCCTGAGGGGTTAGGTGTTTTGGTAACTTACCCACTGCAAGGTAATTGGCGACATCAGCATACCAGGGTGTTCGAATGGCAATGGCAAACAGATGTGTGTCAGGGAATTGATCTTCTACTGCTGCTGTTTCGATTGATTTGGGTATTCTTGAGAGGAAGTCGGCTACAGGGTTCTCCTTGCCAGGTCGATCCTTAATTGTGATGTCGAACTCCTGCAACAGGATCAACCATCGAGTTACTCTAGCATTCATGACAGGTTTGTTTGCTAGATATTTGATAGCAGAATGATCTGTATATAACACAAGAGGATAATCTGTAATATAATGCCTAAATTTATTAACAGCATGAATTACAGCCAGGAATTCCTTTTCAGTAACAGTATAATTGAGTTCGGCAGAGGATAAATTTTTGCTAATATAGTAAATAGCGTATGGCTTCTTATCCTCTTCTTGTCCTAGGACTGCACCGATTGCTGTATCCGAGGCATCAGATGAGATCTGAAATGGCAAATTCCAGTTTGGTCCTCGAAGGACTGGAGCTATTGACAGCAACATTTTCAATTCTTTAAAAGCCTGGTCACATTTCTCTGTCCACAAGAAATCAACATTACCAGTTAAGGCATATAGGGGTGCTGCAATTCGTGAATAATGTTCTATAAATCGTCTGTAATATCCAGAAAATCCAAGGAAACTACGTACCTCTGTTTGAGTAGTGGGGGTAGGGATGAGCAAAAGAATCTGAATTTTAGCAGGGTCTACCTGGATGCCAGCTGCTGAAATGTAGTGCCCTAGAATGAGCCCTTCCGTCATCATCATGTAGCACTTTTCGTGGCTCAGGCAGAGTCTGGTAGCAATGCAACGTTGTAGAACTTTTTCCAGGGTATCCAGAGCTGGATCAAATTCATCCCCATACGGTGTGAAGTCGTCCATATACACCTCAAGTCCATCGTTTATTAGATCTGCAAAAATACTGAGAATCGCCCTTTGAAATGTAGCAGGGGCGTTACATAGGCCGAAGGGTAATACTCGATAGGCAAACGTTCCCCAGGGGCACGTAAAGGTAGTTTTATCCCGGTCTTCAGGGGCAATTTGGATTTGGTTATATCCACTGAAGCCGTCCAGAAAGGAGAAAAATTTCTTCCCTGCTAACGTGTCCAATACTTGGTCTATAAATGGGAGGGGAAAGTGATCCTTCTGTGTAGCCTTGTTTAACTCCCTGTAATCCACGCAAATCCTCCATTTTCCATTTTTCTTGGGTACCACCACAAGGGGAGAGACCCATTTACTGTCAGAGATAGGGTAAATAAAGTTAACATCTAAGAGCTTCTGAAGTTCGTCTTTTACTATCTCTTTTAGGTGAGGGTTGAGTCTTCTTTGTGGCTGACGGACAGGTCTTGCATCTTTCTCTATATAGATGTGGTGGGTGCATAATTGAGGATCAATCCCCTTCATGTCAGGATAATCCCACGCAAATGCATCCTTGTATTTTTGTAACAAATTAACAAGCTTTATTTCTTGATCTGATGTAAGGTTGGCGTTAATATTCAGAGTTTTACCAGGTTCAATTTCCACTACTTTGCTATTGGCAACAACAGTTACTGGTATTGTTTGGTCATGTGGATCTTTTAAAGGATCTTCTTCTAGCTCACTGTCAAATGCTGCTTCTATCATAAAACACTGCATATGTGTTCTAGCTTCAGTTTGACTAATAAAATTGTTAATGGCGTCCTCTTCTGTTTGATCTTTAAAGTCTAAAGCCTTCTGTATAGTTAATGGAGATTTGATATTGTTAGCAAGATATGACACAGGATAAGGATTAGTTTTAATCATTGGCAGGCTTGGCTGTGCTGGAGGATATAAAATTAAATTTTTAACATCTGGTCCTTTAGTTATAGTCATGTTTCCCTGCCGGCAGCCAATGTAGGCATCGGCAGTAGCAAGCCAGGGTCTGCCTAGGATTAACAGATGTCCATCTAGTCGGTTTTTAGGATTAATTACTAGGAAATCTGTGGGATACTCCCAGGAATCTACGGAAACCATGACATCATTCAGAGTACCTTCTGGTCGAACTACAGATCGATCTGCCAATTCTAACAGAGTAGAGGTAGGTTCTACTGACGTGATGCCAAGCTTTTGGCAGGTGGAGGTTGTCAAAATGTTGATTGCAGCTCCCAGGTCAACTAGAGCGTTAGTCAGGGTTTGGCCATAGATTTGGACAGTTACAATTGGGTTCCCGGGATCTTCATATTTGATAGGTGCCTCTTTTCCTAATAATAGGTCGGATAAAGTACCAACTACTTGGACTCTGGGGTTAGTATTTATATTCCTCCTTGATTTTTTGATGCACAATTCTTTTATGGTTTTTGCATATATAGGAATATCTTGTATGGCTTGGAGGAATGGAATCTTTATATACAAATTTTGTAATTCTCCCAAAATGTCGAAGTCTGGAGATTGTATAGGTCGAGATATGACTAATCATTCTGGGAAAGGAGGAGAGGATGTACTTGCTTGTTTATTGTTTTGCTCTTTGTTTTCATCCTTCTGTTGTGGGGGTTGTTCTATTGGTAACTGATCTTCAATGCGAATTGTTTTGTCTCCCTCTGTTTCTATTATTCGTCCAGATCTTAACTGAAGATCATTGCACTCCCTTAGGTCAGATCCAATCTCTGATGTGTCTATGATTTGGATGATTGGACTGGCCTATTATTAGGATTGGGATTGGGTTGGGCTGGGAGTTGCGGTCTCAGATTAGACTGGGGATTTTGTTGTAAAGCTGGCAGAGTTGGTTGAGGGAGTGGGATAGTTCCTGTTGATTGATATGTCGATCTTGGCCAATTGGTCTGCCAGGGTGAACCTTGTGAAGTAGGGGGAATCCACTGCGGGGGATATGAGTTATTTTGCCAGTATGGTGGGGCATAAGGAGAATTTGGCCAACCGAATTGGTTTGTTTGATTCATCCATGGGTTTGAAGAGGGAAATGGTTGTGATGGCCAGTTTGAAAATGGGGGTGCAGATTGATTTTTCCATATACCATATTGCTGAGTATTATACTGTGGAGGCTGAAAGGAAGAGGTTGGATCCGAAAACATACCTGGTTGCTTAGGCTGCCATTGGCGACGCTGGTTAACAAAGTATGCAGGCTCTGGTTCCTCTTCTGCTTCTTTGTATACTCCCTTCAGTCCAGGGAGTGAGGGGCGGCTTTCAGTAGGATGATCCTTTGTACAAATAGCACATGCTTGGACTGAATCTAGTGGACATTCCTTGTGGCTGTGTTTTTTTCTGCATCGGGGGCAAAAAAATTGCCAGATTTTGTTCTGCCTCCATTTGCTTTTGTCTAGCCTGCACAATATCAAGTTGTGTAGTTAATGTCCCTAAAATATCAGTTTTGAAATTTTCTAATAAATTCCCAAGCTCTACACGTGTTACCCCCTCTGTTGAAATTTTATTATCTCTAACAAACCGATCGTATTCTGTTGGTTTTATTCTTGTGCTACCCCTTGAACTCCTGATGCATAACTTAATAATATCAACAAAGTTTTCTTGGTAAATGTCCCCTTTTCCCATGATATTCAATGTTTCAATCCACTTTTCTTTCATACCTCTGATTAATGCAGTTTTCAACACATTGTCAGGCAAAGGTAATGATGCATAGGGGGATCTTTGTAAATTATATTGGAAGCGTTCCACATATTCTTCTAAAGTTTCATTTGGTTTGGCCGTCATTTGGAAAATCTCATCTTTCAGTTCCCTTGACCTACAGTAATCCTGATATTTCTTGAGAAAGGCTTCTTTCATCTCTTCCCAATTGTTTATGACTCCACCACCTAAACCCATAAACCATCTCAGAGCTGCTCCCTTCAAAGTAGAGGGGAACAACTTTAGTTTTTGGGGGTCAGTGGTGTAATCGTACCCCCTGCATAACACATCATACTCGAATAAGAATGCATCAGGGTCTTCTGATGTGAGTCCATGAAACGTTGGGATGTGTTGAAGCAGAATTGCCTTCATCGGTGCATTCACAGCAAAATCTACTATAGGATATTGTAAGGTAGAGGTTTGGGTATTTGGCTGATTCTGCGCCATGGGATCAAATATGTGCCAATATCCTTCCGGGATTTCTAGGAGGGTGTTCCTAGGTTGGGAAGGGATGGACTTGGTTGGTTTAATGACGCTTCCCTTATCTGGAATTTCTACAGCTGGAATCTCTATCTGAAGGAATGGGGTGCCTTCAATATTAATTCTAGCTGCGCTCCCCTTATCTAGGTTGTTTAACAGTTGGATTATCCTAGAAGGAGACCTTGGTTCTTCTATTTCCCCTATTTCCCCTTCTCCTTCACAAAGGTTACTTAAGTTCCCTTCCTGCAGCCGTTCTGTCACAAAATTTTCAATTTCTTGATAGTCCTGTTCATTAGTCTGGCTGTGGACCTCAGCAAAGGCTCCAGATGGTGATGCTGTAGCCTGAAGGGAACTGGTAGGCTGCTTAGAATTAGTTTTTCTAAAGCCTACCGACGGCTGAGATCCAGTTTTCTTGTAGATTTCGTCTATAAAGGTTGTCCTACCAAGGGTCACCGGTCCTTTGGCTTTAACTGGAAGTTTGATATTCTTTTCTATCTTTTTCTGCTTAGTCATGCACTCTAGGAAAACTACTAAATCCTATCAACCAGCAATTCTACTAAGAGAGCGGATGGTGGAGCAGGGCTTTTACATGCTCCGTACGCAGGTTCTTACCTTCCGTTTTTAAAATCCAACTCCCTCCTAGCAGATTTGCGCACTACTCTATAAAGGACAAATGGCTATTACCCCTTCCCCGGCAACGGCGCCAAAATGTAGAGCGATAACTAGGGTCTCTCACACCACCAATTATTCCACATTATTAAGTCAATCCGGGATCGTTTTGTTCTTTCAAGGAGTAACTCAATCCGAGGCTGTTTTGTCCAAGTAATGCTCGGTAGTATAGCGTTCTAATGATTTGAAAGGAAACAAACACTAAGCTGTAACTAAACCAACTCAAAAGATAAAATCACACAAAGCAGTTGATCAGTCAAGGGTACGGAAACAATAACCCTTCCCTTTAGAAACTGATAAAGAAAGAAAACCAAAGCATGGACTTATAGGTCTGGGAGCTAGGCAGCGTCTTGCTGGGCTCACGACAGCCTTAGGCCTGCTATCACGCAAAGGCAATAAAGGCAGATTAGCGAAAGTAAAATGGAACAACAATTCTAAAATGGAACAGCAGTAATCAAATGGAACAGCAGTAATTAAATGGAACAGCAAACTATCATAAACAGGAAACGTCAATCATATAAATTGGAACAGCAAACTCAAATGGAACAGCAAACTCAAATGTATGTACACGTTCTAGACTACTGTAGCAATCCGAGAGTAATGTATGATGTGACTATGTTTCTGAACAAAGTGATATTATCTTCAAGCCTCGCAAATACTTATTTTATATGAATCCAATGATGATAACATTCATACCAATATCTTGCTATAGAAATGGATGCAATTCGAATAGATTCACTTTGTGTAATACAGAGACGTGGGTTAAAGAACTTATTCAGATTCCGATATTAATTAGGAAGCATAGTCTATCATATAAAAGATATATCAGATTACTGAAACAAGAGAAATAAGCAAACCACACAAATCACCGTATGATACAACAGCAAGTGACCGTCGGAGCTGGGCCCTTTGCTACCAATGGTACACTGCTTAAAGTTACTTCAGATGCAGAAATGAAGTGAACACCAAGTCCTTTATATTGATTGCATTAACAAAAGTATACAAAATCAGGTCTTAACAAAACTTAATGATCAAAGTTGTTCTGAAGCTTGTAATTACAACAACAGTCATCCCCCACGCTCGATGGCATGGTACCTTTATATAACAGAAATGACGGAGATATCTAGATACAAAAGATAAGCTTAAAGCAACGATCCCTTAGGATCGAAGATCCTGAGGGATTCGCTAATCGTTCAGTTCTTCTCTTTCCTTTCTTGCGTTCTCCATTTCGGTATCCTGCGTTCTTTTCCTGGACTATTCGGCTCTAATTTTACTTGATCTTGTCCGCATCTGGTTCCCTGTCGACGGGACAGCAGTTACTTTCCCTTCGCTTCTTGTTTTTACTCGATGATTCCCTGTTTCCGCGTCCTTCTGCATAGAAAACATCAATTATTAGTGATTGAGCTTCGTTTGTCCATTTTCACACAATTTATCAAAACCCTTATATTCTTTAGACTCATAATGCAGAAAAGGTTAGAAATATTATTGAAAAACCACTAAATTGCTTGTCAAAAAGCATACCTTCCAAGTGCTCCACACTGTTTCACCAGTGTTATCTAATGTAGGCATCGCCTCGGCCCATTTGGTAAAATAGTCAACGACGACTATAATATACCCATGCCCCCCGGTCGAGGTGGGGTTAGATGTCATGAAATCGATGCCCCATTTGGCGAAAGGCCCAACAACAACTATTGGCTATAAAGGTGCGGGTGGTCCTCTGGTTTTGCTATCAAAAATTTGACAAGCATGGCAACTTCTTACTGTGGTTATGCAGTCTTTGAACATGGTTGGCTAGAAGTATCCTGCTCGTAAGATTTTTTGTGCTATAGCATATCCATATTGATGCCCCCCACACGCGCCTGAATGACTATTGGCTGTAAAGGTGCGGGTGGTCTTCTGGTTTTGCTATCAAAAATTTGACAAGCATGGCAACTTCTGACTGCGGTTATGCAGTCTTTCAACATGGTTGGCCAGAAGTATCCTGCTCGTAAGATGTAGCATATCCAGATTGATGCCCCCCACACGTGCCTGAATGACACTCATTCAGGGCTTTTTCGGCTTCTTCATGGGTGAGGCACCTCCTTAGAACTGTATCGATACCACGACGGTAAAGCGTATCACCGACGATCATGTAGTCTTTCGCTTGGTATCGTATACGTTTTTTTTCTGAGTGAGAGGTGTCAGGCCTGAATTTTTGGGTTTGGAGATAAATTATTATATCTCCATACCACTCATTGCTTGCTGATATTAGAAACAAAGTTTCGTCCACGATTGTTTCTTCGGATGTTTCATCGTTGGACGACGATGGGAGATCGCACAATAATTCTGCAAAGACTAAAGCTTTCTTTGATTTGGATTTTACAAATTCCAGATCAAACTCTTGAAGGATCGCTATCCATTATGAATATTTGCCCCCCAACAACTGTCGCGACAATATATAAGTCATGGGGTTGCAATCTGATAGAATGGTAGTTTTCCGAAAGAGGACATAATGTCGAAATATTTGTATCGCTTGAACAGCAGCGAGTGCTAGATTTTCAACGTTAGAATATTTTCTTTCTGTATCCTTCAAGTTTTTGCCTAAATAATATATAGGATGTTCAATTCCATCGACTTGTTGAACTAAAACCTTCGCAATGGTCGTATCCGCTGCAGCCAGATACAAGTTAAAATATCTTTGATAGTCTGGGGCATACATTAATGATGCTTTTACTAGAGAATCTTTCAGAGCATCAAAGGAAGCTTGTGCCACCTGATCCCAGACAAAAGGTACATCCTTTTTCAAGAGATGAGTATAACCTTTAGCAAGTTCTGCATAATTTGGAATGAACCTCCTCAGAAAGTTTGCTTTCCCTTGGAGTTTTTGAATCTGAAGCAAATTTGAAGGTGGAGGCAAATTAATGATTGCCTGAACCTTGCAAGGGTCGAGACGAATCCCATCCTTAGAGACCATAAAGCCAAGTAAACGACCAGAACCGATGCAAAATACACATTTGTGCGGATTGAGTCTTATCTTGTAGTGTCGGCAAGGTAGGATGATCAGTTCGCTTTCGTGAATGAGCCGGAAGGTCGTCGAGATATGGTTGAACTATGTTCTTGATGTCATTGATGGCATAATTCATTGCCCTCTGAAACGTCGCCCTTGCGTTCTTTAAAAAAAAGGGTAATTTTTGATAAGCGAATGTGCCCCACGGACAAATGAATGCAGTCTTTGACTGGTCCTGTGGGCGGATATTTATTTGATTATACCCAGAAAATCCATCCATAAATGAAAAGATTTCACATCCGGCGCATTCATCAATTATCTGGTCGATGAAGGGTGTAGGATAGTTGTCTTTCGAACAAGCTTGGTTTACATCCCTATAATCGACACACACTCTAATTGTCCCTTGTTTCTTCATAACAGGGACAATATTCGATACCAAATCGGTTAGAGGAACCGGGTAGATGAAACCAGCATGGAGGAGCTTTTCAACTTCTGCTTTAATGGCAGCGGCTTTCTTCGGGTGCACCTGCCGAAACCGTTGTCTTACTGGTTTGACATCAGGATACATTTTAATTTCGTGTTCAACGATACTCGAGTCAATGCCTGGCATTTCATCATATGACCAAGCAAAGACATCTCTGAACTCGCGAAAAAGAGCGTTATATATTTCTAGTTCTGAAGGAGAACAACTTTTGCCGACATAAATATTCTCTACAACATTTGTTTTAGTTGAGATATTTATGGCTATAGTCTCTTCAATATTGGATAAGTTTCGCTCGGAATCCACCGTATTTACAATGTTTGATAGGAATTCAAAACCTGAAGGGTGGTAAAGGTCCTATCGAGTATCTTCTTCATAATCCGGAAGAAGGGAACGATGGTGGCAATCATTCCATGGTGCCCCTTCAATCAACATTGATTGTAGGATTCCTTCATCAGTCCCATGCACTTTCGACCAAGGATCTAATGGGGTACCATATTCTCTAGACCTATCTACCCAAACGCTTAATGAGCGTTGACTTGGGTTCGCCTCCCATGCCCGAAACATTGATTGCTACAATATTTCTATAGGGCTTGGGGGCAAAACCATTTCATGATCCATGTTGATATCGTCTTCTGAGATCTTCGTGGAAGATATCATATTGCAGGCTCTTACCAACGCTACTTCTCCTATATAGATTGGAGGTGGAAGTGCGAAAGTTCCGATTAATGTGGGGTCTTTCAGTAGGCCTACTCCGAAATCTTGAAGCGAATGGTTGCTTCCATGGATCATGGGAATGCTTCCTGTAACTTGTGAACCATTAGGGAGGAAGTCTTGTTGGTCGACGATTGTAATCCCTCCTTGAAAAGGGAATGCGATCTTTCTAAAATAAGTCGACACTACAGCTGCCATGGCATATATCCACGGTCTTCCCAGTAGGATGTTGTAATCAAGATTCCCATCGATGATTTCAACATCTATTTCTATTGTTTTTCCCCCCAGTTCAACTTTCAAGTTATTTAGGATACCGCACAGGGTATACGTCCTTCTGTCGAATGCTTTCAATGTCGTCGAAGATCGCGACAAAGTTGGAGATCCTAAAGTTTTCCAGCAACTCATCGACATAATACATGTAGATGCCCCCTCATCAATAATTGTTATGTGAACAGTTTTGTTGAGGGCTTTCACTTGAATAAGGAAAGCTAGTTGAGCTGGTAACTTTGGATCATATCCTTTGTGGTCGAAGGATACAAGATTGGAATCCTTACGATCGACCCCACCAATAGCCGATAACAAAGCCTGCCTTTGGGATGGACAATTTTGTAGTACTTCAAGAGTCGACATAGCGGATGGCGATTGGGCCAAATCTTCCACTATGTTATAATGTTGCGCCGCTCTGGCGCGAGGATTAAATGTCGACTTGTGTACTACTCCCTTTGGCGGTTTTATTGTTAATTCAGGAATGATGGGCAGTACAACTTCTGTCGAAGTTGTTGTCGAACTACTTGGTTGATCTTTACCTTTGTCGTTCGACAGCTGTAGATTCCCGTAACCTTTGTTCCTTGTCGAAATCAAAGCATCATTCTGTTGTTTTGAAACTGACAACATAAGCACTTGTGACGGGGAAGCATTTCCACTATCAACCAGATTTTGACCTGGATTTGGGAATGGACCAGTTAACACAACTGAGGTTTGCGAGCTTTTGAAGAACCTTTTAAGCTCAGCTTTGTATGGACAATTGCCTGTCCAATGATCCTCGTCACATATCATGCATGGACTTTTTGGTTTCCCTTTCCTAGGAGGGTTTGAAGAAGTTTTTTTAGGGGATGACTTACCCTGTTTCTTCTTCTTCCCTTTGTTTTGCTTCTTCTTGCTTCCTGGTTGATTGGTTTCTTTGCCTTTATCTACTGATACGACATTTACTTCCGCAGCAAGAATTTCTTCTTTTGCATTTTGATCTGAAGTCTTACAGGCTTTCTTAGACGAAGCCTTTGTCGATTTCGTGTTTGTCGTGCCAATCACACCATCGCCGGCATGAGAGTCACTGTTTGATTTAGGAGGAGGAGGAATTGAGAATTCCGGTCTAGGGGCGTCAGGTATTTTGTCGTAGAGAATGCCAGACTGAGTGTAGACTAAGTCTAGATATTGGGCATGAGCAATAACTTGCTCCTCCGTTACGACTCCCCCCTTGGCCACATCGTCCGTTATGGCAGGAAGTAACAACTTGATAAACCATTCAGCTAATAACTGATCGGGAACGTACGTTTTTACCATCCTACGACGACGTCGCCACTCATGTATATGATTAGATATGTGAGTGGCCGTTGTCTGTTTGAAGTTGGTTAAGATTTCAGTTCCCGTTTCATACCTTATCAGTAATTGAAAATGGGTTAAGAATGTCGTGGCTAAGGTGCTGAAATTGTCGAATGAAGCTCTAGGTAATTCAATATACCATTTAGCCGCTGGACCCGTTAACGTCCTCTGAAAGAGGCGAAGCCTTATTGAATCATCGTTTAAGGTGTTTGATGAACACCATAGATGAAAGGTCATCACGTGATTCGATGGATCTTCACCCGGATTTCCATTAAATTTAGGAATGTCCGAAGGAAGTTTGTGAGGAATCGCCGGCCACCAAGGGGCGTAAGCAATTGTATCATTTGTTAACCAGTGTAAATTGGGTAACTCTAATGTTGCCACGAATGGTAACTGTTGATTCAGGTTAGGTGAAGCATACCCCAGGTACGATGGAATTGCCTGAGCAGTTGGCCTTTGCATACCAGCATAATGCAATTGATGTTGGTATGACTGATACGGTTGGTGGACTTGACCACTGTAAAGTGGTTGATTTTGACCGTTTTGAATATACAGTTGTCCACTGTTCGCAAAGATCTACTGCTCAGAACCTTGGTACAATTGTTGGAATTGTGGTTGTTAGTATTGCACCAGCCACGGTTGTGAAGCCATGTTCTGTTGCGCTATACTAACCGTTGGACCAAGGTGTGGGGTAATTGTACCCATTTGGACCTGTGTCGCCCCACCAGTAGGTGATTGTGGTTGAGTCACAGGGTCAAGGGGTTGTTCCATTACAACCTGAGAAATATGAGGTTGACATACAACAGGCAACGTTTGAACTTGCGACACTGTCATAATAGCCGGTGTGGTCGGGATGTTCGACATAGGTACACACTGTTGCATAGAATACACAACCCTTCGTTGTTGAGGTAGCATAGGTACCCAACCACTTGATGTAACTCTAGTATAACCTGAATACTGTTGTGAACTCCCGTATGGATACCCTCCTGGAGGGGGTAATGAAAGGGCATACTGCCCCCCATACGGTAGCAATCCGGAACTCAAGGGGATTGTTTGTCCTTGGGGAATGGATTGCCGAAATTGACCTCCAAATGGATCAATCTGCCGAGTTTTAACATAATAGTTTCGGATATTATTCCAGAGGAACAAACTGGAACAGACCACACTGTCGAAATAGTCCCTGGGTGGACTCCTTCTAGCGGTTGTGAGCTAGTTGGGACAGATGGTATGCCGGCAAACATTGTCGGAGTGACGGCAGGGGGTTCTGCCGTCGCTGTGTCGTTCGACACAGTCCTAGATGTTGACGGTTGTTCAGACATTTTGAGTCTATCCAAGAGATTACCTAGCGATTCTACAGGAACTTCCACTGGTGATAGACTAACTTCTGATGTAGAAGGAAATAGAGTGACCCCTACTCCAAAATATGTTGGAGTAGTTGCTTGCGGATCCTCTACAATTTCCTCTGTCGCAATCAAACGAGGTGGAAGGGGAAGACCGTCTGGTCCGTAAAATATTTCTGGTGCCGAAGAAGGGGTTGAATCGACAACGACAGCTGTTTGAGGAGCAAGACTCTCTAAACCGGTTACAGATGGAACTGGTTTAGTAACGCAAGTATTTTCTCCCAGACTAGGATCAGTATTACTGTCCCTCTGTTGCTGTTGAACTTCTTCTGTAGAGGTAGGGATTCCAGAAATGTTTGCAGTAACCGGAACCTCCAATGTCGTCGGAACACTTGTTCTAACTTTAAGAGGATATTTGGAACCGGTTAAACGATTTCTCTTTGTCCGTACTATTTTCGATTCCGGAGACAAAGACGGTTGACTCGTAAGCCTCCGCGAACGACGGGGTTTCAATTGACTTTCTTCCACGATTGCGGATTACTCGATCAACCAAAATACAAAAGGGGAAAATGTGTTTCCGAATTAAATGAAATTTTTTTTTAGACGCTTTTAGACACAACTTTCTTTTTCAATTTTAAAGAGTCGAGAAAAAGCTAAAGATGACTCTAGTCTCCTTCGATGTTTTAACGAGCCTGAAGTGACAAATGCTCGGATGGAATTTTTCTGTTATAGAGTCTGAAAAAAGCCAAAAGGAACTGCTCTGGAGTTCTAGGCAGAGGGTGTGCCAAACTTTTCGCAAAACCGCAGAATACTTTTTAGGGTACGGGCGGTCGATCTTCCTGAATGCTGTGTTTAGTGCATTGCGATCAGTAGGGAGGCCGACACGGATTCCTAAGGATAAAGGTTTTATGCCTATAGGGGTCTCCCAATATATACGCGATGGTACGTGGGAGCACAATCCGTACTGGCACTATCGTCCCTCAGGAGGAATCACCCACCATCCACGAGATCGACAGTCACCAGGCTTTACGACGCCGGAACACATCTCTAGCCTAGACCTCTATGTTGTGCGTTATGTTGCAAAGCGTTGTTAAGTTCATTCATTTTACTTTAGGTTGATCTTTTTAGAATTTTGCCTTTTGAGGTTCACCACGAGATGTATGATACAATTCTTAAATGCAGTCTAAAGATGATAAGAAAGCTTTATATCTTTTCAACTTATGAAAATCCTAGCTACTAAGGGAAAAGAAAGACACCATCTTTTCTCGAAGAGCAATCGGCACACTCTAATACACTTTTCCTAAATCAAACATGCAAACTATCAAGATGAAAATGCACAATGTAGGTGTTTGTTTTCTGTTTTCTTAGTATTGATGCCTACAAAGAAAGCTTTTTGTACAACTTTGAATTTGCTTTTAAATGACAAATACAAACAAGTTTGCTTTTTCGAAATTAGAGAGGGTAGAAGAGATTACAACACTTAACAATTTTCGAAATGAACACTTGTTTCGACACTTAAAAGAGACAAATTCAAACCAATAAGAAAAATCAAATGTATAATCAACTGTAAACAGCCAATGAACTCTCTTCTAAGATCACAATCAACAGATCTGAATCAAGGGCTACAGGATGACTATTTCACTCATGCAAAGGAAAACTGTAAATGACGCCACAAACACATAAAAACACTCACAATCTTTTTGTAAAAAAGGAGGCGGAATTTTAGCAGAGAAAAGGAGTTATCAGACTGGTACCTATGCTGGTTACAGGCTGCAAAAATCAGAGATCAAAACAAGGCAAAACAGAGCAGAGAACCCCAGCTGCACAAGGCCAAACTGGATCAGCACAACCTCAACACAGGGGTTTTGACATTCAGCGTAGGTAGCCTTCACGGGACCTGCGTTGAAATGCAGAATCCCTTCACAGGGTCTGCGCTGAAGGAGAAACTCTCGTTTCTCACTGGTTCTAGGTCACAGATTGCTATTTAATCTACTGTTTCATGCCAAATCAAAGCAACAAGCAAGGTGCAATCAAAGGGATGCTTTGAGGGAGTACTAAGATCTATCACAAAGGATCATCAAATCATTTGTGAGTCCATTGTTCAGATCATAGACAAGTCCAGTGATTGGATCAAAGCAACAACTGTCTACTTTGCATCCGGGAATAGCAGATGCAGTTCGATTGTTGCTGTCGAGTCTATGAAACAAACAATGATATAAACACAAATAAAATGACTAAACAGATCTCCCCAGTGGATTCGCCAATTTGTTGTGGGGAAAAATGCCTATGCAAGACAATCCTATCCACCTAAGGTGTGACAGTGCCTTAGCAACAAACAGAGACAGCTATTCTAGTATTCTTCCTTTTTTCAAAGGACGTTAACTGGTCTAGAGGTAAAATGGTATATTGAATTTCCTAGAGCTTCGTTCAACAACTTCAGTACCTTAGCCATGACTTTCTTAACCCATTTTCAATTACCGATAAGGTATGAAACGGGAACGGAACTCCTAACCAACTTCAAACAGACAACGGCCACTCACATATCTGATCATATACATGAGTGGCGACGTCGTCGTAGGATGGTAAAAATGTACATTCCTGATCAGCTATTAGCTGAATGGTTTATCAAATCCTTACTTCATACAATCACGGAAGATGTGGCAAAGGGGGGAGTCGTAACGGAAGAGCAAGTCATCGCTCGTGCGCAATATCTGGACTTGGTCTATACTCAGTCTGGCACGCTCTACGACAAAACACCTGACGCCCCTAGACCGAAATTCACAATTCCTCCTCCTCCTAAATCAAACAATGACTCTCATGCCATCGATGGCGTGATTGGCACGACAGACACGAAATCGACAAAGGCTACATCTAAAAGGGCCCGTAAGATTTCCAGTCAAAATGAAAATGAGGAACTTCTTGCCTCGGAAGTAAATGCCGCGTCGACCGACAAGGGAAAACAACTGAAGCAACCAGGGGGCAAGAAGAAAAAGAAAGGGAGAAAAATGAAACCCCCTGTGGGGTGTCATATATGCGATGAGGATCATTGGACAAGAGATTGTCCACATATAGCTGAAGTTAAGAAACTCTTTAAGAGTTCAAAAACCTCAGCAGTATTGACTCATCCGTTTCCAAGCCCGGGTACCAAACTGGTTGCTAATCAAAATGCTTTCCGATCCCAAGTGCTTATGTTGTCTATCTCAAAGCAGCAAAATGATGCTTTGGCAAGGAATAAAGATTACGGGAATCCACAGGTGTCGAATAACAAGGCTAATGAACAACCTAGTAGTTCGACAACAACTTTGACCAAAGTTGTGCCACCCACCATTCCTAAACAAATGATAAAGTCGCCAAAGGGAGTAGTGTACAAGTCAACATTTAATCCTTGTGCCAAAGTAGCACAAAATTATAGTATAGTAGAGGACCCGGCCAATCGCCGTCCGCTATGTCGACACTTGAGGTACCGCAAAATTGCCTCTCCCAAGAGCAAGCTTTATTATCAGCAATAGGTGGGATTGGCGCAAGGGATTCCAATCTTGTGGCCTTTGATCATAAAGGATATGACCCTCAGTTACCAGCTCAACTAGCTTTCCTTATTCAAGTGAAAGCCCTCAATAAAACTGTTCATCAAACAATTATTGATGAGAGGGCATCTACGTGTATTATGTCGATGAGTTGCTAGAAGAATTTAGGCTCACCACCCTTGTCGAGATCGTCAACGACGTTAAAAGCATTTGATGGACGATTATACACTCCATACGGGATTTTAAGTAACTTGCAAGTTGAACTAGGGGGCAAAACAGTAGGAATTGATGTTGAATTAATTGATGGAAACCTCGATTACAGCATCCTACTGGGAAGGCCCTGGATATATGCCATGGCTGCAGTTGTGTCGACCTACTTCAGGAAGATTGCATTTTGGCGTCGAACACCACGCAAAATCTTTCGGTCGAAGGGACAAAGTTTTCTTGATTCCTAAATCAAATTTTTCTAAACAGATCTCCCTAGATCCACTGTCAGATCCTAAGGTGTGACAGTGCCTTAGCAACAAATAGAGACAGCTATTCTAGTATTCTTCCTTTATGAATTAAGAATGAAGAGAGATGGATGGACTAACCGATGTCTTCCGTTTGTCCCTCGGTCCGGTTTCTCTTCTCTTTGTGAGTTCCCAGCTACTTGCCTTCTCGCTTGCCCAGCTTCAAGAGGTTTCTGCAAGATCACAAGAAGAGAACACTACACAAGACATGGATTCATATTCATAACTAGTTCAGGATTAGAAATAAACTAAACATACTAATGCAATCATACATCAAGAATACATCAGTATATAAGAGAAACCAAGATAGCTTTATTGATGAATAACAAGGTTCAGGAAGAGATACAACCCAGAGGGCTCCAATCCAGCATCTCCTTCCCAGAAAATGGAATTCCTATCTTCACCCCCTTCAAAGCATTAAGAACCCAATGATTCCAATCTCAAACCAACAGCAATTCTTTGCAATAACAAAATTCCAGCCCCTCTAGATCTCATGGAGGAGAGATCCATATATAGATGTTTGGAGAGAGGATGAGTCAGCTTGAGATCTGACTAGTGTCCTCTCCCTCTGTCAGTTCTTGATTCCACTTGGAGGTTCTTGCTTCCACTTGGAGATTTGGAACCTCTTAGTCATCACCAGTCGAATTCCCTGAGGCAAGTGTCATTGAGGAAGATTTTGGAAGCTTCCTGGGTTTTGACACCTCGTGGAATGAACTTGCCACATGTCAACTCTCGCTCAGCGCAGGTAGCCAGTGTTGGCTTTGACATTCAGCGCAGGTAGCCAGTGTTGGCTTTGACATTCAGTGCAGACAGCTAGTGGAGTCACTGAATTGATCCTGAATTGACTTGTTTTTTAACAGTTTCTGGTGGAGAACTTTTGTGAATTGCTGTGGTTTGTTAGCCCTGTTCCTCTAGGGGTAGGAACAACATGTTTAGGGACTTTGGATCCCTTCGATTATGGACATTTTATGCTCAATGCTGTAAGGCACAAAAATGTCTATAATAGTTGTCCCCTAAAGTATGAGGCTGTTTATCGGGTGAAATGCTTTATCAGGGGGATCCGAAGTTCATCCAATGCTGGGAGGAGACCTGTAATAAGATACAATACAATACATTATTTTTCATACTGCTTTCATGATCTAGCTGAGGCAGGCATTCCCATGCTCAACTCTCTAAATTCATTTTTCTGTACGTAGAACAGACAATCGTCTGATGGTAGACTGATAATTTTGATGAAATTATCATCCTTTGAGTAGGATGATTATCTGCTGCAATGATGTACATGTCAATGTCTTTATCTTTCCTGAATATATATCGCAGCCCGGATGGATGAAACTAGATCTGGGGTCTTCAAACTCATTCGATCTTCACTCTAAGTACAAGTCGATCCATGTGAGAAATGTTCTGAAGTCGAACATGGAAAGACATTGCTTGATTACCGGTCAATGAGGTAAACCGTTAACAAGCGCGAGAGGAATCACTGATAATGATAATGACCCTCAAGGTACTGCAGTACAATTCACGTGGTGTGAATAAAGGACTTGGCGTCGAACACCACGCAAAATCTTTCGGTAGAAGGTCATTGACGTATACCTATCGCCGGAAGTGAGAAACTTGCCATTGAGGCATGCAAGCTTCAAAGTACTGAAGGGGTTGTTCCTAGATCAACTTCTTGGATAATGAGCTGATGTCGACAAGAAGCGATCCGTCAAAGGAGGGCCTTAATGAATCCCACATCAGTGACACGGAACTGAGCTAATGATTTTGATGGAGGTGAAAACGATCTGAGACATATGATTCAGGGTGGCGGTCATGAAAGGATGAAGGATAATGTATGGCAGTGGATGGGACACGGTTGACTTTTCTGAACGGCTTCTCTTGAACATATGGCGACACTGATGCGATGGATCGGTAGCATTACCCCAAATATGGATGGTATGGCGAGACCATGGTGATGTGACCGGTGAATGAAACAACCCAACCCGATTGTGGTACGGAGGAAAAGTGTCATGTTCAAGAGCGACTTGCTACCATCAAAGTTTTCTTGAGTTTCTCCCAATTTTTCCCCAGTCATTGTTGACCAGTACCTCTTTATTTTTGTCAAGCTTGAGCAGGATAACATATGCTTGTTCTATAACCTGCCCTTCGGGCAAACCCATCGCTATGTTTTAATGAGCCTAGCGATAGTGAAACTCGTTCTCGTCTAAAGACAAGTTTGTCGCTATTTAATGATTTTAACGAGTCTAACGACAAAGATAACTCGGTCCTTTTCATTTTTAGAGAGTCTGAAAAGGTACATAAAGTTAACTCCAAAAGTCCTTTTTCATCATCTAATCCCTTAAGTCTGAAAAAGTATAAAACAATACAGAAGGGATGAGTTTTCGATAGTTTTAACGAGCTGAACAAAACAAGGGCTCGATCTTTTTGTGCAATAATCCCTCAGGTCCAAAAAGATTAAAATCTAGAGGAGGGATAGCACTTCCGGTCGCTTTAACGAGCTGGAAGGCCAAAACTCGGCAATCTTTTCATATTTTACGAGTCAGATGAAAAGAGCTTAAAGAAGACTCGTCTTCTGAGGAACGAGTGATAAACATGGTTAGCAGCTGATTCCAGGTTCAGGTTGGAATTTTCCAATCACGGCAGTGTCACAAGGATGGCTATGTGAAATCACTCTTCGCAGCTGTTCCTCAAAATGGGTAAACAAACATATAGAGGTGAACGATCGGCCAATGGAAAAGTGGAGGTGACGGTGCAAACACGACCAAGGCTTTAATGGCTGATGATATTACATTCACAGTGGTTATTTACTGGGATAGTTCATTTTTTAACGAGCTTAAACATAGGTGGAAACATTTGCTCGGTCTTATGTTTATTTTTTAACGGGCATGAACTATGCGCTAAAACTACTCGGATCTTGCATTTATTTTTTAACGAGCATGAACTGTGTGCTAAAACCGCTCGATATAAGTTTGCATGCCCCCAGCATAATAACGCAAATCGAGGTGCATGCCCCCCAAGCTTCATTGCATTCAACTTGGTGGTTGGAATGAAGTTTTACCTTTGAGATTTGGAAAGGGGATTGTTTTCATTTTTTAATGAGCTTGACACAATAAAAGAACTATCCTCATGACTCCTTGTTTCATTTTTTAACGAGGTTGACACGAGATAAGAACTGTCCTCAGAGCCCACTGTATTTACAGTATTTCTATTAGGGCGATGATCAATGCTGACAAAATGTTTAGGAATCTTCCGAATCCATTAGATATAGAAGATTTCATATTGTAGGTTTCCACTGTGGCCACTTCCGCCAGATTACTTGCAGGCGGTAGGGAAAAAGTACCCATTAAGGCAGGGTCTTTTAGGAGACCTACTCAAATATTTTGAAGCGAATGATTGCTTCCATGGATCATTGGAATGCTTCGCGTAACTTGTGAACTGTCGGGGAGGAAAGTTTGTTGCTCGATGACTGTAATTCCTCCTTGAAAGGGAAATGCAATCTTCCTGAAGTAGGTCGACACAACTGCAGCCATGGCATATATCCAGGGCCTTCCCAGTAGGATTTTGTAATCGAGGTTTCCATCAATTACATCAACATCAATTCCTACTGTTTTTCCCCCTAGTTCAACTTGGAAGTTACTTAAAATCCCGTATGGAGTGTATGATCGTCCATCAAATGCTTTTAACGCCGTTGACGATCTCGACAAGGGTGGTGAGCCTATATTCTTCCAGCAACTCATCGACATAATACACGTAGATGCCCCCTCATCAATAATTGTTCGATGAACAGTTTTGTTGAGGGAATTCACTTGAATAAGGAAAGCTAGTTGAGCTAGTAACTGAGGGTCATATCCTTTATGATCAAAGGCCACAAGATTGGAATCCCTTGGGCCAATCCCACCTATTACTGATAATAAAGCTTGCTCTTGGGAGAGGCAATTTTGCGGTACCTCAAGTGTCGACATAGCGGACGGCGATTGGGTGAGGTCCTCTACTATATTATAATTCTGTGCTACTTTGGCACGAGGATTAAATGTCGACTTGTACACTACTCCCTTTGGCGACTTTATCATTTGTTCAGGAATGGTGGGTGGCACAACTTTCGTCAAATTTGTTGTCGAACTACTAGGTTGTTCATTAGCCTTTTTATTCGACACCTGTGGATTCCCGTAATCTTTATTCCTTGCCAAAGCATCATTTTGCTGCTTTGAGATAGACAACATAAGCACTTGGGATCGGGAAGCATTTTGAGTAGCAACCAGTTTGGTACCCGGGCTTGGAAACGGATCAGTCAATACTGCTGAGGTTTTTGAACTCTTAAAGAGTTTCTTAACTTCAGCTATATGTGGACAATCTCTCGTCCAATGATCCTCATCGCATATATGACACTCGGCAGGGGGTTTCGTTTTTATCCCTTTCTTTTTGTTCTTGCCCCCTGGTTGCTTCAGTTGTTTGCCCTTGTCTGTCGACGCGGCATTTACTTCTGAGGCAAGAAGTTCCTCATTTGCATTTTGACTGGAAATCTTACGGGCCCTTTTAGATGTAGCCTTTGTCGATTTCATTTCTGTCATGCCAATCACGCCATCGATGGCATGAGAGTCATTGTTTGATTTAGGAGGAGGAGGAATTGAGAATTCCTGTCTAGGGGCATCGGGTATTTTGTCGTAGACCGTGCCAGACTGAGTATAGACCAAGTCCAGATATTGCGCACGAGCAATCACTTGCTCTTCCGTTACGACTCCCCATTTTGCCACATCTTTCGTGATTGTCGGAAGTAAGGATTTGATAAACCATTCAGCTAATAGCTGATCGGGAACGTACGTTTTTACCATCCTACGACGACGTCGCCACTCATGTATATGATCAGATATGTGAGTGGCCGTTGTCTGTTTGAAGTTGGTTAGGAGTTCCGTTCCCGTTTCATACCTTATCGGTAATTGAAAATTGGTTAAGAAAGTCGTGGCCAAGGTACTGAAGTTGTTGAACGAAGCTCTAGGCAATTCAATATACCATTTTGCCGCTGGACCAGTTAACTTCCTCTGAAAAAGGTGAAGCCTAATCGAATCATCGTTTAGGGTGTGTGATGAACACCACAGATGAAATGTCATCACATGATTCGACGGATCTTCACCCGGATTTCCATTAAATTTAGGAATGTCTGACGGAAGTTTATGCGGAATCACTGGCCACCAAGGGGCATAAGCAATTGGATCATTTGTCAGCCGGTTTAGATCTGGTAATTCTAGAGTTGCTACAAAGGGAAACTGTTGATTCAGGTTAGGCGAAGCATACCCAGGATAATATGGAATCGCCTGAGCAGTGGGTCTTTGCATACCAGCATAATGTATTTGATGTTGGCAACTTTGACAAGGTTGATGGGCATAACCATTATAATATGGTTGTTGATTACCGCTTTGGAAATGCGATTTCCCATTACTTACAAAGACTTGTTATTCAGGTCCTTGATATGATTGCTAGAATGGGGGTTGTTGACTTTGAACCAGCTCTGGTTGTTGAACCATTTGCTGTTGACCAATACTGGATGATTGACCAAGATGAGGAGTCACAGTACTTGTTTGATCCTGAGTCACTCCAGATAAGGAGGCACTAACCTGAGGTTGTGATTGAGCCGTTGAGACAAGAGGCTGTTGTATTGCAACCTGAGGCTGTTGGGGTTGACATACAATAGGTAGCGCTTGTACTTGCGACGCAGTAACGATAGCAGGTATAGTGGGAATATTCGACACAGGGTGGACTGGTTGCATTGAATATACAACCCTTGGTTGCTGAGGCAGTATTGGTACCCAACTGCTGGATGTAATTCCATTTTGACCTGAACTTTGTTATAAACTCCCATATGGTTGTTCTCTGGGAGGGAACAATGAAAAGGCATACTGCCCTCCATATGGTGGCAATCCAGTACTTAAAGGGCAGATTGGCCTTTGAAGACACATTGGATCAATTTGTTGAGTTTCAACATAAGAAATACCAGATGATAATCCAGATGAAGAAATAGGAACTAACCATGTCATCAAAGCAGTCCCTGATGGGACTCCGGCTTGTTGTTGATAACTTTCCAGGAAAGATGGTATACCAGCGAACATCGTTGGAGTAGTAGCAGGAGGCTCTGTCGCTGCTGCGTCGGATGACACAGTCCTGGATGTCGACGGTTGTTCAGACATATTTAGTCTATCCAAAAGATTTTCTAGCGATTCTACAAGAAATTGCGATGAAAAGAGACTAACTTCAAAGACCAATGAGGGAATGGTGATGATTATTCCGTTTAAAATAAATTTTAACGATGCTTAGACACAACCTGCTTTTTCAATTTTAAAGAGTCGAGAAAAAGAAAAAGGTGACTCTAGTCTCCTTCGATGTTTTAACGAGCCCGAAGTGACAAATGCTTGGATGGAATTTTTCTGTTATAGAGTCTGAAAAAGGCCAAAAGGAACTACTCTGGAGTTCTAGATAGAGGGTGTGCCAAACTTTTCGCAAAACCGCATAATACTTTTTAGGGTACGGGCGATCGATCTTCCTGAATGCTGTGTTCAGTGCATTGCGATCAGTAGGGCGGCCGACACAGCTTCCTAAGGATAAAGGTTTTATGCCTATAGGGGTCTCCCAATATATACGCAACGGTACGTGGGAGCACAATCCGTACTGGCACTATCGTCCCTCAGGAGGAATCACCCACCATCAGCGAGATCGACAGTCACCAGGCTTTACGACGCCAGAACACGTCTCTAGCCTAGACCTCTATGTTGTGCGTTATGTTGCAAAGCCTTGTTAAGTTCATTCAATTTATTTTAGGTTGATCTTTTTAGGAGTTTGCCTTTCTGGATCACCACGAGATGTATGATACAATTCCTAAATGCAGTCTAAAGATGATCAGCAAGCTTTATATCTTTTCAACTTTGAAAATCCTAGCTACTAAGGGAAAAGAAAGACACCATCTTTTCTCAAAGAGAAATCAACACACTCTAATGCACTTTTCCTAAATCAATCATGCAAACTATCAAGATGCAAATGCACAATGCAGGTGTTTGTTTTCCTCTTTCTTAGTATTTATGCCTACACAGAAAGCTTTTTGTAGAACTTTGAATTTGCTTTTAAATGACAAATACAAACAAGTTTACTTTTTCGAAATCAGAGAGGGTAGAAGAGATTACAATACTTAACGATTTTCGAAATGAATACTTGTTTCGACACTTAAAAGAGACAAAATCAAACCGATAAGCAAGAGTAAATGTATAATCAACTGCAAACAACCAATGAAATCTCTTCTAAGATCACGATCAACAGATCTGAATCAAGGGCTACAGGATGACTATTTCACTCATGCAAAGGAAAACTGTAAATGACGCCACAAACACATAAAAACACTCACAGTCTTTTTGTACAAAAGGAGGCGGAATTTAAGCAGAGAAAAGGGGTTATTAGACTGGTACCTATGCTGGTTACAGGCTGCAAAAATCAGAGATCAAAACAAGGAAAAACAGAGCAGAGAACCCTAGCTGCACAAGGCCAAACTGGTTCAGCGCAACCTCAACACAGGGGTTTTGACATTCTGCGCAGGTAGCCTTCACGGGACCTGCGTTGAAATGCAGAATCCCTTCACAGGGTCTGCGCTAAAGGAGAAACTCTCATTTCTCACTGGGTTCTGGGTCACAGATTGCTATTTAATCTACTGTTTTAGGCCAAGTAAAAGCAACAAGCAAGGTGCAATCAAAGGGATGATTTGAGGGAGTACTAAGATCTATCACAAAGGATCATCAAATCATTTGTGAGTCCATTGTTCAGATCATAGACAAGTCCAGTGACTGGATCAAAGCAACAACTGTCTACTTTGCATCCGGGAATAGCAGATGCAGTTTGATTGTTGTTGTCGAGTCTATGAAACAAACAATGATAGAAACACAAATAAAATGACTAAACAGATCTCCCCAGCGGAGTCGCCAATTTGTTGGTTTTGACATTCAGCGTAGGTAGCCAGTGTTGGCTTTGACATTCAGCGCAGACAGCTAGTGGAGTCACTGAATTGATCCTGAATTGACTTGTTTTTGAGCAGTTTCTGGTAGAGAACGTTTGTGAATTGCTGTGGTTTGTTAGCCTTGTTCCTCTAGGGGTACGAACAACATGTTTAGGGACTTTGGATCCCTTAGATTATGGACATTTTATGCTCAATGTTGTAAGGCAAAAAAATGTCTATAACAGTTGCCCCCTAAAGTATGAGGCTGTTTATCGGGTGAAATGCTTTATCAGGGGGATCCGAAGTTCATCCAATGCTGGGAGGAGACCTGTAATAATATACAATACAATACATTATTTTTCATATTGCTTGCATGATCCAGCTGAGGAGACACTAACCTGAGGTTGTGATTGAGTCGTTGAGACAAGAGGCTGTTGTATTTCAACCTGAGGCTGTTGGGGTTGACATACAACAGGTAGCGCTTCTACTTGCGACGCAGTAACCATAGCAGGTATAGTGGGAATATTCGACACAGGGTGGACTGGTTGCATTGAATATGATTCCAATCTCAAACCAACAACAATTCTTTGCAATAACAAAATTCCAGCCTCCAGATCTCATGGAGGAGAGATCAATATATATATGTTTGGAGAGAGGATGAGTCAGCTTGAGATCTGACTAGTGTCCTCTCCCTCTGTCAGTTCTTGATTCCACTTGGAGGTTCTTGCTTCCACTTGGAGATTAGGAACCTCTTACTCATCACCAGTCGAATTCACTGAGGCAAGTGTCATTGAGGAAGATTCTGGAAGCTTCCTGGGTTTTGACACCTCGTGGAATGAACTTGCCACATGTCAAATTTCTCTCAGCGCAGGTAGCCAGTGTTTCCTTTGACATTCAGTGCAGGTAGCCAGTGTTGGCTTTGACATTCAGCGCTGACAGCTAGTGGAGTCACTGAATTGATCCTGAATTGACTTGCTTTTGAGCAGTTTCTGGTGGAGAACTTCTGTGAATTGCTGTGGTTTGTTAGCCTTGTTCCTCTAGGGGTAGGAACAAAATGTTTAGGGACTTTGGATCCCTTAGAATATGGACATTTCATGCTCAATGTTGTAAGGCACAAAAATGTCTATAACAGTTGACCCCTAAAGTATGAGGCCGTTTATCGGGCGAAATGCTTTATCAGGAGGATCCGAAGTTCATCCAATGCTGGGAGGAGACCTGTAATAAGATACAATACAATACATTATTTTTCATACTGCTTTCATGATCTAGCTGAGGCGGGCATTCCCATGCTCAGTTTTATAAATTCATTTTTCTGTACATAGAACAGACAATCGTCTGATGGTAGACTGATAATTTTGATGAAATTATCATCCTTTGGGGTAGGATGATTATCTGTTGCAATGATGTACATGTCAATGTCTTTATCTTTCCTGAATATATATCGCAGCCTGGATGGATGAAACTAGATCTGGGGTCTTCAAACTCGTTCGATCTTCACTCTAAGTACAAGTGGATCCATGTGAGAAATGTTCTGAAGTCGAACATGGAAAGACATCGCTTGATTACCGGTCAATGAGGTAAATCGTTAATAAGCGCGAGAGGAATCACCGATAATGATAATGACCCTCAAGGTACTGCAGTACAATTCACGTGGTGTGAATAAAGGACTTGGCGTCGAACACCACGCAAAATCTTTCGGTCGAACGTCATTGATGTATACCTGTCGCTGGAAGTGAGAAACTTGCCATTGAGGCATGCAAGCTTCAAAGTACTGAAGGGGTTGTTCCTAGATCAACTTCTTGGATAATGAGCTGATGTCGATACGAAGCGATCCGTCAAAGGAGGGCCTTAATGAATCCCACATCAGTGACACGGAACGGAGCTAATGATTTTAATGGAGGTGAAAACGATCTGTGACATGCGATTCAGGGTGGCGGTCATGAAAGGATGAAAGGTAATGTACGGTAGTGGATGGGACACGGTTGACTTTTCTGAACGACTTCTCTTGAACATATGGCAACACTGATGCGATGGATCGGTAGCATTACCCCAAATATGGATGGTATGGCGAGACCATGGATGTGACCGGTGAATGAAACAACCCAACCCGATTGTGGTATGGAGGAAAAGTGTCATGTTCAAGAGCGACTTGCTACCATCAAAGTTTTCTTGAGTTTCTCCCAATTTTTCCCCAGTCATTGCTGACCAGTACCTCTTTATTTTTGTCAAGCTTGAGGAGGATAACATATGCTTGTTCTATAACCTGCCCTTCGGGCAAGCCCATCGCTATGTTTTAACGAGCCTAGCGATAGTGAAACTCGTTCTCATCTAAAGACAAGTTTGTCCTATTTAATGATTTTAACGAGTCTAGCGACAAGGATAACTTGGTCCTTTTCATTTTTAGAGAGTCTGAAAAGGTACATAAAGTTAACTCCAAAATTCCTTTTTCGTCATCTAATCCCTTAAGTCCGAAAAAGTATAAAACAATACAGAAGGGATGAGTTTTCGATAGTCTTAACGAGCCGAACAAACAAGTGCTCGATCTTTTTGTGCAATAATCCCTCAGGTCCAAAAAGATTAAAATCTAGAGGAGGGATAGCACTTCCTGTCCCTTCAACGAGCTGGAAGGCCAAGGACTCGACAATCTTTTCATATTTTACGAGTCAGTTGAAAAGAGCTTAAAGAAGACTCGTCTTTTGAGGAATGAGTGATAAACAGGGTTAGCAGTTGATTCCAAGTACAGGTTGGAGTTTTCCAATCACGGCAGTGTCACAAGGATGGCTAGTGAAATCACTCTTCGTAGCTTTTCCTAAAAATGGGTAAACAAACATATGGAGGTGAACGATCGGCCAATGGAAAAGTGGAGGTGACGGTGCAAACACGACCAAGGCTTTAATGGCTGATGATATTACATTCACAGTGGTTATTTACCGGGACAGTTCATTTTTTAACGAGCTTAAACGCGGGTGGAAACATTTGCTCGCTCTTATGTTTATTTTTTAACGAGCATGAACTATGTGCTAAAACTGCTAGGATCTTGCATTTATTTTTTAACGAGCATGAACTGTGTGCTAAAACTGCTCGAATCTTGCATTTATTTTTTAACGAGCATGAACTGTGTGCTAAAACTGCTCGATATAAGTTTGCATGCCCCCAGCATAATAACGCAAATCGAGGTGCATGCCCCCCAAGCTTCATTGCATTCAACTTGGTGGTTGGAATGAAGGTTTACCTTTGAGATTTGGAAAGGGGATTGTTTTCATTTTTTAATGAGGTTGACACAATAAAAGAACTATCCTCATGACTCCTTGTTTCATTTTTTAACGAGGTTGACGAGATAAGAACTGTCCTCAGAGCCCACTGTATTTACAGTATTTCTATTAGGGCGATGATCCATGCTGACAAAATGTTTAGGAATCTTCTGAATCCATTAGATATAGAAGATTTCATATTGTAGGTTTCCACTGTGGCCACTTCCTCCAGATTACTTGGAGGCGGTAGGGCAAAAGTACCCATTAAGGCAGGGTCTTTTAGGAGACCTACTCCAATATTTTGAAGCGAATGATTGCTTCCATGGATCATTGGAATGCTTCCCGTAACTTGTGAACTGTCGGGGAGGAAAGTTTGTTGATTGACGATTGTAATTCCTCCTTGAAAGGGAAATGCAATCTTCCTGAAGTAGGTCAACACAACTGCAGCCATGGCATATATCCAGGGTCTTCCTAGTAGGATGTTGTAATCGAGGTTTCCATCAATTACTTCAACATCAATTCCTACTGTTTTGCCCCCTAGTTCAACTTGCAAGTTACTTAAAATCCCGTATGGAGTGTATGATCGTCCATCAAATGCTTTTAACGTCGTTGACGATCTCGACAAGGGTGGTGAGCCTAAATTCTTCCAGCAACTCATCGACATAATACACGTAGATGCCCCCTCATCAATAATTGTTCGATGAACAATTTTTTTGAGGGCTTTCACTTGAATAAGGAAAGCTAGTTGAGCTGGTAACTGAGGGTCATATCCTTTATGATCGAAGGCTACAAGATTGGAATCCCTTGGGCCAATCCCACCTATTGCTGATAATAAAGCTTGCTCTTGGGAGAGGAAATTTTGCGGTACCTCAAGTGTGGACATAGCGGACGGCGATTGGCCAAGTCCTCTACTATATTATAATTCTGTGCTACTTTGGCACGAGGATTAAATGTTGACTTGTACACTACTCCCTTTGGCGACTTTATCATTAGTTCAGGAATGGTGGGTGGCACAACTTTGGTCAAAGTTGTTGTCGAACTACTAGGTTGTTCATTAGCCTTGTTATTCAACACCTGTGGATTCTCGTAGTCGTTATTCCTTGCCAAAGCATCATTTTGCTGCTTTGAGATAGACAACATAAGCACTTGGGATCGGGAAGCATTTTGATTAGCAACCAGTTTGGTACCCGGGCTTGGAAACGGATCAGTCAATACTGCTGAGGTTTTTGAACTCTTAAAGAGTTTCTTAACTTCAGCTATATGTGGACAATCTCTCATCCAATGATCCTCATCGCATATATGACACCCCACAGGGGGTTTCATTTTTCTCCCTTTCTTTTTCTTCTTGCCCCGTGGTTGCTTCAGTTGTTTGCCCTTGTCGGTCGACGCGGCATTTACTTCCGAGGCAAGAAGTTCCTCATTTTCATTTTGACTGGAAATCTTACGGGCCCTTTTAGATGTAGCCTTTGTCGATTTCGTGTCTGTCGTGCCAATCACGCCATCGATGGCATGAGAGTCATTGTTTGATTTAGGAGGAGGAGGAATTGAGAATTCCGGTCTAGGGGCGTGAGGTATTTTGTCGTAGAGTGTGCCAGACTGAGTATAGACCAAGTCCAAATATTGCGCACGAGCGATGACTTGCTCTTCCGTTGCGACTCCCCCCTTTGCCACATCTTCCGTGAATTTAGGAAGTAAGGATTTGATAAACCATTCAGCTAATAGCTGATCGGGAACGTACATTTTTACCATCCTACGACGACGTCGCCACTCATGTATATGATCAGATATGTGAGTGGCCGTTGTCTGTTTGAAGTTGGTTAGGAGTTCCGTTCCCATTTCATACCTTATCAGTAATTGAAAATGGGTTAAGAAAGTCATGGCTAAGTTATTGAAGTTGTTGAACGAAGCTCTAGGCAATTCAATATACCATTTTTCCGCTGGACCAGTTAACGTCCTCTAAAAAAGGCGAAGCCTAATTGAATCATCATTTAGGGTGTTTGATGAACACCACAGATGAAATGTCATGACATGATTCGACGGATCTTCACCCGGATTTCCATTAAATTTAGGAATATCTTACGGAAGTTTATGCGGAATCGCTGGCCACCAAGAGGCATAAGCAATTGGATCATTCGTCAGTCGGTTTAGATCTGGTAATTCTAGAGTTGCTACAAAGGGCAACTGTTGATTCAGGTTAGGCGAAGCATACCCCGGATAAGATGGAATCGCCTGAGCAGTGGGTCTTTGCATACCCGCATAATGTATTTGATGCTGGCAACTTTGACAAGGTTGATGGGCATAACCATTATAATATGGTTGTTGATTACCGCTTTGGAAATGCGATTGCCCATTAGTTACAAAGACTTGTTGCTCAGGTCCTCGATATGATTGCTGGAATGGGGGTTGTTGAGTTTGAACCAGCTCTGGTTGTTGAACCATTTGCTGTTGACCAATATTGGATGATTGACCAAGATGAGGAGTCACAGTACTTGTTTGATCCTGAGTCGCTCCAGATAAGGAGGCACTAACCTGAGGTTGTGATTGAGTCGTTGAGACAAGAGGCTGTTGTATTGCAACCTGAGGCTGTTGGGGTTGACATACAACATGTAGCGCTTGTACTTGCGACGTAGTAACCATAGCAGGTATAGTGGGAATATTCGACACAGGGTGGACTGGTTGCATTGAATATACAACCCTTGGTTTCTGAGGCAGTATTGGTACCCAACTGCTGGATGTAATTCGAGTTTGACCTGAACTTTGTTGTAAACTCCCATATGGTTGTTCTCCGGGAGGGAACAATGAAAAGGCATACTGCCCTCCATATGGTGGCAATCCAGTACTTAAAGGGCAGATTGGCCTTTGAAGACACATTGGATCAATTTGTTGAGTTTCAACATAAGAAATACCAGATGATAATCCAGATGAAGAAATAGGAACTAACCATGTCGTCGAAGCAGTCCCTGATGGGACTCCGGCTTGTTGTTGATAACTTGCCGGGACAGATGGTATACCAGCGAACATCGTTGGAGTAGTAGCAGGAGGCTCTACCGCTGCTGCGTCGGATGACACAGTCCTAGATGTTGACAGTTGTTCAGACATATTTAGTCTATCCAAAAGATTTTCTAGCGATTCTACAAGAACTTGCGATGAAAAGAGACTAACTTCGAAGACCAACGAGGGAATGGTGATGATTATTCCATTTAAAATAAATTTTAACGACGCTTAGGCACAACCTGCTTTTTCAATTTTAAAGAGTCGAGAAAAAGCAAAAGATGACTCTAGTCTCCTTCGATGTTTTAACGAGCCCGAAGTGACAAATGCGCGGATGGACTTTTTCCATTATAGAGTCTGAGAAAGGCCAAAAGGAACTGCTCTGGAGTTCTAGGTAGAGGGTGTGCCAAACTTTTCACAAAACCGCAGAATACTTTTTAGGGTACGGGCAGTCGATCTTCCTGAATGCTGTGTTCAGTGCATTGCGATCAGTAGGGCGGCCGACATGGCTTCCTAAGGATAAAGGTTTTATGCCTATAGGGGTCTCCCAATATATATGCGACGGTACGTGGGAGCACAATCCATACTGGCGCTATCGTCCCTCAGGAGGAATCACCCACCATCAGCGAGATCGACAGTCACCAGGCTTTACGATGCCGGAACATGTCTCTAGCCTAGACCTCTATGTTGTGTGTTATGTTGCAAAGCGTTGTTAAGTTCATTCAATTTATTTTAGGTTGATCTTTTTAGGAGTTTGCCTTTCTGGATCACCACGAGATGTATGATACAATTCCTAAATGCAGTCTAAAGATGATAAGCAAGCTTTATATCTTTTCAACTTTGAAAATCCTAGCTACTAAGGGAAAAGAAAGACACCATCTTTTCTCAAAGAGCAATCAGCACACTCTAATGCACTTTTCCTAAATCAATCATGCAAACTATCAAGATGCAAATGCACAATGCAAGTGTTTTTTTTTTTCCGCTTTCTTAGTATTGATGCCTACACAGAAAGCTTTTTGTACAACTTTGAATTTGCTTTTAAATGACAAATACAAACAAGTTTACTTTTTCGAAATCAGAGAGGGTAGAAGAGATTACAATACTTAATGATTTTCAAAATGAATACTTGTTTCGACACTTAAAAGAGACAAACTCAAACCAATAAGCAAGAGTAAATGTATAATCAACTGCAAACAACCAATGAACTCTCTTCTAAGACCACAATCAGCAGATCTGAATCAAGGGCTACAGGATGACTATTTCACTCATGCAAAGGAAAACTGTAAATGACGCCACAAACACATAAAAACACTCACAATATTTTTGTACAAAAGGAGGCGGAATTTAAGCAGAGAAAAGGAGTTATCAGACTAGTACCTATGCTGGTTACAGGCTGCAAAAATCAGAGATCAAAACAAGGCAAAACAGAGCAGAGAACCCCAGCTGCATAAGGCCAAACTGGATCAGCGCAACCTCAACACAGGGGTTTTGACATTCAGCGCAGGTAGCCTTCACGGGACCTACGTTGAAATGCAGAACCTCTTCACAGGGGTCGCGCTGAAGGAGAAATGAGAGTTTCTCACTGGTTCTGGGTCACAGATTGCTATTTAATCTACAGTTTCAGGCCAAATCAAAGCAACAAGCAAGGTGCAATCAAATGGATGCTTTAAGGGAGTACTAAGATCTATCACAAAGGATCATCAAATCATTTGTGAGTCCATTGTTCAGATCATAGAGAAATCCAGTGGTTGGATCAAAGGAGCAACTGTCTAATTTGCATCTGAGAATAGTAGATGCAGTTCGATTGTTGTTGTTGAGTCTATGAAACAAACAATGATGGAAACACAAATAAAATGACTAAACAGATCTCCCCAGTAGAGTCGCCAAAGATTCATTCTACGAAACCAGAGATTCTGGGTTCGATCCCCAGCGGAGTCGCCAATTTGTTGTGGGGAAAAATGCCTATGCAGGACGATCCTATCTACCTAAGGTGTGAGAGTGCCTTAGCAACAAACAGAGACAGCTATTCTAGTATTCTTCCTTTATGAATTAAGAATGAAGATAGATATATGGACTAATCGGTGTCTTCTGTTTGTCCCTCGATCCAGTCTCTCTTCTCTTTGAGGGTTCCCAGCTACTTGCCTTCTCGCTTGCCCAGCTTCAAGAGGTTTCTGCAAGATCACAAGAAGAGAACACTACACAAGACATGGATTCATATTCATAACTAGTTCAGGATTAGGAATAAACTAAACATACTAATGCAATCATACATCAAAGATACATCAGTATATAGGAGAAACCAAGATAGCTTTATTGATGAATAACAAGGTTCAGGAAGAGATACAACCCAGAGGGCTCCAATCCACCATCTCCTTCCCAGCAAATGGAATTCCTATCTTCAACCCCTTCAAAGCATTAAGCACCCAATGATTCCAATCTCAAACCAACATCAATTCTTTGCAATAAAAAAATTCTAGCCTCTAGATCTCATGGAGGAGAGATCCATATATAGATGTTTGGAGAGAGGATGAGTCAGCTTGAGATCTGACTAGTGTCCTCTCCCTCTGTCAGTTCTTGATTCCACTTGGAGGTTCTTGCTTCCACTTGGAGATTAGGAACCTCTTACTCATCACCAGTCGAATTCACTGAGGCAAGTGTCATTGAGGAAGATTTTGGAAGCTTCCTGGGTTTTGACACCTCGTGGAATGAACTTGCCACATGTCAAATCTCGCTCAGCGCAGGTAGCCTGTGTTGGCTTTAACATTCAGCGTAGGTAGCCAGTGTTGGCTTTGACATTCAGCGCAGACAGCTAGTGGAGTCACTGAATTGATCCTGAATTGACTTGTTTTTGAGCAGTTTCTGGTGGAGAACTTTTGTGAATTGCTGTGGTTTATTAGCCTTGTTCCTCTAGGGGTAGGAACAACATGTTTAGGGACTTTGGATCCCTTAGATTATGGACATTTTATGCTCAATGCTGTAAGGCACAAAAATGTCTATAACATGGTCTCATAAAAAATTTCACTGGTTTTGAATCCCAAGATAAAGGATATCATGTCAAGAATAAGCTTGCCTGTTTTAATAAACTAGGAATGCACATAGGGTGGTGGGCCTTGGGGCTGCCAATCTGGTTTCATGAATAATCTAGCATCTAGATTATTTCTGAATTGGGCAATCGAGATCCTTGCTCAAGCAAAAATCCCACAGAAAGAGGAACAAGGTGCTGAGTGGGATGGAAGTGTAACATATCATTGATAGATTCAACAATTATGTAAAAGATAATAGTTTGGGATGGGGTCATAACTACTTTACTGACAGGGTCATAGTTGGCACAGGATTGATGAATGATATCTGGGAACACATTGACTGAGGGAAGGTAATATCTGGGAAGATTGGATTCCCATATTCCATAGATATCAGAGTTGATCAGATGACTATTCCTAACTCGACAAAATGCCTGGAGATGGTTCATATCACCAGATAACTCTTTTAGTTGAAAATCTCTGTTAGCTAAGGGTAACTAATCCAGGTCTTTATGAGGCACATTGAGGGGTGCGACATTCAGGGCCACGAGAGCTTCCATGTTTGGTTCTTGTGTTTTCAAATTGGAGGTCGGGCTCCTGTAGGAAAATGAGCAAAACAATAGTTCTAGGTATCTTTCTCTGAGAGCTACAGACTGACTTTACTGGAATTTGGCTTTGCTGGGTAAAATTGACCGAGAGAAAAATGAAATTATAGGTTCAGGAGGCGAGTTGGGTAAATACATGTGTTCAGAAGGCAAAACAGTGCACTTCGCACGTTGGCCGACGAGCTGCAGAGCAGGAAGCTGAGATTTTCTTGGTCGGGTGGCAGACTGGATGCTTGTGCAGTTGTCTAGATGTAGCTTGCATGAAAACAGTTTCATAGTAAAAATGGGTAAAAATGATAGTTTCGCGATAATTTTAACGAAAATTTCCTTTGGCGGGTGATTTTGGCATTAATTAGTGGTATGACGTCATCGAGATGGGATGCCCTATCGCTTAGCGGGGGTATGGGATGGTGACGTGGAGAGATGACGTGGTTGTGACATCAGCTGAGGGCCAGTGGGAGGGAAGTAAGCGGTTTCGTCCCGCATCGCTTATGGGCCAGAGTGGTTACGGGTGGGGAGGCAGCGAGCAAGGCGGGAGGTCGACACGCATCCTGGGTACGAGCGCAATACCGCAGACTCCTCGGGACTTAACGTGCGGGCAATGAGGGGGTCGTGATATAATCATGGGTCGTTGGATGAGCGGGCCTAGATCTGACAACTAACGGTTAGTGGAGCTAGCAGAGGGTTACGGCGTGGGGGGCCCATGTACTAAACATCAATAAATCATATCAGGGCGACGTTCATTGGTTGCGGGGTGGGTTTAGTTATTAATTAACCAGGTGTTAATTAATCTTAAAGTTTTCACATGAAGGTTTATTACAAGGTTTCGGGTAAACCTTTAATCCCTATTTTCATAATATTATGGTTTATATTTAAATTGGGGCGGGGTATGTAGTAATGCAGGCGTTTTAAAGATTTATATTATACGAGAAAGGGGAATGAGTGTTAGGGAGTTATACAATATTGTTTAGTAGTTAATATGAGAAACGATGTGAAAATAAGTCCTAAGCTATAAAGTTTAACAACTTAGGCTTAGGGGAAAGAGTTCATATGTGATTTTGTACAATCACTTAAGTAAAAAAAGTTTTACTTAGGTCTTTTATGAAATGAGATTGAGTAATTTGGAGAAATTGAGCAGACCTCCATATCTCTGTGGGAAGATTAGTAAGTGATTTTGGAAAAGATGAAGGGGAATTAATCATGCTTGTGCCATGGTACCCGTGCTAGAGGTAATATTAACATTCTGAGAGGCAAAACTTATCACAAGTCTCTTTCTACAACAACAAAACTGCGTACCTAGCCTAGTGTACCTAACATTTTTTCTTCTTTTACCATTGGGTGCACTTGGACTAGCAAACCATTACAAATTTTCTTTTCTTCTCATGGGAATACTACCTAAGTCTACCCTTATTTCTTCCAAGGGCTCAGATTAAACTCTTGAGCTCCATTTCTTCTCTACCTATCTACTTATCTGCCAAGTTTAAATAGTTTGGACAGATTTAATTCTCTATTTCTAAAACAAGAAATTTAAACATGAACTGGCCAAGATTAAGTTGTTAGGCCATCCATTAATTGTAAAAAAAGGTTCAACAAGCTGCACCTGATACTTTATTTACAGAAAGATGAAATAGTAGTGGCATTTGGACTTGCACACTTTCTTGGTCCTTTTCATTTTGGGTTCATTTCTTTTCTCTTTTTCTTTTGACCATTTATCTTTTCACCCTTTGATTTTTCTTTTAGGGTATACCCTCTTTTCATTTATCTTTTGATTTTTTTACCATATGGAAACCTTTACATCAGGGAAATGATGAACATATCAGGGATTTGAATCAGTCAATCATGAAATATGATACCTATTGGTATAGGAGCATAACAGAAGAAACTTTTGCACCTATTACTGGACTTGAAGCCATAAGAATGTTTATTGCTCTTTCTAGTTTTTAGAAATTCAAAGTATACCAAATGGATGTAAAATCTTCCTTTCTTAATGGAGACTTAGAAGAAGAAGTCTATATTGAGCAACCAAACGGATTCATTCTTGGAAATGATGAAAAACTGGTATGCAGACCGAGAGAGGCTCTCTATGGTCGAAAACAAGCTCCAAGGGCTTGGTATTAGCGTCTTGAAAAATATCTCCACTAACAAGGTTTTTCAAAGGGATGAACTGATAGTAATCTATATACAAATATTGACAATAATAAATTTCTAATAATTTTCATTTATGTTGATGATATCATTTTTGGTCGTAATGAAGAATCCATGAGTCAGAATTTTTCTTCAGTAATCTAGCAACAATTTTAAATTTCCCTGCTTGGTGAGCTTACATATTTTCTTGGTCTACAAGTTCAACAAAATAAAGATGATATTTTTCTTTCACAAACCAAATATCTCAAACTGATCTTGAAAAGGTACGACATGGAAGATTCTAAACCAGTATGTACCCCAATGGTAGCAGGATGCAATTTTAGCTCAAATGATGAATCAGTAGCAATACATCAACCAACTTACAGATCCATGATTGGCAGTTTACTTTATCTAATAGGCACCCGACCAGACATCGTGCATGCAATAGGAATAGTTGGAAGATCCCAAGCAAATCCAAAGGAATCACAGCTTCAGGCAATCAAAAGGATTTTCAAATATCTTCAAGGAACACAGAATTTTGGCTTATGGTATTGTAGAGATACAGATCTTAAACATCATGCATATACAGATGCAAATTGGGCAGGAAGCATTGATGACAGAAAAAGCACCAGTGGTGGTGCATTCCATATGGGTTCCAGGTTAGTGTCTTCGTTCAGCAAGAAACAAAGTTCAATTGCATTATCCACAGCTGAAGCAGAATATGTGGTTGTTGCATCTTGCTGCACACAACTACTTTGGATGATGTAAACATTGCAAGACATTCATATCACATGTACTCCACCCATCTCCATTTTATGTGATAATACAAGTGCCATCAGTATTTCAAAGAATCGAGTCATGCATTTCAAGACCAAGCACATGCCCATCAAATATCTTTTTCTACGTGAACAAGTGCTTAAACAAAAGGTCAAATTGGAGTATGTTCCCTCCAAAGAACAGGTTACTGATATATTCACTAAACCACTGCCTAGAGAGACATTTGAATGTTTGAGACAGAAGTTGGGAATAGTTACTGCATCATCCTACTGTTAAATCCTATATTCTTCAGAGAAAGGTGGTTATACACGATTTTCATGAAGCGTAGTCACATATATATGCTGGTTTCTGTGGTTACAGTCGCATATATGTTGGTTTGAGGAAACGCAGTGGCTCAGACTCAGGAGAAAGGGGTTTGATATAGTTCAGTGAATTATCTGCTTTTCTTAATGATGGTTACAGTCTATTGATGACATGTGGAAATATGTTGGCTCTCATAAGTTGTTGATAACTTGATTGATAGCTCTTCTGATATATGAAATGATTATATCTGATGGCGAACATCTACCACAAGTTCGGGGGAGCATATGCTTCTAATAATGCATTGTTCACATTATCTTATAAGATCTCAATGCAGATTTTGTTTCAAGTGGAACATGTTGAGGGGGAGAAAATGGTTGATGGTCTAGATGCTGATTGAAAGATGCTGCTGATGATAGTTGTTGATGACTATCATGGTCTTGTTTAATATATTTTGGTCTATGTTATATATGGCGTCTATATATTTTTATGTAATGGTCATGAAAAAGACCTAATTTGTAACCCCACTATGCATGGGATGGATGATGTAATGTTTCTTATTTTGACATGTATAAACAATTGATATATCCCCACTTGATTGGTTGGATGAGTCAAATTTTGGTATATCCCCACTTGGTTGGGAGATGAATGTATGTATGAGTCATTGGTGATAGGAAGGTCATTTGTGATGCATGTATAGAGTCATGTTCTTCTTTTAGAACATCTTTTTGTAGACCTTTCTTGTGCTCAAGGGGGAGCATGGACTCGATCATGGGACTTAGCACACTTCAGCATATCAGAGAATTCAACATGCACTCAGGGGGAGCATTACCCTTTTCCCTTAATGTCAAAGGGGGAGAGTGGCTTGGTGTGGGTGTTGCCATCAAGTCCAAAGGGGGAGATTATTGGCATTATGACACAAGTGTTGTCCTTGTAGGCAACTCACTTAGATGATAGATCACAGTTCAGCAGGTTAACAACACAGAGTTACAGATCAGACTTCATAGAATGAAGAAAGAGAGGTATACACAGGTTCACCATTGGCCAAGCCACATATACATGTGAGTTAATTGTATAAAAGTCACATATACGTACACACGCACTTTCACAAAAAGAAAGGCGCATATACCTTGGAAAACTAAATTTTTGGTCCATGGTATTTTGATCCATGGTATTGGTCCAAGCTATCTAGTCCGAGGTATTGACCCTAGGTATTTGGTCCAAGGTATTGGTCATAAATCGTTTTGGTCCATGGTATTGAGAAAGGCCTAAAACTATAAAAGGAGGAGAAGATCATTAGTCCAGGGTGTGCAAGTATCCAATATCTCATGAAGTGTGAGATCTAGTATGCAGGTTATTGGGTTATGGTGCATAGCTGGATCTGAACAAAGGATGAACCTTAGCTAATGATGAGGAATTAGATCTAATGATGAATCAAGATCTTAAGGTGTAAAATGTACTATCTTTTGTGTTGACGCTCATTTATATTCTAGATCTAAACACTAACGCATATATTATTATGTAAATGATATGATCTAGGTTTAACTAAAGTCTTGAATAGCTACAAAACTCTGAATTTATATTTGCAGATGTATATGCTAGTTGGCTTTGAGTAAAGCGCGTGTACACGTAGGTTCAACACATGGAAGTAGATTATACCTTGTAAAATATGTTTTAGCTGCCTCTGTTTGCTGTTGCAGTGTTCTGGGTTTTGGTTACTGTATTCTAGTTACAACATCCTAAAAGATCAGATTGAATGTCAAAGTGATTGATTGATTCACTTGTGGTTGGCTAAAAGGAGATTGGTTAATGTAGATATATTTTATGATTGAATGATGTTATTGATGGATCCAGTCTAAAAGTTTATGAAACGTGGTCCCTGGAAGGAAAGAGAAGGTTGTAGCCTTCTGTAGGTCGACATCTATGTACTAGTAAACATATCAGCTAGTACAAGAGCTAGGAGGTTGTAGCTCCCTTCCAGTAGAAGTTGGAGAATGAGAGAAGGTTGTAGCCTTCTGTAGGTAGAAGCCCGTGTACTAGTATAAGGTTGCACTAGTACAAAAGTTGTAAAAAGAACTCTCTTATTATTAAAAGAAGACATAGATGATTGCAACAGGTGGTTTTCACCCACATTGGGTTTCCACCTTATATCTTGGTGTTTACGTGTGTTTCTTATGTGTGATGCTTTATTCTTCTTTTACTGCACTGTCTAATGTATTCATGATATACCGATTAATGTTCACTACATGATAATTTGGGTAAATCAAAATATCTCTGCATATATGCTAGTTTCATTAAGCATAGTTGTGTATACATGCTAGTTCACTGAGCTAAAGTAGCGTATACAAATCAGTTTTGAAAAATTAAATTATTTATCTGATAATATTGATTCACCCCACCTTTCAGAATTATTTCCAACATGAATGTTTGACACCTTCTCCTTCTCATTGGGATCCTTCTCTCTGCTCATTTAATCCAAGATTTTCATATCTTGTTTAAGAGTTCGAAGAGGCAGCACAACTTGAGATGACACCCTTCCTCGACTGAGAAGGAAATCTAATTTGACAACAGAAGCCCTATGCCCATGAATGCTCCTGTAATAATCATTAATGCCTTGATCCTCGCTTTCTTAAAAATAGGGAGGTCTTGATATTGTTAAAGGGTTCGAAAATCGGGAGAGAAAAAAGCTGATTCTGTAACTTCTGTGATCGGTTATAGATCTTCAGAATAGCATAGACTAATGATGGTTCCTCCTTCTAAAGTTTGCAACTTGTTTGTCATGTAAAACTACTTATGTGTTTTTTCCTGAGTCCTATTCTTGCATCAATTAGCACTGTAATGTCCTCAAATTCTCCCCCAGATCCATTTGTATTTCTTTAAATGATCATGCGTGTGTGAGGATTCGAAATTACATTTGCAGCACTATATGATGTGAAGTCGTCTTTCTTCTATTGTGTGTTCAACACTCCTTTTTTAACTCAGAAAGTAGATTAGCTTTATGGTTCCAGGCCTCATGCTATGTGTATGAATTTCTTGGTATTGTAAGCTCCGTGATTCTGAGTTCTGTTCCTCACTTTATCTGTTGTCATTTACTTTAAAATAATTTTATTAAACTGTGAAGTTCTGAAGGGTAAGGTCTCCATTGTCTTGTTTTATTTTTGAAATCTACTTCTGTGTATCAAGGCTTATATCATTAGCTTACATATTTGGCAATAAGAACCAATATCTCATGTTCATGTTTGAAACATAGGTGATGTCTCTTGTTATACAAAAGTCATCTAATACATATTGATCCAAATGACCCTAGGCACTGGTCTTCTCAACAATCGAACGCTATCTCTAGGGGGCTTTCTCTGTATTATGCTGCGTTTCTGTTGCATATGCAAGTTTTAGACACAACAGAACCAAAATTTATTTTTGAATGTCGAACATGGGTTTGCATTCCTTTAGAAAAGAGAAACAATCTCGAGACTCAAAGAAAAGAGTGTATCATTGTTGGATATCCAGATGGTGTAAATGGATATAGACTACTAGATATTTCAATAGAAAAAGATATTCATTTAGAGAAGTGTCTTCGTTGACAAAAATATCATGCATACATGTAAGAAACAACATGCATAAATTTTTGTGATTCCTCATATAGAAAATGATGCATCCTATCATTTAGATCATATTCAAATCTATGTTCCAAAGTTGATTCAAAATATCTTGAGTATGTGTATGAAGATTCTAATTTTGAACCACTTCTAACATAGAATTGGAACCCTCATAAGTGATATCTTGGATGATCCTACTACAATATCTCAATTTGAAGAAGAACCTCATGCACTCACATTTAGAAAATTGATTATGCCCATGCATTGCTACATGGTTCTAGCATCAAAACTATAAACTTATGAGGAAGCTATAGGGAACCCTTCTAGTGAAGAAGCTATGGATGAGGGGTTAAAATCCCTCATTAAAAATCGAAATTGGGACTTAGTTCGAGTTCCTTCATATTGTAAGCTTGTTAAATGCAAGTAGGCCTACATAAAAAAAACAAGTGGATGGAATTTTGAGGAGATACAAAGCATTGTTGGTGGCCAAAGGCTTTCAATAGGCTCATGGCATAAATTATGATGAATTATTTGCTCTTGTTTCCAATAGGATTCTATTTGGTTAAATCTTTCCATTGCAGCAACAAGATAGTGGAAGTTTCACCACATGGATGTGAAGAATTCATTTCTTCATGATGATCTCAAAGAGGAAACTTACATGGAGTGATCAAAAGGGTATGTAAATAATTCATCTCTAGTTTCTTGACTCATAAAGTAGGCACCAATGGAATGGTATGCTAAAGTGGATTCCTACGTTACTCTCTTAATATTTAATTTGATGTAAATCTAATCCAAATGTTTATATGCTAAAGATATGTAATATTTTGTTGCTCATAGTGATCTATGTAGATGATCTACTAATCACAGGTAGCCCAACCTTAACTATTGCTACAATCAAAACAACATTTTATGATAGGTTCTCCATAATAGATATGGGCCTATTAAACTTATTCCATGGACTAGAAATTAACTAGAATTATTCAAGGATAAAAATTTCTCAGTGCAACTATGCAAGTGATCTCTTAGTCCATTTTCACATTCCCAATTGCTACAACTTTCTTATTGGGGGTACACCTTGAGGATTGAAATGATACATTATTGGTTGACCGCAACATGTACAAATAGCTTGTTAAGATTCTCATGTATCTCACTCACACTCATCCAGATATCTCATATGTAGTAGGAGTAGTCTATAGATACATGCAAGAGCCACCTCAGTTGAGTTGGAAAGCTACCAAGCACATAATTAGATATTTCTAGGGAATCATCATCTATGGGATTCATTATGCAATGAGATTTACTTTATATCTAAATGAGTACACTACTTGAGATTAGGATGGTGATAACATGGACCATAATTTCACTTTACGATATCTTTTCAATTTGGGTTTTGACCCCATTTGTTTGTCCGATAAAAATAATTTTTTTATTGCTTTATCATTTCTAGAGGTTGAATACAAAGGTGCAGTGTACATTTCCATTTAGGTCATTTATTTGTAGAAATTCCTCATTGAGCTTGGTATCATATTCCATTGTCCAACTATTATCTCCTGTAATAATCAAAGCACACTAAGTGTTTGCAAAGATACAATGCAACAACAAAGAAAAAAACACATTGGGATCCACATGCCCTAAACCTAAGAATTTTTATATGTTGGGATTATCAACTTGTAGTATTGTCCAACTTTTGAACAAAATACCAAAAGCTTCATGAATAAGAATTTCACTGAATAGAAGTTTCACTTTCTATGAAACTACCTTGAGGTGAAGGACACAATTGCCCAACAATTTTATTTCTTTTTTAGTATTGTATTTCGAGAATGGAGGGGGTAGGGGGGAGGCGTTAAGGGTTGTTCCGATGTGGTTTTCCCTATTTCCTTTTATTATAATTGTTGTATGTTAGTTATATTCATTGTAAAATGGGTACCTTACATGGTTTCTTGGTGAGATGCATTCATTTTTTCTTCAAGAAGGGATAGGGTTTGGAGGGTGTTGTGACCAGCAACAACCCCCCCTTTTTCATTTAAGTGTTGTCCAAAATACTAAATGAAATGGGGACCCTTAGTTAAAATTTAGGAAAAGCAAGAGTTTCCTTTCTTCAAAATAAGGTTACGATAGTAAGCTTAGGAAGATCTTTTGAATACTTTAAAACCTAAGTTTATGATGAGAAAAAATTCTTTAAAAAAAAAAGTTGCATCATAAAATAATGGATAAGCACCTCCATTTGGGTATAATCCCGGTATGTGCAAGATTCTCGTACTAAGAAATATATCGCATCGCAATAAGGTAGTGCTAATGGGAAAGACTTCAAGATTTTCCGATTTGCGATAACCCCAATCGCAAGATCGCATATCGCAGGGAATGGGCTAACAAAATATGGAAAGCATAAAACTTCTGCGATCTACGATGTTGCGGTATCGCGATAAAGCGATGGTTGTGATATTAAGCCAAATCAACTCTGCGATGTTATATTTGTGAGTCGGTGCGAGAGCACGATAGTGCAATAATGCGATGTCGCGATCTGAGACGATTGCGAACCAAATCGCAAAATCACTCCATCACGAATCTTTCGGGCACGCTATTCAAGAAAAGCCACTTACCATAATTTGACTCAAGATCATGCGCTTTTAATGATAATAAAGGAATTAGTTGTCATCTATTAAATGTAGACGCGTGCTTTTGCAAAGAATTACTTCACGTAAGGTGGAATATTTGATATATCTGTTGCATTTGAGACTCTCCCATCACCTTTCTTGATCAGTCATTTCCATTTCGCTTGTGAGCTGCAGGAACAAAGAACGAAGGACGATACCAAGCCATACGCAAGAAGAAATGGGAAAGAAAAATAAGGCTCAGGGCTCTGAGGTAAAGGAAATGGCACCTTTATATACAGACACAGCTTGTAGCAGAGACACAAGGATATCGACGTAGGAAAGCATGTACAGACTGCTTGAATAAGAAAACCCCAGAATAATGAAGGTTACCGCTGTCGCAGACTCACAGGGCTCTTCTGAAGCATCCTTAGAAGAACTAGCGTGCTCATTCGTTCATCGGATAGCAGCAAGGCCCAAAATTCTCCCATATACGGATATGATCAAGTGGATACTTGACAATGCAGAAATGAACAACAGATAGTTCAAGATTCAAGGACATGGGCTCATTGGGTCATTCGCTGCACAAGACTTAAAGCTCATGTATCATCTTCCTGAACCGCAAGCGACTTACAATGCATAATTCATTAAAAAATTTGTGGCAGAGAACCCAAACCTATCAGAGACCACCAAAGATTGGTCCAGAAAAGATGAACCGCTCAAGAAAGATAAAAATGGTATGTATAGCACTGGTTCCCTCACCTCTTTGTATTGTTTTGCTGCGACCATGCTTTGTATATTATTTGGGATGCCAGATATCAATAAGTTTTCGTCTGAATGGTTACCATTGATCGATGCTGCCACAAATGTCGTTATTATAGATTGGGCCAAGATCTTTTCTGATAACCTATTCATGGCTATTATCAATTACCGGTCTAAAAGATCCACGTCTCAAAGGATCTATCCTCCTTTTTACCTATCCGCATATGTTATGGATTCTATTTGTTATGTGTCTAAATTTCCTGCTATGGGTTGGAAATGGACAACTCAGGACCAATTTCCCATCCATGTTTATCATAAGATATTATGGGATTCTCAGTTCATTCCACATTTCTACCAGATTTGTCACGGGCTTATCTTACCATGTATAGAATGATGTATGATAAAGAACACCCGAGGTGCTCACTTGAGGCACATATAGATATCATCCACATCGTAAGATGGTTCGGAGAAGAATGGTTCACCTATATTAGAGTATTTAGAAGCACCATTCCCCCTCATGTCCTGCCTTTGTATATTCCTGACAAACTTCTGGCTCGAGAAATTGCATATCAAACCTGTTTAGAAGGCGGCCTAACTAAAGACATAAAAAACAAAAAGAAGGCCATATGGCCACAGTTTCCTGTAGCTTGTGGGGCCTTTTCATTATACGATGTAGGTCACGCGTTCATCGAAGTAGAGAATATGACATGTCTACAATTATTTAAATTCCCAGCAAGGCCATTTGACCCAAATGAGGTTGTCCAGGAATTCACAACGACAGTCAAGATAAAAGTGTTCGTTGGAAAAAAGGATTTATTTGATGATATATTTCAGAGTAAAAGCTCATTTTAGGAAATTTTGCGGGAAGCTCAATCACGATTGTCTCTAGATGACCTCCAAAGATTCATGGTATACAGGGAAACAAGACTAGCCAGTGTTCCTCTAGAAAGGCTGCAACTACCTGCCAGAGAACCTACTACAAGCGTTAGCCTCAGTGGGAATTCGAGCACTTCCGGATCTAAATCTAAGACTAGACAAGAAATGCTTGAGAATTCAAAAAGATCCGAAAACAACCAAGATAGGAGAAAAGGGTCAGCTAAAGACACCGCTCAGTCAATGGAGTTTACACGATAGCAAGTTATCGCCTCCCTGCCAAGAGATGTCCCCCTTCTCGTCTTTGAAGAACCACCCGTCACAACAGAATTAGATAAGGAATGGGAAACCTTCAATGAACTGATCAATCTTGAAGGACAAGCCCCAAAGACACCTGTGAGCAATACGCAGGTAGCATAAGAAGTGGGCTCAGCGTTGCTCTTCAACGAGTGGGACGATCAAATCAGGGAGCAGAACAAGCATAATGGAAACAGAAGGCACCAGAAAAGGGAAAAGCGCTCCAAGCACTAAACAGGTTAAATTGGGAGTGTTACTGGGCATACTTGGTGAAGCCGCATAGTCAGTGGATGAGTGTGAAATGTATCATAAATGCGACCAAAAAAGTGGTGCCAGCTCTCATAGATTCTGTTTTCTCAGCCTAGATCAAAGCAGAAGTCAGCCAACCGACTCTCCTTAAACAAATGATGAATGCATGTAGCTTTAAAGATCAGAGTCGGAAGTAGCTTAATTTAGAATGTTGTTTTTACTTAAAAAATTAGATTATAAAAATGATGATCATTTGAAAACTGCATCCAAAATTTTGTAAATAAACTATTATTAGAATTAGGAAGTAGTATTTAAACCCTTCTCATGCATTTAGAGAAGGGTCCAGAAATTTGTCAAAAACTTGTCCTCAGAACTTGCACTTTTGCACCCTCAGAGAAGGTTTTGATGAATGAATGGATCAAGGTTTATTAATGTTTGCATTTGATATCTGCTACTGATGTTGCATTTATGTACTCTTGGTATATATTAGAACAAGTAGAGATAAATCATTGTTGCTTGAAGCTTATGAGTAGAACCAGTCATAAATGGTACTTTTATCTCTTGGCCATTTCTGCTTATATTCTTAAAGTGATATACAGTTTTTAGGTGTTTATATGTTATTGCATGAATGTTTGAGTTACCATTTGGCACTTTCGTACGGTGGAGTCATTTATTTATGTTTGATATATGAATAACTTATTATGCGATATGCTGTTCACAACTGTTTTGCCTAACTTTTTATGCAAAGTGGTTCATCTTAATTGATTTCCATTCTTATGGTAGCTGAATGATCTTTATTACCAGTTATTATTTGAAATCTCTTTAGATCGCATAATAGAAGAAATACATACTGGGTTAGCATAGATTAGATGTGTTGTTTTCATTAGATTACATTAGCATAGAATTAGATTAAAGTAGTTTAGATTACAACCCTTAGATCAGCATCATCCAACTCTGCACACACACACACCCTTAGATTGGGAAACTGGTCCCATTATCCCCAGTCGGACCCGCTACACCAAACGGATAAGGAGTTGCCAACCAAGGTCCGGACCGGGTGGGTATCCCCCTTGTTGTCGACCCGATTTTCGGGGCTTCAACATATTTGGCGCTAGAAGGAGGGCCTGAAGCATAGTGTTTGTTGGAATGATTTGAAATCGTAATCATTTGAATTAGGATGGCTGCTCACAAACTTCGCATTTGGAGTTGCATCCATGTTCGTGCCTCTTCCAACACTCCACGTGAAGTGGTAAGACTCTTGTCTCAGGTAAAATTCAATGGTAAGAATAATTCTTCTGCTTTTAATCATGCCCTTCAATTTATTCAAAGTGTTTCAAGTTCTAACATTCAAATAATTGATGAAGGCATTTTATGCAGAATTTTTATTCTCGCATTCACGACGGAAGCTAGAAAATGGTGTAGAACCCTCCCAGTTGCCTCAATTCACAGCTGGGACCAATTTGTCAAGGCTTTCATTTGTAAATTTGATTGTTATGATTATGATCAGGTATATGATGAAATTGAGTATCTATGAAAAGAAGATGAATCTGTTAGGGATTTTAATATGCAATTTCATCTTGATTGTCTAAAATATGATATTGAAAATGAACTATGAAGAATCTTCAGATTATGCTGAGCATTCCCTACCTCCTATGTCTGATCCATCAAAAATTAGTCCAAGTCTTGCTTTATTTTCTTATAATAGGAATGAAAGTTCCAATTTGAATGTGCCAATCACTCATGATGAAGAAACTTCCCAAAGCTTACGAAACATGCCTGCTCTAATGCAAGAAGACAAAAGCGAGAACGTTGAAAGAAAGCCTGCCTTGGAACCAGAAAACAACTTGGAGACAAGGTTAGATAATATCATCGCAAGTCAACAAATGCAGATGCCAAGGTTAGAACAGCAAATTAATTCTCTTTCAGAAAATACAAACACGCAAAGGTATGATCTAAAGCCCGATGTCTACAATGAATGTGATGAACAAGAATTTTTTCACGATGATATTTTCAAATGCATTGTTTCGGAATCACATTTTTCTCTTTATCCTGATGTATTTAGTGTTGATAATTTTTCCCCCTTAGTATCAATGATATCTCAAAAAGTACAAAGGATTATTCAAATGAATCACCATTAGGTTTTCAAGATAAAGAGGCAGCTATAGAACATCCTTCGATCATTTACAAACAAGAACGACTTGACCTTCCTTTTTTGAAAATATTGGATGAAAAAGAAAAATCTAGAGAAACCTGTAAAATCATTTACGATAGCTACTTCGATGATGATGATGTTGATTTATCTCAAGTAACTCAACAGAGCTCAGATAATGAGAGATATTCTAATTCAAGAATCATATCAGTCAATTCTCACTCCAGAGCGACGGATCATTTGCATGATTTTACTATCCAAAAAAATATCCCAATCTATGATTCGTATCATGAGCAAACCCCCATGCCTGTTCCCAATCATAACTTGTTTTCTGATTCACAAGATGTAATTCGAAATTACTTGGATCCCATAATTCTCGCCAGTTCTTGTGAAAAAAATGATATTTCAAGTCAATCCCAATTGTGTTGTAACATTAGTTGTACAGATAATCATTGCATTCTTTTTCACTTGCACTCATTTTGTATAAAATCGGATTGTATTTTAAATTTTCAGACTTTTGATAGATTACTATGGTATATTGAGCACCTTATCAAAGAACATTCGAAAGATGTATTACCATTTTGGAAAATTAAATTGTTTCAAGGAAATACAGAACTTTTTCAATTCCACGATCAATCAATATCAGCCTTTCGGAAGAAAATTCTATGTCATCCAAAACATCATCAACAAAAAAAAAGTATTTTTGGAAACTTGCCAGCAATTCGAGTTTTTTTCCAAGGAAAAGAAACGGTAACCTTTTATTAAAGAATTAATGAAAAGTTACACTAGCAGATGCAATGAAGCATTCAGTAAGTTGTCGCATGGGCTCGAGTGCTTTCGCACCCCACGCAACGTTAGAAGACTAACGTGCACAAAGAATAAGAAAAGATAAGAGAAAAGAGAAAGACAAAGGGGTAAAAAAAACGTGATTCCGGCTGTGAGTAAAACTCACGCTTCAAGTTTTTCTCCCCTTTTTCTTTTCGACCTTGCGCCACTCTCCTTGAGTGGGCTCGATCGTAACAATGACTAACTGTGTTGTTTCATTCGGATGCCCTGTTTCTTTGTCTGAGTCTGAAGTATCTGAGTGATGATGCCGTTTGATGCCTCCCATGCTTTGATCCACGCTTGTCATCTCTGCCTGATTTTGCTGGGTCTCTAGCTGATTTGAGTGGGACTGTGGAGCCTTGTTGTCTGCTATATTTTCCTTCTGGTTCTCTATTTCAACTTCCTCTATGGTGGTATCATCCTCTTCTGCTTCTGTTTCTTCGTCTTCTGTTACTGAAGGGGTTTTCTTTTCCGCGGCTCTCTTCTTTATGACATCATCTATGTTCTGCCATCCTTTGGGCCTCCTTTGTTGTGGCTTGCTCTTGTTGAGACTTTTGCATGCATTGAACAGATGACCTGTTTGTTGACATCCCCTGCATCTGAATGTTGTATTCTCATAGTCCAAAGGTTGTTTCCACTGAGTATTGTTGAAGTTCAGAATGATGCTTTCAGGTAATCCTTGGCTAAGATCTACCTCGACACATATCCTAGCAAAAGTAAAGATTCCTTTTATGTGTCTCTCTGAATCAATCTTTAACATTCTTCCAAGGGTATTCCCTATAACTGATAAGGTCTTGTAGTGCCAAAAATGTATCGGAAGATTATGCAACCTTACCCATACTGGCATCCTTGATACCACCATAGTATTGGCATCGAACTCCGGGAACCATGGGGTAACAAACAATCCCACACTGCCACAGAACCATGGTCCTTCATTGAGAATTTTTTCCTTTTCTCCTTCTACGAGGAAGATTACTATGAAGAAACCCTTCTAGCATAGGTGGATCTGGCAGTTTTTTGTCCAGACCGTGTGAATCCATTGGTACAAAGCATCCGTTCTAGGCCAGAAACCGTTAAATCTACAAATAACAACATTTTTTTGTAGATGTGAGAATATGCACTTTACCTCTGGTATATCCAGCGAGATGGAGGGACTCTCTGGCACTTGATCCACGATATACTACCTTGGAGGTGTATTAACAGTTGTGGGTTCTTTCCCCTTTGGAGGTTCTTTCCCTTTGGCTACATCTCGATAGGTACCTGTAGGTTTTGAGGTAGATCCCTTAGATCCACCTCGCAATCGGTGATTGAGGTTAATTGTTGAGTCCTTTGCAACCCTGTAATGCTGGAGTGTGTGTTGATCCTGCAAGCATATCCCAGTAAATATTAGGATTTGAAATGCAACTGGAATTCCCAATTTGTCCTGGATCTCTTTTTTTAGCTCCAAAACACTCATCCGTTCCCAGATCTGTGCACAAACGTGTCTGCCTTCTGTTGATCTGATGAAGATTTGTTTCAAATCTATTGTGTCTGCCTTGATCACATCCTGTTTTTCGGATTTGTATTGTGGATCTGGCGAGATTTGCTTCAGATCCGCAGAATCTACCTTGACCAAGTCCAGTTTTTCGGACTGAATTCCTGAATCTAGCGATCTTCCCTCTTTCTTTTGCCTGGATCTGGACAGATCTGATAGAGCTGCCCCAGATCTGCGATTTTTGGCCCGATCTGATGGGCAATTTACCAGATCAGGGCTCCTGTTGGGGCGATCTCCCATTTGCACTGCGCATTCTGTTAACCCTTTGTTGAGATGATACCAATATCCTCCAATCTGCCGCCTGGGTACTTGGGCAGTTTGATCCGTTCTAGATCTGCAGAGATTAGGGCTCAAGTCGGGTAGATCCGTCCTAGGTCGGCTGAGTTTTGACCATGCAGATTTGTAGTGTGACAGATCTGCTTCCTTCAGTCCTCCATCCTTGCATGCAGAGGTTGTGAGTGGAGGAACAATGTCGGCGCGAGCTATAAGACCAAACCCTGGCGATTTCCCATCTCCGCGGTGGATTTTGAGCCAAAAGGTCGTTTTCGTGTGCAGTTTTCTGCTCTCATATCCCTTAGCGATCTTCGCTTCCAAATCCGCCTCTGATACATGATTTGGGCAATTTTCTGCTGTCTCAGGGCCGTCAGATATTTCCCAGGCGTTAGGCCGCTTTGCCAAGCCCGTGCCGACAGTCCAATAGTCATCAGAGCATATGCTCTTGTGGCCGGTCCCATGGAGGATCGTGGCTTTGGCTAGCCCTGCATCGCCTCCGCCATAGACCGCAGAACCTGTGGTTTCGTTACTGGCGCAAGAGGAAACCTCGGCAATGGCCATCTCGAAGCGATCCCGTACAATATCCTTGGACCGTAAAAAGCCGCCATCAATTCGAGTTGATTGATAAATCTCTTTTCAAAAATTTCCATCTATTCTTCATTGACTTATTTAGTGATTTATATGTGGAAACTTTCCTTTTACGAGAAATTGCTAAAAGCTTGACTTTAACGCATAGTAGATTACAGGCCATTAAAACTAAAAAATCATATTCGCAACCTGGCTTGTCATCTTTCCTATTACATGATCACCAATCCATAATAGAAATTCATCCTGATTTTTATGATCCAATAGGTATCCAATTGGAAAGAAGATTTCATAAGAAAGAAATTTTAGGGAAACTCCACCTGAAGTTACACTTTCTAATCCTACATTCAATGTTCATAGTCCAAGAAAAGTTTTATTCTTAACACTGATGTTTGAAAGGTACATCTGTGTAGGAATAAAAATGAAAAGATGGTTTCACTGGAAATATCATTCTACCTAGTCTATTTGTTTGTGTATAGTTAGAATAGAAGTAGGGGTAGTTTAGCTAGGTTATTAGGTGGATAATTTAATTTTTAAATGTTGGTAGGCAAAACAAGAGAAGAAATTACCCTTATCATGTACATAATCTAAGGGAATAGTTACCTCTCATTTCTTTAAATATTTTCCTCCCTAATAAAATTTGATGTGGTTAACAGCATTTGACATTTACTAAAGACGCCATTTCTCTATCAGATTTTGAACTCCTGCTTGTATAATTAGTAAATATTTTGGAAACATGATCTTTATTATTAATAGATACACTTAAAAACTTTAACCCAGATATGAAACTAGTTTCAACTTCAAAAAATTTGATCAAAGCAGCCTTTAGCGAAGGAATTGTTTTATATCAGCACAATGAAAAGTATCAATAATAAAATGAGGATTCCTTGTAGAACAGCCATTTCCAAAAACTCTATTATTGTCGTCCAGAACTTTCTTAAGGAAAAAATGACTTCCTCCCTGCTAAAGAAAATCACAGCATTTAGAGAAACGACCCAAGGATTCACTATATCTTGAAGAATAAGAGGTCTCATCACGAGTCGGCTTATCATAATCACATATATTATAACTTGCTGCCTTTGCCATTACTGTCCACCAAAACAGGGCAACCACTTAAGATTGTTGAGATCAAAAGACAAGGGGTCTCATCACGAGCCAGCTTGTTGAGCAAAAGTGTAAATCAAGTGAATGGGTGTGTCATAATTTGGCTACCAAACCAAGAAATTTTTCTTTAAGAATAAAAAAGGGAAAAATTGTCAATATGGGTTTTTCTTTGAAAGTTGTAGAACACCTTAAGCAGGATAAAAGATCATTACTGCGTAATAGGTAACCCTGTTGAGGCTATGAATGCCTGCTGGCAGCAGAGGCTCTACCTACAACAAATGAGCATATTTAAAAAACTGGTACATAGGGAAGACCTTATTTTATCTTTACAAGACCAAGTAATGGCTGATGTAAATGCAAGGACAAGCTGATGAAGCAAATGATTAAAATAGAAAGAGATTGGACCAAAATGTCATTGACAGTTTGGAGTATAATGCGCTTTATATTTTTATAATAAAGTTTAATTTTCTAAAAAAAATTGTTTTGGAAATTTGAAAAGTTCAATAGAAAATCAAAGATAACTGGTTCTCCCAAGCGAACCGCCAATTGTTGTGACCAGCAACAACCCCCCCCTTTTTCATTTAAGTGTTGCCCAAAATACTAAATGAAATGGGGACCCTTAGTTAAAATTTAGGAAAAGCAAGAGTTTCCTTTCTTCAAAATAAGGTTACCATCGTAAGCTTAGGAAGATCTTTTGAATACTTTAAAACCTAAGTTTATGATGAGAAAAAATTCTTTAAAAAGCTGCATCATAAAATAATAGATAAGCACCTCCATTTGGGTATAATCCCGGTATGTGCAAGATTCTCGTACTAAGCAATATATCGCATCGCAATAAGGTAATGCTAATGAGAAAGACTTCAAGATTTTCCGATTTGCGATAACCCCGATCGCAAGATCGCATATCGCAGGGAATGGGCTAACAAAATATGGCAAACATAAAACTTCTGCGATCTGCGATGTTGCGATATCGCGATAAAGCGATGGTTGTGATATTAAGCCAAATCAACTCTGCGATGTTATATTTGTGAGTCGGTGCGAGAGCGCGATAGTGCAATAATGCGATGTCGCGATCTGCGACGATTGCGAACCAAATCGCAAAATCACTCCATCACGAATCTTTCGGGCACGCTATTCAAGAAAAGCCACTTACCATAATCTGACTCAAGATCATGCACTTTTAATGATAATAAAGGAATTAGTTGTCATCTATTAAATGTAGATGCATGCTTTTGCAAAGAATTACTTGACATAAGGTGGCATATTTGATATATCTGCTGCATTTAAGACTCTCCGATCACCTTTCTTGATCAGTTATTTCCATTTCGCTTGTGAGCTGCAGAAACGAAGAACGAAGGACGATACCAAGCCATACGTAGGAAGAAATGGGAAAGAAAAATAAGGCTCAGGGCTCTGAGGTAAAGGAAATGGCACCTTTATATACAGACACAACTTGTAGCAGAGACGCAGGGATATCGACGTGGGAAAGCATGTATAGACTTCTTGAAGAAGAAAACCCCAGAATAATGAAGGTTACCGCTGTCGCAGACTCACAGGGCTCTTTTGAAGCATCCTTAGAAGAAATAGCGTGCTCATTCCTTGATTGGATAGCAGCAAGGCCCAAAATTCTACCATATACGGATATGATCAAGTGGATACTTGACAATGCAGAAATGAACGATAGACAGTTCAAGATTCAAGGACATGGGCTCATCGGGTCATTCGTTGCACAAGACTTAAAGCTCATGTATCATCTTCCTGAACCGCAGGCGACTTACAATGCACAATTCATTAAAAAAATTGTGGCGGAGAACCCAAACCTATCAGAGACCACCAAAGATTGGTCCAGAAAAGATGAACCACTCAAGAATGATAAAAATGGTATGTACAACACTAGTTCCCTCACCTCTCCGTATTGTTTGTTGCGGCCATGCTTTGTAGATTATTTGGGATGCCAGATATCAATAAGTTTTCGTCTGAATGGTTACCATTGATCGATGTTGCCACAAATTTCGTTATTATAGATTGGGCCAAGATCTTTTCTGATAACCTATTCATGGATATTATCAATTATCAGTCTAAAAGATCCATGTATCAAAGGATCTATCCTCCTTTTTACCTACCCGCATATGTTATGGATTCTATTTGATATGTGTCTAAATTTCTCACTATGGGTTGGAAATGGAAAACTCATGACCCATTTCCCATCCATGTTTATCATAAGATATTATGGGATTCTCAGTTCATTCCACATTTCTACCAGATTATCATGGGCTTATCTTACCCATGTATAGAACGATGTATGATAAAGAACCCCCGAGGTGCTCACCTCAGGCACAGATAGATATCATCCCCATCGCAAGATGGTTCGGAGAAGAATGGTTCAGCTATATTAGAGTATTTGGAAGCATCGTCCCCCCTCATGTCCTGCCTTTGTATATTCCTAACAAACTTCTGGCTCGACAAATTGCATATCAAACCTGTTCAGAAGGCGGCCTAACTAAAGACCTAAAAGACAAAAAGAAGGCCATATGGCCACAGTTTCTTGTACCCTCTGGGGCCTTTTCATTGTTCGATGTAGGTCACGCGTTCACCGAAGTAGAGAATATGACGTGTCTACAATTATTTAAATTCCCGGCAAGGCCATTTGACCCAAATGAGGTTGCCCAGGATTTCACAACGACAGTCAAGATAAAAGTGTTCGTTGGAAAAAAGGATTTATTTGATGATATATTTCAGAGTAAAAGTTCATTTCAGGAAAGTTAGTCAAGATAAAAGTGTTCGTTGGAAAAAAGGATTTATTTGATGATATATTTCAGAGTAAAAGCTCATTTCAGGAAAGTTTGCGGGAAGCTCAGTCGTGATTGTCTCCAGATGACCTCCAAAGATTCATGGTATACAAGGAAAGAAGACTAGCCAGTGTTCCTCTAGAAAAGCTGCAACTACCTGCCAGAGAACCTACCACAAGCGTTAGCCTCAGTGGGAATTCGAGCACTTCTGGATCTAAATCTAAGACTAGACAAGAAATGCCTGAGCATTCTAAAAGATCCGAAAACAACCAAGATAGGAGCAAAGAGTCAGCTAAAGACACCGCTCAATCAATGGAGTTTACACGACAGCAGGTTATCGCCTCCCCGCCAAGAGATGTCCCCCCTCTCGTCATTGAAGCACCACACGTCACAAAAGAATTAGATAAGTAATTGAAAACCTTCAACGAACTAATCAATCTTGAAGGACAAGCCCCAAAGACACCTGTGAGCAATACACAGGTAGCACAAGAAGTGGGCTCAACGTTTCTCTTCAACGAGTGGGACGATCAAATCAGGGAAGCAGAAGGCTCCAGAAAAGGGAAAAGCGGTCCAAGCACTAAACAGGTTAAATTGGGAGTGTTACTGTGCATACTTGGTGAAGCCACATAGTTAGTGGATGACTGTGAAATGTATCATAAATGCAGCCGAAAAAGTGGTGCTAGCACTCATAGATTCCGTTTTCTCAACCCAGCTCAAAGCAGAAGTCAGCCAGCTGAATCTCCTTAAACCAATGATGAATGCATGCAGCTTTAAAGATCAGATTCAGAAGTAGCTTAATTTAGAATGTTGTTTTTACTTAAAAAATTAGATTAGAAAAAGGACGGTCATTTGAAAACCGCATCCAAAATTTTGTAAATAATCTATTATTAGAATTAGGAAGTAGTATTTAAACCCTTCTCATGCATTTAGAGAAGGGTCCAGAAATTTGTCAAAAACTTGTCCTCAGAATATGCACTTTTGCACCCTCAGAGGAGGTTTTGATGAATGAATGGATCAAGGTTTATTAATGTTTGCATTTGATATCTGCTACTGATGTTGCATTTCTGTCCTCTTGGTAGATATTAGAACAAGTAGAGATAAATCATTGTTGCTTGAAGCTTATGAGTAGAACCAGTCATAAATGGTACTTTTATCTCTTGGCTATTTCTGCTTATATTCTTAAAGTGATATACAGTTTTTAGTTGTTTATATGTTATTGCATGAATGTTTGAGTTACCATTTGGCACTTTTGTACGGTGGAATCATTTATTTATGTTTGATATATGAATAACTTATTATGCGATATGTTGTTCACAACTGTTTTTGCCTAACTTTTTATGCAAAGTGGTTCATCTTAATTGATTTCCATTCTTATGATAGCCGAATGATCTTTATTACTATTTATTATTTGAAATCTCTTTAGATCGCATAATAAAAGAAATACATCCCAGTTTAGCATAGATTAGATGTGTTGTTTTCATTAGATTACATTAGCATAGAATTAGATTAAAGTAGTTTAGATTAGAACCCTTAGATCAGCATCATCCAACTCTGCACACACACACACCCTTAGATTGGGAAACTGGTCCCATTATCCCCATTCGGACCCGCTACACCAAATGGATAAGGAGCTGCCAACCAAGGTCCGGAACGGGTGGGTATCCCCCTTGTTGTCGACCCGATTTTCGGGTCTTCAACAGAGGGGAGAGCTATTAGAGATAGCATATGCTAAATTGCACTATCTCCACTTGCATGAGATAGTTAACTAATGACTACATGGCTAGTTAACTAGGACTAGATGCTAGTTTTATTTAGTGTAGGTTCACCTTTCTAGATCTACTAGTAGACTCACTACTATATTAGTTGAGCCATGTAAAATATATTTCATTGAATTGTATTCACTCATAAATTTCTTTTGTGTGCATGAATATAATTCATTAGTTCTTCTCTTTATTATTTTTCATTCTTCTTTCATTGAATTTTTTGTTGATTGTTTTCTATCTCAATTTCACAATTTTGAATGTATCAATTGATTTAAAGATCTAATTTTTTTTAAAGCACTTAAACTTTGTAGATTAAAGAACTTAAACTTATGACTTTCAAAAATATCTACTAGATTTTAAGCAAAATTGACTAGGAAAAATACCCTATTTATTAGTTAGACTAATTTAAAACAATTTATTTAATTAATATATGATTATATACATGATTAAAACGAATTTGAAAATTGTATCTAAAATATGAAACTAAAGTATATAAATTAGAAATCTATTTTAATGTAGTTATTTGAAATATGCACATTAACTAAAAATATATACATTTCCTTTCATAAAATAAATATTGAATAAAATAATAATATAAACAACAATATTAACCAGAACAATTTGTTTTGGATTGCAGGTTTCTGTGGAGTGGTTTTTGAGAGATTGAATTCGGATAATCCACAGTACATAATATATGATTTTGATTAAAATAGAATGGATGGTCTTTGTTTAAAGTATCCACTTTGGTGTACATATTTATCCACTATATATTAACAAAATCAATTTGAATTACACCATTAAACATTTACTTAATTAATTATTAGAAATCACTCTAATAGTATCTAAAGTAAAAACTTAAAAAATAAAAAATAAAAAATAAAATAAATTTTTGGGATCAATAATGAATTTATTAATGACATAAAAAAAAGTTTTGGCCAAGGCTTTTTGAGTGAACAAGTGTGCTTCACCATGAGACCACATGAAAGGGCAGACCATGGCAAATGAATAAATAGAGAACAATATAGAAAGCATAATTTCAAGTGAACAATAATATTTCAATTATAATATTAATTTACTAATATATTAACAACTAATAGCTACCTTTTGAAAAATAATATTTAAATTATGATATTAATTTGTTTTTATAATATTAATTTACTAATATATTAACAACTAATAGCTACCTTTTGAAAAATAATATTTAAATTATGATATTAATTTATTAAAAACAAATATTAATAATAAGTAATGGCTATATCAGATATATGTGTTGTATTGATTGTGTTTTAATATTGCCTAAAGAGTTTGTAAAGTATACTAACTATTAATTATTTAATTCACTATTAAAACCACTAAAATAATACCAAAAAGTCATTGAGCCGACCCAACATGATCAAGTTAGACATTGCCCTAAAATATATATTAAATACATAAAACGTTCATCCACAAATCCCACAAATTCAACGATTGGATTTTCATTAACCCGACGATTTGATTTTCATTAACCCGACGATTTTCTTCCGTATTCCATAGATTCAGGGATTTCTAACTGCTGAGTTATATTCAATGATCCTACGGTTTTTCTCGTTTATCCGTAAGATTGGATTGGCCATTCTGCAGAGTACCCCGTTACTCCGCAGGTTTGGATGGGGAAATATGGAGATTATTTCTGCGCCTGATGTAGAAGAGAATAAAAGAGTTAAAGAAATAGTCGATAAAGTACAATTGGCTGTGGAAAATTTAGAGAAATCTTCCTTCTTTCGAGATTTGACTGAACAGATGCAACACCCAGAACTGGTTGCACAAATAGAAAGGGTGATAGCCACAGACCCACAGTATCAGCAATTACAACTGGTTCTCTATGGCGTTGGAGGACTGGAGCGCGTCCCTATGTTCCCTAGAGTGGAAATTAGTCACGCGCAGTTAGCATTTGCTATTTTATTAAGAGACAAATTTCAATGGGTGAGTGATATCGAGGTGTACGATCCATGGGTGCCTCCTGTCCAACAAAAGGCCATAAATGCATTCAACTGCACTTTTCTGTCAGTTAATGAACTTGGCAAACGGACAGTCGAGAGGCCCACCTTATTTTACATGCCTCGTTGCCCAAACGTTCTGGTTCACAATGTCTTGAGAGCAAACTGGACAACCACCAATTTGAATAAGATTATCATATTGGGCAGCAGTTTTATGGCGATAAAGAAAACTATTCCTAAAACTGAATGTCCGGATCTTCTTGCATTGAAACATTTTCAGGCCATTCTTCATAGTGACAATATACTGCATGAAATGCCCCTTCCGGAACCAGAAACAAGTGAGCCATCAAGTTTATATCCAAAAGGGCTACATAAGATGGCATTTCGTGGATTTAGTTGGCATTTCTTTACCTTGGATGGCTGCATAGAAGATCTCAATCTTGATCTGTTTCCAGAAGCCCCTGATACTTGTAGTTTCTTGGAATCAACGTTCCTTAGCTGATCTAAAGAACTGCAACTTTTGCGAAGAACTTCATCTCTTAAAACGTTCAATTCTCAGAATATTGTTCTCATTTTCATTCTAAAAGGTAGCTTTTTCGCCTTGCTTTGCCTCAACATATGTAAACTTGATCATAATTATATGTGAACCGTCATAACTATATATCCTCTTCCATATTTTCGTGTAGCATATTTTTTCCCTGTATTTTATTAGTTGATTGATTATATGTATATTGGTATGTAATTTTACAGGATTGAATATATATATATATATATATATATATATATATATATATTTTGAGTGTATTTAGGAGATTAATTTGATATGTTTTTATGTTTATTTTAGCAATATATTTTACAATTAATAATGAATGGAATAATTATCAGTCTGGTTTTATCTTAATTTCTGATCTATCAAAGTATAGATAGCTTTTCAGCTTTGCTTTGCCTCAACTTATGTAGACTTCATCATAATTATATGTGAACCGTCATAACTATATATCCTCTTCCATATTTTCGTGTAGTATATTTTTTCCCTGTATTTGATTAGTTGATTGATTATATGTATATTGCTATGTAATTTTATGGGATTGATTATCTATTTATATATATATTCATAATTTTCTTATGACTGTATTTAGGAGATTAATTTGATATGTTTTTATGTTTATATTAGCAATATATTTCGCAATTAATAATGAATGGAATAATTATCAGTCTGGTTTTATCTTAATTTCTGATCTATCAAAGTTAATTTCTGATCTATCAAATTTTGGGAGGGATAAAATCCTTTTTCACTTTGTATATCAAGAGATTCGATCTTTTTTGCTATTTGGTATATCCAAAATTAACATCATGAAAAATTCAAATAAAAGTTGTTATACAACTTTTCCTTCTTTTTTTTATTCCACAAATACTTTAGAAATGATGATGGTAACAATGAAAGATTTCATGAATAAATTGAAGTATATTTTGGTATCAAGAGAGTTATAATGAAACGGTCCTTCTATTAAGTTAGGTAAAAAAATATTTTACACATGTTACAACAAATGCCCAGAGGAACAAACTCCTACAAAGGGGAGTGAAAATAGCCTAAGTGCCCGAAAAAAAACCTCAAAAAGTCAGACCGAGACAAGGTCTGGATTGCCCAAAGCTGACCAAAGAGCTATCTTCTAACAATCCGATGGTCAAGATTCAACCCATGCAGGGGCGCAATTCTAAAAAAAACCTAAAGTTTCCCAATCAACACTGACCATTGATCTTCTCCTTCTAATCCAACGGCTGTAGTCCATATCGCATGGATTAAAAAGCCCGTTGAATACTATGCGATGAAGGCAGTTTGCTTTTTCGGTCCTCCACCACGTGTTGCTTCCTGAGTGGAATCGTTGGCTTTTCCTTAATATCGTCTTTAGTTTGGAAGGCACCCGATGAAGGTGGTAAACCATTATTGGTTTTATCCTTTCGGCCCCACCAACATGAACACCAAAAGGTGACAGTTGATGTTCCCTCTCCAGATCTGATGGCCACAGACCAAATCAGCCCACATAACTACTCACGAAAAACCCTAAAGTTGCACGATCAATGTTGGCCGTTGATCCTTTCCTTCTGATCCAATAGTTGGTGTTCATATCCTGCGGCTTAAAAAGCTCGATGAATACCTTGCAATGAAGGCAGTTGCCTTTTCGGTCCTCTGCCACATGTTGCTTCCTGAGTGGAATTGCTGGCTTTTCATTAAAACCATCTTTTGTCTGGAAGGCGCCCGATGAAGGTGGTAAACCATAAGTGGTTTTATCCTTTCGGCCCCACCAACTTACACACCAAAAGGTGGCCAATGATCTTCCCTCTCCAGATCTAACGGTCACAGACCAAATCGGACCACACAATTGCTCACGAGATACCTAGCGATGAAGGTGGTAATCATTGTCCATTCACCTCCATGCATCTCCCACTGAATGGCATCGCTTGTCTTCCGCGAAAACTTCTCTCGACATAGAGGTTTCCCGAAGTAGGTGGTATGTCTCGGCCTGTTTTTGACCCTAGTAATCTCTTCCTTTAACGCCTTCATCTTCCATGGAATCATTCCTCCTGTGAACAGATTTCTGCCTCTGTTTCTGGAAGCTCCCTTAGAAAACCGACAATGGATCTCCATTGATGGGCCATCTGAAGTGAACTTATCCATCATTTTCATAAAATAAAATTCTTTCTCTTGATTTTTCCTGATACTGCTGTCTGTCGGTGACGGCCCATATTGAGCATTCCTCCTTTAGCCTGTCATCCATTACCTCCTCCCACTAGCAGCACAAGTTGATATTCTTGTTTTGAACCCCCTCATTAGCAAGCCAGTTGCAACTTTGTTGGCTTCCCTGCGAACATGCACCAACCTAAGACTTCTCAACATTCTTAAGTGTGATTGGATTCTTTGGCAGACTTGCAGAAATCGCCAATGTCCTGAGATTTTCTCTGGTGCATCACTAGCATTTATCCTCTTCACTGAGTTAATGACTAATTCCGAGTCAGCCTCAATGATGACATTTTGAATGTTGTACTTCAGCAATATTTCCAGGCATAATTCCATTGCCATGAGCTTAGCCATATTGTTGGCAGCCTTTCCTAAATAACTGTGGAAGATGATTTCTATGTTTCCGTCCTCATCCCTCATGACCCCTCCATATCCAACTTCTCCCATATTCCCTTTTGATGCCCCATCAATGTTAAATTTTAAAATTCCATGTGAAGGGGGTTGCCATGAAGCCCTTTCTGCTGAGGTATTCTTATTGATCTGCATAGAACCTTGAGGGGGATGAACCTTGAACTCTAACTTCTTCAATATTCTAGCCTCTCTTTGTCCGGTGGGTTTTCCAATGCCTACACCTCCCAGGATGTGAACAATCTCTTTGAGTTGTTTAAGGATTAACTTAAGGATGTTGCTCACCGGACTCACTTTATCCTTGAAAATCCTGTTGTTGTGCTCATTCCAAATATTCCATATTATGAATCCTGGGACCAGCATCCAGGGAGAGTTAATGATCTCATTATCTGAAAAAAAATCCGCGATTTTTTCAAAGTAGCAATGATGTCATTTACATTTCTGTCTGTCTGCTCGAAGACTTCTCCCACCCAATTCCAAAGTATTGTAGTGAAAGTGCATCTATTTAGGAGATTATTAGTAGTTTCTTCCTATTGTCTACATAAGTGACATCTTGAGGGGCCAACAAAGCCTCTTTTTCTTAGGTTATCCCATGTCAGAATCTTGCCCTGTTGAACCAACCACTTGAATAGTATGACTTTCATCCAATGAGGATTATCCCAGAGTTCTTTCCACGTCTTATCAATGTTTGGAAGGTTAAACCCTGAATCTGTCCTTTTGGCCTCCTTAAGGTTGAAGATACCTGCCTTGTTCTTTCTCCATCTTAGTTGATCATCCAAGGTTGAGGTCAAGATTTGCCTTTTGTCTAAAAGACCTTTAAGGGCTATAGCTTGAGTGTGCAACATGCTGATTCCACTGTAGTCTGGAAGTTTCCATGTTCTCCATTTCTCATTGTTCCTTGATTGGTCCCAATAGTCACGTACCCACCTTAATCCTTTGTTGATGGCATCAGTGTGAATGTCTCCTAATTCTTCACTTCGGAGATTGTCCTCCTGCTACCAATTATCCTCCGAGAACCAAGCCAGATTTCCATTTCTTATCTCCCAGAAACTGTGATTTTGGACTAGGGCCCTATTCTCCCATGCCCTATTCCATAATGCAGAACCTTTAACTTGTCCTATCATTCTGATGAGGTTCTTCTCCTGTCACCCACTTGCATATTTTTGCTTCCATAGTTTTGTCTAGGTGTTATAGACATTTTTGTGCCTTACAACATAGAGCATAAAATGTCAATAATCTAAGGGATCCAAAGTCCCTAAACAAGTTGTTCTTACCCTTAGAGGAACAAGGTCAGCAAACCACAGCACTACAGTTCAGTTCTCCACTGAAAAACACTCTAAAACAGGTCAGTTTTGGATCATTGCAGCTGCTCCACTAGGCATCTGCGCTGCATAGCAGGTACAACAAAGGCTACCTGCATTGCATAGCAGGTAGAACAAAGGCTACCTGCGTTGGGCGTACTTGGACATGTGGAGGAATCTTTTTCTCAAAGTGCCAGTGTCCAGGAAGCTTCCAAAAAGACACTTGATCATAAGATTCGCCTAATGATGAGTTAAGAGCTTCTAAAACTCCGAGTGGAAGGCAGAAACTCTGGGTGAAGGACTGAAGAACAACTGGAGTTGAAGAGGACAACAGGTCACACATCAAGCTGGCTTATCTTCACTCCAAAACTCTATATAAGGATCTCATCCCATGGGATCTGAAGGGCGGAATTCAGTGAAAGAATCGCTGTTGGTTTGCAGTTGACAGTATTGGGTGATTGCTTGAGGGAGGTGAAGAAGAGATTTCTCTCCGTCGGGAAGGTGATGCTGGGTTGGACCTCGCATGGTTGTATCACCGCCTGAACCTTACTTCTATATATTAATAAAGCATTTGAGGTTCTTCTATTCGCATGTGTTTCAATGATGTATTGTCTTACTTGCATCTTTGATTTATGCTAATCCTTGAATCATTTATGCATGCATGCTTCTTGTAGTTTCCTTTTCTTGTCTTATTTGCAGGATCTCGTGTAGCTGGGCCCGTGAAAAGACATGGAGCTGGGAGCAAGAGGCAAACAAAGGAGATTGGATCGACCATTTGCGCAAGACATCGGTACGTGGATCCCTCCCTTTCATCTCTTGCATGTCATAAAGAAGAAACTTTAGATAGCTTTGCTTTCAGTTGTTGCTAAGGAACTGTCACCCTTAGAGTGGGTTAGGGTCATTCCGAGTTGGATACTTTCCCCCACAACAGACTGGCGACTCCGCTGGGGATCATGTCTTGTTGGTAGCTTGTGCTTCTTGCTATTCATTTCTTAAACAAAAGAGTACCGAATCGAACTGCATGCGAGTCCTTCGAATGCAAAGTAGAGGGCAGCTACTCTAGCCCAGTGCTGGGCATGTTTATGATTTGAAGAGCTGATCCACAAGGACTCTTTTTAGCTCTTTGTGATAGTGTTCATCTTCCTTTAATCATCCTCTAGAGTATACTTGACTGATAGCAACTGATTTGGCCAAAAACCGCTCATTTTTTAGCAAACTGTGAGCCGGAATCTGAGAGAGACGAGAGTTGTCTCATCAGTGCAGCTGCAACAAAGGCTACCTGCACTGACATCGCAGGTCCCGAGGGGGCTACCTGCGCTGCATCGCAGGTTGACAGTGCAGCACCTGCACTGATCCAGTTTTGCCTTGTGCAGGTGGGGTTACCCACTGTCTGTTGCCCAGTTTTCAGTATTGTTTTTGCAGCCTGTTGTCAACCTGTATACCCAGCTGAAACCACTTCTCTTTGCCTTCATTCCCCCTCAGTTGTATGAAGAAACCGTGATTGTTCTTATTGTATTTCTTGCTGTCATTCACTGTTTCCCATAGCGAAAGTGAACTAGTCTTGCTATGACCTCTTGGATCTAGACCTGTGAGAAAGTGTCGTTGTGATTCTAAGAGCTAGTTTATTGATGTTCATAGCTGCTTGAACATTTGCTTTCGTTATATGGTTCGAATTTCATTATTTCTTGTGTTGAAACGAGTGAATCTTAAGGTGTTCTTTTGATTATTGGACAAAACTTGTTTGCTTACGCTTGAAATCGAATTCGAAATTATACAGCAACTTTCTTTTTGTAATCATCAACATTAAGGAAGAAGAAAAGAAATACTTGCATTATGCATGTGCATTTTGACAGCTTGCATGTCGATTTAGGAAAAGTGCATCAGTGTGTGCTCTATGATCTGTTTGAAAAGATGATGTCTTTCTTTTCCTTCAGTAGTTAAGGTTTTCATAAGTTGAAAGAAGTGAAAAAGCTTGCTTATCATTCTTAGATTGCATTTAGGAGTTGTCTCATACATCACGTGGTGATCCATAAAGGCAAACTGCTAAGCAAGATCAACCTAAAAAGAACTGAATTTATCTAACAACGCTTTGAAACATAACGAAACACAGTAGAGGTCTAGGTAGAGACGTGAACCGGCGTCGTTAAACATAGTGACTGTCGATCTCTACGAAGGTGGGTGATTCCTCCTGAGGGACGATAGCACTAATACGGACTTGAGCCCCCGCGTACCGTCGTGTATATTGGGGGACCCCTATAGGAACAAAGCCTTTATCCATAGGAAGCCGTGTCCGTCGCCCTACTGATCGCGATGCAGTGAACACAGCATTCACGAAGATCGACCACTCGTACCATAAAACGTATTCTGTGGTTTCGCGAAAGGTTTGGCACACCCTTGCCTAGAACTCCAGAGTAGTTTCTTTTGGCCTTTTTCAAACTCTATAACTGAAAAAGTCCATCCGAGCATTTGTCACTTCGGGCTCGTTAATACATCGAAGGAGACTAGAGTCATCTTTAGCTTTTTCTTGACTCTTAAAAAGTGAAAAAGCAAGTTGTGTCTTAAAAAAGCGTCGTCATATAAAATTCATCTTAAACGGAACATAATTACCCCTGATTCCTACGTTGATCTTAAAAGTTGAGAACATGGAGCACACCAACAAAGGGATTTCGCATGATGGGACCCCTAGCCCTTTCTCCTCTTGGGGAGAAGTTGGTGCGCCCCACATGGCCACATTGTCGCTTCCAGGACTGACAATTGGCCTGCCAGTTTGGCTATTCTCAACCGCTGTAGTTCAGACCACCACGATTCCTGAACAGTCGAGTCAACAGTTAGACCCGTCTAGAGCTACCCTCCAGCCTTCCACTTCTTATGCACCTTCCTCCGATCCTTCTTCTTCGAAAGGTCAAGCCGCCAAAAGCGGAGCTCCCATAGAAAAGAAGAAGGAAAAGAAGAAGAAAGAAAAGAAGCAGAAGGAGCCAAAGGCGCCTGGGGGCAAGCAGAAGGTATCTAACGAAAACCCACACACAACACGGATCGGGCCCAAATCGCCATGTGTCATATGTAGAGGGAACCACTTCCACAGTGATTGTCCCAGTATTCCCCGGATACTAAGGGAATGGTCCCCTCATTTGCACGATTCGGAAGCGTCAACCTCTGACAACTAGGTTGAATGCTTACCGTCGACCAGCGAAAGTGAAGGTTCTAGACAACGAAGGGGAATGAGATCCCCCTGCGAACTGTGTGAAGGCAATCACACCCTTCGCCGTTGTCCCTTTTTAGACGAAGCAAAGAGAGTTTTGGAAGATCAACCGGTGGCACCGGTGCTACTTCCTCCTGGATATCAAAAACTCGCGCCAAGTCCTTCGTTGGTCGAAAATACAGCTGCCCCGCTCATAGGGCCAGCTGAAGTGTCAGTCGCTGAAAGTGAACCTACTGAATCTGGACCGGACGAAAGTCCAAAGGTCGAAACGGCAGTTGACCCGGTTCTCCCTTCAGAAGTTTCATCTTCACATACCACAGTCACTGAGGATTCATCTTCAGTTGACACCCCTACCGAAGAGAGTAAGGATGACACCGTCCAGGTCCTCTTCGTCAAGACCGAATCTGATGAACATCAGGGCAATGTGCCCACTCCTTTATCGCAGGAAGGAGCGTCGTCAAGATCATATCCGGCCGTATATTCGGTCCCACCACCAAGAAACCTACTTGCGTCCTTTGATTGGAACCAACTAGGTAGACCCCAGTTACCAGCCAGTATACCATTTAGAATTATAGTCCAAACATACCAAATGGTGATGGCTGGAACTATCATTGATGAAGGGGCATCTGTGAGTATTCTGTCCTCTATTGCTTGGAAAGCATTGGGTTGCCCGGCGCTTTTGCCTGAGACAAGAAATCTCTCGGGTTTTGACAGAGGAACAAGTCGACCATTAGGGATTCTACCTAATGTGCCTATTGCACTGAAAGGGAAGTCTGTCAAGATGAATTTGATGGTCGTCCAAGGACCCTTGGATTATAACCTACTCCTTGGACAGGACTACATATATTGCATGGAAGCAATAGTCTCCTCACTCTTTCGAATAATGTGTTTTCCATACGAAGGAAGAATGGTCAAGCTCGTAGACCAACTTTCATTTCCGGGATCACGCATCACAAATAGTCACATACCTACCCTGAATGGTCTATTTGATCAATTTGATCAAGAAAGGTCTCTACCTCCGGTTCTTCTTCCTGATGAAGGCGAGTGATTCAGGAAAGGAAGGCCGGAACCCAGGGGTCATGCATCCTGGTCTGCTCTGGAGGCAGAAAAAACCTTGGGTGTAAAGTAGAATTTCCGCGGGAGAATATGACTAGTTCATACCCCGTCCCCCCCTTCTTCTTCGTAAGACAGAAGAGACGGGAAGAGCTCTCATGCGGAAGAAGGGGCTGTTAGGAATGGGGTTGTTCTGGAAAAAGATTCTTTTGTTAAAGTTAAGTGTGTGGCGGAGAAACGTCATTCACCTTTGTCTAGATATGTAGGCTCTACCGAAGAAGGGGATCCGTTTGCGGCAGCAAGTAGGTACCGTCTTTGGGTAAAAGGCCAGCCTCACCCATTAAAACAAATGTTTTAAAGGATAAGTAGGGGCAGCCCCCAAAGAAAGAGATGCTATTTGCTGCAACAGATTGTAACCATCTTTGTGTAACCTAATGATAGACATCGCCGAAGAAAGTTTCTGTTTGAAAGAATTAGTAGAACGATCTTTGGGTAACCTGAAAGAGGTAAGCCTCACCTGTTGAAAACAAAGGTTTTCGACGGAAAAGTAGGGGCAGCCTTGAAATTAGACTTACGCCTGGGGGCATGCAAACCTCTTGGAGTGCAGGCGCGGGCAGCTTTTTAGTTTTAGGTAGGACTAACCCCTCTAACCAGTAGGATAGGCCGATACCCAGCTTGCATGAAGAGAGGATATGGAGCAAAGCATAGGGAGATGAAGCTCCTTAAAAAATAGGAATCTTCCATGAGACCTTACTACTTTATGACTGGTAAAAACGAGCAGTTTTGGCAAAGTTCATGCTCGTTAAAAAATAAACGCAAGATCCGAGCAGTTTTAATGCGGAAATTCATGCTCGTTAAAAAATAAACGTAAGCTTGTGAGCATGCTTCCCCCAGTGTTCAAGCTCATTCAGAAAAAATGAACCGGTAAATAACCATCTGAGACCGTAAATTCATCAGCCATAAAAACCTTGGTCGTGTTTGTGCACCGTCACCTCCACTTGTCATTTGGCCGATCATTCACATCCACTTGATTGTTTACCTATTTTGAGGAACAGCTGCGAAGAGTGATTTCACCTAGCCATCCTTGTGACACTTCCGTGATTGGAAAATTCCAACCTATACCTGCTGCTATCCCTGTTTATCACTCGTTCCTCAAAAGTGTCACACGGAATCGGTCAAGGGTGCGGACACAGCTGACCTTCTTAGAAGTCTAAGACATTCTAATGACAAACAAAACAAAATGGAACTATCCTTCTCTAAACATACATTATGATATGAGAAATCAAGTGTTTTGTTCTTACCTCTGTCCAAACGCTGTTGTAGAAGTCCAAGCTTTGTTGATCCGGATGAGCTCCTCCCGTTCTCCAAAACCTGCAATCACCAACAGTCAAACAATTAAATAGCACCTGATTATAACATAAAACAAAGCATATTCAACATATAGACCAAGGAGTACATGAAATAACCCATTAACAACAAGCTATTGAGAAGAATGGACCAATTTGCATTAAAGGTAATCAAAAGGAACCATTACAACCTGAGCCTTGGTGTTGTGCAAGCTCCTTCCAGGGTCCACAAGAGTCTTCCTCTACTTTGACAAAGCTCACCCACTTCCAAATAGAACAAGTAAGGGTGACAATCTCTCCTCACAAACTTCTAAATGGGAGTCCTAATTCCTGCAGCATTTACCCTTAGAAATCTATAGCTTTCAACCTTCTTCCTTCTGGCTCAATGCCTCTTTTTATAGTGCTCAAGAGGAAGTTAATCAGGTCCACCATCAATGGGATAGTCCCCACTTTGGATGGGATCACTCCCTTATTGATGGGATAAGGTCCTCTTTGATAGGAGTGCATGAACCATCTGGAGGCGCTCAATATTCATCCAAGAACCTTCTAGAAAGCTCTAGAAGTGACCACAAGTAAGTTTTTGAAGATGAAACTCACGCATTTTAACCTTTTCAGAGGGACGCACCTGCCCCTTTAGATACAGCGTCCTTGGACGCAGACCTTGTGAACAAAAGGTGCGTACCCGCAGGCAAGGCTTGAGAGAACCTGCGTACCCAGAGATAAACATATTTTATAAGGACTTTCTCTCTTTCTTGGATTTTGACATGAATCACAGAGGCATAAGACTTGCTCAAAAGGGTAGTATGACTGTTGATTGAGCCATACCGACTGTAAATAGCCATGGTGACATTTTTTAGTGTAACAGATTGCCCCCTAAAGTGCGAAGCCTGGAATAGATTAGGGTTTTGTATTATCTAGGAAGGGTGAAGCGCTTTATCATTTCGAGGATTATCTCGTGGAGAACCTGGTTGGAACCTGCAATTTTCAACACAAAATACACGGATAAGATTATATCATCACTGAGGTAGGCATTCCCATACTCAGATAAAAACTTTAACTAACAGACTAAACTACTCTGATACATAAATGATTTTGTAGTACATCATAATCATAGACTTTTGTAGACACAGTATGGGCGCAGCCATCTGTTTATGATTAGTCTACTTAGATAATGAATACAAAACTCCTCGCAGCCTGGACGGTAAAGATTTGATCCAGGGTCTTCATTCCTACTTCTCGAATTGGTACGATTCTAGCCATGCGAATAAATGAGTCGATGTCGAACATGGTAGAAACCACTTGATTACCAGTCGATGATGTGAACTGTTAACAAGCGTGAGAGAGACCACCAGTAATGTCAATGGTTCTCAAAGTATCCAGTACAATCCATGAGATGTGAATGAATGATTTGGTGTCGAACATTTCATGGAATCCTTCGATCGAAAGTCAATGATGTAAACTGACGTCAAAGGCGAGAAACCTGCCATTGATGCATGCAGACCTCAAGGTACTGACGATTTCTAAGTCATCTCTCTAGATAATGTGCTGATGTCGATAGAAAGAGACTCGTTGCAGGCAAGCCCACAACACAAAATCATTGTTCAAGTTGAAGAAATATTGCTGTAAGGACTGACTCAGGGATGGTCAAATGGATGACAAGTATTTTGCAGATGAGAGTTTTGTTTGCAGACCTCTTGAACACATAACGACACGACAGATGGTTTGGTGCTAAATAACTCAAAGTTAATCCCCGGAACCCGGTTAAAGACTTTCAAAAGTGGTTTGATTGACTGTGAGGTAAAAGATTTCCCAACCCAGGTGAATGAAAAGTGTCGTGTCCAAGAGTGGTAATAAAGTTTCTTCTGAGACAAAAGGTAACAAATAGACTCATTCTTCTCTCTTTTCCCCCACCATTTCTGGCAAGTACCTCTTTATTTTTAACAAGCTTGAGGAGGATAACATATGCTTGATTATAAGCTCATCCTTCGGATGAGTCCAACCCAGTTTTGATTCGAACCCTAGGAAGGAGTGGTTCGTTCCTGTTTGTAATTGAACAGGTCCTTTACTGTGAAATGTTTAACGAGCCCAGTATAGGAGAAACTCGGCGTTTTTCAATTTTAGAGAGTCTGAAAAACTTAAGGAAACTCCAAGTTGAACTTTTTCGTAAATTTGTGTCCCTCAAGCCCGAAAAAGTATAAAATAATACCTGGGGGAACCGCTTGATCTTGCGACCAAGGAGTACTTTCATAGTTAGTGTCATTGACCTGAAAAGTAAAAAGCGATCAAGGACACGTCGTTTTATTTCCGTATCGAGTTTGAAACGACAAAAACATGGCAATCTTTTCCTGATTTTACGGTCAGAAAAGAGCTATAAGGGGACCGTCTTTTAATTCCGTTTTAACGAGTGTAAAAGAAACGCTCGGCAATCTTTTCATGTTTTAGGAGTCAGAAAAGGGCTTAAAAGATGACTCTGATATTTTGTTTGTGAAAAATTACAATTTTCCCTCTAAGTCCCTTTGTCCTGCACAAAAGCGACATATTACTCATACCTGTTTAAGATAGGCAAAAATTCATCGAAAAACATCTTTTCATGGTGAAAAATGAACAAATTCATCCAAAAAACCTATAAAAAGACTTTTTACCATGTCATTTTTACCGTTTGACTGTTGAGGTTGAAAAAGGAGCTTTTGACAAGAAACTTCCCGTGGTTGCTGCGGAAAATCCGACCGTTAGAATCGAACGCCGTCTCTTCCAGGTATTTCACAACATCCTCCTTGTCAATTTCATCCGTTTAGAATTTTGTTTTAAGTTTCATTTTTTATTTTTAGGGGGTTTTGGGTTTTGGAAACCGCCCTGCGGGGGACGCAGCTTTCCTAAAGGCTGACCTGCGTCCCCCGACTTTTCCCTACACAGGGAAAAGGTCGAGGGACGCAGGTTGCCTTCAGGCCACCTGCGTCCCGGCGCACTGTGTGCCAAACGCGGGGTGCGTCCTCCGCAAAACGCTGGTTTTGAAACCCCAAACTCCCAAACCATCCAATGAAATTTCTCAAAACTAATTTTAATGCCTGTGTAATCATGTGTAGGGCACTTATCATGCTGGATTGGAGAGAAAGAGAGCATGAGCAGGTTGATGAAGCTGCAATCAATCATCAACCCTCCCTCGATGCCCTAAGAGGATGTGGTTTATACAAATACTGGTCCATTCCCGATATGAGAGCTCAGGTAAGGTTCTTGGAGTGGCTGGTTGAGAGATGGAACGTTCAGGAACAATGCTTTTATATCGGCGGGCAAAAAATCGAGATAGAGCCTGCTGACATTTACTTTCTTACTGGCTTGCCGAACAGAGGTGAGCAACTCAATCTGGCTGGGACTAGGCCGGGTGGCCAATCCCTTGATAGTCTCCGAGCAGATTGGTGCCTACCTGATCGAGAGCACAAGAAAGGTATAGAGATCAAATATGTCTCTCAACGTGAACTCATGGTCTTGGCTTTCACTGTGACCAAAATTTGTGGCTCAGCCACTTTACATATTGCTACTGGGTCTCAATTTCGGATGGCAATTGATTGTCTCCAAGGCACCATTTTCAACTGGTGTGATGCACTGTTGGCTAACTTTAAAGTCCAACTGACCAAGGCAAAGACCGGCAGACTAAAGACTTTTGGATATGGGCCTATAGTCGTGAGCTTTGCCTTAGAGAGGGTACCAATGCTGATCCCTCAGCATCTCACTATTGATATTTCGGGTCCTCAGGAGCCAAGGCTGGTACGATGGGTTGCTGTGATGGCCCGGCATCCAGACGAGGGTGCGGCAGTTGTTCGATTCACTGACAGTTATTTTCACTGGTTAGAGGACCAGGTGTTTGCGATCCAGGATTTTCCGTATGCCGGAATAGATTTTCGAGGTGATCCGGACATGGTTCTTCCACAGGGAGAACAATGGGATGACAGAGGTACTTTATTTTTCACGAGTTTTCAAATTATGTATTTTTTTGTTTTTTATATATATCGTCTCAAACTGACAGTAAAATTTTCAAAATGCAGATGTTGGTCCACAGCGTCCAGCCAACCTCCGGCTTTTTGAGAGGAGACATCCAGTTGCACCGCTACCGGCCCCACAGGACGCGGCGGCTGCGGAGGTACTGACTGAGTTGGAGCATGATCTACAGCGTCTGACGGCAGATATACCAGAGACATCTATGGATGACATTCCTATCAGACTGCAGCGCTACGTAGTCGCGGTCCCTGGACCATTGAGGAGATTTTTGCGCAAGGTAGCTCGTGCAGTGGTGTCGTACAGGGAGCACCACCAGTGATTAGCTAGTCACTTGTGGACACATGTGACATTTTGATTTTTTGTACTTATCATTTTGCCGATCATAAGGTGTTTTTCAACCTATGATCGAAGACGATGTATATTTTTTGACACACTTCTACCTATATATATATCACTATTACCGGCTTGTCTTGTTTAACATGTATGATGAAATGTTTTTTAAATTTACTTGCATGATTATCGTAAATGTCTGTCCAACACTCGAGAAGCAATTGCATCTGCTAATGTATTTAAGGACCTTGGAATATGCTGATATTCAATGTAATCAAATTCACGTTCCAAGAGACGCACTCTCAAAAACAACCTTAATAACACAGGATTTCTAATGGCATAAATTCTATTAAGCTGTAATACAACAAGTTCAGAATCTAACCTCACTATCAAACGCCGAATTCCAAATGAAATAGGTTCGGATAATAATTCAACCACTGCACTGTATTCTGCAATGTTATTCGTTGTTTGACCGAGGCTTACCCCATGCATAGAAACTAACTCGTCAGAGGGTGAATAGATAACCCAAGCTGCGGAAGAGATATTCCGTGTACTACGACAAGCACCATCAGCAAATCCAATGTATGTTTGGAGGGGCGTCGACATCTACAATATCAAGAGCAAAACCAAGATAAGCCAGAATAACGACCAAACACACTCACTAAACTAAGCACACTGACTAACTAACAAACATACTAGCTAGAAAGAAAACCTAACCTAACTAGAAATCTCCATACCCACCATTTAAGCATAATACCTCTTTAGGTAAAGCCCATTTCTGGGTTTATCCAAAGAGTCCCCATCAAAATCTACTAGCTCATAAGCCCCTTTTGCTAGCTTTCGCTTTACAATATAGGGTCCATGCCACATAGGAACGAATTTTCCAGCACCTAGCTTATCGTTAGCTTGATCATATAAGAGCACTAGGTCTCCCTCCGAAAAACTTCGAGGGGTCACATTTCTATCATACTGAGCTTTCATTCGCTTCGCGTGAGTCTCGATTGCCAATGTAGCGTCACGTCGAGTCTCATCTAATTTAGCTAAGTACAATAAACGTTTCTCCTCTTCGGAAGTAGCTGGAAGTAATTCGACAGCCATTTGAAGTGATGGGATTTCACATTCAATGGGTAACACTGCTTCTAAGCCATAAACTAGCTGGAAAGGAGTGAACCCTGTTGAGGTTTTCACTGAGGTTCGGTATGCCCAAAGCGCCGAAAATAACATGTTATGCCAATTCGACCGATGGATACCAATGGTTCGTCGGATCATGATAACCAGAACTTTGTTGATAGACTCAACTAAACCGTTGGCTTGCGGATAATAAGGAGTAGAGCTGTCATGGCGCAAACCAAGCTGGCTTGTAAGTTCAGTCATCATGGTGTTTCGAAAATGGCTTCCATGGTCAGTAATAATTGCTTGTGGGACACCAAACCTAGTTATTATATGATTGAATATGAAAACTGCAGCTGTTTTGCCGCTTGCGTCGAATGTAGGCATCGCCTCGGCCCATTTAGTGAAATAATCAACCGCGAGGATGATATACGCATGCCCCCCGGCCGAGTGAGGGTTACAAGTAATAAAGTCGATACCCCATTTGGCGAATGGACCAACGGCAATTATAGGGTGGAGAGGAGCAGGTGGTGCGCGCATCTTTCGATCAAACACTTGGCAGTTGTGGCACTTCCGGACTGCAATGATACAATCTTTAAACATAGATGGCCAGAAGTAACCAACGCGCAACACCTTCTGAGCTGTGGCATACCCAGACATATGACCGCCACATGCTCCAGAGTGACAATCATTCAAAACTCTCTCAGCCTCTTCGTGAGTTAAACAACGTCGAAAAACTAAGTCTGCCCCCCGGCGATAAAGTGTATCTCCAATAATTTTTTATTGCTGGGATTGAAACCTAATTTTTCGCCGTTCTTCTTTGGAAGCTTCAGGCCGGAAGGTTTGGGTTTGGAGATAGATGATTATATCCCCGAACCACGGATCTAAAGTACTGATAAGAAACAAAGATTCGTCCGCAATGGACTCTTCTGCCACAGTCTCTGTGTCAGTACACGGGAAATCACACATCAATTCCGCAAAAACTAAAGATTTCTTAGACTTGGACTTCTCGAACTCCAAGTCGAACTCTTGCAGGATAACGATCCATTTAGAGTACTTGCCCCCTAGCAATTGTTTTGTCAAAATGTAAATCATAGGGTTGCAATCCGAAATGACTGTAGTTTTACGGAGAAGAATGTAGTGACGAAAACGCTGGACAGCTTGAACGGCTGCCAGGGCCAATTTCTCCACATGTGAATATTTTAACTCAGTGGGATTTAAGGTTTGACTAAGATAATATATCACATGTTCAGCTCCGAATTCATCTTCTTGAACTAACACCATCCCAATGGTGGAATGTGAAGCTGCGAGGTATAAGAAGTAGTCCTGGTTGTAGTTGGGAGGATGCAATAACGGTGCATGGGTCAATGCGTGTTTAAGTGCATCAAAAGATTGTTGGGCAATCTCGTCCCAAAAGAATTGAACGTTCTGTTTCAACAACCGTGTAAAACCTTTAGTGACCTCGGCATAGTTTGGGATGAATCGACGTAAAAAGTTCGCTTTCCCTTGCAAACTTTGGAGTTGGCGCAAACTCGAAGGAGGAGGCAATTTGATGATCGCTTCGACTTTCGAGGGATCGACGCGAATGCCGGCTTTTGAAACAACAAATCCCAGCAATCGACTCGTTTCTATACAGAAAACACACTTGTGGGGATTCAACCGAATTCGATAATGCCTACACCTCATAAATATTGCTCGTAGGTGGTCAAGGTGATCAGCTCGTCGTAAAGAATGAGCAGGCAAATCATCGAGATACGGTTGCACAATGTGCTTGATGTCGTGAAATGCGTAAGACATCGCCCGTTGAAAAGTGGCCCCGGCATTCTTGAGTCCAAAAGGTAATTTGCAATAAGCAAATGTCCCCCATGGACAAATGAATGCCGTTTTTGGTTGGTCGGCAGGTAGAATATTGATTTGATTATAGCCCGAAAAACCATCCATGAAGGAAAACATTTCACTTCCGGCATAATCATCAATAATTTGATCGATATAAGGCGTAGGATAGTTGTCTTTTGGACAAGCTCGATTGATATCCCTATAGTCGATACAGATTCTTATTGTTCCTTGTTTCTTATTGACGGGAACAATATTCGATACCCAATCCGTTAACGGGATCGGATAAATGAAACCTGCTTTCAACAGCTTTTCAACTTCTGCTTTAATCGCAGCCGCTTTTCGAGGGTGAATCTGACGCAACCGTTGCCGAATGGGTTTAGCATCCGGGTAGGTTTTGATTTCATGAACAACAATAGCAGGATCGATTCCTGGCATTTCCTCGTAAGACCATGCAAACACATCGCGGAATTCTTGGAATAGGGCCTTGTAAGTTTGGATTTCTTCTTCTGTACATGAGGCACCTATATGAATGTTCTCCTCAATTCCGGGTTTCACTGAAATATCAATGGGAATAGTACGAGAAATATTCCCTAAATTCAACTCTGAATCAGAATGTTTCGTTGGATCCTGAGCGTCTTTGACATATTCAGCGGTAAAGATAGATGAAAAATCATTTTCAAATGCATCATCCTTAGGTAAAAACGAAGATCTGTGATGGAGATCCTCCCATGGTAGATTGTCTACACTGAGGATTTCGCGAAGTTGTTCGTCAGATGACACGACTTCGGGAAACGCTATCCATTCTAAGGTTGAGGTGAAAAGTGACTCTTCACTGACCACATTCATTTGGTCGACTTCGGTTGAATGAAAGTCGGTAAAAGACATAAGAGCTTCATAAGCAATTTCATACGGACTCAACGGCATAACATCACCGAATGAGTCTAACTCAGAGTCAGATGGAACATACCAAGGATCATCATAAATAATGTTTTCTGACGTGATCATATGAATTGTTGCAAATGAAGGTTCTACGCTGAGTGGAGGGAGAGGAAAAGTTCCCAGTAAACCGGAATCCTTAACTAAACCTACACCAACGTCCCTATAAGGGATTGTCGTCTTACCGACATGCTGGATACCCTCTGAAGAGGCTGGGTCGGATGAAAAGTATGTCAGCTGATCAATTGTCACGATCTTACCGTTGTGTGGAAATTTAATTACTCTGAAGACCGATGAAACGACCGCTGTCATAGCATATGACCAACTTCGACCCAAAAGAAGGTTGTAGTCTAGAGGGGCATCAACCACTTCCACATCCAGACTAACGGTTTTACCTTCTACCCCTATAGGCAATTCTTGTAAAATACCAAACGGACGGAACCCACGGCCATCAAAGGCCTTAAGGATGGTGGGGGATTGGTTCAACGAAGGAGAACCAAGGGATCTCCAACATTGAATGGACATAATACACGTAGAAGCTCCCTCATCAATCACAGTGCGATGAATAGGCCTGTTTTTGACTATCACTGGAATTTGGAAAGCCATTTGATGGGGGAGTCGTGGTGTACTATTTTCTAAATCGAAGATCATTAGATTCGGATCCTGAACGTCAACAGCTCCTATAGCCGACAAAAGCAATTTTCGTTGTGCTGGACATGATTGCAGCACTTCTAACGCCGACATTGCTGAGGGTGAAACAGCTAAGTCCTCAACAATGTTGTAATTCTGGGCCGCTCTCGCATGTGGATTGAAAGCAGACCTTCGAAGTACACCCTTGGCGGGCGGTTTAATTACTAAGTCTGGGTTAGGTTTCTCGATCTGTAGTGGATCGAAACCAGGAGCTGAGGTTGATGGATTAGAGTGAGAAGATTCTGCTTCCTTGCCATCAACAGGATTTTTACTACCATAATCTTGCGATCCAGTCGCAATCCTCACATGAGACATCATCAAAATGGGTTCTTCACTGGCATTCGAGGAAGAACCTATCATCTTATTCTCCTGCTCCGGAAATGGATTTTTTAACACAGCAGGAGTGGGAGAACCTTTGACTATTTTCACTACCTCGGCCCGATGAGGGCAGTCTCTCGTAAAATGATCCTCTTCACAAATGAGACAAGGATATCGAGGTTTGCGCTTTTCGTCATTGGTTTCCGACTTTTCAATTTTCTCCTTTGGAGCCTTGTCTGCTTTAGCCTTCTTCTTTCCTTTCTTCTTCCCACCGTTTTTTGATTTGGTCGTAGATGACTCTACAGCGTGAATATCGGCGGTAAGTTCAGGAGAAGACTCTCCTGTCGGGGAATCGGGCAAAGTGATAATAGGAGTAGTTGAAGCCTTGGAAGACTTCTTCTTGCTCTTTGTAGTCACGATACCAATCATACCATCAGCGGCATGAGATCCCGAAGGAGCAGCAGCGATTTGGTTCGACTTTGGAAGATCCGGAATCTTCTCGTGTAATGTACCCGACTGCGTGTAAACTAAGTCAAGGTATTGTGCCTGAGCAATGACTTGCTCCTCAGTAACTACTCCGGCCTTAGCTACATCTTCAGTAATTCTTGGTAATAATGATTTAACAAACCATTCAGCTAAGATTTGGTCCGGGATAAAAACTTTCACTAGCCTTCTTCGACGTCTCCACTCATGGATGTGATCTGAAATATACGTGGAGGTTGATTGTTTTAGTGAAGTTAATAACTCTGTACCGTTATCGTATCTGACTGGTAACTGAAAATGAGTTAAGAACGAAGTAGCTAACTGGCTAAAATTGTAAAAAGAGGCCCGTGGTAACTCAATGTACCACTTGGCCGCGAGACCAATGAGTGTACGCTGAAAAAGACGTAAACGGATCGAATCATCCGAGATGGAATTTGAAGCACACCAGAGGTGGTAAGTCATCACGTGATTGGACGGATCCTCTCCAGACTTACCTTCGAACTTGGGTATATCGCTGGGCAACTTATTTGGCATTGACGGCCAGAACGGAAGATATTGAATTGGATCGTTCGTTAGGCGCGTCAAGTCTGGTAAATCCAAAGTTGCGATAAACGGTAACTGCCGGTTAGGATCTCTAAAACTCTGGGTCACAATACCGGCCCCAGGAGGAGGATATCCAGGATAACTAGGAACAGGAGTCGCATTTGGGATATTATATCCTCCTGGAAAACCAGGATTAACCGGACCGTACTGGGGTTGCTGAGGTTGTTGATAAGTGTACCCAGGATACGGTTGATACTGGTAAACCGGTTGTTGGACAGCTTGCCCAGGTTGATACTGTCCATGGTACGGAGGTTGAACAAATTGAGGTTGAGTAGTAACAACCGTACTTATACCAGGTTGGCCTACAGGCATCTGGACTGTGGTTTGAATCGTAGATCCAGACAACGGTACAGATGTCTGAGGAGTGGTTACAGGGACAGTAGAAACCGGAGCCGTTGATACTCCAGAAGTAAGTATGGTAGATGTGGCGGTAGTTGCTGCAGCCGTTTGAGATGGAGTACTAGGTGCAATTGGCGGCTGAGTAACTACCGAAGTTACAGGGGTCTGAACACCTGACTGGACAGGTTGCGGTTGCTGGGGTGGACCAGGAACTACAGGTTGTCCTTCTTGAGGTACCGACTGTATACTTGGCTGCAACATCTGTTGACCCTGTGACGGATCCCACACTAACATTCCAGGGTATTGACCCATAACAGGTTGAGGGTACTGAGATCCATAGCCGGATTGAGGATAGGATTGATAATTGTAAGGTGCAGTCCCATATGATTGCCCTTGAGGTGGTTGATAACTTTGACCTGGGTATTGACCCTGAGGTTGATAACCTTGAGGTAAATACGGGTACTGGGGTTGACCTTGACCTTGAGGTTGGTATCCTTGAGGTTGATACCCTTGGGGTTGATACCCTTGGGGTTGCCATCCTTGAGGTTGCCATCCTTGAGGTTGATATTGATACTGAGGTTGACTTTGGGGTACATATTGAGGCTGGGGTTGACCTTGAGGTATGTATTGCCCCATAGGAGCGTACTGACCTTGAGGTTGCCCCCCAGACACGAATGAAGTACCTTGAGGTTGCCCCCCAGGCATTAACGAAGGCTGCCCCCCAGGCGGTAATTGGCCACCTTGAGGTTGGGTAACGGGAACTGAACCTGACATCATGTAAATGTCTCCTACACTCAATGGTACATTACCACTGTTTCCAACTAATAACCCATGATCAATGGGTTGAGGAGATGCTCCCGCAAAGGTACCAGAAAGAGATTGATACCCAGTAGGAACAGAAGGACCGCCATGTAAAAAAGATTCAGGACTTTGTGTAAACACAGATGACTGATCAGACATATTTACAGGAGTATGAATTCCTCCAGGTGGAAAAGGAGTTCGAGGTGTAGAAAAACCTAGCCCAAAGTTGTCTAAATAATTGGTTAACGAAAGGTACCAAGTGGTACTTCTAGGAGGACTGTAAAAGATGGATTCACGCTCCCTTAGATCAAGGGTAATTTGATCTTCAGGATCAGAGACGCCTATTTCTTCCTCTGGAACAAGTTCTTCTATAGCAATCAAACCAACAGGAAGATTTTCGGTGATAATTCTTTCTATTCTCGGTGAATCAGGAACACTAGGAGTCGGAGTAACAGGTTCGGATATTTCTGGTTCTTCGCCTGTATCGCTAGCAGACGAAAAACTACCAACAAGTTCAGAAACTGTAACAGCTTCGGGATTATAACCTGTCTCTAAACTTTGGTAATCTGGATGGACTACCAAGGAAGATTCTCCTTCTTCAGGTGAACCTACTCTACTGCCACTAGGAGGAGTTACAAGGACCTTTAAACCTTCTAAATTACTGGGGTCGTCTCGAGGAGGTTCACCCCTAAGTCTACGGGATCTTCTCAACAATTCGGCCACAGAAACAACTTCAGGAGACTGGCCCCGAATTCTACGGGACTGTCTCGGTAATTCCGCCACAGCTAAAAACTTTTAACTACTACACACGAAAACAAAATAAAATTTCAAATCAAACCACCTAAAGTCTCTAAAGAACCAAACAAATTTGAATCACACGCCTAAAGAATCTAGGGCGTCAAACCAAACACAAACAGTATCTTCCGGACCAAAAGCGCTAGTTGGTGATTAGGTCCAACCTCGCAGGATTCAGTACAGAAATGGCAGGTGGAACAGTTACGCCGACAACCTGCTTAATGAATAGACTGGACCAAGTTCCTCCACTTTAACCGTCTCGAAGTGAAGTGAACCCCCCAAAAAATCCAAGTGAGTATAGCCGACGTCTGCTCCAGGTACAGTGGGACCTTCCCTCCACCGTCACCTTGGGTAGAATCCTAGAGATTATGGTCACTAAGGTTACCAACGGCCATAAGTACACCTGGGGGAACAGTCTAAACTCCGACAGCATGCAAGGGCAGAGTAGCAAGCTCAATCCCCTTACCGGCTCCTTGACAGTAATCCAAGGTTTACCGATAAGTGACCCCTGGCTCCTCGACAATGGTTAATCCGAGGTTTACCATTTGTAATACGTACTGCCTGGCGTCGTTCCCAACGAGGGGGGAATGATCCCCTCACTGGTTCGGACACGAGCTCGTGCTTCTCCTTTAAGAGGAGCTTTCCCAGAGTGTAAATGTAACAATTGGATTTGATTCTATCACAAGATCGACTACTTGTTTGTTTTACTGCCTTGGAGAGTTAAGTACTCACCTATTCCAAGACACTAGCCTAAGCTAAGTTGGTGCTTCAGAGCCCTAGAAAATAAAAGTTACTAGTTCAATTTTACTTTAAGCGTTACTTTTAAGGTTGTTCTTTAAAGTCACAAGGTGATGGAAGTGAAACCAATGGTGTATAGACTCGACTCCAACCACTATAAAGATGCACCTAAGATGATCTAGACTACTTTTGCTTTTTCAATGAAAATCTTTAACTAAAAGAGTTGAGAGAATGCAATTTTTAGAGAAAACAACTTCTTTAGAAAAGACAATCAAAGAAACAATTCTCTTTTTTCTTTTTGAGCACACAAACATAACCACTCTTTACTTGCACGAAAAGCTCTTTTTCTTTCAAAAACTTTTAAAGCTACTTGAAACAAAACTATTCAAAGGAGATATTTTTGTATTTTCTATTTTCAATAAAGCATGTAAACCTACTTTTAACAAAAAACAATCCCAAAAGCTATAAAACTATGAAATTTTGACTCACAAGCAAACCAAAAGAGAGATTACTCTAAGTAAACCTAACAAGGCAAAAGCTCATAAAGGCGATTCTAGGATGTTTTACTTGATCAAAAACAAATCAAGGGCTAGCTAATGCAGAATCAAAAGACTAGCCAAAACAAAACTCAAATCTTTTTGTTCTTTTCGTAAAATGGAATTCAAGACTTAAATGACAAGCACTTCGAAAATGGCCCAAAAGACAACTTGATGGTAAGTTACTTCTATAGGTAGGCTTTTAGAACAGGTCTGACTTCTTAGAAAGTTGACAAAACCAGAGAGATCTAAGGCTTTGACAATTCCTACCGCTAAAGTCACTACAAGACCTACTCAAAATCAAACCCTAGGGCTTACACTTCGACGAAATCCACTAAAACACTTAATACTAATGAAACCAGTTCAGGTGAAGATTCTGGACAAGGGACTGATGAATCTGGGCAAAAAAAACTAAGAAAAAACAAAAACTAAGAGCAAAAAAGGCAAAAAATGGAATTTTCTTAAATTTTGGTAGGGGACGCAGGCAACCCGTTAGCACAGGTGCGGGCCCGCTCTGTGCACACAGCAAAAGTGCGTCCAGGGACGCACTGTGCAGCACTCAGAGGGTGCGTCCTACTGAAAAACTCAAGAAAATCAAAAATCAAACTAATCCTAAGCTAACCCACCCAGAGACAAGATCACAGAGCCAAAACCAGAAAAATAAACCAATTTTCTCAAAGCAAAGTTCAAACAAAAGAAAGGACTCTTTTCATTAATGGAAACTATCCCCAGTGGAGTCGCCAATTTGTCACACGGAATCGGTCAAGGGTGCGGACACAGCTGACCTTCCTAGAAGTCTAAGACATTCTAATGACAAACAAAACAAACTGGAACTATCCTTCTCTAAACATACATTATGATATGAGAAATCAAGTGTTTCGTTCTTACCTCTGTCCAAACGCTGTTGTAGAAGTCCAAGCTTTGTTGATCCGGATGAGCTCCTCCCGTTCTCCAAAACCTGCAATCACCAACAGTCAAACAATTAAATAGCACCTGATTATAACATAAAACAAAGCATATTCAACATATAGACCAAGGAGTACATGAAATAACCCATTAACAACAAGCTATTGAGAAGAATGGACCAATTTGCATTAAAGGTAATCAAAAGGAACCATTACAACCTGAGCCTTGGTGTTGTGCAAGCTCCTTCCAGGGTCCACAAGAGTCTTCCTCTACTTTGACAAAGCTCACCCACTTCCAAATAGAACAAGTAAGGGTGACAATCTCTCCTCACAAACTTCTAAATGGGAGTCCTAATTCCTGCAGCATTTACCCTTAGAAATCTATAGCTTTCAACCTTCTTCCTTCTGGCTCAATGCCTCTTTTTATAGTGCTCAAGAGGAAGTTAATCAGGTCCACCATCAATGGGATAGTCCCCTCTTTGGATGGGATCACTCCCTTATTGATGTGATAAGGTCCTCTTTGATAGGAGTGCATGAACCATCTGGAGGCGCTCAATATTCATCCAAGAACCTTCTAGAAAGCTCTAGAAGTGACCACAAGTAAGTTTTTGAAGATGAAACTCGCGCATTTTAACCTTTTCAGAGGGACGCACCTGCCCCTTTAGATACAGAGCGTCCTTGGACGCAGACCTTGTGAACAAAAGGTGCGTACCCGCAGGCAAGGCTTGAGAGAACCTGCGTACCCAGATATAAACATAGTTTATAAGGACTTTCTCTCTTTCTTGGATTTTGACATGAATCGCAGAGGCATAAGACTTGCTCAAAAGGGTAGTATGACTGTTGATTGAGCCATACTGACTATAAATAGCCATGGTGACATTTTTTAGTGTAACAAAAAGATGAGTCTTCTTTGAGCTCTTTTCACTGACTCATAAAATATGAAAAGTTTGCCAAGTTTTTGGCCTTCCAGCTCGTTAAAAGGACCGGAAGAGCTATCCCTCCTCTAGATTTTAATCTTTTTGGACCTGAGGGATTATTGCACAAAAAGATCGAGCGCGTGTCTAGTTCGGCTCGATAAAGATATCGAACATTCATCCCTTCTGTATTGTTTTATACTTTTTCGGGCTTAAGGGATTAGATGAAGAAAAAGGACTCCTGGAGTCTACTTTATGTACACTTTTCAGACTCTCTAAAAATGAAAAGAACCGAGTTGTCTTTGTCGCTGGGCTCGTTAAAAATATTAGATAGCGACAAACTTGTCTCTAGACAAGAACGAGTTTCCCTATCGCTAGGCTCATTAAAAACATAGCGATGGGCTTGCCCGAAGGGCAGGTTATAGATCAAGCATATGTTATCCTCCTCAAGCTTGTCAAAAAATAAAGAGGTACTGGTCAGAAATGACTGGGGAAAAATTGGGAAGAACCTCAAAGCTTAATGGTAGCAAGTCGCTCTTGAACATGACACTTTTGCCTCCGTAAATATCGGGTTGGGTTATTATCATTCACCGGTCCCTTCACCATGGTCTCGCCATACCATCCATACATGGGGTAATACTACCGATCCATCTCATTAGTGTCATTATATGTTCAAGAGATGTCATTCAGAAAGTGTCAACCGGGTCCCATCCACTACCGTACATCATCTTTCATCCTTCCATGACCGCCACCCTGAATCATATTTCACAGATCGTTTTCACCAATCATCACTAGCTCCATTCCGTGTCACTGATGTGGGATTCATTAAGGCCCTCCTTTGACGGATCACTTCTTGTCGACATCAGCTCACTATCCAAGAAGTTGATCTAGGAACACCCCGTCAGTACTTTGAAGCTTGCATGCCTCAATGGCAAGTTTCTCACTCCCGGCGATAGGTATACATTAATGACCTTTGACCAGGAGACTTTGCGTGGTGTTCGACGTCAGATCCTATATTCACACCACGTGAATTGTGCTGCAGTACCTTGAGGGTCATCATCATTATCGGTGATTCCTCTCGCGCTTGTTAACAGTTTACATTATTGACTGGTAATCAAGCGATGTCTTTCCATGTTCGACTTCAAGAAATTCTCACATGGATCGACTTGTACTAATGTGAAGATCGGACAAGTTTGAAGACCCCGGATCTAGTTTCATCCATCCGGGCTGCGATATATATTTAGGAGATAAAGACATAGACATGTGCAGCAGATGATTATCCTACTAAAAGGATGATAATTAAAAGCAGAGAATTATCCGTCTCTTATCAGACGATCGTCTGTTTATGTACAACAAATGTATTTATAAAGCTGAGCATGGGAAATGCCCGCCTCAGCTAGATCATGAAAAGAAAGTATGAAAAGATAATGTATTGTATTGTATTTTGTTACAGGTCACCTCCCGACGATTGAATGAACTTCGGATCCTCCTAATAAAGCATTTCACCCGATAAACGACCTCATACTTTAGGGGGCAACTGTTATAGACATTTTTGTGCCTTACAACATAGAGCATGAAATGTCAATAATCTAAGGGATCCAAAGTCCCTAAACAAGTTGTTCTTACCCTTAGAGGAACAAGGTCAGCAAACCACAGCACTACAGTTCAGTTCTCCACTGAAAAACACTCAAAAACAGGTCAGTTTTGGATCATTGCAGCTGCTCCACTAGGCATCTGCGCTGCATAGCAGGTACAACAAAGGCTACCTGCGTTGCATAGCAGGTAGAACAAAGGCTACCTGCGTTGGGCGTACTTGGACATGTGGAGGAATCTTTTTCTCAAAGTGCCAGTGTCCAGGAAGCTTCCAAAAAGACACTTGATCATAAGATTCGCCTAATGATGAGTTAAGAGCTTCTAAAACTCCGAGTGGAAGGTAGAAACTCTGAGTGAAGGACTGAAGAACAACTGGAGTTGAAGAGGACAACAAGTCACACATCAAGCTGGCTTATCTTCACTCCAAAACTCTATATAAGGATCTCATCCCATGGGATCTGAAGGGCAGAATTCAGTGCAAGGAATTGTTGTTGGTTTGCAGTTGAGAGTATTGGGTGATTGCTTGAGGGAGGTGAAGAAGAGATTTCTCTCCGTCAGGAAGGTGATGCTGGATTGGACCTCGCATGGTTGTATCACCGCCTGAACCTTACTTCTATATATTAATAAAGCATTTGAGGTTCTTCTATTCGCATGTGTTTCAATGATGTATTGTCTTACTTGCGTCTTTGATTTATGCTAATCCTTGAATCATTTATGCATGCATGCTTCTTGTAGTTTCCTTTTCTTGTCTTATTTGCAGGATCTCGTGTAGCTGGGCCCGTGAAAAGACTTGGAGCTGGGAGCAAGAGGCAAACAAAGGAGATTGGATCGACCATTTGCGCAAGACATCGGTAAGTGGATCTCTCCCTTTCATCTCTTGCATGTCATAAAGAAGAAACTTTAGATAGCTTTGCTTTCAGCTGTTGCTAAGGAACTGTCACCCTTAGAGTGGGTTAGGGTCATTCCGAGTTGGATACTTTCCCCCACAACAGACAGTTCCTTAGCAACAGCTGAAAGCAAAGCTATCTAAAGTTTCTTCTTTATGACATGCAAGAGATAATAGGGATAGATCCACTTACCGATGTCTTGCGCAAATGGTCGATCCAATCTCCTTTGTTTGCCGCTCGCTCCCAGCTCCAAGTCTTTTCACGGGCCCAGCTACACGAGATCCTGCAAATAAGACAAGAAAAGGAAACTACAAGAGGCATGCATGCATAAATGATTCAAGGATTAGCATAAATCAAAGACGCAAGTAAAACAATTCATCATTGAAACACATGTGAATAGAAGAACCTCAAATGCTTTATTAATATATGGAAGTAAGGTTCAGGCGGTGATACAACCATGCGAGGTCCAATCCAGCATCACCTTCCCGACGGAGAGAAATCTCTTCTTCACCTCCCTCAAGCAATCACCCAATACTCTCAACTGCAAACCAATAGCGATTCTTTGCACTGAATTCCGCCCTTCAGATCCCATGGGATGAGATCCTTATATAGAGTTTTGGAGTGAAGATAAGCCAGCTTGATGTGTGACTTGTTGTCCTCTTCAACTCCAGTTGTTCTTCAGTCCTTCACTCAGAGTTTCTGCCTTCCACTCGGAGTTTTAGAAGCTCTTAACTCATCATTAGGCGAATCTTATGATCAGGTGTCTTTTTGGAAGCTTCCTGGACACTGGCACTTTGAGAAAAAGATTCTTCCACATGTCCAAGTACACCCAACGTAGGTAGCCTTTGTTCTACCTGCTATGCAACGCAGGTAGCCTTTGTTGTACCTGCTATGCAGCGCAGATGCCTAGTGGAGCAGCTGCAATGATCCAAAACTGACCTGTTTTTGAGTGTTTTTCAGTGGAGAACTGAACTGTAGTGCTGTGGTTTGCTGACCTTGTTCCTCTAAGGGTAAGAACAACTTGTTTAGGGACTTTGGATCCCTTAGATTATTGACATTTCATGCTCTATGTTGTAAGGCACAAAATTGTCTATAACACTAGGGGGCTTGTTTTCCTTTAGCCATCTCCACCAAATTTTGGCTCCAAGAACTCTGTCAAGAATTCTTGGGTCATGAAGACCCAAACCACCATGGGACTTTGGTTTGCATACCCTGTCCCATGCCACAAGGGCCCATTTCTTCTTTTCTTTACCTTTCCCCCAGAGAAAGTCTCTGTAAATATTTATTATATTAGTAATTACATTAGTTGGTGCCAGAATGGATGAAAGCATATATATAGGGATACTTTGGAGGATAGCCTTAGTTAGAATCAGTCTCCCTGCTAGATTCAATGCTCTATTTGTCTGTTTGCTAATCTTATCTTTTAGCTTATTAAGAACAGGTTCCAGTTATCCTTGTGTAGTGGTTTGTCGGTGAGGGGAACTCCTAGGTTCTTCACAGGCAGTGACTCCCTTTGAAAGCCCAAAATTCTGGAAATATTTCTTTGTATTGAAAAAGAAAATCTTTGATTTAGTAAGATTTACCTCTATGCTTGTTGCCCTAACAAACTCACTAAGAATTTTCTTGAATGCTTTGGCTTCCTTGATAGTGGGTGTGCCTTGAAGCATAATATCATCCACAAATTGCTGATGTGTCACTGTGTCCCCACCTTGAGTGAGTCTCGGACTCTGAATTCTTCCTTCCTCCTTAGAAGTTTTGATTTCTCTCAGTAACCCTTCCATCATTAGAATGAAAAGGAAAGGAGAAAGAGGATCACCTTTCGTGAGACCTCTAGAAGGCTTGAAGGTTTTAGAGGGAGAGCCATTGAGAAAATTGAACAGGTAGCAATGGTGACTAGCACCATAACCCATTTAATCCAATTGTAATCAAAGCCATAGGCTTTTAATATTGCTCTTATGTATGACCAACTAAGTTTGTCATAGGACTTTGCTATGTCCAGCTGAATTATCATTCCTTCCTGTTTATTAGTGTTGAGTGAATGAACCATTTCATGTGCTTGATTTATGTTATCTAGAATTTGTCTCCCTTCCACATAGCTTATTTTCTCCTCTGACACTAGGGTTGGGAGGAGTGGTTTGAGACGGTTGGAAATTACTTTGGATATTATTTTGTATACCACATTGCATAGCGCTATAGGTCTAAATCTGTCTAGAGAGGTGGCCTTTTCCTATTTGGAGATTAAGGCTATGAAAGATTCATTGAGCACCTTTAAGACACTCTTAAAACGTCGAGAGTCTTCCACTACCTACAGGATATCCAATTTAACTATCCTCCAACAAGCTTTAAAAAATTCCACATTGAAGCCATCCGGGTGTGGTTCTTTTCCATTGTGCATCTCTTTAACGACTTCCTTAATTTCTTCCTCTGTAATTGATCTGTTAAGATCTTAATTATCTTCTCTAGTAACCAATTTAGGAATGTACTGAGTAAATGTTTCCGTAAACTAGGTTTTGTCTTCTGAGGTTTCCTCAGAAATTTTCTAAAAATGTTGGGCTAGAAACTTCTCCATATCTTCATGAGTGTTTCTTTCTATTTCATGCTGATCTTTAAGTTTAACAATTCTATTGTTGTTTTTGTGAGCTATGGTGGATCTGTGAAAGAATTTGGTGTTTCTCTCCCCTTCTTTAATCCGTTGTACTCTGGATTTCTATCTCCAGAATATTTCCTCTTGAAGACATTTGTCATCCCATTCCTGCTGGAGTGACTTTTCCATCTCTTTCCTTTCATTTGTATAGCCTTCTAAGCTTTGAAGATATTACCAAATTCCTTTTTATTCCACTCTTTGAGTCTGCCTTTAATGTGTTTGAACCTGCAGTGTAGAAGGAACATCTTTGTACCTTGAAGGTGAAGCTCTTCCTTAAACCATTTTTCAATGTTTGTGAGGAAATCTGAGTGTGTGAGCCAAGCATTCTCAAATCTGAAGGGGGAGTTCCTTGGTTTACCAAAAAAAGAAGTTCCCAATTAGATAGGTCGGTGATCTGAACCTCCAAAAGGCAGTATGTATGCAATAATGTTGTTTCCCATGAGAAGAAGTTTTTCTGAAACAATGAATTTGTCCAATTTTGAGGCTACCTGGGTATGGCCCCATCTTTTGTTATTCCAAGTGTAGATTCCATTCCTTGTTTCCATATCAACCAATTTCATATTGGTGATGAAGTTGTGGAAGGCAACTGAATCTCTACCAAGTGTTCTAGTTCCTCATTTCTTCTCCATGAGTGATTTTGTAATGTTAAAATCCCCTCCAAGAATCCAAGGTAGAGCTGGGTATCTCTTCTTCAAATCCTCCAGTGTTGTTAGGAGTCAAATTTTGTCCTCCATTGGCTGCGGACCATAGACATTGGTGATCATGTAACATTGTCTATCACTAACCGGTTGGAAAATCAAAGAAAGGTGATGTCTAGATGCCTCCAGATCAATCACATCAAATTTCTATGGATCCCATAGAGTGAGAATGCCACCAATAGATTTATTTGACTTAACTTCAAGGTATTCATATATATTTAACCATTTGCTATGTTTCTCGTGGATCTTCTCCACGGAGCATTTTGTTTCCTGGATGAATACTATGTCAGGTTTTTCCTCTTTGATCATGTTACCTAGGTTCCTTTGTTTTCTTCTGCTCCCTAGTCCTCTAATGTTCCATGTTGTGTTTTTCATTGAGGTGGGGTTTTAAAGGAGTAAATGGAAAGATCTTTCATCCTTCTTGAGTCAATAATGAGTTTTCCACATTCCAACAGTAGTTCTTTCTGTCTTTTTCTTCCGCTCCTTCTACCTGGATTTTTTGTCAGTTTTCTTGTTATTAATCCTATTGAGGAAGTTCCTTTATTTTCCTGGTTATCATGTCCTCTTGTGACTCTTGCAGCTGTTTGATGTGACTTGTTAAGGAATATTTGTTGTACCTTGTCCACATCCTCCTGAGGGATGGAGTTTATTCCCAGGCTTCCTCCTTGTTCTAGGAACTTTTCCAGCTCTAGGTTCTCCCTTTCTAGGACCTCCTGTAAGTTTTTGTCCTATGTACCACTTTCACTTTGAGTCATTTCCTGGTCTTTTTATATTTCCATGTTACTCAAAGGGTCCTTCGTGTGTTCATTCTGTTCCCGACTGAACTCCATGCCAGTCTCTTTTCCTTTCCCCCTTGTTGACTGATTCTCTGTACTTTCTTGATCAACTTCGTCTACTTCCTTTTCTCCTAAGATCTCAAAACTGTTGTGACTTCTTGTTTTGTTATCATTTGCAATAGGGTTCTTTTGTGTCTTCCTTCCCCCTCCTTTTCCTTTTCCTCCTACTTTGGTGAAACCTGTTTGGTCTTTCCCTTCGCTGGTGTTTAGGTTTTTCTCCCTTCTATTAAGGGGGCAATCTCTAGATAGATGCCCATGCTAATGACATTTGTGACATCTGAACGGGATATGTTCATAGTCAACTATTTGAACCCATTCCTCGTCATAGACTTCTAGAATGACCTCATCTGGAAGGGTTCCTGATAGGTCCATCTCCACACATATACGGGCATAGGAGGTGTATTTTCGCCATAGAGTTGCCTCTGAAATTTTTAAGAAATGACCTAATTTATTGCCTATAGCTTTTAAAGACTCTGGCATTGAGTAATCTAAAGGTAAGGAGTAGAGTCTAATCCATACAGAGCGAAGTGAAGGTTTCTCGTTCTTGCATAAAGTTCATCGTCCATGGCTGTATATAGAGACCAGCAGCTGCAAAGAAATATGGTTCTCCTTCAAAAATATTGTCTCTGTCTTCCATGTTCGTGAACACCACTGTAAAAAGACCTTTGGATCCAAGATATATATTTAACTCTCCCTTTGGTTTCCAGTTGTATTTTATCTAGGTGTACAACGCTTTCTCTGACGACCAGATTCCCATAAATTCACAAATGATGGCATAGTTTGCCATGTGATCCCTGTGCGCTTGTAGAGCTAGATCATTTAGAATAACCCGAGGTTTAGTTATGGTCTTGGGTTTACAGGGCCCCATCTTGGCTCTGTTCTCTATTCCCTGATGTCTGTCTTCCATTTTCTCGTCCTCTCGGCCTTCTTTGTGGGCCCCTTGATCTGCATGGGTTTTGATGCCTTCCGCGTTTTGAGTTTCAGTGTTTTTTGTCTTGACCTCTGAGGGTTGTGGAGATTTGTTCTTATTGCCTCCTCTTCCTCTGTTTGAAACCACATTATTATAGGAGGGAGTGGAGCTCCCTCCTCCCTAGACCTCCATGGGTACCTGTTGCCCTTTGTCACTCTCTTAGTTAAACCCTAGAACCCTCTACGGAAGTCCGTCGCTTCTCGATCGTAACTCCCCTCTATTACAGACGACTGGATTCATCTAGAGATAGTTAACTTAAAGTTAAAACTATAATACTACTGAATATATATAAACAAACTATAATATTTAAAGCAATGTGTTTTATGAGTACATAAATAAATACATATATGTATGAGTTTGATTAAAATAAATTTATAAGTGTTTTATTTTTATTTTCTTATTTTGTATAAAGCTAAGTATGTCTGAAGTTTATTCTAAATTAGGAATATTTTTTTGAGTCTAGCTATTTCAAGAAGTATATATAAAAGAAAATTATAAAATTTAAATTAATTTTTTTAGCTAATACATGATACCCAAATATATAACTTTAATAAAATTAGCTTTGAAATTTTTTTAAGGTATAGAACTCAAGTATATTTGTAATTTCTTCTCAATTGAAAATCCATTTTCAAAAAATTCCAAATTAAAAACCCATTTTGATGTTACATGATATTTGTGGGCCTAATGGTTAAGAGCATTTGTTTTCTCTTAAGAAGTCACACGTTCAAAATCAAAGGGGGTAGAGTATGTATGCCTTCATAGACTTAGTAGTGAAATGGACGTGCTGAGGTAGGTCCCTTGTCCCACAAACAAAGGGGTCTCATACACCAATTTGGTCCCTTGTCCCATAAACAAAGAGGTCTCATACACCAATTTAGTGTCTAACTTAACAGTAACCTTAAAAATAAATATTATTATATTATTATATTAAAATTTAAATTTAAATTTATTACCTAAAAAATATTTTGCAAAACGTAATCAACTTATTCCAAAAATAAAAATAAAAATCACAAAACTAGTGTTTAGCAGACCCATGCCATACAGGCTTCTGAGTTGGGCATTGCCCTTACCTATATTCAATGATCCCCACCGTTTTCGTGCATTGTCCGTAAGATTATGGAGAATATCTCTGGATTGGCAAATATGGAGAATAGCTCTGCCTATGTAGAAACAGAAGATAATAAAAAATTCATGACATGATAATACAAGTACTATTGTCTGTGGAATAGTTAAGGAAATCTTCTTTCTTTTGAGATTTGAATCTACATCCGGAACTAGTTACACAAATAAAAAGGGTGATAGCTGCAGACCCACAGTATTCACAATTACAACTCGTTCTCTGAGGTATTTCCAGAAGTCATTTTTAGTAACAGAAGTTGAGAATTGATGTTTCTCAGTGGGTTGTTTAAATATGCTATGTGTTGTAATTATGTGGTTATTTTTTTTTTAATGTTATGTTTCATTTTTTTTGGTTGTTGATAGAATTTTGTATGATCATATATATCGTTTAAAATGGGTTTTAATTATATATACAATTTAGATTTCCTAATGTTTATGGTTTTAAAAATCATAAATAGATTTATAGTGTAGTTATGAGTAATAATTAAAATTTTTTACAAGATATAAAAATAAAAGAAAATGAAAAATAAATATTAAAAACTAAGTTAAAAACAAGGGTTATACAGTAGCTAGTATCTATAGCTTAAGTTAAATATAATTTAATTAAACAAAAAAATAAGTAAACAAAGAATTTATCACAAAAATAAAACAATTAATAAAATATTGTATTATTGAATGTCATCACCTAAAATTAAAAAATGTGACTAACTTATATTGTTTATATTAACATACATATATGTCTATTTGTGTGTTTTATTTTTATTAATATATATAATTATTTATAATTAGATTTATTAAATATATTTTTAATATAATATAAGTAACCTTAAATTGAAGCTATTGTGAAAAAATTATAATTCATCAAAATAGAATAATAAAAAGATCAAAAAGTTGTTGATGATAAGAAAATTTATTATATAAAAATCTTCAAATTAGATTATTATAGGATACATAATAAATTTATTTTTAACATTTAATTAATTTTTATTCTAATGAGATTTTTGTTTATAAAAATTATCGTGAGATTTAAATTAAATTTTAATAATAAAAAAACTAGAAATTTAAAAATGATGTACTAAATTTTATCTCTTTTTTTAATTGACTTTAAATTTGCTTTCATGAAAATATTTTAATATTAAATATTTAACATATAAATATAAATTAAATAACAATAATTTTTAATATATTCATTAAGATTCACAACCTAAAAAGTTTCATAGATGTGTTTTAGAAATATTTTAAAAAAGAGTGTTGAGAAAATGTACTTGAATTATTAATGTGAACACATTCCATATTTCATGTGAAATACATTTAAAACCATTTTGAACCCGATATTATTATAGTGAGCTATATTGTTATAATTGGTAGTGATGTTTAAATGAGGTTGTTGTGACAAACCAAACTAATTAAATAAAAATGGTATATATATAAATACTTTTTATAAATTAAGTAGATTATGGGAAATGTAGTGATTAATGAGCAATGAGTAGTATGATACAACAAATGAGAATTGGTGAAGGGATTACATGATATTGACCATGCATATTATTACAGAAATTGTCACCTAAAAGATTTATTTCCTCCCTAGTACACTACATTAAGCCTAGTTAGAAAAGGGAAACGATTTTTTGGATGTTTAGCTACATGAATGGCACAAATATCAATATTATTCAGATGTAATTCTTTCAATGGATGCCTCTTTCTACATATAAGGAAATAAATAGAGGGGGGTGCATTGTCTTTCTCTTGTTTCTTTCTCAACCATAAAGTATCCAATTGCATACTGAAAATGCCAACAATGTTAGTTTAGAAATTTTGTAATAAGTTTCCCAATTCACCCCTAGTTACTCCATAGTTGTAGACTTGATAATTTTAGATGGAGTATCCCTAGCCCCCCTTACAAGTTTAGAAATATTCCCATGTCCCATTAGGTTATGTAAGTTAATATATTCATCTAAAACTCCTCTTAAAAAGATAATTCTATTCAACTAAAATTCTTCTTCAAAACATGATTCTAGTGATATCTGGATCTAGTCTATATTGTTTAGAACATTGGATATTATATGAAACATTTCAAGATAATCATTGGGATATCTTCTTACATTTTCATTCATTTTCAAAATATTTTCTTTTTGACTTCTAGCTTTGTAGTATTCTTAATATTTCTTAAGGAAGGTCATACATATTTCTTTCCAAGTTCGAATTGTGTTTTCCTCCTAACCCCATGAACTATTGTAAGGCTAACCCCATGACTTCACTTTTTTAACACAAAAACCCATCAGCAATTTCAAAATTAATATCTCATGATAGACAACTTGAATTTGGGTGATTTTCATTGCTCTCAAGGTCCATTATCAACTCAAATCATCACATGTCCAAAACACCCCACGGATCGACATCCACACTCTTTGGTACAAATCCCATAACTTAGGTTCTAGGCCCACAAAGTGATTATTGTGGCACTCCAACCTCCAAACCTCAAATGTGAGGGCTTGGAGTACCTCCCAAGCTACCAAAAATCTACACTCCATCTTATTGAGAGACGTACTTCCAAGACGAGTATGTAGCTCATCATCATGAATGTCACTACTCGCAACACTTGCCCAACTCCTCGCACCCAAAACTGTAGCAATACTTGTAGCATGGACTACGCCTCTCTCAGAAGTGTCACATTATCGGAAGCCTTATATGCTTCTTATTATCTTGGAATTTTTTCCACTTTCTCTGTGTTTCCATCCTGGAAATTGTTGAAGCACCCTTATTTCCCTTTGACCAAGTGCTCTTCTTGGGCTACAAAGTATCCCTATCAATCTACAAGCTCCCTCTAGAGCTTGACCCCCTTTCAGCCTTAGGAACCAACACCTTCTTCTCTAGAACCTGTACATACTCCTTTGAAGCTTGCACTTGCACCTGCTTCTCTGGAACCTACGCCTAATCTTCCTTCTTATTCTTCCCATGCTCTATAGGCTTGATCATCAACTTGTATAAACCATGCTCTCTAACTCCAATCACAACACCTACAGAGATAGAGCCTCCAGTCCTAATTTTTTCCTTTCCAGCTTGGAATAAGACTTCAAACCACTTAATCTTGATCATTAAGAAAAACATCACACTATGTCTAAGTCCTGGTACAAACAATATACCTTGGACACGTACCACTTGTCGTGACTTCATTTTCAATTCCACAAATCCCGATCCCCATATCTCTTTCTAACTCTTACCACCCAACACATTGTGAAATTTCAATTCCCACTCAGATAGAATCTGGAATACCTCCTTTGACCCGATCATATGCTTCTACGCTCCACTATCATTGTACCATGCAGCCTCATTGATGGTACCCTGTGAGAAATGAGAGACTAAGGCAAATTCCTCCTCTGACATCCTAAAGAGATCATCTAGCTTGAAAAAAGTGGCAACATGTGCGACCTAATCCTTTTATTCTTATTATCATCTCCCTTCTTCTTCATTAGAAATATCATTGGAAAATGACCCATCTTGGCACGATTGGAACACTTGATCTTAATAAGTCCTTCTTCTACTTTCCCTTCATTCTTACTACAAGTGCCTCGCTATCATCGCAAGCATGATTCTTTGGATGAAGCTCCTCATCTTGTAACTCTTCCTAAAATGAAGCCATCCCAAAGCCTATTCCAGTCTGTTAGCTTGTCCCTTGCAACGATCCCCTTAAAGAATGATTTCCACTCTAGAGTAAATCCTTTCAAGGAAATCCTTACCATCTCAGGATCTGAAATAGTCATAGTGATGGTGTAATCTCATCTTTCACGTGAGACAACCCTGTTAGATATGAAGTTACCCCTTCACCATATATCATCTTAGTGGATTTCAACTTATATAACAATACCAACACTCGGTTCTCATTCTTATTTTGGAACAAATTCTAAAGAGCTACCCACATATCATGTATAGAGTTCTTCATAGACAATTGAGGTATTAAAGAGTCCTTCAAACCATCTAGGATTATCAACTTCCCCTTTGTATCCAATTCTTCATACACATCAAACCCCTTATGGCAAGTTGGCTTCTTGGTGTCTTTCTTGTCAAATTCCCACATCTTGCTCACTTGTAAGCCTCACTTTATCCTTTCCTTCAATAGAGTATAGTTGGACAACCCTTTGAACTTGTCCTCATAACATATATTAACCTCGAACATCGACATTGTTGTGAGCCCTTCACTAATAATGTGACCAACTCCCTCTTAGGTTGTACTTCATTGTGTACACTCTTATTTGTTGGACCTTTAAAGTAGCTCTTATACCATGTTCGTTTTCCAAAGTTCTCGTGTCTATTACAGAAACATAAATCACTGACACTACCAAACCAAGTATCACAACAAGTCTAAATTCACAATGGAACCATATACAACAGTTAATCTACGAGTGCACAAAATATACACAACTTTTACACAAATATCTACAATAACCTAATATTTAGTATATTAATCCAACTGATATAACAAAACAATATAGGGATCGCATATTAGTGATAATGGCCCTCAAATATTTTCTAGTACAAGAATACAAGATACAAGATAATATGATGATCTAGCTGATGTAGTGCACCATCACAACTACTTTACCAGATTCCATACACTGCAAGTCATTTGCTCCTATTCTATAACGCCTGCCTCTATCAATGCACGAACTCCTTTAGGTCATTAAACTCGATCTCCATAATATTCCCTCTAGTTGATCATAATTCCATATATCATAAACACATATGGTATTTACGGTCACTAGCTGCTCCTTCGTCCTTTAAGGCACCAACACTTTGAGACTTCTTCCCACTAATTATCCTTGGCTCTTTTCAGACTTCTCTTCCCACTATAGTCTTCTTGTGCTGCTCCAATGAAGACTAACATCGATCTAAAAATGGGGCAAAAAAGGCTTCTTGTCAAGCTTACAAGAATCTCTCCCACTTCCAAAGCTTAAATATTCCCAAGACCTTATGATTAACCAATTTTAGAATTAAAAAGTGCTTGAAAATAGGTGTATGCTTGTGTTTGTCTTTAAACTGTTTATGTGCCTTAAGTTTATTTTCTTGAAGTGATATAAAACATATAATAATAAGTAAATCAACAAATAAAATGTAGCAACAAGCAATCACACATAACATCAATATAATATGGAGTTTACCCAAAACTCTTGGGCTACGTCTCCTTGAGCTCTATTCAACCTGACTAGGCTCTCTAGGATTATGGAAAAGTCCTTTTACAAGGTCCATGCTCAACTCCACTGGTTTACACTAAACACAATGAGCTTAGAACACCATCTTATCCCTGGCTCTGAAGTTCTCTAGCTTTCTAGCTCTGGCTCTGCCTCTAGCTTTCGGCTCTGGCTTTGGCTCTGGCTCTGGCTCTAGCTCGAGCTCCAGTTCTTGGCTCTGGCTCTTGGCTCTAGCTCTCGCTCTAGCTCTGGCTCTGGCTCTGCCTCTGCCTCTAGCTCTTGGCTCTCGACTCTAGCTTCTCTGAGCTCTCTCTCGGCCTCTGCATGCCTCTGTAATTCGCTTGACCTCCATGTGATTCTTTAGCAACTTTCCAGGAACATCTTTCAATCCTCTAGCTCCCTCAGTAACCTTCAGCTACCTTCAAAACTTGTGCTCTATGTGTTTTTATCATGTATCGGTTACAGTCATCCATTATTAAAGAACCCGACTATTTCATCACAAGAATCTATTTACAAATGGAAAAGAACAAGCGGGCAGGAAAACCCGGTCGTTTTTCCTTCCTCTGGTCATGTCAGCGAAATGATGGAAATACACAGGAAACACATGCAAAACACATCATGGGCCTTTAGCCCAAACTTCAAATATTATGGAATCAGAACTATAAACCTATCGGGTCCATCCAAATATCGCTTATTGCTATCACTTAGGCGGGAGGTCTAAGAACCTCAATACACGAGAATACACAGAAATCTCGAATTCCCAGATTTCATAATTTATGAAATCGGGTCTATAATCCCTTTCGGGTTTGCCATCCATCGCAATATTGTAATTGCATCGTCGCATGTCCAAGTGGCCAAAAACCTATTTACATGAGAAATACATTAAAAATATGAGTTTCTGGATTTCAAATATTATGCAATTGGGCTTATAATTCCCATCAAGTCTAGCCCTTAATCGCTTATCACAATCGCATTGATATTGGCCCTAGCATCGAAGATCGTCGATCCTCGATTAAATCTGGGCCGTCCATTCCTTTCCCAATCTGACGGGTGATATCGCACGTCAAATATCGCTATCGCATTAGCTCGGGCGTCTTCCCTTTCATCATGTCGATCGCCAATCCACTGATCAAATCCTGACAGTTGATCTGCGGCCACTAATCTCACAGCTAACAGTCCATTTTGGGTACATAACTTACATGAGGTTTAACTACCCAAAAGAGTGATTTCCTCTTTCCTTTGTTGTGCCATGCACCAGTTAGTGTATGGAATCAGGTGGAGCCCATATAGTATCTCTCATCAGTTGAGGCCCGCCTGAAATACCACTTACTGCCCCTTCTTTTCGGAACTCAAAAGGTTTGCTTGTTTGGTTTATAAATTTGTCAGGTCTGCTGAAGCCTTTGCACCTATTTTAAGTCCTTTCCCTTTGTTCATTGCGATGTGATAAAATAATGCAATGTGATGGGTTCTAAAGGTTTCTACGATAAAACACACAATTTCCCTTAAGTCCCATTTATATAAGAATTTGCCTCCTTTTCAAAGGACAAAGGAAAACGTCTTATTGCGATAACTTCTTCATTCAAAGTCCATTTTAGCCCATTCAAGTTGCAGTAGATTCAGAATGAAAATATCTACACAATGGAGTTATTTCCAGGAGCATCCTTGGACTTTCATTTTCCTCTATGAGGAACACTTTAGACTTAGAAGTCTATCTTAGATCCATTTTGGATCACACCTTCCCACTAAAAGAAGTTTTGGTCTCCAAAAGACTAATATATTGATATGAATAGTAAATGAGAGTAACAGCACACTCTTATTTTAGCCTCCATACACTTGCCTCTGCATAGTGCCTCTGAACCAAATCCTTTGACCACTCTCCTTTCTGGGTGTGTTGGTCCTCTTAGGAAGAACTAGTTTCCTCCTTGACTTCATGTAGAACTTCTACTGAGATGGTCACAGAAGGTAGTTTGAACTTCTCTGCCTTCATCATTGATCCAAGGTGTCTCAAACTAATGTGAAGTCACATCTGCTTCAAAAAAATTTCATTTCTACCTATTTGACAAGCTGTCAACAACAACTGTTAACAATAGTAGAAATACAGACAACAAATCGATGGCCTAAACTCCTAATTCAACAAAAGAAACATATTTCACATCTTGTAATCCATGTCTTACATTTGCATACAAATGATGGACTAGATAAGAAGCCCACAAAACATGCCTTTAAAACAAATGACCCTTCCAGTCAAGCATGTAGAAAAAGACCATTAGGATTCTTTTTCAAAAGATGAAACACTTCATCATTATCTCCATCTTGGAGACCAAGTTAACTTCTCCCAAGTCAACATTGCATTACATGCATATCAAAGCAATTAACTCTGTAAGTTAATTACACATACATGTTCAAATACAAGGAAATCATCAACATCCCTGTGTTCATGCACATCATTCTCATGCATGCATTTCATCCTTCAACTTTCTCTTAAGCACATTGTACTTTCAAAGATAAAATGAAATATAATGTTGCAGAAACAAAGTGAGTCTCCTACTCAACATTTCCATTCACCTTCTTGGTAAAATCTTGCAACTTTCATTCCATTAACAAATAAATGTACATGCATCAATAGACATGAAATCTAAATTGGATAATAACTCTAACCATTTCTTACCAATCCATTTCAAAGGTCTTTCCTTTTTCTGCACATCAACATCAACATGTGAATCATCCTGAAACACATCATCCATGGAAACTTCCTTTCCATTTCTACCATATTCCCTTTCCAACTTCTTCAGCTTTTGTGGAAGCATTGCTAGATTCAGAGTCCAACACCTTTCAGCAAGATGCCCTTGCTTATGGAAGTAAGTGCAACACATGTGCATCCTCTTGACAACATGATTTTCCTTATCCAATGGACCTTTATTTTCTTGCTTCCTTTCCTTCAAAAGTTTCCTGTATGTGGCCATTCTCTTCTAACATGTAGAAACATTATGGTTCCCCAAACCATAAAAGGAACACGAAATTCTTTTCCCATATCTAAGTGGAAATTTATCATGCTTTGCAAAATCAAAAGGAAGATAAGAACCAGATTTATACCTTTCTCCTTCACCTTTATTGCCTTCATGAGGAGTTGAATCAAATGAAGAAGTGGCTCCCTTTGGAACACCATCAATCTCTTCAAGTCTTTAAGAGTTTCCACAACTCTCTAGTTCAAGTGTGTTCTTCTAAACACTTGAATATTGCAAATGATGTTTCAAGCTATTTCATTCCTCCTGAATACTATATTCACACTCTTAGGGTAGAGGACCTGCAATGAAACTCCTTCTTGGAGTTGTTTCAATGGCCTTCATGGTAGCTTTGGAACATTCTCCATAAGATTGTCCATAGCCAAGACCTAAATACTTAGGCCTTTCCACAACCGTTATTGGTTCAACAATACCTTGTGCATGCTTATCCAAGCCTTTTCCCTCATAGCCCATCTTGGACATTAGTTTGGAACCTATGCCTCTGGTATGATTTTTAAAGGAACTAATACAAGAATTATTAGAAGAATTTGAAGACAAACTAGAATGGTTTACCTCTTCTTCAAGATGATACTTGACTAAGGCTTCTTTGACAACAAAGAGTAGTGACTCCAACTCATGCATCCTTTTCAGGTTCATATTTTCAATATGAAGTTGCCTCTCCATTTCCTGCAATTTGTTAGAAAGTAATTGCTTCTTTTCCTCCATAGAATTCAACTGCTATCTAAGTATGCTGCTCTTCCTTCCATCTTCATACACTTCTCTCACCTTGCCCATCATGATGAACAAGTTTTGCTTCATGTCTTCATCAAAGAATCTTGTGATGAAGTAGGAATTTGAGGACTCACTTGTAGAAGTTGTCATTATGCAAATGAACAAAAAAACTTCAAACACAATTAAGAAGGAGCTTATTCAAGAAACCTTTTGCAACAAACCTCTTATGCTTCAAGGATTGTTTTGAGCTCTTTTGGGATAAGAAGAATGCCTTCAACCCTTCTTCATTCTTGTCCTTCCTTTATTGAGCTATCAATAGCTTTCCCTTCACCTCTGCAAACTCAAACAATAGTCAGTTTACAAACAAGCATACAATCAACCAGGCAATCAATCCTTGACTGCCCAAACACCTTTCAGACAAGCAATCTTTGCTCTGTCAATCAAGCATTCTCATCTGATACTACTTGCTCTGGTATAATCAGCTTTTGTGTCACCTTCCTAAAGGTGTGGTTAATCAATCTCAAGCTTTGATACCACCTGATCTAAAAATGGGCACGAAAGGCTTCTTGTCAAGCTTACAAGAACCTCTCCCAATTCCAAAGCTTAAATAGTTCCAAGAGCTTATGATTAACCAATTGCGGAATTAAAAAGTGCTTGAAAATAGGTGTATGCTTGTGTTTGTCTTTAAACTGTTCTTTAATTTTATTTGCTTGAACTGATATAAAACATATAACATCAAATACAATGCAGCAACAAGGAATCACACATAATAGCAATATAATATGGAGTTCACACAAAACTCTTGGGCTACATCTCCTTAAGCTCTAGCCAACTTGACTAGGCTCTTTCGGATTATGGCAAAGTCCTTTTACAATCTCCATGCTCAACTCCACTGGTTTACATTGAACATAATGGGCTTAGAACACCATCTTATCCTTGGCTTTGAAGCTCTCCAGCTTTCTGGCTCTAGCTCTGGCTGTGGCTCTCGGCTCTCGGCACTGGCTTTGGCTCTAGCTCTGGCTCTAGCTCTTAGATCTCGCTCCTGGCTTTGGCTTTGGCGCTCGCTCTGGCTCTTGGATCTTGGCTCTAGCTTCTCTGAGATCTCTCTTAGCCTCTACCTGCCTCTGTAATTCGCCTGACCTCAAAGCGATTCTTCAGCAACCTTCCAGTGACCTCTTTCAGTCCTATAACTCCCTCAGCAACCTTTAGTTTCCTTCAACACTTGTGCTCTATGTGTTTTTATCATGCATCAGTTACGGTCCTCCATCATTGAAGAATCAGACTATTTCCTCTCAAGAATCCTTTTACAAATGGAAAAGAACAGGCGGGTAGGAAAACCCGGTCGATTTTTCTTCCTCTGGCCATGTCAGCCAAATAATGGAAATACACAGGAAATGCACGCAAAAAAAATCATGGGCCTTTAGCCCGTACTTCAAATATTACAGAATCAACCCTATAAACCTATCAGGTCAGTACAAATATCGCTTATCGCTATCGCTTAGGAGGGAGCTCTAAAAACCTCAATACACAGGAATACAAAGAAATCCTGAATTCCTAGATTTCAAAATCTATGAAATCAGGTCTATAATCCCTTTCGGGTCCACCTTCCATCGCAATATTGCAATCGCATCGTCGCATGGCCAAACGGCCAAAAACCCATTTACATGGGAAATACATTAAAAGTTACGAATTTCTGGATTTCCAAACATACCCGCGACTCCTCATAATAGTGATATAGGCCAGTGACCCTCCTCAAACTTCATACCAAGACCTGAAACACCCTTAAATTATGACAAACAACCACCAATAATCACATAAAACAACCCAAAATTATCACTTGAGGATGTGGCTTTCCTCTGCTCCTATTTGCACTTGCCAAGACACTCAAAGAATCCACAAATAGTCCCCAAACTCACTTGGCATCCTTCAAGAGTTGTGGCTACTCCAAAAGTTGGTTTACCATAAATGTTTCACTTAGGATATCAAAAATGCCTCCCAACTTTCCTTATATTTATAAAAAACATAAGGGCTCCATGTGGTGTCATGTAACTATCATGTGACACCAAAATCACCAAGCCAACCTTAATTTTGTGTCACAAAAACCAACCAACTTCAAAAATTTCTATATCATGATAGATAACTCATATTTGAGTGATTTTCATTGATCCTGTTTGCTCTCAGGATCCTATATAAACTCAAACCATTTCCTGTCAAAAAATCCCCATGGATTCACACCCACAAGCTTGGTTGCAAAGCCCGCACCTTGGGTTCCAAGCCCACAAAGTGCTTTTGTGGCACACCAACCTCCAAGCCATGAACCCTAGGGATTGGAGTACCTCGCTAGCTACCAAAAATTATTAGAAGAATGACCAACGTATTCCACTCATTGTATGTTGTCAACCACCCAATGTGTGTCCTTATTAGTGATGTTTTACACATAAGAATGAAATTGAAAATATCATTCAATCATTATTGAATGAGATAGTCATAAGTCCTAGTGTTAGCCCTTACTCATCAAAAACTGTCATGGGAGTAAAGAAGGAAGGTAATTGGTATGCTTGTCCTAATTCTAGGGCTCTCAATAAGTTTACTATCAAGGTCAAATTTTATATTCTTGTGGTCGATTATCTATTGGATAAAATTCATGGAGACAACATTTTCTCTAAATTTGACCTTCATTTTGGATAGCATCAAATTATGATGAAAGAGGTAGACATCCCTACCATACATGGAGGTATTCATTATCTTTTAGTGATTCTCTTGGGAGTTTTCAATGATCCATTCACATTCTAAAGCCCTAGGAACAAGAGTTTTTATTATTCCTATGAAATTCCATGATGGTATTATTTGATGATATATTGATCTACAACAAAACATGTGAACACCTCATAGAGCATATTATTGAGCCTTATAACTCTTGAGGTATCACCAATTATTAATGAAATGGTCCAAAGTTCCTTTTGAGCTTCAGAGGTTGAATACTAATGTCATATTGTTAGTCAGAATGGAGTATGAATCCCATCAAAGTCACATCTATTAAATATTTTCCATATCACAAGAAATTGAAGAGCTTGTGTGACTTCTTATGACTTATAGGCTCTGACATGAAGTTTGTGAAACATTATGGAAGAGTTATTACTCCCTTAACTTCATTGTTATGAAAATATTGATTATGCATGGAGTGTGGCCATAGAACATCCATTCTCATATTTAAAATAGGTCATATGCATTTTGCTTGTATTAGCAATGTTACTTTTCACTAATACATTTCTCTTGGAGTATGATTCATTGCGTACTCATGTTATGAATAATATCTCTCTCTCTCTCTCTCTCTCTCTCTATATATATATATATATATATATATCTATATCTATATCTATATCTAGATATATATATATATATATATCTATATATATATATATATATATATATATATATATATATATATATATATATATATAATGAATAGTGATTAATTAACTAATAGTTAGTATTGAAGAGGCATGTGTCTAACGACATGACCATTCAAGAAATCATATCTTTACATTTTCATATAAATATATTTTTCCTATCATGGATATTTACATATTTCAATATTATTTTACATTGGTATCAGAGCATACCACTAACATTTATTTATGGAAACAAAAAAAAATAGGAGAAACGGAAGGTGAAGAGACACATATTTGCATGCAAGGGGAATTACAGGGTAAATGAAGGAAAATGAAGAAAATATAGTCCTCAATGATAAAATAATTGACAGAAACAATTGCTAGCCTTTGGAAAATTATGATTTGAGCACTCTTTTCATTCTCTCATACTCTCATACTCTTGCACATTTGGAGAAATCTTGGAGAATTCTTGGACGATAGAAATGGAAAGGCCAAAAGTATACTTAGGAACCAAAATGCAGCCAAGAATATTTTTTTGTGTAGGCGCTATGAAGTGATTTAGCAGCGCTAGAAAAAACATGTAGGTGCTACGAGATAATTTGGTAACCCTCTTTCAAAGCTCTACTTTTCAAATTTTAGGACTGTGAAATGACTTGTCCCTATGAAAAATCAATTCTCTACTGTCTTGACTCATCCCTCAACTCAGGGAATGTTACCCCTCGCCTTTCGTCATGAAGGAGTACACTTTCACTCAAATTTAATAGTCTTAATTCTAATCAAAAGAACGTGTAATTTCCTGAAAAAATAAAAGCATTGGGAAAAAGGTTCGAAGGGTCATAGTAAATGAAACACACACAAATAACCATAACTTAAAGTTTAATTTTGATAGGCATATAACAGTTCAAGAATGGTCACAACAAATTCTAAATCTTAAATAAATGCATAAAAAGTTCGATTGGAGCTAGAGGGGAGAAAATAACACAAGTTTACAAATAATATGCATATGCAAAACCTTTCTTTCATTCACTTCAAACATACATACTCATAGGAAAGATAGGAGTACTCTTCATCTAATTTGAAGTCCCTTTTATTTACAAACTTGAGAAAATGGTTTGATTCCCCTTCTATCCCAAATGAGGGAAGTCAAAAAGAAAACTATGTGAGATAATCATTACAATGAGAAATAACTTCTAAATTCTAAACTCTTTGAATTATTCAGGAATAGCCCAATCCTACACCTAAATTAAATATTTAGAACTCTAACAAAAGAACAAAATCATTTTCCAGCATTAACATGTGACCATTACACCACATTGTTAAGATTTTCTCAATTTCTTCATCTCTCGAGCCTGGTCTAATGCACCTACATCAGACTCCTCAAGAAGGAGAAAAAAAAATTATGAGTTCCTACTCATAAGGTCCTCTAGATAAAAACATGATTTCTCTAGAGCTGCAACACTCATCCACGTAGAATCCTCCATCAGATGATCCTTCTACTACACCAAAAATTCCAGATACTTTTTACCCTAGTGTGCTTTCCAACTATAGTGTCAAATATTCTTTCATCCTCTAGACCCTCTATCATAGGCATCTGATTCATGGAAATCTATTCACTAACTTCTTCATTGGCCCTATTTGTTTTAGATGCACCTTCATCATTAAATTGATATGGAAACAAATCGGCCACATTAAAAATAGTTGAGATACTTATGCCCATAGGTAACTCAGATTTATAAGCATTTGTCGAAAATTTTATTATTATTCTACAAGGCCCTATTTTCTTCATTTTGAGTTTATTATATTCTTCTCTTAGGAATCTCTCCTTCCTTCGGTGGGACAAGACCATTTTCCCTACATTAAAGTTTACCTCTCTTATTCTTAAAGGTTGTATTTGTTTATACTTGTAGTTGTTTTCTTGTAGCTTATATTTTATCTCCTCATGTAAGTCACTCATTGTTACTGCAAAACATTCCCTGTCAACACTCCTATGCTCAATTGTTTCCAAATCTCTTTATTCACAAGTTCCTCTAGGATGCATTCCATAAAATTTATGAAACAAACTCTTCCTCATTCTCCTATTTGGAAAATTATTGTATGCAAACTCAGCTTGACCTAATACATGGTACCATTTCTTAGGATGCTCACCCACAAGGCTCCCCAAAACTCCAATTCAAAACTTTAGTTTTCACATTAGACAATGGATGATAGGCTAAACTAAAGTTCAAGTTTTTTCCAAGATTCTTCCATAAGGTCCTCCAAAAATTTCTCGTGAACCTGGTGTCCTTGTTAGAGATTATACTCTTTTACAAGCCATGCAATCAGACAATATCATTGAAAAAATCCCACATTCTTAGCATCACTTGTCTTGCAACATGGGATAGACTGAGTCGTCCTTGTAAATATTTCCATAACTACAAGTATGGAGTCATTACATCACTGCGTCATTGGTAAACCCAAAACAAATTCCATACTCATCAGGTCCTATGGTCTACTAGGAATGGGAAAATGAGTATATATTCCAACATTTTGATTCCTCCCATTTGCATGTTGACACACTTTATATTTTCTTACATATTTCTCCACGTATACCCTCATATTTGGCTAGAAATAAAAATGGTTTAGCTGCCCAAGTGTCTTTTCCACATCAAAATTCCCTGTCAATCCTCCATGTTTATGTTCTTATATCAGATTCTCTCTCATTGAGAAACTTGGAATACATAATCGATTGTTCTTGAACAACAAACCTTCCTACAACATAAACTCCTTCCATGGGCTACTCTCTATGCTCACAAGCTTTGCATGTGTTAAATGCCTCTCGAAAATCAACCTCATCCTCATACAAGTCCTTCAAATAATCAAAGCCCAAAATCTATACATGGCACTCCCACATGATCAAACTCCTCTTGCTCAAAGCATCAACACAAAGGTGAAATTTTGTATAAATTATACCCACTTGGAATGCTCATGGTTTAACTTATTTTACTCCATTATATATTGTAATTTATAATTGTTAGAGAACAAAACAAACTCCCTATACATAAAATAGTGTCTCCAATGCTTCAAAACTTGAACCACTGTCTACAATTCCTTTTCATAAGAGTAGTATTTCTATTTTGAATCATTCAACTTCTTGTTGAAATATGAAACCTGTTTTCCGTTATGAATAAATACTACTCCAATGGCTATTCCACTGGCATCACATTCGACTTGGAAACATTTATATAAGCTAGGTAGTTTCAACACCAATTTTTGAGTGATCTTCCTCTTCATGATCTAGAAAATTTTCTCTACTGTTACTGTCAAAAAACTATGGTTTTTTATCATTCTTGACCATTTCAACGATGGGTGACCAATACCACTAAATTTCTTGATGAACTTCTGATAGAAGCGATATCTAAGCCATTAAATCTCCTAACTTCAAAATTGTTCTTGGGTGAAGACCAACTTAAAATTGCCTCTATTTTCTTTTGGATCCATTTTCAGGCCATCATTTGAAATGAAAGATCCTAAATATACCAACACAGGCCTCATGAAAGTACATTTCTTTAGGTTAATCAAAAAAATATCTTGCTACAACCTTTTTAGAACATACCTTACATGGCTAAGGCATTCATCCTTCATTTGGCTAAAAATAAAAATATGGTTGAAATAAATAATAACAAACTTATTTTGATAATGTCTTTTGGATTAATCACATAATAAGTTTGTGGCTGACATTTCAAACCATCTAATTTAGTTCATCCTTAGGACAAAAGTGAAAAAATAAATCAATCAGAATGTTTAAATAACAAGGATGCATCTGGTTCCACAGTTAGGCGTTAGGGAGTTAAATTATTATTAATTTACTTTAATTCATTTGAATTCAACATTATTTTAAGTAAAACTAAAAATAAAATCAAATCAAATCAAATAAATCAAATTTGTAATAATAATAATAAATATATAATTCTATTCAACAACTAATGTTTAACGGCTAATTCCTAAATTCTACTTCCTAACAACTAACTCTGGAACTGAATGCATCTCTGCTATTTAAAATTTTTGATTGATTGATTTTTTCACCTTTTTTCCTGAGTATGAACTATATTAAATGGTTTTAAACGTCGACCAGCAACTTATGATGTGATTAATTTGAAAGGCATTATCAAAATTAGTATAGATCACAAAAGTCTACAATCAAGCATCAACAAACTTACCAACAAAATCCTTCAAGACCTCATTCATCAACTGCATGAAATTACTTGGTGCATTTGTTAGTCCAAATGTCATGACCAACCATTCATATATTCCACCATTAGTCTTGAAAATTGTCTTCCACTCGTCCCCTTTTCGGATCCAGATATGAAGGTAAGCACTCTTCAAATAAACCTTTGAAAAGTAAGTTACTCCACGCAAACATTCCATCATGTCTTCCATCACTGGGAATGGAAACATGTACCTAATTGTGATTTTGTTGATTTCTATGGAATCTATGCACATCCTCTATTCTCCATATTTTTTTGGACTAAGTACCACAGGGACAACTCATGGAGTCAAATTGTCCCTTATCAACCATTTTTATAGCAGTCCTTGAACATATTTTCTTATTTCCTTATTCTCCTTGGGTGTCACTCGGTGAGAAACTTTATTCGAAAGTCTAGATCCAAGTATCAAGTCTATGTGAGGGTTGATACTTCTCTTAGGTGGAATCTCAAATGAAAAATCATCTACTACAATATCATTAAACTCATGCAGAATTTCTTGAATCTAAATAGGTAAATCTACAATTTCATTATGTAGAAGTATTACCTTTAGACTTTCAGACCACAACATAGGTGACATCATCTTTCTCCATTTGTTACAAACTTTATTTTCCTCCTAACAATAGTGCTTTTGAGATAAATTTCCTAGCTTTACACTCCTCCTTTAATGGTACAAGACTATGCTTTATACCATCCTTTTCAAACATGTAAGTGTTGTTCTCTCTATCATGCACCACTTTCCCATAAAATTTCAAAGTTTGACCAAAAAGTGGGTGAAAACATCTATTGGCATGATGTCACAAACTATCTTATCCTTATATTTGCATATCTGGAAATACACTATGCTTTGCTCACACACCAACAATTGGTTACCTTTATGTAGCCATGACACTTTATGGTGTTGGGTGCTTCAGCCTTTTCAATTTGATTTTTTCCACCATTTCTGTGGGAACTAGATTATTAGTGCTTCCATCGTCAATCACTACTTTGCAGCACTTTTGTCTATACTTGCAAATGGACATCAACAAGGCTCTTCTTTGCATTGGTTCAACAATGCCCTTGCCTAGTTTCAATAATATTTTCTTCATCATTAAAGATTTTCCCATCTTTGGTACATTTTCTACAACAAATGCATGTGCTTCTGTTGCTCCTAGTTGAGTTGCATATGAATCTCTCTTCCCTACTTTCTCATTCTGAGGACACTCAAAAGAAACCTCTCCAAAAAGTGATCAATGTGGATATTGGAAACCACCTACCTCTCCCACTTGGACCTCCAGTCGGTTTCATATGTTTCTTTTTTTATTGTAACATTTACTATTTTTAGTAGTTTTTCAGCTCCTAAACTTCTAGAGCAGTTTCCCCCCTAAACGAGGCTTTTTTGAGGTCTTCAATAGGCTTAGAGCCATAGCCCAGGGCCTATCACAAATCCTATATTACTCAAAGAAATATTTCCAATAAGGTATCGTATGTGCCAAACGGAGATAATATAACCAAATTACGACCCAGGAAGTTGGTTACCCAACTAACTCCAATGGGGCCCACAAACTCTTGGTGTTCCATCTCCTGGGGTTAGGGTTTTGGGTTTTTATGGCTTTTGATTATTGTTCAATAATAAATATGCGCTTGAGCCTCCTTGTAACATAGTTTAGAGGCATGTAGCTATCATATCTCTTCTTAGAGATAAGATACCATCGCCCGAGCTAGTTTATTTCCATTTTTTTCTGTAAGCATATTTTAGTATTTGATATTAATGAAATAAAGTGTTATTTATGTTGAATCTATGTATGTATGGTTATATCTCTCATTTGTTTCATTCTTGTTTAAGTTCATATAAGTCAGAGCAGTCTGCTCTTTCTCTGTTTTTGTTTGCATGTCCCCAATGAGGTCGGGATATAAGGAGTTAGGTCTCGAACTGATCAAACATTTGAAATACCAACCTTGCAAATATTGAAAACCTCCCATGGAAAAAGAGAAGAAATATGATGGGGCATGATATGCTTTCAAAATATTTCTCGAAGAAGCCCTTCAGTGACAGAGGAATGTAATGATGGACAACTTTGTCTAGATCCTTCAGCGACTACCCAAAGGTGATGCATCTACTTCCAAAAACCACTCTCGAAGTGCCACATCCTTTAAGGTACAAACTAACTTTGACATCCCCATATTTTAAGGTTAGATAGATGTGGATACCATATATAAATGGTTAAATCTACTAGAAGGATATTTTTTTGTTCATGATTTTTCTAGCAAGGAAAATATTACTTTTTCACTTCTCAAAGCCACCCCACACATCAAGGACTATTGGGAAACTTACTGTGAGAAGAAGGAGGAAAGTACAACCTCACGTTTTTCAAAACACCCACTTCAGATTCATTATGGCATGCCATCAAGGAGAAGTAATACCCTGTCGAGAGCTATTAGGATAAATACATAAAGTGGACCATGCTGCGATAAGGAAGCCATAAATACGTGCCATAATTTACCATTATTTTTCATACCCTTCAAACAAAGTTGGGTATCAAGGATTCTAAGTGACATTTGGTACTCGAGTACAATGGCTATCTACACAAATACATCTAGGATGAGATGGAGATCCTAGAAAACTCCTCACTTGGCATGACATACCGCTACTCTGTCAAGAATTAGCAAAAGTTTAAATAGAATAAGCAGAGCTTTGGATTTTTTAATCTGAAGCAAGGGAAAAGCGCTCCCAAACCATAGAGAAAATGAAAAATCCAGGGTGAGGTGACCCACAACAACTTGATGATTTCGAAAGCAAATGAAAACACCTCGAAGACAAAGAAGGATATACAAAAATGGTGTAAGTTCCATAAAAGCTCCACTCACAACACAAGTGAGTGTCAAGCCAAGCAATCATTGGTGGCTAAGTTGAAGGATTTTGAATCAGAAACATGTTCCAACTCTGAGTTAGAACATGACAAGATGAATGAAAAAGGGAAGCATATAATTGATGTCGATCCCAGTGCCACTGTGGTCACTACCAAGATCCAGAAGACCGAGCCTAGAGATCCATAGCAAGGGGAACGCCTCCTCCACCCAAAAATGGGGGAGAAGGGTTCTTCGTCACAGTTCATTTTCAGCAACGAACTAAAAGAACATTATTTCAGAAAAGTTCATGAAGTAGCTAGGTCTACCGACCACTGCATATTTGCATCCATACACCATCTAATGACTTCACCAAGGACAAGGTCTCTACATCAACCAACATTCTCGTCTTCCATACATCATCAAGCCCTTCACAGATGAAGTATTGTGTAATGTTACTCCTCTTTAAGTTTTTGATGTATTATTAGGACAACGATACTTGTGGAAGAGACATGCTCTATAAGGGTGTAGAGCTTTCTCTATGATTATTACTTTTGGAAAAACGTTGTACAAGATACAAGGGTAGCCCTGCTATCACCATCTCTTTGATCTCTGCAAGTCAATGCAATAAGATCATTTCATAGAACATGAAATTTTATTTTCTTATGATTTTCCCTCACGATAAGAATAATATTATGACCATGACTTCCAAACAGTGCTCCTTCGCACAGTAGCAGCAGATGGACAAGGTCATGGAGTATAATGAAAAAAATCGCCTCACCTATAGAGGTACCTCTACACTATCAAGTCAATGATTTGAGTGGATATTTGTGGCCACCCGCCTATTCGAATTGGACCCTCACCATTTTTCTTTTAGTTTTGTTAATTGTAGCACAATTTACTATTTTTGGCAGTTTTGTCGAGTCCTCAACTTTCAGAACCATTTTGAGGCCCTAAATGACATTTTTTGGCAAAATGCCACTAGTAATTTCTACATAAATCACAATTTTTGTTGTATTCCTCAGAGATATATTTCCAACAAGGTATCATACACATCAAACGGAGATAATATGACCAAGTTATGACCTCGGGAAGTTGGCTGCCCAGCTAACCCCAATGGGTCACATAAACTCTTAGTGTTAAATCTCCTCAGGTTAGTGTTTTGGTTGTTTAGGCTTTTCTCTTATTGTTCAATAATAAAAATTCACTTCAGCCTCATTGCAAGTCAATTTAGAGGCATTTAGCTACCATATCTCTTCTCAGAGATGAGCTACCATCACCCAAGCTAGTCTTATTTCCATTATGTTTGTAAGCATATTTCAGTATTTGATATTAATGAAATGAAGTGCTATTTCCATTGCATCTCTGTATTTATAGTTATATTTGTAATTAGTTGTGTTCCTATTTAATTTTTCGAAAAACACATCATTCAGGGCCTCAAAATGGCTTTGAAAGTTCAAGACCCAAAAAGACTACCAAAAATAGTAAATTGTGCTACAATTAAGGAAACTGAGAAAACTGAAAGAACAATGGTGAGGGTCCAAGTGGAATAGGTGAGTGGCCACCAATATGCACTTGGATCAGTGAAGCACTCCATTGATCTAACCCAGAGTGCACCACTACCCAATGGACTGATCCATCTATGTTGCGTTCTTGAGAACAATGAGATCAAGAGGAAGATTCGGGAGCTCTTACAGAAAGGGCACATCAAGACAAACTCATAACCCTGTGGGAGCCTCATTGTATTGGTACAGAAGAAGAATGGGACCTAGATACTTTGTATTTCCTCTCGAGCATTAAATAAGATCACTATCTGAAATAGGTACCCAATCCCACTGATTGATGACGTTATGGACCAACTCAACGGGGGTAAATATTTCAACAAGATTGACTTGATGTCTACTTATCACCAAGTGCCTATCAAACACTTTTATGTGTGGAAGACCACCTTCAAATCATAGGAGGGACATTTTGAATGGTTCGTCATTCCTTTTAGGTTGACAAATTACCCTGTAACATTGATGAGGTTGATGGAAAGCATCTTGTGACCCTTCACCAATGCATTCATGTTGGTGTATCTAGAAGAAATCTTCATCTTTAGCCCAATTTGGGAAGAGCACCGCCACCATATTCGACAGGTGATCCAAACCCTACGACAATAAAAGATGCATGCTAATCTAGAGAATTCACTTTTGGCATGACGAGGTTCAATATCTAGGTTACATCATTGATGAGCAGGGTGTGTATGTGCACCCAGCCAAGATACAAGTCATTTGGGATTCGTCAGCCCCAACCACTCTAACAGAGCTCCAAACCATTTTGGGCCTTTCCAATTTCTACCACAGGTTCCTATTGGTGTTCTCTCATATCACTTGGCCTTTTAAGTCAAGTCACCAAGGGCAGAACAAAAGAAAACCTCTTTTTTTCCAAAACCGAATATAATGTGTTCAATAAGTTGAAGCAGTGCCTCTACTCTGCACCAGTTCTCACATTACCAACCGTGCAAAAACCATTTGAGATTGAGACAAATTCCTTTGACTATGCTATCGGTGTAGTTCTTACTCAGCAGGGGCATCTAGTGGCTTACCATAGTGAGACACTTTCAGACACAGTCCAAAAGTGTCCCACCTATGAAAAATAGATGTATTCCATTATGTAGGCCTATCTTCAATGGAAGAATTAGACTCCGAGGAAGGAAATGGTCATCCACATAGACCAGCAACCCTTGCCATTCATATAGGTGTTATACTCATATACTTATAGGTGTCATATTTCATGATTGAATGATTGAGATCTATAATATGTTCATCCTTTCCTTGCTGTAACGGTTTCCATATTATCAAAAATTAAAAAATAAAAATAAAAAATGTAAAGAAGGTATACCCTAAAATAAAAATCAAAGGGTGAAAAAAAATAAATGGTCAAAAGAAAAAATGAAAACAAATGAACCCTAAATAAAAAAGACCAAGAAGGTGTGCAATTCCAAATGCCACTACTTTTTCATTTTCTGTAAATACAGCATCATGTACAGCTTGTTAAAACTTTTTTCCACAATTGATGAATGGCCAAACAGCTTAATCTTGGCCAGTTCATGTTTGAATTTCCTGTTTTAGAGATAGAGAATAAAAATCTGTCCAAACAGCTTAATCTTGGCAAATAAGTAGATAAGTAGAGAAGCAAAGGAGCTCAACAGTTTAATCTGAGCCCTTGGAAGAAATGAGTGCAGACTTAGATAGGCTTATCATGTAAAAGAAAAGAAAAGTCGATAAGGGTTTGCTAGTCTAAGTGCACCCAAGTAAAAGAAGAAAAAATGTTAGGCAAAGTAGGCTGCGCAGGTATATTGTTGTTGTAGAATGAGACCTGTGATTGATTTTGTCTCTTAAAGTGTTATTCTTACTTCTATCACAAGTACAAAGCAGATACTCTTGGAGTAGCTCAAGCGAGACAGATTCATGACTAACTCCCCTTCATACTAATTCCCCCCAATGATATTGAGATTTTCTTAATATCACTGAGTCACTCATCGCATTCCATAAAATTTGCCTATGTAAGAATCTGTTTTACTTAGGGATTAGCCATATTTCTTGTATAAACTCTTTTTCCCCTTTAAGCCTAAGTTTCCTAACATTATACTTAGTGCTTTCATATTCAAGTTTCATATTAACAAAATAACTTTATTATTTAAATCCCATATAATTCTTTCTCAAATCTCGTATTATATGTATATAACAAAAACCAATTATTAATATCCCACCCCGATTAACTATAACCGTATGTCACTATTTCAAATGGGGATTAATAGTTCATCTGGAATTGATTAATAACCCACCGCGCACATATAATGGAATTAATCACCATTAGGGTTGACTAATAACCTAACCATTTACCCTGCAAACCAATAAAATCACACCCGAAATGATTTATTAACGTTAAATATGATCGGGCCCCCATTGTTTAAACCTCCGCCATCTCCAATTATCGTCCACCGTCCGATGTGGACCTCACCATCCAACGGCTGAGATCTATTTCGTGACCCCCCCATCCGCCGAACGTTAAGCCGTGGGGAAACGGTGGTATTTCTCCCATACAAGTGCCACACATTGAGCTCCCACGTTGTTCACTGACCCTTCGCCCGAAACCACCCTAGCCCAAAAACGGTGCGGGCAAAACAGCTTACCGCCCTCCCGCTGACCCTTCGCTGACGTCATCCTGCCACATCACCCCTCGCTGACGTCACCCACCATGTTACCATCCATACTCCCATGTCACCTGCCATGTCATCCATATCGTACCCCTGCTGACGTCGTGATAATGTCATCTGTCCTTCAAACCAAAGTTTCCCGCCAAAAATCAATTTTGTTCAATAAAGGGTAAAAACGCCATTTTTGTTATGTTTTTGCTGCAAAAAAGCGCTTTGAGCATAAATGGGATCGAGGTCGCATTCACCGTTTTTTAACCACCTCCAATCAGAAAAGCTACAGCACGAGCCCATGGCCTCAATCAACCCTCCAGTTATAGTTTTCTTCCTCTTTTAACATAGTCAAGCTAGCGCCGAAGGACTTTCTAGCCCACAGAAGAAAAAACAAAGATTTACAAGGATATTTGCTACTCCAACTAGTGGATCTTCAAAAACATGAATGGCCAGAGGAAAGGTACTCAGAGGACACATTAGAAAGTTCCATTTTGCCAAATAAGCAGTGAGTAGGGTCGGTTCAGCAATAAAGAAACAGGGTACACAACAAGTCAAAGTGTATAAAATCAAGCATTAAAGAGTATCAGGGCAGAATTAAAGGCAAATCAAATCAGAATTAATGAATATCGGAGCCGAATAAGAGAAGAAGATCAGAATTTAAAGAACAATTAAATACAAATAGTCGACATAGAGCTACAAAGGACACCTGCAAGCCGAACCCTAAAGAGCCGGCCTCTAGCACAACATAAGTTAGTTGTTTCTACTTTGCTTGCAAATTAATTTAGGTTAAAATCTAGATATTATCTCAGAGCTTTTATGGGATACCTATTGTACATATTTTGTTGTATAAATACGCCCTTCATCAGAGTTTTGAGGAGGTTGGGTTTATGTAGATTTCGTAGACTTTGTTGTAATACTGAACTTTGGAATAAAAAGATGTTGGAAACAAACTGTAGTCTGGTCTACTGGATGAAGAATTGATGCAGAAGACTTGTCACCAAATTCTTGAATCAACCTATGGATCAATAAGTACCCTTATATCTTGTGTTTTATAGTTTTCTTGTCTATTATGTCATCTATGTTTCATGATTAAAATGATAAAGAGAAAGATTAATTCAGAATTTGCTTAAGTACACTCTATTTTTAGTCTTTATTATTCTCTGTGTTTTCTTCAAAATTAGTATAAACAGTGAATTATTAATTGCTCCTGTTTCCTGATTCTCTCATGCTAAATATTTGCTAAGGAATTCTTAAACTGCTCCTTATCAGTGAGCATCCATTTTCCCTCTTTTAAGATGTTGAAGGATTCTTAACTGCCCTTCACCTATTTGAGCCCATTCCATATGATTCCAGCCTTTTAATTGTTCCATGTTTGACTACCTTGCTCTGTGATGCCATCTTCTGTTAAAAAAAGCAAATCCAGAAAGCCTTCTATTTTGACTCCATCATGCCCAATGGATTGAACTATTCAGTTTTACCTCACTGTTCTATTGAATCTCACCACCCAAACCCAAAACAAAGCCCTTGTACTTCATAACTAGCCTAAAACCTTCAAAAACAAAGCTAAATCATAAAGAGAAAGCCCTCTATAGATGTAGATTGGCTAGCTCTGTATCTAAAAGATTGGTCTATGGTTACCTCGACCATATTCCCTTTATTACAACTTTTGGGAACAACCTGAGTGATAACAACAAGCACAAGGGAAGTTATACAACAATCACCATCAAAATGGTCCACATACCTGTAAAAAAATCCATTTTAACATTAAGTACAAGAAGGGTAGCACTAATAATGTTTTAGACTTCCTCAGTCGACCACCAGTCAGGGCACTGATCATTGTTCTTGACTCTTATGGGCACGAGACTTCAAGGTGGCCTCATATTTACGAGAGTGATCTAGAATTCACCAACACATACTAGACACTCCTGGAAGGTAAGAAAGTTCCAAATTTTCACCTCCAGAATGCATTGGTATGCCACCTGGGACACATCTATTGTCCTTCAAGTAAGCGTGCCAAGATGATTTAGGAGGCGCACTATAGTTAGGTCACTGGACATTTTGGAGTAGAGAAAATAGTTGCAGTACTGCAACAATATTTTTATTGACCAAACCTTCATGGGGATGTTGGGAGGTACATTAAATCCTACACTATTTGCACCACTTCCAAACCAACCATCATGAAGAAAGGCCTATATACTTCTCTTTATACTCCTAGTTGACCTTGGGAATCCATCTCCACGGATTACATGTTTGGCCTTCCTTCTTCTAAGCACGACAAAAACTATGTTTTTGTTATCATCGACGGATTCTCTAACATGGCCATTATGGAAGCCTGCAAGAAGAGTATCAAAACATAGGCCACTACTAAGTTATTCATTGAGAGATTTTGGGTACAATTTGGGATGCAAAAATCCATTGTCTCAGATTGGGACAACAGATTCGTAAGTGCATTTTGGGTCTCAGATTGGGACAACAGATTCCTAAGTGCATTTTGGGCAAGTATTTAGTTGATGTTGGATACCAAAATTACTTAGTCCATGAATTTACATCCCCAAACTGATGGCCAAATAAAGGTCATAAACAAGATGATCATACAAATTATGCAGATGTACAACTCAAAGAATCCATGTGCATGGGATGAAATCCTACCCTATGTCTAGCACAACTACAACAAAGTTCTCCACATCTCAATGAGTTATAGCCCCTTTCAGGTAGGGTTGGGATTTCAACCATTATGTCCCATTGATGTGTCCATACCATTTTCAGCTACTCAGACATATTTAGATCATTTCCCTTCTGAAACCAACAGGTCTAACAACTTCATTGAGCACATTCAACATATCAGCCAACAGGTCGATGATATATTGGATAGAGCCAATTCTAAGTACAAGAAGCACCATGATTAGCATCAAGTTTGGCACAAGTTCTAGGTGGGCATAATAATTTTCCTACATTTACATAAGAAGCGCCTCGTTGGACCCCACCACAAGCTTCGTCCACTCTGATATGGGCCATACACCATCAACAATGTTATGGGGGACAATGCCTATGAACTCAAGATTCCATCATTCCTTGGTCTGCACCCAATTTTCATTGTAGACCGCCTTCGACCATACTTTCCACCATTTCTTGACATATTCGACATTGCAGAACAACTCATACCAATAGAGTTGAACATATACTACATGGAATAAGCCCAAAATTATGAGATCATGGATACACAAATCAAGAACACTCACCAATAGAGGATATAGATATATCGAGTTGTTAAAGAAGGCCAATGCCTTCACTAGGGAAAGTGGCCATTATGGTAGCATGCAAGAAGAGTGTCACAATAGAGGCTACTGCTAAGCTCTTCTTTAAGCGATTATGGGTACAATTTGGTATCCCATAGACCATTGTCTAAGATTGGAAAAATATATTCATGAGTGCATTTTGATGAAGTCTCTGGTCGATGCTGGATACCATACTTACCAAGTCCATAGCTATTTGTCCCCAAACTAATGGCCAAACAGAGGTCGTCAACATGATGATCATACACATTATGTGCATGTACAAATCAAAAAATCCATGCACATAGGTTTAAAGCCTCCCTTATATCCATCACAACTATAATAGAGCTCTCCATAGCTCAATGGGCCCCAAACCCTTTCAGGTAGGCCAAGGATTTCAACCATTATGTCCCATTGATGTGGTCATACCATTTTCAGCTACATAGGAAGATTCGGCTCACGTCCCTTCCAAAGTTGATAGGGCTAACAACTTCATTGAGCACATTCAACAGATCTGCGAGAAGGTGCATGATATATTATATAGAGCCAATTCAATGTAGAGGATCAACATCGGGTTCTACACAAGGCTATGGGGGAAAATGCCTTCAAGGTCAACATTCCATTGTTCCTTGGTCTAAACCTAGTGTTCAATGTAGACCTCCTTTGACCATACTTTTCACCATTGTTGGACACATCTGACATTGCAGAACAACTCAAAAAAAAACAAAGTTGAACCTTGAATACATGGAATATGCCACAACTGATCAGATCATGGATACAAAAACCAAGAACACTCACCAACAGAGGATCCATCTTTATCAAGTAGTCAAAGCAGACCAACTACTTCACTAGTGCGAGTGGTTCACCAGGGACAAGGTTCAACATAAATTTCCTCACCTTATCGAGGCTCTACACACAATGGGGACCATTTCTTCCTAAGGGAAGACTAATCTGGGTGGATATTGGTGGCCACTCAACTATTCCATCTGGAGCTCCAATGAGTTTCATCAATTTCCTCGTTTGTTGCAACATTTACTTTTTTAACAGTTTTTTGGGTCCTCAAATTCCAGAGCAGTTTTGATCCCCTAAACGACAATTTTTTTAGGTCTGCAGTAGGTCCATATTGCCATTGGTAGGTACATACCACAAATTTTGGATTAATCAAAGAGGTATTTCCAACAAGGTATCACATGCCCCAAATTGATATAATATGACCAAGTTATCACCCTGGGAATTTGGCTTCCCAACTTACCTCGACGAGGCCCACAAACTCTTGGTGTTCCAACTCCTGGGGTTATGGTTCTGATTTCTTAGGGTTTTTGATTATTTTTCAATAATAAATAGGACATTGAGCCTCATTTTAACACAGTTCAGAGACATGTAGCCTCCATATCTCTTCTTAGAGATAAGTTATCATCGCCCGAGCTTGTTTATTTCCAATTGTATTTGTAAGCATATTTTAGTATTTGATATTAATGAAATGAAGTGTTATTTCCGCTACATCTCTATATTTACAGTTATATTTGTGATTTTTTTTCCTTCCTGTTTAAGTTCATATTAGAAATGACACCAAAAAGTGATGATCCTTTGTATTGCACCAAGGATGTTGCAACTCCCAAGGCTTCTCAACTTAAATTATCAACCTGAGGTTCGTAACTTAGAGGTGACATTGATATATGCACAACAGGTTAGGTTATACTCATGTCACCCTCAATCACTGGATAAGAGTAAGGTGTTTAGATACCACTCCTTCAACTAACTACACAGATAATTTCTTATGAAACCATATCATGATTGCAAAGAGATGAACATGATTCTAACTACAAAATGAAAATGCCATTCTTTAAATGTAACTGCTAATTGAAATTTCATTAAAGGAAGATGTTAGTCTAGTTGCAAAAGTAAACAATGCTACTCTTTTTCATACCTAATCAAATCAATAATATACTTGTATGAATCGTTTATCTATTTGAAACTTTCTTAAAAATCAGGAATTCACTTTCAACAGAAATATGAAAAAATGCTAAGTCTAATTCTACTTGTTGCCTTATGTTTGTAGTGAGGAAAGGATTGGGTTGGAGTGGTCTTAGAATATTCATTAATCATGATATCAAATATTGGGGAACATTATTCAACTTCAAAGTGAAATCATCAAATTTTGGAGTAAATATAGTTGAAGAAACAAATGCTACTCGACTGACACAGGAAGTGCTATAGGAGACTCTATTTTGCTACAAGAGGGTGTCCGAGAGAATTTTTAGGAAAACAATGGTATCTTGGTGTGGGAACTCCTTATCCAAGCATAGTGCCCCTTGGAGGCCCATCTTGCACCAAATTTTATGTTCCCAATGTTCTTCATTTTCCCTAGAAGAGTGATCTTGGTGGAAGAGTTTGGAAGCAATGTTAAGTTCCCAAGAGAGAGATGGAAGGGTCTAGGTGGATGTGGAGGAGTGTACCCACCCACTACAATCCAAAAAAAATCACTGTAAACTAATCAATCAAATGAATCAAATGATCAATACTACAACATAATAAATCATGGAAATGATGAGTTGAATTTTATTAAAATCTACTCTACGCTACAACACAACTATAATCTCAAAATCAATGCTACTAACTTCTAAGTTTCAAAAACCAATCATGAAGAATGATTCTAATCCAACACTTCATAATTTTTAAGAAATCATAAACATGTATTTTTGGGTTGTTGATGTAGATATTCCAACCACTCTTCCCGAAACAAGGGTGACAGGCAAACCTGCAACTATAAATTTTGTGATAAAATTCCTACTTAAACAAGAAAATAATTGCAATGGATTGAGAAAAAACAGGAAAAGAATACAATCGAGTTACTAAAGCTTCTAGGTTGGGCCCAAACTTAAGGGTTTCATCATAAAATGAACTCAAATGTAAGCCAATGGTGAACTTCTCATTGACGGAAAATAAGAGTCACACACATCATATAAAAGATGAAAAAGATAGTATCAATCATGAGATTCTTAGTATCTACTCCTATCATTAATAAAAAATTGAATCCTAGTGAGCCTTTAGGCTTGTTTATTTATACAAAAAATAGTTGAGGGAAGCACCCTTGAAAACAAGAATGAGCCTCTCCAAAATATCGAGATTGGTAGATATGGTTTCCTTAGATCTTCACATGCACTTGAATTCCCGATTGCTAGTGAATTCAAGCTATTGGTGAGGAATGTTTGATCTCAAGCCAAGTTGGGTAGTTAATACATTGGACAAACCACCCTATATTCTCTCTAGATGTCTCCTATCAACCCCTACATAGTAAATATCTCCAAAAATGATTTCATTTCCTGCATATTAATCACATTAGGCCATGAAATATGACAAGCACCCTTTACTCTTCCTACTAAGCATATTATGGTTTAAAAATGAAAATTAATGTGAGAAAATGTGAGTTTTAAGGGCTGGAGGATAGCATAAGAGGCCTCAAAATATACCTATTTAAGGGACCCATCATCACCCCCTACTGAATGTGTTTCTCATCTTATGGGAAACTTAGTTATTGATATGAAGTTTATTCATGTCCTTGGTGGCCTCTTTGACATCCCAAGGCATCTCAGATGATGTGGGTTCCTGTGGATAGAAACTTGCATTTTATTTTATGTTTGTCCATTCCTTTTGTTCTTTTGTTTGGTTTCTTCTCTCTTGTAAACCTAAAATTAAGGGAGGACTGAGTTTGAGTCCTATCCACTTGATATTCAACCTTTGCATGATTATCTTGTATAGTGGGGTTCTCTCCAAGGCATTCCTTAGCCTTTCTAGAGAGCGATACTCTTTGATTTGCAAACTATGTGGTAGGGCATGCCATGTTCTTTGTAAAGCCTACAAACTATGTATCCCTGATCCGAATTGGATCCTAAACACTCTCTAAGTTTTCATGATTGTTTGAAATTATGCCAAAAGATTCAAGTCTTAGAAAAATCAAGCTATCAAAAGGAATCCTCGTAACAATTGTAGTTGTGATGAGAGCAGAGCAATGAGAACCCTTGGTCGAGCACGCACACCGCTGGCCCATGCTAACACGCGCTGGCACAAATTGCCAAAACCACAGGCCAAATCAAGAAATGGGGGTGGTTTCTAATATGCGATTAGCGCTAAAGCACTAATCACGTATCGTAGGGCGTCCCCCTCAGTGAAGGAAAGCCCCGAAGTGCCCAGACCTGAATACCCTATGAAATGTAGAAAACTAATGCATTCAGTTCCATAGCACGGGATTCTAGAAACTGGTAGGATATCGGAAGGCCTCGAGGTGGTAAGAATTTTTTACTGGGTCCTACCCAATGCCACACATCGAGCAACATGCGTCTGGTAGATGAGAGAGAAAACCACCCACATCAGATGGGTGTTATAGACATATTTGGGTACTGCAACCCCAATCACATATGTCGATAAACCAAGGGCTCTCAAACCCCTAAAAGTGTTGCTTCACACCCTAAAAGATCATGGTAAGATGATTACATCATTTCCCAGAAGTTCCACTTGAAAAACTACTCAGAACTAGCCAAAACGGGACCATACTAACTGCTCCTTGGTCAAGGTACGATGCATCTCACCTATTACAGATGGGGGGTGTGATGCATACTAAAAAGGCCTTCTGTAGGGTACGATGGGAAAGAGTAGACAAATGGCAAATACATTTTGCTAAGTGGAAACCCAAAGAATCTTCTAGAAACTTCTCATATGACACTTGCCTCTCTGAATTCACCCAAGGATGAGTAAGAGATCATGAAATCCCCAAGTGGAACCAAGAACTATCAATGAAATGAAACTAATCAAAAACCTAGAAGCTGACTCACCCCTCTTTGAATATCTATAAATGGATCCCTCATCACAGAGATCTAGAGGCCGGAATTTTATAATTTGTAAGGAAGTGCTATTGGTTTCTCTTTGAGACATTGCATTGTTGGGTGATCTTGCTTTTCATGAGGTGAAGAGGGCTTTCATGCTGGGAGGATGATCCTGGATCAAACAGCTGGGTTGTAATCCTCTCTTCTACTTCTACTATCAATAAAGTTATTTGCGTTTTCCTCCATATACTTGTGTATTTGTGAATATTGTATTTGTCAATGCAATTGTATGGTTAAAGTACTTCTGATTTTGAATTGTTTATGGTATTATAGATCTCTATGATTTGATGGTGTTTTGTTGCTTTGCCTCTACAGGGGTTCTTTAAATCGAGAGCAGTGAGAAAGGTGTGACAAGCTCTATCAAGGGAGAGAGGAAAAAAGCAAGAAGCCAAGTGAAAGATTAAGGTTGGTGCTCTCTGTTTCTCTCTTATCTATCATACATAAAGGAAAACACAAGTTATTTTGAATTGTTTGTTTCTAAGATAGCTACCCGTGTTAGTGGGACTAGCAAATCAAATAGACACTAGTTTTCCTGGAAACAAAATGGTGACTCCACTATGGAGCGATTAGTTTGTTAGTTTGTTATTGTTGTTTGATTTATAGACTACAAATGGAGCCTGAAGTTAAGCCAGCTAGCCTTCGAACTGCTTTTGCTATGCAACTGCAAAGTAGATCAACGTTTCTTCAATCAATCTTTGGGTTGGCTTATGAACTGAACATTTGACTTCAAAATATCCTAAGTGCCCTTGTGGTAGCTCAATAACCTCATAAGATCATACCCCTATACGCTGTGTTTACTATCTATCATATCTCAGCCTAAATCACTGAACTTAGCTGCAAATTTGAGCAAAAACCAAGCTTAGTTTCGTTCCCTGGTCCATCGCACTGTCTGTAACTAGCAACCTGGATGCATTGCACCTCCCGTGTATTGCAGGTGAGATGCATCCCTGTTTTCCTTAAGGACAGGTGTGATGATTGAATGATAATGTTTCTCTCTCTAGAATTTGGTTTTTCTTCCTTGTTTTCAGCTCTATTCAGTATTTTTGCTGCTTATGATCAGTATATCATTACTAAAGCCTTCTTCCTTTACATTATTCAGCCTCCATTGATAAGGAATTTTGAATGCTTTTTATCTATTTTTCATCATTTACAGTCCTCCTTTGTCAAGAGTAGCTTAATTGAACTGTCGTATTTTGATACAAAAGTGTCGTAACTGTCGTTTTGAGTCAAGAAGAAGAGTGTCATAAAGTTTTCCTCTTCTAGATAGTTGATTGTACTTTTGTCATTGTATTTGGTTTGAATTGTCAATATTTGAAGTGTCAAAAGCAGTTTTCCATTCGAAATCAAAAGTGTCATTTTAGTCTTCCTTTCATTTTGAAAAGAAATTGTTGAATTGACGCTTTGAAGAAAATAGTTCAGATCTGTACTTAGTTTTCCTTTTTGCTATTCTCACATTAAGGAAGCGAAAAAAAAAATACATGCATGTGCTTTTGCATTTAGACTATATGCGGAAAATGATTTAGGAAAAGTGCATTTAGTGTGTGCTCTCTGCTCTCTATTGAAAGAATCATACTTTTCTTTCCTTAGTATCTAGGATTTTTATTGGTAAAAGAAAAAAAATGATTGTTTATCATCTTAGATTGAATATTTAGGAATTTTACAACTACATCACATGGTGAACCTTGAAAGACAAACTTTTAAGAAAGATCAACTCTAAAATAAACCTCAATGAACATAAAAATGCTTTGGAACCTAATGCACAACATCTAGAAGTATAGGCTAAAGGCGTATTCCGGCGTTGTAAAACTTGGTAACTATCATTTTCATCGAAGGTTGGGTGATTCCTCTGCTTTGATACAACAAGTGCTAGTATGGACTTGTGCTCCCTGTACCGTCGAGTATATATTTGGAGACCACAATAGGTTGATATCCTTTATCCTTAGGAAGTCGTGTCTATTGCCCTATCAATCGCAATGCACTGAACACAACATTTGGGAAGATTGATTGCCATACGTAAATTCCTTGGTAATTTCTCTTTAAATTAACAACAACGTGTATATCGCAGTTTTGCGATTGGTTTGGTAATCCCTCTATCTAGACTTCCAGAGTAGTCACTTTCGTTCCTTTTCAACTCCCGAAAAGAAAAGGTACATCTAAGCACTTGTCACTCCAAGCTCATCAAAAATCGAAGGCGACTAGAATCACCTTTAGCTTTTTCTCGACTCTTAAAAATTGAAAAAGCAAGTTTTGTCAAAGCGTCATAAAATTCATTTAATTTGGAATAACATCCCTGTTCCTTCATTGATCTTAGGTTGAGGTAATGGAGTCCACCAATCAAGGATTTCCCCTTGGGGGGAATCCTAGTCCTTTCTCTTCTTGGGAAGATATTGGTGCTCCTTATATGGCTACATTGTCCCTTCCAGGAATCACAATTGGCCTACTAGTATGGCTATTCTCGACCTCTGTCATTCAAAACACCGTAATTCCTCAACAATTGAATCAGCAACCAGATGATACTGTAGTTTCTCCCTCACCTTCTACTTCGTTTGTTTCTCCCTCTCCTACTTCCTCTTCGCTTGGCGAAACTAGTGATACTAAAAACCAAGTAATTGAGAAGAAGAAGAAAGGGAAGGAGAAGAAGAAGAAGAAGCGAGTCAAGCAAGGGGGAAACCATACATCATCCAGCAAAAATCCGCACATCGAACCTTCCAAACCAAAATCTCCATGCGTAATTTGCGAAGGAAACCACTTTCAGTGAGATTGTACTTGCATTTCGCGGATCTTGAGAGACTAGTCTCCCCGCTTGCACCATCCGGTGTCATCAACCTCTGTCGATCGTGTTGAGAGTACATCATCGACTAGTGAAGATGAAATCAATGTGTGGCAGAGCCACTGTTAGCCTCCTGTTGCAACAGGTGTTCATCTTTCATGATTGACAATTTTACATGCCAAATATGTCATACTTTGCATACTGCAATGCTCCATATTTCTTAAAGAGGCCAAAGAAGAGGCCAGGAAAATGTGCCAGTCCAAATGTCGCTGCTGTATTCCAATTTTGATGACTTAACCATTTTTGAAGAATGTTCTGTAAAAGGGAAGTCCAAACAGCTTAATCTTGGCTTCCCTAGGTTTCAATTTCTTGTTTTAGAATGTAGAGAATTGATATCTGTCCAAACAGCTTAATCTTGGCAGATTTTTAGATAGGTAGAGAATCAAAGGAGCCTAACTGCTTAATCTGGGCCCTTGGAAGAAATAAGGATAAATTTAGATAGGAGGGCAGTCAAAAGAAAAATTGTAAAGCAGGGTCTGCAAGTCTAAGTGCACCCAAACCAAAAAGAAGAAAAAATGCTAGGTAAGTAGGCTGGGTAGGTAGTTTTTGAGGTTGCAGAATGTTGGTATGTGATCAGTTTTGTGTTTTAAAGTGATATTTTACTTCAGATCACAGCTACAGGGCAGTTTTCATTTGGAGGAGCTGAAACTGGACATCTCTAACCTCCCCTTCTTCCTCTCCCCCCAAATCACTCACTAATTTCCCTAAAGAGGTCAAGATCTGCTTCCTTCCTCTTAGTTTCATCATTTTCCATATCATTTGTCTGGTGAAGATCTGCTTCACTCAAAGATTTCCATTCTTCCTCTATGAGTCACTTTTCCCCCTTTGGTAGCCTAAGATCCACATACTTAGCGCTTTCTTGCCATTTCCATATTAACTACTCACTCTATTATGTAAATCACTATCTGTGTTCCCCTTCCCCTACTAAAATTATGTTAATAGCTCCCCTATATATTTATCCTCTCCCCCTGGATGAAACATAACCATAATTTCATTGGGAATTGCTAAGTTTATCTGAAACTCAGCAAAAAACCTCATCTCCACCCTCAAACTATCTCTTCATGCATATTACTCCAACACACAGCATAAAATTCCTTTCATGTGTATAAAAAAAAACCATCTTATTTGACTTATTTTCACCCTCCCAAGGCATAAACCCCTCGTTTTACCTTAAAGCCCTTCTCAAACTGCATAAATCCATCTTTCCAGGCTTTTGGACCCCTCCCAACGCCTTTAAAAATCTGTTATAACCCATAACCCACATTTCTAATGTTTAAAACCCCCCTCCATTTAATAAATCATTCAAAAGGCACCGCGGGCCCCGTCCCTTATCCTTCCACTGCCTTGTCCGCCTGCCAGCCGTCAGATCTGGCGCACCCAAGATCCACGGTGAGCGGGTGTTTTCATGCTCGGACATGCCGAGGGTTAACGCCCAGGAGATCGATGGTTTTGCCGTCGTACTCTCGCCACGCGTCACCCTCCTGGTTGTGGCGGAGCCCCCTCCTCCCAAACCACCCAGGCACTAAAGCAGTGCGCCATGAAACTGCTTACCGCCCTCGTCTGCATGACATCAGCGCCAAGTTCCACAATGCGTCACCTTCCGTGCCTCCACTGCTGTGCCACGATTGCCGCCACCTCAGCCCTCACCTCCCCTCGCCCTGCGACTGTGTCCTTGCCACGTGGCTGCCACTGTACCGCCACATCACCTCCTCTTCCATACCGCCACGTCACCCCACCATACTGTTGACATCATCTGTTGGCGTCATCCTGCCATGTCACCGCCGTACTGCTGGCATCATCGTCAAAAAGTGCGAAAGGCGTAAATCGCAGCCTAGTAAGCCCGTAATCAGAATCTGAGGCAGTTTTTCATGCACGATTAGCGCCTAGCGCTAATCGCGCATGGCTACGGGAAATAGGCCAAAGTGGAAAGCCCCTCACCGCGCCGCCCCCAACAAGCTTGAAAGGTGCAGAATGACCCAATTTTCTTCACGAAGCATTCAGAAAGAGGCAACCACAGTTTTTTAAGCAACAGGGGGCCGAACAACTGCCATGAAAGATCGATGGGGCAGTCTAAACCACTCAAAAGATATTAAAGACTCTAGGATCGGTGCCAAAGAGTATCACAGGGAAGATGAAGCAGCAAAGAGTATCAGTTCAACAACATCAAAGTAGGTTAAAATTAAAAACCTTCATCAAAGTCAACAAAGCAGTTAAGGCCATTTAAAAGCCTATCTGGTTGGGATTAGTGCACATTAATGCCAGCAAACAGCAACAAAACCAAGTTAGAGGTGGAGATAAAGGACAAATAATAGTTATTATAGGAGGACTGCACCGAGCCACCCAGGACAGACATTAACTCATTTTTGATACAACTGCCCTCAGCGTAGCTCAAAGATATTTTCATGCATTTATTTTTGGATAATATTAGGTTAAAGTAATCATTTTCTTTCAGACCTGTTTAGGTCGGCTGTAATAGTTTAATTTTTGAATAATTTTCCCTATTTATACGGACCCTTTGTATTGTTTAAAGGGTTGGTTGGTTGATAATCCTCATTAGAGACTCACACTGGATATCTGAGATGTTTTACTTAATCAAAGATTGTTGAAAAGCTTTGGAGGAATGACTGTCTGCTCTGTGTCTAATGGTTTGAAGAATTGAATGCGGAATTCTTGTGCTGCTATATGGATCAATAAGTTTTCCTTAGCTCTGTTACTTCAATTTCACATATGCTCAAGTCACAGAACAAAGGATTGGTTTAGAATTTGCTTGGTTGCACTCTATGCTCAGTTTCTGTGGCTTCTTAATGTTTTCCTCTTGAATTAGGCATAAATATGAATTCTGTTATGGCTCATGTTTGACCTATTTTCACATATGAATAACTGTTATCTAGGAATTCTTAACTGCTGCTAGATAGGGCTCATTTGTCTTATCTTTGCTAACCTAAATGAGAGATTCTTAATTGCCCCTCATTCCTTAGCCTTTAATCCATCTCTTTTACCTTGAATGATTGTTTCATATACAGCTAGCTTGCTCCATATTCCTTCTTGTGACTAGGAAAACACACCAGCAGTCCTACTCCTTGACTCCATGTCCAATGGTTCTAAAACTTTCATGCTATCCCTGCCTCTTTACTTGAAAGCCTCATCCTTCCCACCAAAAAACAAAACAAAACCCCTTGAACTCAATAACTAGCCTAAGAACCTTATCAACAAAGCTAAATCAGAAAGAGAGCCCTCTCTGATTGTAGGTGGGCCAGAACCTGCAGTCCAAATATTGGTCTGTGATTACCTCGGCCGTATCCTTTTGAGCCGACTAGAAGGACAACCTGAGCGATAACATAATGGCGACTCCACTGGGGACATCCTTAGTTATTTTCACAAATCAAGTTGGAAAACTCCATAGGAACAAAAATCAATGATGTCTATTCCTTAAAATTACAGATGAAGTCTGAATGTCGGCCATGAAGCCTTTGAAACTGTTCTTGCTTTGCAGTTACAGGAGTAAGTAAATGCTGCTTCAGTCAATCTTCATGCTAGTTTTAAACTACAGATAGCTGTCCCCGAAATTTGATCAGTTCCTTGCTAATTCTAAAAACATTCGCAGAAAATACCAAAACAAATTCAGAATCTGGCTCCCAAAAAGAATTCTCGTTATACTAGGTCAAATCCAGACCCAAATCCACCAGCTGCTTTTGAAAATCTGAACTTAATCCCAAAAATCCTTAGGAAGAAAGAAAAAAGAGAAGATTTTTCTGATAACAGTCCTGAAGCAGTTCACCCAAGCAGTGTTCCAACCCCTGTCAAAGTTTTATTTCGTTCAACCCCTACTTCCCCTTGTTCATCATCTAATTCCCAAAGCACTCCTTCCACACCTCCATTCACTGCATATACTACCATTACCACTGTTGTTGTTCCACTTATCCCTGTTGTTCCGGTCATCCCTGTAAACATGGCCAATAGATATGCACCCTTGCAATTACTTGCAAACCCTGGGGCTATGCCTCAGGATTATCAAACTAAAATCACATATTTTGATGGAACTGGCACTTACACAGCCCTTCTACATACAAAGAAGATGCAAGACTACTTTGAGAACTACGAAATAGATGATGATAGTGTGAGAATGAAATTTTTTGTTCAAAGTTTAACAAGTGATGTAAGAACTTGGTTCAAATCACTTGCTGCAAATTCCATAACCACTCCGGATGAGCTTTACCAATCCTTTACCAACAGATGGGAGAAAAAGAAAGACCCCTTGCACATACTTGCTGAGTACGATACAATAAAATGAGGCCCTCAAGAGTCCGTCCTAGATTACTGTGCAAGATTCAATAATGTCTATAATGCAATACCACAGAACCTAAGACCTCCACTTGACCTTGCCTTGTATAAATTCCCTGATGGATTCGACCTAGATTAGGCCTACCAGTTAAAAGAAAGAGCCCCTCAAACCCTTGCAGACATGCAAAATGTTGCTGTTAGCGTAGAGGCCAACCTAATTGCCAAAATAAATAGAGCTAGAATGGAGAGAAGAACCACTTTCATAGAAGAACCCATAGCCTTAGATCAGAAACTTGATGCTATTATCAATGGCATGCAAAGGCTGGGAGACAGAGTAGAAAGTGTTGAGAGGAAATCATCATGGGAAGGACAACAGTCCAATACCATAAGGAACCCAAATTTCAGGAAAATGCAGAACACAAATGCTGGTAGGTCTAGTCCAGACCATGATATAAGACCACCTTTTCATGAAAATTATGCGGAAGCATCTACATCTAGTGAACCCGCAAAGGACACTCACATAAACCTGGTGGATTCGAGGGCTGGGAAACAAATTTTCCTAACTCAACAAGACCAAGATGAGCATGACTTTAATCAATTTCAGACTAAGTCTGGTGAGTCTTTTGATTTTAAACAAGGCTATGATACTGCTGTGTATGAGGTCCACAAACAATATAAGCTGAGAACTAGGACCATTGACATTCCTAAACCTAACAAACCAAAGGATGGCAAACAACCCAACAAGATTAAAGGCAAGGCTGTCATAACAGAACCAGCTGATATACCTGTCCCAAACCCGCATCAAGTGATTGTAGAGGACATAACATAAATGCAACCTTCTATTGACCAGCCTCCGCCACCTTCTTCCTCGAAAGAAAATTTGAACAACATTCCAAAAAGCCCTCCTAAAATAGAAAAACCGCAATCAAACACTTCCCATAACACTGATAAACAAGACCAAGTTGCTGATACTCCAATAGAAAAAGGGAAACTTGCCTCTCACATTACTAAAAACCAATCTGAAAAATCATTTGACTTAGAGGCAGAAATAGGTAAATTGAAGATATCCATCCCCTTATCCGAACTGGCCAAACATGATGTGTATAGGCAACAAATTCAAAGGTCACTTCAGATGTCGGAGGTAAAGGATGACGTGAATGTTCTTGATTATCAATCTGAGTTGTTGTTTGGTCCAGAAGTTAATGGAAAATCAACATATGGATCTGTCTTGCCCTCTTATGTCAGTTTACATATACATGACAAAGTCCTACACAATGCCATGTTTGACTCTGGTGCCTCACACAACCTTATGCCCAAAGCTGTAATGGAAAAGCTGAACCTTGATGTTACAAGACCCTACAAAGATCTATTCTCCTTTGAATCAAGTCAAGTCAAGTGTTTAGGCCTCATCAAAGACCTGTGTGTCTCCTTAGTTCAATTTCCTAACAAGACAATCCTCATGGATGTGGTGGTTGTTGACATTCCACCAAAGTATGGCATGTTATTGTCAAGATCTTGGGGAGAAAAACTCCAAGGATCCCTCCAATTAGACCTCTCTTATGCCACTATATCTGTCTTTGGGAAACCAAAGAGACTGTATAGAGAAACACTGATGAGATATGTGGTAACTAGTGAGAGAAAGCCTGAAAAGTTTTCCATTTACTCAATCCATTCTGATATGGATTCTTTATTTTATTTAATGATGAAATAAGTCCTCCCATTGATGACAAGCCGTTGGATTTAGAAATGAACACACACATCAGTGAAGAATCAGTTGCCCATACTGATAAAACTGTCAAAACAATCAAGGCAACCAGCTTACAAGAAGAACCTCCCCAAACAAAAAATTCAAATCTGTCCGCTGCAAGAATGAATGAAACTCTTGACACTAACCACAAGAAAGAAATCATATGGTATTTAGAGTTTGGTGGCTCTGTCAACAAGTTACGAGCAGGGGCAGGTGTCTGGATTCACAATACATATGACAATCATGGAGAAGGCCATGCCTACAAACTAAATTTCAAATGCACTAATAACATAGCAGAGTATGAGGCTCTCCTCTTAGGCCTTAAATTGCTCAAATCTCTAGGAGCTGCAAAAGTATCCATTTTAGGTGACTCCGATTTAATCATACAATAGATGAAAGGTAACTTTGTTACCAATGACAATAGAATGAGGGCCTATAGGACTGCTGCCACTAGTATACTCAACACATTCACTGAATCCAAGCTTGCCAAGATTTCAAGAGAGCATAACATTCATGCACACAGCCTGGCCACTTTTGCTAGTACATGCAAGCTTCCCTTTGAGCCAAATCATCATTTTACTGCTGAAATAAAACACAGGCCTGCTGTACCAAATAATGTTAAAGATTGGCAAGTGTTTGAGAATGATGCCCAGATTAACAATTTCCTCACTCTTGAGGATGAGTTTTCAAATATTAACATTGACATGGATGCTATGACGGACGAACAACAACAAACCAATGAAAATCAGTAGGTTGTAACACCTATAACGACCAAACAAATGCTAAATCCAACTGTTTTTGATAATACAAATATAGAAGAGCTGAAACTGATGCATTTGGAGGAAAAAGCCGAAACAGAGGCCGAGATCATTGATCTGAAAGATAACTTACTCCCTGTTGGCTCACTCCGTTGGAAGACATGTTTGATGCTAATGATGTTCCCAAGAAACCAAAAATGCAACCCCTAAACGCTGCTATAGAAGAACATAACATTGGGACAACATAGAAGCCCAAAATGATCAAATTATCTAAAAATTTGCCACCTGATCAGAAGCCCAAATATGTTAATTTGTTCAAATAATTCCAAGATCTATTTTCTTGGAGTTATGAGGATTTGAAATCCTATGACACATCAGTAATCCAACACACGATTCCCTTAAAAACAAACCAAAAGCCCTTCAAACAGAAACTGAGGAGAATCAATCCTATGCTTCTCCCTTTGATTGAAAAGGAAGTGAAAAGAATGTTTGAAGCAGGTATCATAGCACCCATCAGATTTTCTGAATGGGTATCCAATCTTGTCCCTACAAGAAAAAAGACAGGAGAGATTAGGCTATGCATAGACCTAAGAAATTTAAACCAAGTCTCCCTAAAAGACCACTACCCATTACCCAAAATGGATCATATTCTGCAAAGAGTAGTGGGATCATCTAGAATTTCTTTGCTAGATGGCTTTTCAGGTTTCAATCAAATACTGGTTCACCAGGATGACCAAGACAAGACAGCCTTTACCACACCGTGGGGAAAATTTAAGTATGTGAAGATGACATTTGGACTTAAAAACGCTGGTGCTACCTTTCAAAGGGAAATGGATATTGCATTTGCCAAAGAAATACATGATTTCCTAGTTGTATATCTTGATGATCTAACCCCTTTCTCTAAATCTGATCAAGAGCACCTGAAACATTTGAGGAAAATATTCACGACATGTAGAAAATATGGCATTTCCTTGAACCCCAAAAAATCCCTCTTTGTCCTTGAAGAAGGAAAACTCCTTGGCCATATCATATCAAAGGACAAGATTAGAATTGATCCTGAAAGAATCCAAGCCATCCTCCAAATCCCATATCCAAGAAACATAAAAGAGTTGCAAGCATTCCTGGGAAAGATCAACTTCCTAAGGAGATTTATTCCAAATCTAGCTGACTTGATAAGATTGTTAAGCAACATGTTAAAAAAGGATGCCAAGGTAGGATGGTCTCTTGAAACCAAACAAGCCTTTGAGGGCATAAAATCGGCCTTAACCCAATCCCCTGTCCTTACAAGTCCACAATTTGATAGGGACTTTATCATATTTTCTTTTGCATCTAATCACACCATAAATGTTGTCCTTTTGCAAAAGGATGATCAGGGAGTTGAAAAGCCAATTGCATTTTTCAGCCGAGCCTTAAGAGATGCCCCTTTTAAATACCCAATCATGGAGAAGCAGGCCTATGCCCTGGTCAAAGCAATCAAAGATTTCCGAGTGTACATTTTATATTCACATGTGATTGCCTTTGTCCCAAATGCTATTATAAAAGACATATTAACCCAAGAGGGATTAGAGGGAAAAAGAGGCAAATGGATTGCAAACATCCTTGAGTATGACATAGAAATAAAACCAACCAAGCTCATAAAGGGACAAGGTTTAGCCAAACTGATGTCCGAAACAAACTTTCAAGCCTTAGAAATTAACCAATTGGACAATGAGCAGGAGCTGGCGACTCCACAGATCAGTGAAACCTTTTTGCAATCCCCATGGTATGCTGATATATGCTTTGTTCTGTTAAACCTATTTGCTCCCCCAGGATTTTCCAGAACTAAGAAAAGATTTTTAAGAATGAAGGCTTCAAAGTTTTGCGTCATAGATGGTGCGTTATTTTGGAAAAATCATGAAGGTATATTGCTAAATTGTTTAATCACGAATGAAACTAACAATGTCATGAAAGAATTCGATGCAGGTGACTGTGGACGACATCTATATTGGAAATTCACTGCTGATAAAATTCTAAGGGTTGGTTTCTATTTGCCCTCTCTTTTTGCAGATGTAAAGAAGTTTTCCATTTCATGTCACAAATGGAAAATCTTTGAGGGCAAAAGAAAGCTGTTGCCCCTTCCCCTTAAACCCATCTCAACTGAAAAGCCTTTTCAACAATGGGGTCTTGACTTCGTTGGAGAAATCCATCCCTCTTCCTTAGGCCGGCACAAATGGATTTTAACAGCCACTGACTATTTCACCAAGTGGGTTGAGGCCATCCCATGTAGACAAGCCAATGACACCATCATTATCAAATTCCTTGAGTGCAACATCCTTTCTAGATTTGGCTGCCCTGAGAAGATTATTACTGATAACGTTGCTGCTTTTAAATCCAAAAAAATGATCAACTTTTTGCCACAAATTTCACATCACCTTGGGGCATTCCACAACCTATTACCCCCAAGGTAATGGCTTGGCTGAGTCATCTAATAAGAGCCTGATTAATATCATAAAGAAAGTGCTAGAAGAAAATAAGAAGAACTAGCATAGAAAGCTCACAAATGCCCTATGGGCAGACAGAATTTCAACAAAGAAATCCATTGGGATCAGCCCTTATGAGCTAGTATATGGCATGGAAGCTAGGTTTCCTTCATCTTTGCGCATCCCTACTATCAGACTGTTACAGGAGATTCAGGTTGAACCAAACGACATTCAACGAAGAATCAACCAAACCATTCATCTTCAACAAACCAGAGAGAAAGTTTATGACAGAGCTCAGATTTTGCAAGAAAAGCTCAAAAAGATGTTTGATAAGAGAGCTAAGGCTGAGGATTTCTGCATTGGTGACAAAGTTCTAAGGTGGGATTTACAGAGAGAAGACAAGGGAAAACATGCAAAATTTGATTTTTTATGGAAAGGGCCATTCTTTATTTCTATTGTTCATGGAAATAACACATATTTTCTCAAATCTGTAGAGAGCAACACGGCTGAAGAAGGCCCTGTGAATGGCTGAATGTTGAAACATTACCATGATCCCTTTTAAAGGGATACAATCCAGCTCTGTACATATCTCTTTGTATATTAATATTTGTATATATCAGCGCTTTGTTTTTAGTTTTTGTATAAGCAGTCTGAGTGTTAGAGGAGCAGCAACAATGTTTGTGAACACACAACCAATTTCCAGTATCCCATTATTAAAGCTCTGTCTTTGCATTACTCTTGGTAAAACAGCAATAGTAGCACTGTCATATCATAGATATTCATGGTAAAAGCAAACAGTGGGCAGCTTGCAGTCTTCAGTCAAACAGTATTAGTAAGAGCGGAGCATTTTTTAATTTCACATCAGCAACTGTTCCTAGACCAGAGCTAAAGGAAACACATCAGTTTTGATCTATGTTTTTCAAAGGCACAATGCTTAAGCAATATTACACACAACATCAAGCACACAGAAGAAAGAAGGCGATGCTATACAGTTCACAATAATTCAGTTGAGGAGGGAGTTGTTCATATTTCAAAGTTTCACACTTTAACAGCCAGCATAAAGAAGTTTTTCAAACTACAGCAACAATAGAAGATCAAGGCAGTCTAACCTACTGTTCTTGGCTTTTCACAAGGAAAATCCATCGCCAGGTGGAGCCACTATTACCCTCCTATTGTAACAGGTGTTCATCTTACATGATTGACAGTTTTACATGCCAAATATGTCATACTTTGCATACTGCAATGCTCCATATTTCTTAAAGAGGCCAAAGAAGAGGCCATGAAAATGTGCCAGTCCAAATGCCACTGTTGTATTCCAATTTTGATGACTTAACCATTTTTGAAGAATGTTTTGAAAAAGGGAAGTCCAAATAGGTTAATCTTGGCTTCCCTAGGTTTCAATTTCTTGTTTTAGAATATAGAGAATTGATATCTGTCCAAACAGCTTAATCTTGGCAGATTTGTAGATAGGTAGAGAATCAAAGGAGCCTAACTGCTTAATCTATGCCCTTGGAAGAAATAAGGATAAATTTAGATAGGAGGGCAGTCCAAAGAAAAATTGTAAAGTAGGGTCTGCAAGTCTAAGTGCACCCAAACCAAAAAGAAAAAGAAAAAATGCTAGGTAAGTAGGCTGGGTAGGTAGTTTTTGAGGTTGCAGAATGTTGGTATATGATCAGTTTTGTGTTTTAAAGTGATATTGTACTTCAGATCATAGCTACAGGGTAGTTTTCATTTGGAGGAGCTCAAACTGGACATCTCTAACCTCCCCTTCTTCCTCTTCCCCCAAATCACTCACTAATTTCCTTGAAGAGGTCAAGGTCTACTTCATTCCTCTTAGTTTCATCATTTTCCATATCATTTGTCTGGTGAAGATCTGCTTCACTCAAAGATTTCGATTCTTCCTCTATGAGTCACTTTTCCCCCTTTGGTAGCCTAAGATCCACATACTTAGCGCTTTCTTGTCATTTCCATATTAAATACTAACTCTATTATGTAAATCCCTATCTGTGTTCCCCTTCCCCTACTAAAATTATGTTAATAGCTCCCCTATATACTTATCCCCTCCCCCTGGTTGAAACATAACCATAAGTTCATTGGGAATTACTAAGTTTATCTGAAACTCAGCAAAAACCCTCATCTCCACCCTCAAACTATCTCTTCATGCATATTACTCCAACACACAGCATAAAATTCCTTTCATGTGTATAAAAAACCATCTTATTTGACTTATTTTCACCCTCCCAAGGCATAAACCCCTCGTTTTGCCTTAAAACCCTTCTCAAACTGCATAAATCCATCTTTCCAGGCTTTCAAACCCCTCCCGACGCCTTTAAAAATCTGTTATAACCCATAACCCACATTTCTAATGTTTAAAACCCCCTTCGTTTAATAAATCATTCAAAAGGCGCCGCGGGCCCCGTCCCTTATCCTTCCGCCGCCTTGCCCGCCCCGCCAGCAATCAGATTTGGCGCGCCCAAGATCTATTATGGGCGGGTGTTTTCATGCCCGAAGATGCTGAGGGTTAACGCCCGGGAGATCGACGGTTTTGTTGTCGTATTCCCACCACGCATCACCCTCCCGGCTGTGGCGGAGCCCCCTCCTCCCAAACCACCCAGGCACTAAAGCGGTGCGCCATGAAACCGCTTACCGCCCTCGCCTGCATGACATCAGCACCATGTTCCACCATGCGTCACCTTCCGCGCCTCCACTGTTGTGCCATGATTGCCGCCACCTCAGCACTCACCTCCCCTCGCCCTGCCACCGTGTCCTTGATACGTGGCTGCCACCGTCCTACCACATCACCTCCTCCGTCGTACTGCCACATCACTCAGCCGTACTACTGACGTCATCGTCAAAAAGTGCGAAAGGCACAAATCGCAGCCTAGGTAGCCCGGAATCAGAATCTGAGGCAGTTTTTCATGCGTGATTAGCACCTAGCGCTAATTGTGCATGGCTACAGGAAATAGGCGAAATTGGAAAGCCCCTCACCGCGTGGCCCCCACCAAGCCCGAAAGGTGCAGAATAACCCGATTCTCTTCACGAAGCATTCAGAAAGAGGCAAACACAGTTTTTTAAGCAACAGGGGGTCGAACAACTGCCATGAAAGATCGATGGGACAGTCTAAACCACTCAAAAGAAATTAAAGACTCCAGGATCAGCGCCAAAGAGTATCACAGGGAAGATGAAGTGGCAAAGAGTATCAGTTCAGCAACATCAAAGTAGGTTAAAATTAAAAACCTTCATCAAAGTAAGCAAAGCAGTTAAGGCCATTTAAAAGCCTATCTGGTCGGGATTAGTGCACATTAATGCCAGCAAACAACAGCAAAACCAAGTTAGAGGTGGAGATAAAGGACAAATTACAGTTATTACAGGAGGACTGCACCGAGCCACCCAGGACAAACATTAACTCAGTTTTGATACAGCTGCCCTCAGCGTAGCTCAAAGATATTTTCATGCATTTATTTATGGATAAGATTAGGTTAAAGTAATCATTTTCTTTCAGACCTATTTAGGCCGGCTGTAATAGTTGAATTTTTGGATAATTTTCCCTATTTATACGGACCCTCTGTATTTTTAAAGGGTTGGTTGGTTGATAATCCTCATTAGAGACTCGCACTGGATATCTGAGATGTTTTACTTAATCAAAGATTGCTGAAAAGCTTTGGAGGAATGACTGTCTCCTCTGTGTCTAATGGTTTGAAGAATTGAATGTGGAATTCTTGTGCTGCTATATGGATCAATAAGTTTTCCTTACCTCTGTTATTTCGATTTCACATATGCTCAAGTCACAGAACAAAGGATTGGTTTAGAATTTGCTTGGTTGCACTCTATGCCTAGTTTCTGTGGCTTCTTAATGTTTTCCTCTTGAATTAGGCATAAATATGAATTTTGTTATGGCTCATTTTGACCTATTTTCACATATCAATGACTGTTATCTAGGAATTCTTAACTTCTCCTAGATAGGTCTCATTTGTCTTCTCTTTGCTAACCTGAATGAGAGATTCTTAATTGCCCCTCATTCCTTAGCCTTTAATCCATCTCTTTTACCTTGAATGATTGTTTCATATACAGCTAGCTTGCTCCATATTCCTTCTTGTGACCAGGAAAACGCACCAGCAATCCTACTCCTTGACTCCACGCCTAATGGTTCTAAAACTTTCATGCTATCCCTACCTCTTTACTTCAAAGCCTCATCCTTCCCACAAAAAAACAAAACAAAACCCCTTGAACTCAATAACTAGCCTAAGAACCTTATCAACAAAGCTAAATTAGAAAGAGAGAGCCCTCTCTGATTGTAGGTGGGCTAGAACCTGTAGTCCAAAGATTGGTCTGTGGTTACCTCGGTTGTATCCTTTTGAGCCGACCAGAAGGACAAACTGAGTGATAACACAATGGACAAAAAGGAAGATTCAGATTTCCTTATAAGTTGTGTGAAGGCAATCATGCCCTTCACCATTGTCGTTTTTAAGATGAAGCTAAAAGTGTCTTGGATAACTGTCCTGCTTCACCACAACGACTTCCACCTGGATACAAGAAACTCTTACCAAGTCCATCACTAGTTGAAAACATGAATGACATATCTCAGTTGTCGGTTGAAATGCCTATCGTTGAATATAAACCCTATGAGTCCATACCAGACCAAAGTCAACAGGTCAAGATGGCAGCTGACCTAGTCTTGCCTTCAAAAGGTCCACCTTCAGATGATACAGTCTCCAAAGAGAATGAGAATGCCACCGTTCAAATTATTTTTGTTAATATGAACATGGGGGAAATCTACGCCTTCCTTTACCACAGGAGGGAAGTTCCCCATTTCAAGAGATTCATCCAGCCATTTATTCGGTCCCCCCTCCAAGAAATCTAGTCGTTTCCTTCGATTGGAATCTACTAGTGGGACCCCGCCTGCCATATAATATACCATTCCGAATCATAGTACAAGTTTACAAAATGATAATGTCTAGCACTATCATAGATGAAGGGGCTTCCATGAGTATCATTTCCTCAATTGCTTGGAAAGTGCTTGGTTTTCCATCACTTCTACCTGAGAATCAAAAATTTTTAGGCTTCAATAAAGGAACCAGTCGACCGTTAGGGATCCTTCCAAATTTGCCTATAACTTTGAGAAGGAAAACCGTTCACTTGAATGTGATGGTAGTCCAAGGGCCACTAGATTACAATCTACTCCTTGGATGTGACTATGTTTACAACATGGGAGCTATTGTTTCCGCACTCTTTCGAGTGATGCGTTTCCCGCATGAAGGCAGAATGGTGCAACTTGTCGACCACCTTTCATTTCCCAGTTCAAACATGGCTACGAGTCAAACACTATCCCTGAATGGTCTCTTTGCACAAGGAATATCTCTTCAATCTCCAGTTCATACACCTAATTACCACGAGTGATTCGGTGAATGTAACGAAGCTCAAGGGGAATGCACCCTGGTCTGCTTCGGTAGGCGAACCCAACTGAAAAGATATATTTCCTCGTAGGATATATGATTGATCTGAAACACCATTTCCTTTTAGGATTTGAGTATTAGTCTAAAATACGATTGATCTAAAACACCATTTCCTTGTAGGATTTGAGTATCAGTCTGAAACTTGAAGGTTATGTGATTGGAAGCTCACACCATTCACCTTTGTCTATTTCAATGGATAAAGCCAAGGAAATGTTTGGTTTGCTACGCGGATAAAACAATCTTGCTTAAATGCAAAAACTTCCATACGGTGACCTGGAAACTCTACTTTTCTTTATACCTAGGGGAATGCAAACCTTTTTATGCAAGTGAAAAGTGACCAGCCTTACAGTGTTTTAGCTTAGCTCCTAGTAACAACTTCTTAGGTTAGGTGATTGGTCTGATCCACCATTCACCTTTGTCGATGGCACGTAGGAAAAGTAAAGGAAATGTTTTATCTAGACGAAAGAAAAAACTATCCTACCTCACCTCAGTAGTTCTTACTTGTTAGTGTAGTTAGCTCTGTAGTTTGATCGTTTCTATCCTACATGAAAAGGAAATGAGCAAAGTTTCGCATGGGGCAAGCTCACTAGAAAATGAACCTACTAATAAGAGACATCTTTAAAGAGGACTAGAGTGAGCAATGTTTCCACAAAGTTCAAGCTCGTTAAAAAATAAACCTAGCAATGAGAAATGTTACCACAGGGTTCAACCTCGTTAAAAAATAAACCCGCCACTGAGTATAGTTTCTAAAGATTCAAGCTCATTAAAAAATGAATCCACCCTTGGTAAATAACCTTCGTGATTGCCTTGCTATTAGCCTTTTGAGCCTTGGTTGTGTTCTCATCATCACCCCCATTCTTTTGGTCGATCATACGCTTCCATTTGATTTTTTACCCTTTTGAGGAACAACTGCGATGAGTGATTCTGTTAGCAACCCTCTTTACACTGCCGTGTTGAAAAGTTCCAAACTTACTTAGAACCAGTTGTTACTCGAAAACATCACTCATTCCTCAAAGACGAGTCTCTTTTAAACTCTTTTTAGGCTCGTAAAATATGAAAAGATTGCTGAGCTATTGGCCTTTCCAACTCATTAAAGTTAGGGGAAGTGCCATCCCTCCTCTACATTTTAATCTTTTTGGACTTGATGGATCATTCCACAAAAAGATCGAGCGCTTGTCTTTTTTGGCTTGCTAAAACTATCGAAAAGTCATCCCTTTCGTATTATTTTATACTTTTTCGGACTTAACGGATTATTCCATGAAAAAGGACTGTTGGAGTTTCCTTTTCATCCCTTTTCAAACTCTCTAAGCATGAAAATGACTGAGTTATCTTTGTTTTTAAACTCATGAAAACAATAGCGACAAAATTGTCCATCCGGACAAGAGCGAGTTTCATTGTCACTAGGCTCACTAAAACATAGCAATAGGTTTGCCCAAAGGGAAAATTATAGAACAAGCATATGTTATCCTCCTCAAGATGGACAAAAATAAAGAGGTACTGGTCAGCAATGACTGGGGAGAAAGGGAAGAAAACTTGAAGAACTTCATTGGTAGCAGGTCGCTCTTGAACATGACACTTTCACTCCATCACCATGATTGAGTTGGGTTGGGTTATTCCGTTCACCAGTCACATCACCATTGGTCCTCTGTACCATCCATTTTTGGGGTTAATGATACCAATAGATTTCAGTGTCACCCATATGTTCAAGAGAAGTCATTCAGAGAATTCACCAACCCAGCTAACACCTCATCCACTGCAATACCTTCACTCTCCATTTTTCATGATCACCATTCTTGAACCTTGTATCATCAGATTGTTTTCACCTCTAGAAAATCATTTTCTTCGCTTCATGTCGTAGATGTGCGATTCATTGAGGCCCTCCTACGACGGGTCACTTCTTGTCACAATCAGCTCATTATCCAAGAAGTTGACTTAGGAACAACCCTTTCAGTACTTTGAAGCTTGCATGCGTCAATGGCAAGTTTCTCACTTCCGAAAACAGGTTTACATCAATGGCCTTCGACCAAAAGATTTTACGTGGTTTTCAACATCGACTCATATATTCACATCACGTGAATTGTACTATAGTACCTTGAGGGTCATTATCATTATCGGTGATTCCTCTCGCACCTCTTAAAAACTTACATCATTGGCTGGTAATCAGGTAATGTCTTTCCATATTTGACTTCAGAACATCTTTTCACATGGATCGACTTGTACATTGGCTAAGATCAGATGAGTCTGACGACCCCGGATCTAGTTTCATCCATTCGAGCTATGATATATTTAGGAAAATAAAGACATCAAATGTACGCCATAGCTGCAAAGATGATCATCCAAGCTAAGGGATGATGGCTCTATAGGAATCACTAGTCTGCAACAGTAGACGATTGTCTGTCCTATGTACATGAAAATGAATTTATAAAGCTGAGCATGGGAATACCCTCCTCAGCTAGATCATGAAAATAATATGAAGATAATGTATTGTATTGTATCTTATTACAGGTCACCTTCCAGTTCGAAAAACCTCGGATCCTCATGATAAAGCATTTCACCCGACATCAGAAGATTTACGACCTCATGCTTTAGGGGGCAAGTGTTATAGACATATTTGGGTACTGCAACCAAAATCAAATATGTCAATAAACCAAGGGCTATCAAACACTTAAAAGTGTTGTTTCACACCCTAAAGGATCATGGTCAACTGATTACATCATTTCCCAGAAGTTCCACCTGAAAAACTACTCAAATTGGCCAAAACTGGACCATACTGACTGCTCCTTGGTCAAGGTGCGATGCATCTCACCTATTATACACGCGGGGTGTGATGCATACTGAAAAGGCCTTCTGTAGGGTGCAATGGGCAAGACTAGATAAATGGCAGAAGTCGTTTGCTAAGTGGAAACCCAGAGAATCTTCTAGAAACTTCTCATATGACACTTGCCTCTCTGAATTCACCTAGAGATGAGTAAGAGATCATGAAATATCCAAGTGGAACCAAGAACTATTAGTGAAATGACACTAATAAAAAACCCAGAAGCTGACTCACCCCTCTAAAAATATCTATAATTGGATCCCTCATCACAGAGATCTAGAGGCTGGAATTTTGTAAGTTGTAAGGAAGTGCTGTTGGTTTCTCTTTGAGACATTGAATTGTTGGGTGATCTTGCTTTTCATGAGGTGAAGAGGGCTTTCATGCTGGGAGGATGATGCTGGATCAGACAACTAGGTTGTAATCCTCTCTTCTACTTCTACTATCAATAAAGTGATTTGAGTTTTCCTCCATATACTTGTGTATTTTTGAATCTTGTATTTGTGAATGCAATTGTATGGTTAATGTACTTCTGATTCTGCATTGTTTATGGTATTATAGATCTCTATGCTTTGATGGTGTTTTGTTGCTTTGCCTCTAAAAGTGTTCTTTAAAGTGGGACAAGTGAGAAAGGAGTGATAAGCTCTATCAAGGGAGAGAGAAAATAAGCAAGGATCCAAGTGAAAGATTAAGGTTGGTGCTCTCTGTTTCTCTCTTATCTATCATACATAAGGGAAAACACAAGTTACTCTGAATTGTTTATTTCTGAGATAGCTACACATCTTAGTGGGACTAGAAGATCAAATAGACACTAGTTTTCCCAGAAACAATCGGTAAACGTTAGGCAACTTACCCACCCGATATGAATGACGACTGTAGGATCTGGGGGGCTAGATCAACGATGGAGGCACATCCTGATAAATGACTAGATTTTACAAGTCAAAAAGCAATATTAAAGGGGATTTGAAGTTCAGCATGGACGATGAGTTGGAAAATAATTCGTGTCTCATCGGCGATCTTGAAGAAAATGGAATTAACGACCATTCAGACATGATTCAAGGAATTTAACACCCAGTTTGTTAGAAAATAGGTGGCCACCTCCCTACAAGGCATTACCCAATGATGATGATGCAGAGCAGAGGAATTCAAACAGACAAGGGCAAGGAAACTAGAAGGTCGGGAAGCGGAAACAAACAGTCAAAGAACATAATGGCTTTAAAGCTATGAACTAACAGAAGTAGAGGACACACACACATAGAGAGGCAGAAAGCTAAGAGCAGAGAAGAAAAAGTAGAAGCCGAGTTGACCTGAAGGCAACGTTGAGCCGAACAAAGCCAGAGAGAGTCAGAGAGTCTGTTTACTCCATAGAAGGGTTGAGAGGTTCAAGCAAACTCTTCGGCATAGACCTGTCATACTACTGTGACTATCATAGGTTGAGTTTTAGTAAGGAGAATATGTGAACAACATTGCTACTGACTTCTATCTATTTACTGAGACTCAAATTGAGCTCAATGTTGTAAAAACTTTGCTTGAAAACAAAATAGAGAGGCCACCACTGAAGGCTATATCAGGAGACATAGCCCAGGAGCATTGGGTGAACTCCTTATTAAACTTGTTGTGTTTACATGTTTGACTGTTATGTTTTCTCTATTTGCCTCAGTGTCTGTGTATTCTTGCAATCTTATAGATCCGTTGCATAAAGTAACATAGGCGCATCCATGCACACGAGTCTATAATACCTTTAATTCTTTGTCCTGGATAAATTCTAGATCAAGTGGTATCAGAGCATTAGGGTTACTAAGGTTAGAAAATCTTGTGCTGGATTTTGTATTTGAATGCTAACTAGATCAAAGCTTAAATTAAAAGCTAGAGGTAAGAATGGGAACCCAGAAGTTGGGGGATCATCCTAACCCACTGCAAGCAAGACTAAGGAGAAAAGAAAATAGAAATGGAAAGAGAGGAAGACAAATACTGTACAAAAAAGCAAGTATTCATCAACTCACTGTAAGAAGGATGGGCATGATGATGAACAGTGTTGCATTTTGCATCCGAAGCTGAAATCTAAGAAGTTCGAGGGCAAGAAGAAGAAGATTGTTGCAGCTATTCAAAAGGAATTGGGGTCAGACTCAAGAGATGAAACAACAATCATAGCCACAACTATAAAAGGTAAAAATTCTGAAGCATCTACTAGTAATTCTGCACAATCTATTGATAATGAAGAAAATGAGAGGAAAAGACATGAGCTTTTTCATATTCAAGTTATTTCCAATCATCAAAAGGCTGATACTTTGTTTGATAGTGGATCACAAGTAAATTTAATTTCTGAAGAAATTGTAAAGAAATTGGGATTACTAACCACACCTCACGAGAAACCATAACCATTAGGTTGGTTATGTGATAAAGCACTACAAGTGACTAGACAATGTAAACTTAAGTTTTCTTTTGGGTCAGAATTTGTAGATGAGGTTGAGTTAGATATTATTCCTTTGGATATATGTGGAATTGTTTTAGGAAGTCCTTAATTGTATGTAGAAAATTTATTTTCTATAGAGCTGAGAACAAGTATCTACTCATTAAAGATGGAATCGAATATATTGTAAGATCTCATAAGCTCAAGAATAATTATACTCTCATAAACTCAGGGCAGATGAAATGAATTGTAAATTCATGCAAACAATTTTTATTGATGGTTGAAATGGAAAAGAAACCTAAAAAAACCAATGTATTTGAGGGCTGTGATGCTAAATAGCAAGATGATTTATAAAAATTTGTTTCAGAATATGATATATTGTTTCAAGAACCTAAAGGTCTGCCACCCAAAAATGAAATAGTGCATGATATTAATTTGCAACAAGATGCTCCATTTCCTAACATTGGAATGTATAGGTTGTCCACTTTAGAGAATAAAGAAACTAAGAAGCAGGTACAGGAGCTACTTGAGAAGGGGTTCATTAGACCTAGAACATCACCATGTGGGTCTCTAATTGTTTTCGTGAGAAAGAAAGATGGCTCATGGAGAATGTGCATTTATTACCGAGCACTGATTAAGATAACGATAAAAAATCATTATCCCCTTCCTCGCATAGATGATCTATTATATTAGTTGAAAGAAGCTGTTTATTTATCCAAGTTGTAATTTCATAGTGGATATCATCAGGTCAGGGTTACAGAGCAAGATGCATGGAAGATTTCTTTCAAAACAAAGCAGGGATTATATGAGTGGTTGGTTATGCCTTTTGGCTTAACTAATGCTCCTACTACTTTCATGAGAGCAATGAGAGTAATGAATGATGTGCTCAGACCTTTTCTTGGTGATTTTGTTATTGTACATTTGGATGACATTCTTATATTCAACAAAACGTGGGAAGAAAATTTAAAGCATGTTAAGGAGACACTAGATGTTTTGAAAAGAAAAAAACATTATGCTAAACTCTCAAAATGTGAATTTGGCAAAATATCTACATATAGAAGGGGGTGGTGAATTGAAGATATATCCCTCTAAGGATGCAGTCATTGTAAAATAGACTAAACCCAAATCTACTATAGAAGTTAGAAGCTTCTTAGGAGCAGCACAATATTGGAGAAAGCTTATTTCTAACTTTTCCTTAATTGCAGTGCCCTTACATGCTTTAACAGGATTGAGCAAGGTGTTTCAGTGGGGAGGCAAACAGTAGAAAGCCTTCGACGCATTAAAAGAAAATATTACTACAACACCAGTACTACCACTGCATGATCTTCAAAGACCATTCAATATTGAAATGGATTCCAGTGACTATGCGATGAGAGCAGTGTTGATGCAGCACGGTAAACCCATATGTTATCATTCTGGGAAATTTAATTCTACAGTAGTTAACTATCCCACATATGATAAAGAATTGTATGCATTAGTAGAGAGTGTGAGAAAGTTGAAACATTATTTATTGGGCAAAGAAACAGTTATACATACTGATCATCAACCACTTCAATACCTACACTCCCAAACTAAGTTGCAACAATCAAGACACTATAGATGGATGGGTTTTCTACAATAGTTTCATTTAGTCATCAGATATAAAAATGGCATACACAATAAAGTTGTAGATATGTTGTCCAGACCAATTATATATGCATCTACTATACTTAACCATAATTCAGTATTGGATGAGAGCTACATTGAACAATATGCTCATGACATAGATTTTAAATATGTATATGCAACTTTAATTCAAGGAAAACAAGTAGGAGAATTGGACTATCATGTTAAGGACCAGGTCTTGTATCATTTTGGGAAGCTATGCATTCCACAAACTGAAAGAGTAAAGATAATTCGAGAGGCACATACTTCTCCAATATTAGGTCACTTTGGTTTAAGTAAAACAGTTGCACAACTACAAAGATTTTGTTATGGGCCAAAAATGATTGAGACAGTTTCTATATATGTAAGAGGGTGTACTATGTGTGCTAAAAGCAAACCTAATAATAGAAATCTAGGCTTGTACACTCCACTACCAGTTCCTTCTCATCCTTGGGAAACTGTTTCCATGGACTTTGTTGGACGACTACCTAAATCTAGGAAAGGTCATGTCTATTTATATGTTGTTGTGGATAGGTTCAACAAAATGTGTATTTTAATACCTTGTAACAAATAGATTATAGCTGAACAAACTGAAAGTTGTTCCTTCAGCATGTACGGGTTCATTTTGGATTACCCACTTCCATTATATTTGATCGAGATACCCGACTTGTTGGGAAATTTTGGTCGAGTTTGTGGGAATTGATGGACACCAAGCTGAAGAAAAGCACAGCTTTTCATCCACAAATAGATGGCCAAACAGAAGTGGTCAATAGGATAGTGATCTAGTTGCTCAGAGGCTATTGTAGCAAGCATCCCAAACTTTAAGATGAAAATTTATGTTATGTACAACGTGCTTACAACCAAGCTAAACATTCTTCTACACAGAGATCTCCTTTTGAGACTTGTTTTGTTTTCACACCAAGGTCCCCCTTGGATTTTGTCTTTGGTAAAGACATAGCACTTGATGGACACAGTGATGTGGACAAGGCAACCAAGTTCATTGAACAAATCCAAGAGATTCACCAGGCAGTACAGGAATAGCTGGAAAATAGCCAAGCCAAGTACAAGGCAAGGCATGACAAGCATCGGATGGGGCATAGTTTCCAAGTTGGTGACCAAGTCTGGTTGTATATTAGCAAAGACAGAATGAAAGGTGAAGGTAAGAAGCTAAAACCAATAAGGTATTTACCTTTCAAGATACTTGAGAAAATTGGTGAGAATGCTTTTTTCCTTGATCTACCAGCTTACATGCACATCTACTCAGTTGTTAATGCAGAAAACTTGAGACTATTTGAACCCTCATTAATTGAAGATCCCGAAGAGAAGAGTTAATTTCCTTCTATTGATGATCTGTTACCTGAATATCTTAATGAGTTGTAGGAAGATACATTCCTGGACAGGAAGGGAAGAACTACATGCAGAGGGAATGTTGAATATCTCAGGATTGGACTCAAAGGTTCAAAGCCAAGTAGTGCGAAATGGATACAAATTGAGCAAGCGAGGATCAATACCCTCACTTGATTGATGCTTAAAACAAAACCAACTTTTGGTGGTCCAAACGATTTTTCAGTGGGAAGGTCGTGACCTGAATTGGATCCTAAACACTCTCTAAGTTTTCATGACTATTTCAAATTATGCCAAAAGATTCAAGTCTTAGGAAAATAAATCTATCATAAGGAATCCTCATAACAATTGTAGTTGTGGCCAGAGCAAAGAAATGAGGACCCTTGGTCGAGTGCACAGACCATTGGCCCATGGTAACGCATGCTAGTGCAAACTGGCAAAACCGAAGGCCAAGTCAAGAAACGAGGGTGGTTTATGATACACAATTAGTGCTAAAGTGCTAATCACATATCGCAGGGCATCCCCCTCACTGAAAGAAAGCCCCGAAGCACCTGGACCCAAAAACGCTTTGAAATGTGAAAAATTAATGCATTTGGTTCCATAGCATGGGATACCACAAACCGGAAGGATATCAGAAGGCCTAGAGGTGGTAAGCAGTTTGGACTGAGTCCCACCCAATGCCCCACATCAAGGGAGATGCGTCTAGCAGATGAGAGAGAAAACTGCCAGCATCGGATGGGTAAACGTTAGGCAACTTTCTCGCCTGATATGAATGACAACCATAGGATCTGGGGGGCCCAGATCAACAACGGAGGTGCATCTCGATAAATGAACGGATTTGACAAGTCAAAAAGCAAGATTAAAGGGGATTTGAAGTCCAACGTGGACGATGAGTCGGAAAAAAATTCGTGTTTCACAGGAAATCTTGAAGCAAATGGAATTAATGGCCATTCATACATGAGTCAACAAATATTACACCCATTTTGTTAGAAAACAAGTGGCCACCTCCCTACGAGGCACTACCCAGTGATGATGACGTAGAGCAGAGGAATTCGAATGGACAAGGGCAGGGAAACTAGAAGGTCGGGAAGCAGAAATGAATAGTCAAAGAACATACTAGCTTTAGAGCTATGAACTGATAAAAGTAGAGGACACACACAGATAGAGAGGTAGAAAGCTAAGAGCAGAGAACAAAGAGTAGAATTCGAGTTGACCTGAAGGCAACATCAAGCCAGATAGAGCTAGAGAGAGTCAGAGAGTCTATGTGCTACATAGAAGGCTTGAGAGGTTCAGGAAAACTCCTCGGCATAGGCCTGTCATACTACTGTGACTATCAGAGGTTGAGTTTCAGTAAGGATAGTCTGTGCACTCCATTCCTACTGACTTCTATCTGTTTAGTGAGGCTTGAATCGAGCTCATTATTGTAAAAATTCTGCTTGAAAACATAATAGAGAGGCCACAACTGAAGGTTGGACCAGGAGACGTAGCCTAGGAGTATTGGGTGAACTCCTTATTAAACTTGTTGTGTTTACATGTTTGAGTGTTATGTTTTCTCTATTTGCCTCAGTGCCTATGTATTATAACAATCTTATCGATCTGTTGCATAAAGTAACATAGGCACATCCATGCACATGAGCCTATAATACCTTTAATTCTTTGTCCTAGATAAATTCCAGATCAATCCCTAACATCCTAAATGAGTCCTCAAAATGGAGGATAATTTGTTCTTCAGATTCCATATACCGAGGTGAAAATTCAAGATCAGTGGAGATGAGGTTGTGGTTACTGATGACAACATTCAGATTCACTAATTCTATTTTTATGTATATGGATTCCTTCTCCTATTTCTCCACCACCCTCGTTTTTCCTCATGGGTCAACCAAGAGGCTAATTCCATTAGTTTCATGTCCCCCCATCTTAATTTGGGGTCCTAGAAGGTCATGTCTATGAGGATCATATTTGGAATTTAAAACTCAACTAGTTTGGTTCTATTCTCAACACTTGCCTTTTTGCAAAAGTCAACGAACGTTTTGTAGTCTTGAAAAGGTAGAGTGCCATAATATTCTAATGTATTTATTTGGAACTGTGGCCGTGACTGATCGTTGATGAATATGGCAAAAGATTTTAGTGTCTTCTTGGATTGTATGGCTTCCATGGATAAACTTTCCATAGTGGCAAGTTTATCCTTTTTTTCTTGTGGTTGCTCTCTTAGCCTTTTGTTTTTTGTCTATAGTTTCTCCCTCATGACTGACTCCCTTAGCCTTAAGTTACTCAATTCTCATCTCGTTTCATTCACCTTCTCCTCCATGAGGGAAACATATTCTACCTTCTTATATTTTACAGTTTGCATCCACCTATGAGTCCTGACTTTTCTCCTTTTCCAACTCATAAAAGAGTGGTATAGAAAATTTCTCAGGTATAATCCTACCTCCTTGAATAATTTGTAGTATGATTCAAGGTTAGGTTGTGGACTAGGCTCCTGCGGTCCTTCTTATTTTCCATTTTATGTGGTTTCCTCTTCCTATAGAATCTCATGTTTCTTCTGTAGCAACCCCGGTTTCTCTTGTAGCAATCCATGTTTCTCCTATAGCCCCTATGTTTTCTCCCGTCGTTCCTCTATTTTCTCTTGTAATAAGGAAGACTATGCTTTGACTCTATTAGATGTGAATGCTGTAGTGGTGGGCCTCCCTATGGGTGGCATAGGTTTTCTACTCTTAGCTTTGAGAGAGTTAACTTCTTCAATGCTCCATTCACTAGGTCCTAGTTCTTCCCTTTGGCTTGTTGATTCTTCAATTGTGATAGGGACCTTTGAAGGACGTTGGGGATTCCATTTCCTTATCCCAATTATCTTCCTTGTTTTAAAGTACAAGGGGCCTGTTGATGCCCCAAAAATCGTTGTATCAACATTGGGGGATAACCACCCGGTCCGGACCTTAATACAGCTCCTTTTCCGTTTGGAATGGTGGCTCCGACTGGGGATAATGGGACCAGTTTCCCAACAATGAATAAACGGGATGAATGAATGATTGATTGACTAATCTAATGATAGGCGAATAACTTAATTTATTAGCAAAATAAAATAATTACTACTAATCCCTGGAACTATTGTACTTTGAAGTGTAGCGCTTGATGATCTATGTTTATTAACAGGCATATAGATGACTCCATCTAATAAACATGGACATTTCTTCATTCAAGGATTACTTTGCTTAAATAGTTAAACAAGGTGATTAACACAATATTGCTACACTCATCATTTATATCATCAATACATATATGATCAAAAGAAAAGCATTACCCTAAACATCCAATAGTGGAGGGAATAAAGAAATGTTGTTAAAACACATACATATATTCAATAATAGCAAAGGCGATCAAATAACAATTCATATAAAAAGAATGGATTCAGACATAGATAATAGTACCATATGAGCTGCGAGTCACTCCCAATATCAATCGCTATTTGAAATTATTCCTCTAACGTAGAAATACTTTCAAACAAAGACAATAGTGCACAATTGCATAAAAGCTTCTTTGCCAAAATGAGAATGATTGATCCAGTTTTATAAAAGAATATGCCTGAAGTACAGTAGTGCAACTTCAGGCTTTAAGTCATGTACAAAACTTTACGACCCTTTTTAAAAACATGAAAGGGTCTATAAATACTGAATTAAACTAACTATCTATGAAACTAAAATCCTACTTAATTGGTATCAAATGATCTTGAATATCTCCTTCTCAGCAACCTGGCAGTCGGTGACATGAATCATCAAGTAGGTTGTTTGCCTTTAAACTTGAGCTGACTTATCGCAAGCATTGGCTCCATTTCGGGCGGTCTGTTGAGGCGAGAGTTAAGCTGGGTGGCATAGGTGGCATCCTGAATATCAGGGATAATATACCCAATTGCATTTGTAAGGCATTTGAGGGCGGCTCCTTGACTGTGTGGTTTTACCAAGAAGAACCAATAGGTGTCCCATTTTAAACTGTTAATTCCAGCAATTAATCTCCCCTTTTCCTCTAGATCTAGATAACATGACTGCTCCAATGTTTTCACCACTGTCAATTTACCTGGAGTGCATTGAGAAATCATGTTTGACAAGTAGAGAGTATTATTAACCAATTCAACCAAATTACTTGTGGTTGATTTGCATCTTGAAATTGCCCTCTCTGCTTTCATTAACTGGGACTGCCATTCTGTAAACAATATTTATTTATGTGATTCTAAAATTCTTGGTAAATTTTCCGCTTGTCCCTGATCGGTATCTTGCCAGTCAAGAAATTCAGTTAATGTTTCTTTAGCTTGATCCAAGTCTGTTCTAGCCTTTTCTGTTTGTTTACTTATTGATGTCGTCAAATCGCATAGTGGTTCCGCCTGGGCAATTTGTTGACATAGAAGCTTGATTTGTGTTATTAATGCCTTATTTATCTGTAATGCTTCTAATTTGAATTCGGCTATCTGTGGAATACCCTTTGTCTTCTCAAGATGTGCTGATAATTGAGCAATCTGCTCATCTTTTGACTTCAACATTTGTTCATTTGCTGCCCTCAGTTGTGCCAAGGCCTCAGACAACTCTTTCTGCTTCTAGATTGCGCCTATGATCAATCCTCTGTTTCTCTTCCCACAATTGTTGAGTTAATTGATTATTTATTTGTTTTTGTGTTAACAATTGCTGTTCTGCCTGCTCCACTTTCTGTTGTGCTTCTGTTAGTTGTGCTTGCAATAAAAAGATTTCTTGGTCTTTTGTTTTTAATAAAAGACTCACCTCTGATGCCTTGTCTATTGTTTCCGCCGAATAGGCTCCAGCATATTGTGATAGTTCTGTTAGGTCATCAGAGGGGTCAAATTCCTCCTTCCAAACCACATTGCCTATGACGGTTTGTTCTGGGAAAAGGGAAGGTTGATCAGTCCTTCTCCTCTTCCTCTGTCGTTTTACCACAGCTTTGTGCCTTGGGCTATAGAAGACATCCAAGGGAGGAATTTCTTCTATCTGCAAAATAATTTGATCGGAGGGGTCCTTTGCGATTATTTCTACTTCCTTCGAACTGGGTAGGCCGCTGGTTCCACTTGGAACTTGTTGTGAAGTGGTTTCCTGTGTATCTGCCGCTTTCGAAGTTTCGGTGTGCTTTGAGATTTCAAGACTACTGATAATTGAATCAAATTGCTGCCATTCCTGGAGCAATTTGGGATCAATTTGAGTATCCACATTCACCTCTATGTTGCTATGTTTCTGCTCTTTAGTCTGGGTTTCCTTTTGCACTTTCTCCTGTTTTTCTGTTGTAACCGGCGGTTCCTTTCAATGTTGCTGTTCAGGCTCGCTTGGTCTTATTGCTGGGGTTGTTGCTAACAGATCTAGAGGCAGAGTTTGCAACCTCTGTTCTCTAAGTCTGTTGAATTCAACTAACCCTTCATCTTTGTATTCCATTATGGCCAGCGATCTAACTTGATACATTGATTCAGCTGAGGAGAACAGGTCATCAAACTTATCTTCTATAAGATCAAACTTTGTCAATTTGGCCTGTTCAAGAGCATTATAGGCGACTTTGTTGGGATCAAATTGCCTGTTAGGGAGAGTCACTAGAGTTAATGATTTCATCTTCGTAGCTTCTTTTTCCGCATGTTTAAAATAATGCAAGGTGTAGACACCACATCTCAGAGGAAAGGAGGGCTAGACCTGCTTCTTATTTTTCTTTAGAGTTTGTGTAACTCCTTCTGCAATAATCTGATAGGCTATTTCCCTTGCCAGCAGTTTGTCAGGTATGTACAAAGGAAGGACATGAGGTTCGGCTTGGCTGCCGAAAATTCTTACATAAGTAAATTTCTCCTCTCCGAACCATCTTCCTATTGATGTCAAATCAATCCCTTCTTGGTAAGAAATTTTGGGAGTAGGTTTATTAAAAATAGAATAATGAATGGGTAACATGAAGCTGTTGCAGACTTGGTACAAATGGTGCTTATAGGAAGTCTTCCACAATTTCTGATGGTATATGTGAATAGGCGTGGGGTCTTGTGGAGTCCACCTCCAGCCGAGTACAGGAAACTCATAATTAAAACACAGGGTATCTAGTATATAAGCACTGTAGTAGAATGGGGGAATAAACCTTTCTGAGATGGAAGTTTTAGTTCTAAAACTAAGAACTGTTGTCACTAGCTTATCTGAAAGTATGGTTGCCCAATCCATTATCTCACTATTACATGCTGCCTCCATCAAGGGAACCATTTCTATAGTGAAATTAGTGGAATCGTGCAACCCCCACAATCTACACATCATTATCCCAGCATAACAATACGGAGAACATAGAGAATCAACAGAGTACTTACCAGAAGTTTCATGCTTGTGTTTCGTCGGATTTTGCCTCCATTCCCGAATGGGTTTGGATTCAGTTCGTTCTCATTTTGGAATTTCTCCAGAAATGCCTTGTTGTACTTCTTCTCTGTCTCAGGCAAATGATACATTTGCCTCAAATCATCAGCCTTGAATGAACCGAAGATTCTCCCATCTCTGGTGCAGAAAGTTCTGTCTGTGATTGGGATTTCCTCAATTGCCCACTTTACTACATCCGTATATGGGAGAATTTGTTCCCGAGCCGCTATCCAATGAAGGAAAGAGTCGGCCAAGTCTTTCAAAGTACCATCAGATTTTCTATTGGAACCCGCTGTAGCTTGTACTACCGTCACCTTTGGTTCTTCGGCTTCGATCAAATTATAGGTACTTTGCCAAGTGGTCTTGGCAAGTCCTGAACGTGTAGTATTAGATATTAATCCTTTCTTTTTAGTTGCTAGATCAGCAACGGCTTGTCCTGTGGCTGGTGCAATGGAAGCTACTGTGGTTTTCTTAGACTTCTTCCCCATTCTGCTTGAATCTATTACTTCGGAAGAATTCTGCACAGTAGTGGAAATAAGCGTAACACAGAGAATTGGTAGTGAAAACCAAATACGAGTGAGATATATTGATTAATGCATGATGAGGGATTAACTTAAAGTGGCCGCGGATACAATCTATGAGAAGATTTTTTAAGCTTACTATTTCATTAAATGGCTGTTAAAACCTGCCAATCCTTTAAATGCTCATCATATCTCTTATCGGCCGCATGATTTGTTTAAGCGTGCCTTGGACGTTTTGGCGGCTGGGCGCAGGTGAATCACTGTTTGAAAGATAAGGCCTTAAATGCGAATTAATCCTAATACCCTTGATTAACGGTTTTTTTAAGTTTGCACTTTTGGCTTTATCGCAATCGGGTGTCGGGGAAAATTTAAATCTTTATATTGACACCTTTTGGAATCCTCGATCGCCGATAGAGATATCGCATCGCATCGCATCGGGAGTATGGGAACTTTAAAAAGCATGCATGGTATATCCCCAATCGTCGATAGCGATATCGCATCGCATCGGAGTGAAAGGGACGTGATCGCATCGCATCAGAGCGAAAAGCATTTGATCGCATCGCATCGGAGCGGGAGGCACTTTTGTTATGGGAACTTATTATTGCCGATATCCGATAGCATATTGCATGTCATCACATCGGAGAAAACCAATGGGCCTTTAAGTTATACCTCCTTTGTCATTGTGATATGCGATCTTGCGATAGCTTTATCGCAATGATAAGAGATTAATTATTTATATTATAAGACCAAATAATTGGTTTGTCAAAAAGGTTTTTTATAATGCTTTCATTTTGTTTTTTCAGACCTTTTTGAATAATACAAAGTTGATACCAATTAAAAATAAAAAGGGACCCATTTCATATTATAGTTTTATGAATAAAATGGTATGAAATGGGGGTTTGTAGTAGAGCACAACAATTGGCGATTCGCAGGAAGAAACAATTATCTCTGAAAAGTATGGAAATACTTAAACTTTTTCTAAATAGAGTTCTCATCAAAGGGGAAAATTCTAATATAACTAGGTATATATGCATTCCAAATAAAATGAAACTATCTTTGCTAACTTCCTCCTTTGTTTAAAATTAGATACATTCTAAATTTTAAGTTGGCCATTAATGGTTGATAGTGATAAAACAAAAAACATTTCCAAATCAGCTTTTAGAATTGACTCCTTTGTCATAGGTAGAGCCTCTGCTGCCAGCAAACGTTCATAGTTTCGACAGGGATACCTTTTAACCATCCTATTGTCCATTGTCCTGCTCATTTGAGAGTATGATTAACAGAATTAATTCAAAACATGCTTTTCATATTTTGTATTTATTTTCCACTTTTCTGTTATTTTGTAAGATAAAAAGCCATTGTCCTAGTTTGATGACCAGCTTAGTCAATGCCATTCACTAGTAGTAATTTAACCGAACAAGCTGGCTCATGATGAGACCCCTTGTCTTATAATTCTAAGCCATTACCCTATTTTGGTATGCAGTATTGGTAATGGCGGTTAAACTATTTCCCTATGATCATGGTAAGCAGGCTTGTAATAAGACCTCTTATCTTTTATATCAAATATTTTAGAATTACACTCTGAGTAATCATAAGCTTTGGTGAGTGGGATGGATAATTTTCTCCTTAAGAGTAAATGGATGACAAGGTAAGAGTTAAGGATGCTGAAATTGGATTAATTTCTATTTTGATATTGATAACCTTTTTGTGACCAATTTATAAACATAAAATGATTTACAATATTTCTAAACTTTGGGAAGCGTTCACAAAAATTGAAGTGTAGTTTCAGAATGCAATTATACCTAATTTCCCAGAATTATCCATCTTGTTTAAGACTACTATTACTTTAAAAGTAAATATCAACCCTACGTGTTTTGAGTAACTTTCATGTACAACAAAGGTCAATGGTAGATATCTCACAACTTTATTTTCTAATGATCCTACAAACTATAAAATTCTAAAAAAGGGGAGAAGGGGTTACCCTCTCAATTGAAGAATTTCTTTAGGATAAGGCCATTAACAGGGAGAGAATCTCTCAAACCTGATAAATCTTGTAATATGAAGGTCGAATGGCCTATCTTCTCACAGATCTGAAATGGCCCAAGCCACATCTTTTGGAACTTGGTGTGTTTTCCCTTGTCCTCATGGGCTTTGTCCCATTTCAGGACCAAATCACCGACTTGAAATTGTTTTGAACCGGATGAGATTAAATCAAAGGATGACTTGATGATTTCATGATGTTTTGCATGAATAATCTTGGATTTTTCTCTTTCCTCTTCTAATTTTAAAATTTGGTCATGTCTAAGTTGAATAGAAGAAGAAGGGCTTTCCTCAATAAACTACACTAGGGGTAGAGAAGGAAGAACAAGATTTGTTGGTAGTACTGCTTCTTTTCCATATACAAGGTTGCACAGGGAAGATCCTATGGAAGCCTTTTGCGTTATCCTATCAGCCCATAGTGCGAATATTAAGGATTTGTGCCATTTTTTATGATTCTGTTCGATGGTTCACTTAATAATTTTAATCAGATTTTTATTTGTAGACTCTGCTAAACCATTACCCTGGGGATAGTAATTAGCAGAATATTTTAATTTAAATCCTCTTTTAATAGCGAAATAAAACATAGCATTGCCTGAAAAGTAAGATGCATTATAAAAAACAAGAGCATTTAGGACACCAAACCTGGTAATGATGAATTGATCTATGAATTCAATGATTGCCTCAGAATTTGTTGTCTTCAAAGGAATTGCTTCAACCCATTTAGTAAAATAATCAGTAGCAGTAAGGATATACTTATGCTATTTGGAAGAATGAGGAGTAATTTCCCCAATGATATCCAATCCCCATTGCTCAAATGGCTGTTCAATGTTGATTGGTTGCAAAGGGAAAGCTGGTTTTCTTTGCCTTCCATTAGAAGTTTGACAATTTTGGCATTTCCTTACATATTCATGAGCATCTCTAAACAGAGTGGGCCAGTATATCCAGCATGAATGATTTTATGTGCTGTTGTATCAGCTCCAAAATGCCCTCCTGCTGGTCCATCATGTAATTCCTGAAAGAGCTTTTGTGCTTCAGGTTTTTCTAGGCATCTTAATAAGATTGAATCATAATTTTGCCTAAAAAGCACATCATCAATAATTGTGAAATTTTTTTCTTTTAATCTAATGGCCCTTTTGTTTTTGTAAGACAGGTTAGGAGGCACATACCCATTTTTCAAATAAAAGATTAAGTCAGCATATTGTGATTCCGAATCAGTAATACGTATCTGGTTGATTTCTTCGGTTTGATCTGTATCACCTGATTCTGGAATGTTGGATGCTCCTGCCAATAACCTACAAAAAACTTGGCCTCTGACAATCTTTGTTGGTTTAATTTCTAAATCATATTCTTGAAGTGCTGTAACCCAGTTTGCCCTTTTTTCACCTAGTTCTCTTTGGATTAATAGTTGCGTTACTGCAGGGAAAGGAACTATAACTTTTGTGTGGGCTTTTAAAACGAAGGGTCTATAATGTTTGACAGCTTTATATACAACAAAGGCTTGTTTTTCTACCTCGGAGTAATTCAAGTCAGCACCCTGAAGATTTGAACTATAGAATGAAATGGGTGCTTCTGAATTGTGATCATTGATCTGTGTGAGTACTGCTGCATAAGACAAATCGGATGCGATAGTATACAGTGTGAAATGATTAGAAAAATTGGGGGTATTTAAGGCGGGGGCATTAATTATTGATTTTTTGATTAAATCAAACGCTTCCTTTTCTGCTGATCCCCACTTAAAGATTGAATTTTTCTTAATCATAGTTTGAAGTGGCAAGATGATTTGGGAAAAGTCTGGAACAAATCTTTTGAAAAAATTGATTTGGCCTAAAAATGATTGCATGGATTTTTTATTATGAGGGAAAGGGGTTTCAGAGATTTCTTTGATCCAATCGGAATCAATATAAATGCCATCTTTAGACACAATAAAGCCTAAGAGCTTTCCTTGGTCAAGAGCGAAGAAAGATTTTTTAGGGTTAAGTGAAATACAATATCTTTTGCAATGTTGAAAGATTTGATTTAAATCATGCAAATGATTGGACTTGTCTTTAGAAAATACAGTAATATCGTCTAGGTAGACGACTACTGTTCTGTTAATCAACCCTTTAAAAGCTATATCCATCACTCTTTGGAACGTCGCTCCTGCATTAATAAGTCCGAAAGGCATTTTCTGATACGCATATGTTCCCCATTTTGTTCTGAATGTGGTTTTGAGTTGGTCATCAGGATGGACCAACACTCGGTTATATCCTGAGAAACCGTATAGAAAGGACATTAACTCAAAGCTTGCTACTGATTGGAGTATCTGCTCCATAGTAGGTAATGGAAAATTATCTTTTAAGATTGCCTTGTTCAAATTTCTGAAATCTATACAAATCCTAATGTCGCCATTTTTATTTTTGACTGGCACCATATTGGAGACCCAGTTTGAGTGCCGAACGGGAAAAATAATCTTAGCTTTCAAGAGTTTATTAAGTTCAGATTTTATTTGACTCTTTAAGTTCGGATGTATTTTTCTCAACTTCTGCTGAATTGGTTTTTGTTCGGGAAGCATTGGAATGGTATGCTGGATGATGGATGTATCATATGTCCTTAAATCATCATATTTCCAAGCAAAAACCTGTTTATTTTTCCGTAACAGTCTAATGAATGCTTCCTTTTCTTCCAAGGAAAGTCCTAATCCTAAATTAATGTTTTGAGGAGTTTGCTCAGTGCCAAGGTTTATCAATTCAAACCTTAGGGTAGAACTTTGGAGCTTTGTATTGGTCACAGGTTTAAACCTGTCTTTAATATCATAAAGATCTTCAAGCTTCACCAGAGGCTTAGGGATTGAATTCTCCTGGGGTTTACCTCTCATTTGCAGGTCATGCTCGTTTTCCTCAATGATTTGATCATCATAGTACTTTTCGGGAGTTAAAAACTGTAAAATATCTTCATCGTGGTTGAATACTCTCCAATTAGTTACATTGTCAGGAATTGATGGCCTAAAAAGCAATTCTACTGAAAATCTATCTGGGCTATAGTCTTCAGAAGGTAGGAGCTTGGAAGCAACATTGGCTAGTAGGTCGGCTACCGAATTTTGAGACCTGGGAATAGAAGAAATATTGAATGCCGAAAAGTGGGAGGTGAGTTCCTGCACCAGTGATTGATAATGTTTGAGATGGGGGGAAAGACAATGAGTTGTATTCCTTACCTGTTTGATAATAATTTCAGAATCTCCAAAAACTTTCAAATGTTGGACCTTGAGGCCAATAGATTTATATAGTCCTTGGACTAAGGCTTCATATTCTGCTGTGTTATTCATGCATTCAAATTTTAACCTACAGGATAGCATTGTTTTTTCTCCTTGCGGGCTAATCAAAATACATCCTGCTCCTGAGCCCTCACTAGATTTGGACCCATCGAAATATAATGACCAAAATAAAGAAGTATTAACAATTTTATTTACAGTTTTCTTAGTATCATTGAAACATCTTGACCTATCTGTTTGTGAATAATTTTCAATCTGAGATGTAAAATGGTTTACTGAGGAAGGGGATGGTTGGGCAGCGAAGTTTCCAAAGAATGACTCTAATGAATAATTCCCCAAAATGTTGTTACTAAATGCTATTGGTTGGTTTTCTTGTTCAAATTCAGTAACTGTATGGGTCATATGCTTTTCCCGATCGAATCTTATTTGATTTGGATTACCCTTATAGGGAAGCCACATATGTGACCAATCAGTAGAAATATACCCATGTAGTTTTTCAGACCAATCCCTACTCAAGATCAAACCATAAAATTCAGGTATATCGACGATCAAGATATCAATCCTTTGTACTATTCTGGGATCAGCAGATAACCTGATAGTTATGGATTTGATCTCTCCTAAAACCTGTACTTTAGTCCTGTCCAACTGTACAATATGAATAGCGGACTTCTGGGGTTCAATGTTCAGTTTGGAACAAACTGAAGCTGGCATTATGTTAGAACATGCCCCTGAGTCAATTAAGCAGTTGTGCAGGTTTCTATTGTAGATCTCATAGGTTAGAAGGAAAGGTGGAGTATTAGAATTTGATCTATCTCCTATTAGGACTGCATCAGTAGCTTCGACCATTCTAGAACGTGTTTGACTTGTATCGTTTGCAGCTTTAGCACTGGGAAGAGGTGAAGTAGGAACAACATTTAATTCTTTGAGAAGCAATTTTTGCTGATGTTTCAATTTACTAAGTTCAAACATGGTAATGTTTGCCTTGGTCTTTTTCATGTCATCAACAATGTTGTAATCCATTGAATCAGTCACTACCAATGTCTTAGTTGTTAATGGAATTGTTGAGGTTGAAGGTTGGTTTTGTGGAATTGTTACAGGTGGCTTTTTCGGGAGAGCCTTTTCTTTTGTTGTAGCAGCACCTGCACTTCTTTTCTTCGAAGTTGTCTGAACAGGTTCGGAGGTACCTCTACTCCTGGTAGTGACAGGAAATGCTTCTTCTTTGTTTTCTGTGTCAGAGTTAGGTAATATAGAATCCCACATTTCATGACATTCAACAACTTCTTCTTCTTCATCAGTTTGTGTAGCTATTTCTTCTTCTCCTTCTTCAAGATCTGAATCTGCATTTGATATAACATTTGGTGGTTTTGATTCAGTTTTATTATAACTTCTAAAGGGTATTTTGGTTGAGGTTTCGGCTACTTGTTTTTTGATTTCAACCATTTCATTTGACATAGTTTTGAGGACCTTTTGTAGACCCTCCATGTCATATGGATCTTTAGTGGTTTTCTTCTTTGAATCATCTTTAAAAGAAACTTTTTTGGCTTTTCTATGTTCCAGACCAGCTTTCTTCTCTGGAGCATTAATACGTTTCTCCACAGCAAGTGCTTCTTTCATGTTTTAAGCTAAAGTAGGTTTTCCAGCCCTATCTACAAAAATAGCTATATTGGCAAGTAGGGTAGTTATATACCATTCACTTCGAATTTGCTCACTTGGTTTGGAGGCCGTTGGGATTTTATTCAAGAGTTTATTGAATCGCGCATTAAATTCCTTAATTGGTTCCCTATGCTCTATCCTAAGATTGGAGAGATCATTTATTAGTGTAGCCAAGGACCTATCATCGCCATACTTAGTAAGAAATTGTTCTTGGCAAGTCGTCCAACTGGTAATGGAACCAGAAGGTAAAGAAAAATACCAGGATCCTGCTGATCCTTGCAAGGTATAAGGGAAAAGTCTAACGACAACATCTTGCTCTGTTACTCCAAATTAACTGCCAACATGAAGTTATTAATATGTTCCTCAGCTTGTGTTCCATCATCTGGGTTAAACTTGGGTAGCCATTTTTCAGGTGCATCAGGTAATGCATGCAATGGAGCAGGCATATTGACTGCACCAAGCCTGGTCGATGGATATACCATTGTAACCATAGTAGTGGATGATATTACTGTTGAACTTATAGAAGTCTGGGAAGGAGTTAATATTAAGGATTGTGTAGTTTGGGATGCTACAGTTGTTAATCCCTGATGAACAACAATGTGTAATGAGGGAGTGGATGGTTGACTTCGCACGGGGGAAGGTGAGATGGACGATGTGGATGAAAGTTCTTCACTGTCAGATCCTTTAGTGTTTTTCTTTGCCTTTTTCCTTTTGGGTAAAGGGAACTCAGTGGGATCAATACCGAGCTTTCTGCTCTGAAGTCTGGTGAGAGGGTGAGGTAAATTAAACTCCGAAGTCGCACTGCTTTGAGATACCTCAAATTTCTGTGGTGAAATCGAGAAGCTCTAAAGTTTGTGGATAAGGGACTAGACTTCAGGGGATTCAAGACTTAGTTGTTCTGGAGTATGATGGGTTTGAGCAGTGGTAGTTGATTCCTCTTCTTCTTGTTTGGATGCCGTAGAACCAACATGCAACTGGGAAGTACAAGGTGATGCGGAGGGAGAATTACTCTTAGAATGGCCTGCAGATTTGAGTTTGCTTGCCATTCATAGCTGAGGCCCTCCTTCTAGAGCCAAAAATGTTGATGCCCTGAAAATCGTTGTATCAACATTGGGGGATAACCACCTGGTCCGGACCTTAATACAGCTCCTTTTCCGTTTGGAATGGTGGCTCCAACTGGGGATAATGGGACCATTTTCCCAGCAATGAATAAACGAGATGAATGAATGATTGATTGACTAATCTAATGATAGGCGAATAACTTAATTTATTAGCAAAATAAAAGAATTACTACTAATACCGGGAACTATTTTACTTTGAAGTGTAGCGCTTCATGATCTATGTTTATTCACAGGCATATAGATGACTCCATTTAATAAACATGGACATTTATTCACTCAAGGATTACTTTGCTTAAATAGTTAAACAAGGTGATTAACGCAATATTGCTACACTCATCATTTATATCATCAATACATATATGATCAAAAGAAAAGCATTACCCTAAACATCCAATAGTGGAGGGAATAAAGAAATGTTGTTAAAACACATACATATATTCGATAATAGCAAAGGCGATGAAATAACAATTCATATAAAAAGAATGGATTCAGACATAGATAATAGTACCATATGAGCTGCGAGTCACTCCCAATATCAATCGCTATTTGAAATTCTTCCTCTAACGCAAAAATACTTTCAAACAAAGACAGTAGTGCACATTTGCATAAAAGCTTCTTTGCCAAAATCAGAATGATTGGTCCAGTTTTATAAAAGAATATGCCTGAAGTACAGTAGTGCAACTTCAGGCTTTAAGTCATGTACAAAACTTTACGACCCTTTCTAAAAACATGGAAGGGTCTATAAATACTGAATTAAACTAACTATCTATGAAACTGAAATCCTACTTAATTGGTATCAAATGATCTTGAATATCTCCTTCTCAGCAACCTGGCAGTCGGCGACATGAATCATCAAGTAGGCTGTTTGCCTTTGAACTTGAGCTGACTTATCGCAAGCATTGGCTCCACTTTGGGCGGTCTGTTGAGGCGAGAGTTAAGCTGGGTGGCATAGGTGGCATCCTGAATATCAGGGATAATATACACGATTGCATCTGTAAGGCATTTGAGGGCGGCTCTTTGCCTGTGTGGTTTTACCAAGAAGAACCAATAGGTGTCCCATGTTAAACTGTTAATTCCAGCAATTAATCTCCTCTTTTCCTCTAGATCTGGATAACATGACTACTCCAATGTTTTCACCGCTGTCAATTTACCTGAAGTGCATTGGTAAATCATGTTTGACAAGTAGAGAGTATTATTAACCAATTCAACCAAATTACTTGTGGTTGATTTGCATCTTGAAATTGCCCTCTCTGCTTTCATTAACCGGGACTGCCATTCTGTAAACAATATTTCTTTATGCGATTCTAAAATTCTTGGTAAATTTGCCGCTTGTCCCTGATCGGTATCTTGCCAGTCAAGAAATTCAGTTAATGTTTCTTCAGCTTGATCCAAGTCTGTTCTAGCCTTTTCTGTTTGTCTACTTATTGATGCCGTCAAATCGCATAGTGGTTCCGCCTGGGCGATTTGTTGACATAGAAGATTGATTTGTGTTATTAGTGCCTTATTTATCTGTAATGCTTCTAATTTGAATTCACCTATCTGTGGAATACCCTTTCTCTTCTCAAGTTGTGCTAATAATTGAGCAATCTGCTCATCTTTTGACTTCAGCATTTGTTCATTTGCTGCCCTCAGTGGTGCCAATGCCTCAGACAACTCTTTCTGCTTCTGGATTGCGCTGTGATCAATCCTTTGTTTCTCTTCCCGCAATTGTTGAGTTAATTGATTATTTATTTACTATTGTGTTAACAATTGAAATTCTGCCTACTCCGCTTTCTGTTGTGCTTCTGTTAGCTGTGCTTGCAATAAAAAGATTTCCTAGTCTTTTGTTTTTAATAACAGACTCACCTCTCATGCCTTGTCTATTGTTGCTGCCGAATAGGCTCCAGCATATTGTGATAGTTTTGTTAGGTCATCAGAGGGGTCAAATTCCTCCTTCCAAACCACATTGCCCGTGATAGTTTGTTCTGGGAAAAGGGAAGATTGATCAGTCCTTCTCCTCTTCCTTTGTCGTTTTACCACAGCTTTGTGCCTTGGGCTATAGAAGACATCCAAGGGAGGAATTTCTTTTATCTGCAAAATAATTTGATCGGAGGGGTCCTTTGCGATTATTTCTACTTCCTTTGAACTGGGTAGGCCGCTGGTTCCACTTGGAACCTGTTGTGAAGTGGTTTCCTGTGTATCTTTCGCTTTCAAAGTTTCGGTGTCCTTTGAGCATTCAAGACTATTGATAATTGAATCAAATTGCTGCCATTCCTAGAGCAATTTGGTATCAATTTGAGTATCCACATTCACCTCTATGTTGCTATGTTTCTGCTCTTTAGTCTGGGTTTCCTCTTGCACTTTCTCCTGTTTTTCTGTTGTAACCGGCAGTTCCTTTCAATGTTGCTGTTCAGGCTCGCTTGGTCTTGTTGCTGTGGTTGTTGCTAACAGATCTAGAGGCAGATTTTGCAACCTCTGTTGTCTAAGTCTGTTGAATTCAACTAACCCTTCATCTTTGTATTCCATTATGGCCAACGATCTAACTTGATACATTGATTCAACTAAGGAGAACAGGTCATCAAATGTATCTTCTATATGATCAAACTTTGTCAATTTGGCCTGTTCAAGAGCATTATAGGCGACTTTGTTGGGATCAAATCGCCTGTTAGGGAGAGTCTCTAGAGTTAATGATTTCATCTTCGTAGCTTCTTTTTCTACATGTTTAAAATCATGCAAGGTGTAGACACCACATCTCAGAGGAAAGGAGGGCCAGACCTGCTTCTTATTTTTCTTTAGAGTTTGTGTAACTCCTTCGGCAATAATCTGATAGGCTATTTCCCTTGCCAGCAGTTTGTCAGGTATCTACAAAGGAAGGACATGAGGTTCGGCTTGGCTGCCGAAAATTCTTACATATGTAAATTTCTCCTCTCCAAACCATCTTCCTATTGATGTCAAATCAATCCATGCTTGGTAAGAAATTTTGGGAGCAGGTTTATTAAAAATAGAATAATGAATGGGTAAGATGAAGCCGTTGAAAACTTGGTACAAATGGTGTTTATAGGAAGTCTTCCACAATTTCTGATGGTATATGTGAATAGGCGTGGGGTCTTGTGGAGTCCACCTCCAGCCGAGTACAGGAAACTCATAATTAAAACACAGGGTATCTAGTATATAAGCACTGTAGTAGAATGGGGGAATAAACCTTTCTGAGACGGAAGTTTTAGTTCTAAAACTAAGAACTGTTGTCACTAGCTTATCTGACAGTATGGTTGCCCAATCCATTATCTCACTATTACATGCCGCCTCCATCAAGGGAGCCATTTCTATAGTGAAATTAGTAGAATCGTGCAACCCCCACAATCTGCACATCATTATCCCAGCATAACAATACGGAGAACATAGAGAATCAACATAGTACTTACCAGAAGTTTCATGCTTGTGTTTCGCCGGATTTTGCCTCCATTCCCGAATGGGTTTGGCTTAAGTTCGTTCTCATTTTGGAATTTCTCCAGAAATGCCTTGTTGTACTTCTTCTCTGGCTTAGGCAAATGATACATTTGCCTCAAATCATCAGCCTTGAATGAACCGAGGATTCTGCCATCTATGGTGCAGAAAGTTCTGTCTGTGATTAGGATTTCCTCAATTTCCCACTTTACTACATCCGTATATGGGAGAATTTTTTCCCGAGCTGCTATCCGATGAAGGAACGAGTCGGCCAAGTCTTTCAAAGTACCATCAGATTTTCTATTGGAACCCGCTGTAGCTTGTACTACCGTCACCTTTGGTTCTTCGGCTTCGATCAAATTATAGGTACTTTGCCAAGTGGTCTTGGCAAGTCCTGAACATGTAGTATCAGATATTAATCCTTTCTTTTTAGTTGCTGGATCAGCAACGGCTTGTCCTATGGCTGGTGCAGTGGAAGCGACTGTGGTTTTCTTAGACTTCTTCCCCATTCTGCTTGAATCTATTACTTCGGAAGAATTTTGCATAGTAGTGGAAATAAGTGTAACACAGAGAATTGGTAGCGAAAACCAAATACGAGTGAGATATATTGATTAATGCATGATGAGGGATTAACTTAAAGTGGTCACGGATACAATCTATGAGAATATTTTTTAAGCTGAGTATTTCATTAAATGACCGTTAAAACCCGCCAATCCTTTAAATGCTCATCATATCTCTTATCGGCCGCATGATTTGTTTAAGCGTGCCTTGGACGTTTTGGCGGTTGAGCGCAGGTGAATCACTGTTTGAAAGATAAGGCCTTAAATACGAATTAATCGTAATACCCCTTCTTTAACGGTTTTTTGAAGTTTGCGCTTTTGGCTTTATCGCAATCGGGTGTCGAGGAAAACTTAAATATTTATATTGACACCTTTTGGAATCCCCGATCATCGATAGCAATATCGCATCGCATCGCATTGGGAGTATGGGCACTTTAAAAAGGATGCATGGTATATCCCCGATTGCCAATAGCAATATCGCATCGCATCGGAGCGAAAGGGACGTGATCGCATTGCATCGGAGCAAAAACCATTTGATCGAATCGCATCGGAGCGGGAGGCACTTTTGTTATGGGAACTTATTATTGCCGATATCTGATAGCCTATTACATGTCATCGCATCGGAGAAAACCAATGGGCCTTTAAGTTATGCCTCCTTTGTCATTGCGATATGTGATCTTGCGATCGCTTTATCGCAATGATAAAAGATTAATTATTTATATTATAAGACCAAATAATTGGTTTGTCAAAAAGATTTTTTATAATGCTTTCATTTTGTTTTTTCGGACCTTTCTGAATAATACGAAGTTGATACCAATTAAAAATAAAAAGGGAACCATTTCATATTATAGTTTTATGAATAAAATGGTATGAAATGGGGGGTTGTAGTAGAGCACAACAGGGTCCTACCTTGGTTTCCTCCTTTTGGGCTTGACTAGTGTTGCAAGTGTGGCCAATGTGGCAACCACCTATTACTCTTTTTTTCCGAGTGAGACAGTCATTTGTTTCGGTTGTCTTTCTATCCCTTGAGGTTTGGAGGGCACCTCAAGGTTTTTTTCTGTTGACACCTAATCATCAGGATTGGGTGAATATAATGTAAATAAATAATAAGTAATATGAACAGTCATCGAAAGATGAAGTGAACAGTCTCTCCCTCATGTATATAATAAAGAACAAATTGAAGGAATAATATATGAATCAATTTGTTTTCAGGAGTTACTACCAGGCCTAACATGGTATCAGAGCCAGCTCCCAAAACTAGTTGTAACTCCCTTCTACCTGTTTCTTCCAGTCTGTCCACTGCCCCCTGTCGAGTCTGCCTACTGCACATTCTGTCCACTTTCTATTGTGCTCTCTGTCTACTACACAATTTGTCCACTGCCTCTCTACATGTCTTCTATGCATAATCATTGTGGTCCACTGCCTCTCTGCATGTCTACTACGCAGTCCATCCACTATTTTCTTGCCACTGGGAATGAAATATCCTTTATACCCTTGCCAGTAACTATTGAAGTGTGAGGGAGTGTTGCACACCATACCTACATGAACGAATGTTGTTTTAAGAGTGTATTGCTGAAGAGTGAAACACTGCTGCATTGAGAGTAATGCATTTCTCCTGTACCAAGGATTAATGTCTCTGAGCCCATGCCATCACCAGAAGCGTCTATGCTCATAGTAGAACTTTCGCATCAACACTCTGTCCTGTAGATCGATCTTCAGAGGAAATGTTGTCCATTGCAGCTCCCTCGTCGCCTAGAGAATGCACACTGAGATCTCTATATTGAGAAACCAGACCTACAATTTGACAATCTCGATTGCAGTAAGATTCTGGAAGCACTGCCTTTGTGTTTACGCTGCTATCATTGTAATGCTAGTATATATGTTGAAGTTTTTTGGCATATAAAATGTATTAAATTCCATGCATTGACTGTACTCAGTAGGACTGATGTGGATTGCTGCCATGAATGTAGAAAATAACTGTGAGAAGTAAATAAGCACATGGATTGTTGCCATGAATGTAGCAAACACTTGTGAGAAATAGTTAAGCATGTTGTTGAAGTGAAATGTTACCCTAACTAATTAAACTAAGTTCAATACGCTCAAAAATATATTTCTGACTTTTGGTTGGGAAAGTATCTAATATTTTCATGACAAAAACAACTTCTACAACCCACAAATCCAATGCCTTTGTGTTTACACTTATATATACGTTGAAGTTTTTTGGCATATAAAATGTGTTGAATAGATTTTCTTTAAAAAAAAAAAAAAAAAAAAAAAAAAAACTAGGTCATGGGTCAAAGCACTGTGGCATAAACTGTGGAATACACTGTACAATATTGGGTATTGACATTTGCTATCGATGTTGAATTTGTTGTCCAGTCATATCAAAATTATATTTTTTTCCCATTAAGAGTAAATGTTTTGTAGCAGAATTTTTTGTTACAGTATGCATTCAATCATATCCATTGTGGGAATAGTTCTCACTGGCAAGGAGAACTATCCTAAGTGGTCCCGGATGATAAAACACACCTTCATTTTCAATAAGTTGTGGAAAGGAGTGTGCATTTGAGACGAAGACAAACAACCAGAACAACCTACATCAGACAAAGAGCTCGCCATTTGGGAAAAAAAGAACAGCAAAGCCTATGCATTAATCGCAACATCTTTAAGTGAAGAGGTGAGTCACCATATTACGCCGTTTTCAACTGTTTTCAAAGCCTTACAAAAGCTGAAAGAACTCTATGACTCACATTCTACACTTGAAGTTTTTCAACTCATGATTAAACTCTTCACTCTTGAACTGCAAAATAATGATCCTCTTGCTCTTACATCTGAAGTAAAGTCTATAATGCATGATATCCAAGCCACTAAAATTGACTTGGATATTCCTCTTATCGCTTTTCTCAAGGAACTTTATCCTACATACTCCAATTATCTTGAGTCACTGCAGGCAAATGGAAATCTTAAAGACATTACCTTTGACTCTCTTGTGAAAAAATTTGTTGAAAGAGAGAAAGCTTTTGGAAAGAAGACAGCCCCTGAATCTTCTGAAGAGGTTGTGTTCCTTACTCATAAAGAAAAGAATCTTGCTTAAGATTCTTCAAGAGGAAGAGGAAGATATTTCAGAGGTAGGGGGGGCAGACACTCTCAAGGAGAAAAGGGAGATTTACACTACATACACTGCAAAAGAAATGGATCACATGATGCCTCTACATGCAAGTTACCATGGGAAAAAATTGAGCAGCAAAGAAACCAACAGAAAGGTAAAACTAATGATAAAGACAAAGGTAAAGCACCTAAATCCACTCACAATGTTGTGGCACAATGTAATATTGGAGTAAATGAAGATTTATTTAATGCTTCACTTGCTTCTTGGAAAAATGATTGGTTGCTTGATTCAAGAGAAACCTGTCACATGAATTATAGAAAATATTTTTTTGAAGAATTTACTGACAATGTTGATGGAGTAGTATACTTTGCAGACCAATCAAAAATCACTCCATCAGGGCTTGGCACAATCAGGCTTAAACTGCCTGGTCTTCTAGGATTTCTTCTACACCATGTTCTATACCTCCCACATCTCAAGAGAAACTTGTTGTCCTCGGTCCACATCCGCTAGCAAGGTCACTCCATTCATATGTTTGATGGCAAGCTTGAGCTAAGAAAAGCATCTGAGCACTCACTTGTCATGAGGGGAATAGAAGAAGAAAGGCTTCTCAAGCTGCAAGGAACCTCTGCTCGTGCAAAACATTTCTCATACAATTATCATTATGAAGAAGATACACTTCCATCAAGTTTATTATGGCATGCTAGATTTGGACATTTGAACTATGACAGCCTCTACCTGTTGAAGAAAAATGGCGTTGTTGGTTTTCCTACAATTCCTAGGGAACTTAAGCAATGTGATGCTTGAATTCTAGGAAAGCATAGCAAATAGTCTTTTCATGAGTCGCATTAAAGAACATATAGAAAACTTGAACTCATTCATTCAGATTTATGTGTTCCAATGCCTATTCCTTCTGCAAATGGAAATAAATATATGATGACATTTATTGATGACTACACTAGAATGTGTTGGGTTTATTTATTGAAAAACAAATCTGGTGCTTTTCAAACATTCAAGAACTTTCATAAATGGATTGAAAATGACGCACAATCTCATATTGGATCTATTCGCACTAATAATGGAAACGAATACACATCAAATGAATTTCAAAACTATCCTCGCCAACATGGGATCAAACATCAAACAACTGTGCCTTATAATCCCCAACAAAATGGTGTAGCTAAAAGAATGAATAGGACAATCTTAAATATTGTATGATCCATGCTCTTCTTCAAAAGTGTAAAGATAATGTTTTGGGCTGATGTTGTTCTATGTGCTGCATATATAAAGAATAGATGTCTATCTAATGCTATTAGAAACAAGACTCCATATGAAATGTGGTATGGACATGTTCCTTTGGTAAAGAATCTCAGGGTCTTTGGTTCCACCTATTATGCCTTGATACCAAAAGTACATAGAAACAAAATTGGTGCAAGAAGTCGTAAGTGTATCTTCCTGGGGTATCCAAACACCTCCAAAGCATACCGTCTCTATGATGAAATAAATAAAAAGTTTGTTGTATCTATATATGTAATTTTTCTTGAATCATCCAAAACTGACAATGTTGTTGAGTGGCAACTTGATCGCTTGGATAGATTCGCAAAAGAAAAATAATTTCAAGAATTTGATAATCAGATTCCACATCTTGAAGTGGGGGATTCCTATATTAGATCAACATGTGGAATCTTTTTCTGAAGAACACTCTCCCCTGCATGAAACTCCAACAATGGATGATGCTTTAAGTGATGTGATTGATAGAATTGGGAGACTCAATCTTGATTCAGTCCCAACTCAATCAACGAAGTAGCCTGGACCATCTTAGAAAGGTCCCCCAAAGTGGCTGACAAAGACACTTGAAAGTATTCATCCTGATGAGGTTGAAAGACAAGAACTAGAAATTCAAACCAGCAAAATGGAGGTGATGTAGATGACTCTAATTGACCTGTTGATATGGATGTTTCTTATGATTGTGAATTGAACTTGTCTACATATTTTAAACCAAATTATTTCAAAGAAGCTGCTTCTCATGATGAATGGACAGAAGCGATGCAAAAGGAGTATGATTCCCTCATAAAGAATGGCACTTAGAAGCTAGTTGATCCTCCATTAGGAACCAAACCAATTGGCTACAAGTGGGTCTACAAGAACAAGTATAAAGCTAATGGCTCACTTGACAAGAACGAAGCTAGTATTGTGGCAAAAGGTTTTGCACAAAAGGAAGGGGTCTATTATGGGGAGACTTTTTCCTCCATAGCAAAATGGGCTACCATCCGAACACTCTTTGCCCTAGCAGCTCAGAATGGTTGGTACGTTCATCAAATGGATGTAAAAACTGCTTTCTTGAATGGAGATCTAAAAGAGAATGTTTTTATGTCCCAGTCTGAAGGATTTTCTGTGAAAGGACATGAACATAAAGTATGCAAACTTGTGAAGTCCTTGTATGGCCTCAAACAAGCACCGCGAGCCTGGTATGAAAAACTAACTGAGCATCTTCTGAAACTCAATTTCAAACATTATGATCTTGATGATGAAACTTTATTGGTCAAGAAATTTGGCAAAACAGTTGTATATCTTGTGGTATATGTAGGTGATATTTTGATGACAGGGAACAATGAAAGCCACATTTCATCCATAAAGAAGGAATTGGGGAAAAGTTTTGAAATGGCTGATTTGGGCTATGTTCATTACTATCTTGGTATTGAAGTAACCCAACATCCGAAGTCCATATTTCTTTCTCAAAAGAAGTACATTGGAGATCTGTTGAATAGGTTTGGTAGGACAGAATGTAATCCTCTTACTACTTGAATGGAACAAAACTTAAAGCTCACATCTATTGAAGGAAAAGAATTTGAGGATGCAACAAAGTATAGACAACTTGTAGGAAGTCTCAACTACCTAACTACTACCAGACCAAACATTTCGTTTACTATTGGAATCCTCTCTAGGTTTATGCAAAATCCTTGTGAGGGACATTGGTCTGCTAAGGTACTTGAAGGGAACTCAAGACTTTGGAATCAAGTATACACAGGTGGATGACTTCAGCTTCATTGGATAATCTGATTTAGACTTCGATGGAGACAAAGAAACTGGGGTATCTATTTCAGGATATGCTATGAGTCTTGGATCAGGAGCTTTCTCTTGGAGATCACACAAACAATCAGTTCCAGCAAATTCCACAACAGAAGCAGAATACATGGCAGTAGTGGAAGCAACAAAAGAAATTGTGTGGCTTAAGAAAATTCTTAAATATTTGCAAGTAAAACAAGTACAATCAACTCCACTCATGATTGATAATACCTCTACAATAAAGTTAGCCAAGAACCCAAAGTTCCATGATTGAATGAAGCGCATCAATACTAAATATCATCTGGTTCGACATCATGTTGAGGCCAAAACAATCCATCTCCATCATTGTTCCACTAATCAGCAAAGTGCAGACATCTTCACCAAATTTCATGGAAGAGAAAATCTTGAACGATTCAAAATGACACTTGGACTCACCAACATCCCTTTAGATTAAGGGGGGGAATGTTGACACCTAATCATCAGGATTGGGTGAATATAATGTAAATAAATAATAAGTAATATGAATAGTCATCGGGATATGAAGTGAACAGTCTCTCCCTCATGTATATAATAAAGACTAACCTGAAGGAATAATATATGAATCAATTTGTTTTGAGCATTTATTCTCTGGCCTGACATTTTCCTCTAGTTTTTGTTTCACTTCCTCTTTTTCCTCCATTTATTCTTTCTCCTTGTGTTTTTCATTTTCTTATTCCTTATCTTCCCTACCCCTAGTACTAGAGGTTGGTGTTTCTTCTTGCTGTGTGGAGGTGAGGGCTTTTGTTTGAATGAGAACCTCTATGCCCATGTCTAGAAAGTCATCCCACAACATAGGGTTCCATAGATGGCTTAAGGAATTCATGAAAATTACCTTGATGAGGCCATGATGAGCTAGTTGTTGGTTATTCCATTCCCTCACTTTCTAGCTCATTTCAATTATGGATTGTAAGAGGAAATGTGGGATGCTAAGTCTGTTTGGAATTGGTAACTCAGTCTTGAACCTTAGGTCATAGAACAACCTAAATTAATAGGCATACATAATGCTCAAACTCCGCTCATGGAATATGTACATGAGGATGTGACAAACCACTTCATCCCAAGAGTAAGGGAGGATTTATCTTCTTACTCCTTTTTTTCTTCCACAGACTTCTCTTTATCTAGGAAGAAGTTCTTCCTAGTCGTAATACCTATTGCCATATCCTCCTTACTCCATCGAACTCATAAGGGTATGGTGGTTACTTTTCTTATAATCTCTTCACTCAAATGAATTTCAATTCCTCTAACAATAATAGTGTCACTATTTTCTCCCTGAGAATTGAGGGCCATGGCAAATTATTGAGTTTTTTCATCATCATAACCCTTTAATTTCTCAAAGCATCTTATCCAAAGATGCCTCAGAAAAATGTCCATAATAGGGGGATGCTGATGGATCCTTTTTGTGTCTGTGGGTTCTATTTTGTTGAAACCTCCTCCCATTGCTTCTACCTCTCATTATTTATGTTATCTTAGGTGTATTTTTTAATATTTTCCTTAGAGTAGTCTCCAGTGCAAAGATAGTGGCCAAATTTCTTTTTGATAGAGGAGGAGAAGGATGATAATTTTGTTGGGTGTGGAGCATGATTATTTAGAGGTCTTTGTTTCAGTCGAATGTATACCCCAAGAAGTTTGTACAACCCCCCACGTGGAGGGGGGGGGGGGGTGCGGGGGAGACTTGTCCCCCCTGCGAGGGTTCGAGGGGGCCAATCCCCCTCGGCTAGGGGGTATGGGGGCCAGTGGTCCCCCAACAGAGGTTTTGAGGGTAATACCCCCGAAGCTAAAAATATATGTAAAATTGCCCTATAAAATCATAGTAATTTCTAGTCAATCTAGGCCATTCATTAGGCGGATGATCTGACGGTAGAACTTATGTTTAGTTTAGGGTTTTTTCCCTAGAAGGAAAACCCTCTCTTTGTATGAGGGTATTATATTGAGGTTGTGTAATAGATGTGTATTCTCAGAGTGAGAAATAGAGAGGTGAGGTTGTGAGAGAAAATAGAGGATATTACGATGAATCTGTTGTAGGTTGTGTTTCTTCATTTTGTTGGATAATAGAATGGAATGACTGGCTATTTAGGGTGGACGTAGCCCAAACTGGTTGAACCACGTATATATGTGTCTCTCTGGTTTTATGTGATTGTGTTTTTCTACATACTATATGTCCTGCATTTCTTTGTCATATATAATATGTTTCTAACAAATTTTACTACAAAAAAAATATTTTCTCTATACCTGACTTGCCTTCTTATATGATAAATTTTCAAAGGGAATTATTAACACAATGGTTGCTACATGATAAAAGATTTAATCATAATTATTCATGTAGGTGTATTGAAATTAGAGAGGAAGGTGGCCACTTACCCTTTCCAATATGACTCTTTCATGTGCATGATGGTCTTAGGAAAACTTCCAGTTGTTGTGGCTCCACTTCTCCCCTTAATTCATCCATGTAGATTTCTTTTTGTGCGCTTGTGGGAATTCAGATACTCTTGTAGCACCTCCCATAGCACCCGCAAACACAGCCTGTAGTAGTTCGGTGGCAACCTTGGAATACTCTAGCACTGTCTATCTTTTCCTTCGATACCTTGTTAGGTCTCTTGAACTGTTTTCTAGAAATGAGAAATTGTGCAAATATAATTGAGCCTCGTACTTTTAATCCTTTTTTTTCTAATGTGTCATAGTGCTTTGGGGACTTTCTCTTACATAAATTTCACATTTTTGACTATTTATCTTGTTAGTGCATGTCAATCATGTCAGTCACCAGCGATCAACTGTGCTCTTACAAAGTTTTTTGTTAGGATTTCAAGTCAATTTTTTATAGTTTCAAAGAGGTTTTCAATAAACAATTTGGTCACCAGTTAGGAAGGTCATTGTTTACTATTCCTTTTAGTTCCATGGTCAAATAACACCATCTTGGTCAAGTCAAATCATTGTTAGAACAGTCCCATAGCTATTATGGTCATAATTCATCTAATAAGGGCATGCTAGGTCACCATTAGGTCAATAGGTTAATTTCTGAAAACTGGTCATTTCACCATTGAATCTATTCTATAAAGGAACAGTAAATGTTAAGTTGGAAATCAAGGTTTCAAATCATGTTTTTATTTCATTTTCTTAAATGAAATACTTTCATAAAGGCCATGAAGCTCCAAAGTGTCAAAATCAAGTTACAAAGGTCATGCTGGGTCCACTACCACTTGTAAGAGAAAAATCGATTTCTTCAAGTTATAAAAGACTTTCACTCACTCTCTATTTGCTCATTCCATTTTCCAACACTCCACTCCACCCAATCAGGTCAAAATTTCCAAGTAAGGATAAGTTTCTTCATGCCAAAGTCAAGTTCCTCTTTTGTGCTGCACAAATACTCTTGCTGTGCTACACAAATGCCTAACACATGTTCCATTTTCTTTCCAAGGCTGCAAGATTTTTTCTAGTGATTTACTCCACCATTTTCGAAGAATGTTGCAACAAATATGGGTTGGTGGTCTCTCATGAAGCTTAATAATCTATTAGTTCTCTTAATTGTGATTGCTTTACTTCATTTCCCTCTCTAAGGGTTTTGAAAATAGACTGCCATATTTCATCCGTGTTGAATTTTTGTTAAAACTTGTAACCTATTTCTCATACACCTTCCTATATCCTAATCATACCTTCATAAACACCCTCCATCAAACCCATCCTCAAATTCCATCATTTTCACCCAAACCCTAGACAGGGCACACTTTCTAAACCATTGGACTGTGTTTCTCTTGTTTAAAACCATTCCCCTCACCCAAATTCTAAATTTCCACTTTCCTTAGCTCCCTAACCTCCCTCACTATCTCCCAAATTTTCCTATAATTTTTCCATTTCCCTAAATTTCCTCACAACTATAAAAAATACCTTGTTTTCCTACAAGCAAAACCCTAGTTTCTCTCCTAAGAGTTGGGTGTTATCATGGAATTTCAAACCTCTGAACAAAGGAGGCATAGAGGAGGGAATTCCATCATATATGAACCCACCTCCACTCAAGAGATCTTGTCATCTAGCTTCATCATAAAATCATTTGAAGATTCAGCGTGTCTTACATTTGCCAGAGAATTGAGCAACTGAAGTTTCATGATCAACTAACCAGTGCTTTTGACACCAAACTAAGAAAGGATAAAGTGAATATAGCAGGAGTTGAATTTGATATTTCAAGGAAAATTATCTCTATAGCCACAAGGATTCCAAACACCGGATAAATTTGGTTCAAGAAATAAGTACCATATGAGGCTTTTGATGCATTTCACTGGTGTTCAACAACTCAATTTGTCTCACTATCTGTACAAAAGTCTAATAAAAATGACATAAAAGGTACATAGGTTGGGTGAAAATCATCATACTAGTTTATTTCATCATGGCTTTGTGAAAGTACTAGTTTTCCATCAATTGGCACAAGTAAATTTTCCCTGGGATGATTTTTCAAATTCAGCTTTTCCTCCATCTTCTCCAACTATATCTAGTGATGAATCAACACCTCCAAAAACACCTGTGTAGCAAGAGGTTTCTTCTTCAAGCATACCTACCAAGAAGAATTATAGGGAAGAAGTTATAAATACATACTCTAGAGGTGAAAGGCTTGTGTTTTCTCCAAAGATTGTTGAAAGGTCCAATCCTAAAACAATTGAACAAAGAGCATCCTCACAGCACGCGGAATTCACTCATCTAGGTACCAATGTGTCAGATGCTGAGAAAGGCTATGAGGAAAAATTTTCAAATCAAATCATAAGGGATAGGAAGGCTAAGATCAAAATGTTGGAAGACAAGTTGACAGAAGAAAATACTTTAATAACATCTTTGTGACAAGAAAACATGCAATTGAAAGTAAAACAAATGATCCAAGACCAACAAGCAGCCTATGCAAAGAAAGAGGATGTAAAGGGAAAATTAGTGGCTCATTTGAAAGTGTCAAAAGGCAAAGGAAAGGAAAGCACATCAGGGAGACCAAGAACAAGAGCCTTCAAAAGAGTCCTTGAGATACAAAAGGAGGTTTCTCCACTTAGAGGTTTGATCACTGTAGATGACCTAATCACTAGAGAAATCAGTGCAAACAAAGTGTATTGGCTTGATAAGGTCAATGGCCACCTAGAGAAGATCCTCAATAAGGAAAGTGGTGACAATAACTTGCAAAGGCATATGATATGCATTACTACACAAGAAACAGGGTATCCCAAGTCAAAATCAAACATTTGAAGAAAAAGCTCAAGGAAACCCTAACAAGCCAAAAGGACAAAGAAAAGCTTGATCTATTTGCTAAGGGCTCTCTCGTGGAATGGAAAATGATATTATGGCTTCACTTGGCAATTTTGAGAATTTTTTGTCATTTTGAAATTTTTGATGGTTTTTTGCCTATTTTAAAACACACAGGCAACTATTTGCGCAACGCCTTAGCACTACTCTTTCTCCACAACCATCCAAATGCCAAAAAATATATATGCCCAAATAGATAATTACCCATACATGTCATCTATCCACTTTTGCAAGCTTGTCAGTAGACATATTAGGAGAAAATTCTCAAAACCAGGTCAAAAAATCACGTTCTACCACTATTTTGACGCAGGTGCTGTGAAAATAGGAGTAGTCTTGGGAAAAATAGTTTTTCTCCTAGATGGAGTGTCCAAATCACTTTCTTGAATAGTCAAATGAAAACTGGACACTCACATATTTTCGATGAGCTATCTAGTTATCAATTTGTAGAATGACAAGGCCTCCAAAATCATCCTATAAGGTGGTGCTATGAAAATGCTTCAATGCACTATGGAAACACTTGAATGTGCTATACAAATGCTTGTAACAGTATTTTCTCAGCATGTCTTCACTAGATATTTATTTCATAATTTAATTTCAGCATTTTGAAGTCTAGATGATTTAATCATGAATAAATTACCATGATAGGTTGTTTTTATGGTTAATTAGGCCTCATAAATGAAGAAATACTCAAATCAAATTCTAAGAGAAGAGTTTGTTTTTGACCTTCTCACTCTCACTTGTTGGTTGAGATATTCTTGGAAACTATTCAACCACTTATGGATTCAACCCATGAAAGAGGGGAAACTATTTATCTTAGTCAATATGTATCATTTCTCAGTCAGAGAGAATGGTTGGACATCAAAGGAGAGAATTTGTATCTAGTGCTTTCACTCAGCTAATCAAAGGAGCAATTACAGCTATTGTTTAGGAATTCATGTTCAGTGAGTTAGTGATGTTGTTTTCTTTCTATGTCAGTTTATTATGAATAAATCCATATTTCTTAACATGTTTTTCTTTCCTGAGTGTTTTTCCTTACATTTATGTAGGAAAAATTCTTTATATTTAAAGCTCTTTTTAGGTAGAAAATCATTTCGACGTTTCCTTCTTTTATATTAATGAATTCATGGCACACATGATCACTATGACCTTATAAGCTTCTCATACCCTACACTACATTGACCAAAATCTCAGATCCATCATAAGAGATTGCTATCTTGATCCTCCTTATGCTTGCCACTACAACCCTTTGAGGCCTTGACCTAGCTGCTTTTTCTCTCCCTGTTTCAGTAATCCAAAAGCCCTAAATTTTGAAAAACTCATATGAAACTATTATATCTAGCCTAAAATCCATTTTTCTTCAAAAAATTGACTTTGAAATCCTTAGAGAGACCCCTCTTTGGTTTAGCAGGGCTAGCTACTAAACTTCAAGTGGTTTGAGGTTACCTCTTTCATTATCCTCCTCATCCTGGGACATTGTGGACGGTAACATTTTTGCATCGTTGTCGGGGAAAAGAATGATATATAATTATTGGTATCTATTCTATTAGATCATTCAAGACTCTTTCTGTAGGTTAAAGCTTCCAGTATCTAAAGAAAGGTTGCTTTAAGAAATTAGATCAAGTTTAAGGTGTAAAAATTCTGTCTCCTAAAAGACATGCAAGGTCAAATCCTGACCCAAATCCACCTTCTATTATTGACGACCTAGAAAATCTACTTAGGAAACTTAAGTCACCTATTCCTAAAAGTAAAACTCGAAAATTTGAAAGGACTACTTTGCTTGAAAATTTATTCACTGTTGAACACCTTTCTTTTAATTTTCACCTTGAGCTATCTCTTTTCAAATAAAAATATGATTCTTTCCTTTCTGAATCGATACTTGATCCTATTCAATTTGATTCTCATCTCCTTTCTTCTAAATCCATTTTTTCTAAAGTTGATCACAAACTATTGTTAAACTTTGATAAACTCTAGAGTCTAGCTATACAACTTCAAATCACCACTAAAAAAAATTACGTTTAATATCAGCTTGAAAACCCAATTGCTGCTTCATTCCCTACTACACCTTCAAATACATCAGCTACTTCATATGTTCTTACACCACCTCCATTAGTGTCATAATATTTATATACACAACCAATTGTAGTAGCTATACTACATCCTCCAGCAGCCATAACACAGTTTTCCTCTCAAATTTTATCTTCTCAACTTACTGCTCTACCTCAAAACTATGGTCAAAGACTCCCTCTATTTGATGGAAGTTCAGAAATCACGACACAATAGCATGTTGATAAATTCGTAGATTTTATCGATCTTCAAGAGATTGATGAAGAAGATGCTAACATAGCTCAGAGTTTTTCTAGAGATGTCAAGAAATGGTTTTGCAATTTGGCTGCTAATTCTATCGATAACTCTCAATAGTTGATAGAATTTTTCTTAGTATGATGGAAAGAAAAGAAAAATCCACTACAAATTATGGTTGAGTACAATTCCATTAAAAGAAATCCAAACGAGACAGTGCAAGAATTCACAACAAGGTTCAACGTGGTGTATAGTTCCATTCCTGATGATATTAAACCTCCCACTGGTTTATTACTTCTCCACTATCCTAAGTCATATTCATCTTATGATGTCAAACTTGATACTCTGATTAAAACTATGGAAGTAATGATGGGCATAACGTCTATAGAAGAACGAAAAAGTGAAGACTTCAGTAAGAAATCTAGATTATTGAGGACATCAGAAACAATATTTCAGAAATAAGAAAAAAGAGTAGCAAAACCAGGATCCTCAACGACAAATAAGAACTCCATTTCAGCAACATTACATTGAAGGCCATGAAGAAGATGGGGAAGAAATTGTTGAAGAAAATAATTTCTTTGAGGAAGATGAGCTACCTACTTTTTTGACTAAGGAAGATTATTTTTCTTAGGAGTATTTATACCAAGTGATCAATAGTTTGTACTTTCAAATGATGATTTATGGGAAGTGAAAAACGAAGAATACAAAAGAGGATATCAGAATGCTCTCAACCATTTGCATAAATAGTACAATTTAAGAAATAGAAATGTACCTACCACATTGAATCTGAAAATTAAGAATACACAGAAAGATACAAAAGGAAAAGAAACAACCCCTGGAGATCAAAATAAAGAGAAGAAGATTATCATATTGAGTCGAGATAAAACCAATGAAGCCTCTACCAACAATGTGAGGAAGGATAATGAGGTTCAAAGTGAAATTCATAAGAAGGAGTCTCAAGCTAAAGGGATGATTGGAAAGAAGGACATCAATGCAAAAGAGGTAGAAAAGCAATCTAATCTATTTAGTTTAGAGAACAAAATTTTCAAATTGAAAGTTTCAATTCCTCTCACTCAATTAGTAAATAATTATAAGTACAAGTCTCAGATTGCTAAAATGTTGAAGGTAGAAAAGATGTTAGATACATTTAATGTTGCAATGATGAGCCTGTAATTCTATTTAGTCCAACCTTAAAGGGAAGCCCTGAAGATAGTGAAGTCACAACTTTATATCTTAGTCTAAAACTTCACAATTTTATCCTTCATAATGCCATGCTAGATTTTGGTGCCTCACATAACCTTATGCCAAAAGTTATCATGCACAAACTAGGATTGAGTATCACTCAACCTTATCATGACCTCTATTCATTTGATTAAGGAAAAGTGAAATTCCTTGGCATTATCAAAGACTTAGTAGTGTCCCTAGACCAAATTTCAGCCAAGAATATGTTGACGGACATAGTGGTTGCTAATATTCTCCCACTGTTTGGTATGTTTCTCACACAGTCTTGGGAGGCAAATTTAAAAGGAACCTTGCAACTTGATTTTTGATATGCTACTATACCAGTATTTGGGAAGCTTAGAAAAATGTACGGGGAGAAGAAGACGAAATTCATGATTAGTAGCAAAGAAAAACCAAACAATTGCCCCATCCATGCTATACATACCAATCTAGAGTCTTTCATTTTTTATAGTGATATGAATCCAATAGATGATGATCATTATTTTGTAGAAATTTCAAAAGTTTCAGATGTTATAAGTAGTGTAAAAGAAGTTTGATTGCTTAAGAAAAGGAAAAGAATGTAGACTATTTGCAGGCATAAAATTCTCTTGAAAAGATTGCTGAGTTAGTGTAGAAAACATAGATTATTGAGCCAGTGAGTCATCCTCAAAAAAATCAAATAGTTCAGCCTTTCAAAGTTCTGTTTCCAGATGAAGAAGATGGTATTTGGACCATGGATTTTGATGGTGCGTTGGGGAAAGAAGGAGCTAGGATTGTCATGTGGATTCATGGTCCATTGCATCATTCACATAAATTTCCATGTAATATAAGAATGAGTTCTTATAAGTTCACCTTTGATTGCGCAAATAATGAGGCAGAATATGAATCGCTGATTGTTGGCCTTAAAATTCTGAAAACGTTGGGAGCAAAGAAAATTTCATGTTATGGAGACTCTGAATTGGTAATTAAACAAGTGAAAGGGGAATACCAAGCCAAGAATATGAGAATGAGAGCTTATCACAATGTTGTCCTTGACATTCTTAAAAAGAAATTTAGAATATACTTGGTATTTGATTCGTAGAATTCAGAATATTATAGTTGGTCCCCTTACTACTGCAGCTAGTACAGTCAAGATTCCCATCCACTCCAATGAGAAGTATTCAATTCATGTTAAACACTACCCAACTGTCCCTGATAATATGAGATATTGGCAGGTGTTTTTGGATGACAAACAAATCAATAATTTTCTGCAGATGGAAGATGAATTCTTGAATTTCGATATTGATGATGCATCTTATGAAAATGATCCAGAAATTGAAGCAAATGAGAGTGAAATAATCCAGCTAAAAGAAAATAACATTCCAAGAGGTTTTGTACCTTTGGAAGAGTTATTTGATTGTGATGATGTTGCTAAAAATCCCACCATGGTTCCCATAGAGAAATGTGTTGAGGAAGTAAACATTGGTACAAAAGACAAGCCTAATATGGTCCAATTGTCAAAGTCTCTATCTCATGAGATGAAAACTAAGTACATTACTTTGATGGCATAATTTTCTGATGTATTTTCTTGGTACTATACAGATTTAAATGTCTATGATAAGAACATCATTCAACACACTATACCAGTTAAGCCTGATCAAAGCCCATTCCACTAGAAGCTAAGAAGCATTAATCCTAAGTTGTTGCCATCCATTGAAAAAGAGGTAAATAGGATTTATAAATCTAGTATTATAGTTCCTACTGGATTTTCTAAATGGATTTCCAATCTTGTGCCGGTGAGAAAGAAGACCAAGGAGATTCATCTTTGTACTGATTTCATAAATTTGAACAAAGTACCCTTGAAGGACAATTATCCCCTACCAAAGTTGGATCATATTATTTAGAGGATAGTTGGATCTTCCAGTATGTCATTTCTTGATGGATATTCCAGGTACAATTAGAATTTGGTACATAAGGATGATCTTTTGAAAAAACCCTTCACAACAACATGGTGTACATTCATGTACACCAAGATGCCATTTGGATTAAAGAATGCAAGAGTGATAGTTCAACAGGCTATGGACATAGCAGCAGTAAAAGAAGTTCTTATGCAGAAAGATCCAAAAGGTAGGTAGGGAAAATGGATTACATCCATGTTAGAATATGATTTCGAGATAAAGCCCACAAAATCTCATTAAGGGACAAGGTTTGGCCAAGCTCATGGCTAAATCAAGTTTTCATGCATTATATATCAATTTGATTGCTGCCCTTTCTGGAGAGGAAGTAGAAGATTCACAGTTACAGGTGTCTAACATGTTCATTTCATCTCCATGGTACTCCAACATACTTTATGTATTTCAGAATTTAAATCCTCCACCAGAAGCGCCCAAAGGTAAAAGTAGATCCTTAAAGTTGAACAGGTCAAAATATTGTATTCTTGATTGTGTTTTGTTTTGGAAGGATTCGGGCGGTGTATTTCTAAACTGTCTAGTCAAAAATTAAGCAAAGGATGTAATGAGAGATTTCCACAAAGGAGATTGTGGTGGCCACCTTTTCCTGAAAACTACAACAACAAAAATAAATTGAGAGCTATTTTGTATTGGCCTACTCTTTTTTCTGATGTATATAAAATAGTGATGAGCTGTCATGAATGTCATATTTTTCAAGGAAAAAGAAATCTCTTACCCTTTCAGTCACAACTCCTTTCTAGCGATGGGGTCTTGATTTTATTGGGGAAATCCATCCTTCATTTTCTGCACAACACAAATGGATCCTAACATCTACGAGGAAAGCTACTGATTTTGTTATCATTCATTTTATTGAATCTAATATCTTGTCTAGATTTGGCTGCCTGCAGAAGATAATCACCGATAATGTTGTTGCTTTCAATTCTAGGAAGATGGTGGAGTTTTGTGAGAAGTATCATATTGTACTAGTTAATTCTACTACCTATCACTCACAAGGGAATGGTTTGGCTGAATCTTCCAAAAAATCTTTGATCAATATCATCAAGAAAGTTTTGGAAGCTAATAAGAAAAGTTGGCATAAAAAGCTCATTAAAACTTTATGATCGGACAGGGTCAGTACTAAAAAATCCATAGGTATTTCTCCTTTTTAGTTGGTGTACGAGGTTGATACCATTCTTTCCTTCATCCCTTGTTGTCCCGGTCATGAAGATTATACAAGAGTTGGACTATGAAACAAATGATATGTAGTGAACGATAAGTCAAATGATCCATTTGCAGCAAACTAGGGAAGAAGTTTTTCAAAATTCTTCTAAACTTTAGGAAAGAATCAAATATATTTATGATCGCAAGACAAATAAGACAATTTCAACCTAGGAGATGTGGTTCTTCATTGGGATGCAAGAAATGAAGAAAAGGGCAAACATGGAAAGTTTGAAAATTTATGGAAATAACCATACAAAATCTCAGCTTTTAGAGGAAAGAATGATTATTTGTTGGAGGAAATGAATGGGTAAGATTATTCAGGATGAGTGATCAATGGTGGGATTCTCAAGCACTACTCTACATGAAGAATTTCTACAAGTTTTCATTACCGTTGTATATACTAGCTTACTTTTCATGTCCAAGTGTGAAGTGGCTATCATATGAGTTTGAAGACCGAGGAGAAGGCCGTAAGAATTCTCCGATCACCTGCTCATTTTATTTTTCTTTTAGGGTCATGTCATGTTAGATAGTCTGTCATTTTTTAGTTTGAGTCTAGTCTTTTGCATTTTGACTCCATTGCCCAATGAATAAGGCTACCCAGTCTACGGTGTTCTTGAAACCTCCAAGGAGCTACCATCCCCAGTTGGAGAAAATTTTAGTGCATGTCAGTCATGTTAGTCACCGCCCATCAAATGTGCTCTTACAATATTTTTTGTTAGGGTTTCAGGTCAAATTTTTATAGTTTCAAAGAGATTTTCAATAAACAATTTGGTCACTAGTTAGGAAGGTTAGTCTTTACTATTCCTTTCAGTTCCATGGTCAAATAACACCATTTTGGTCAATTCAAATCATTGTTAAAAGAGTCCCATAGTCATTATGGTCATAATTCATCTAATAAGCCCATGTTAGGTCACCACTAGGTCAATAGGTTAATTTATGAAAACTAGTCATTTCACCATTGAAATCCATTTTATAAAGGAATAGTAAAGGTTAAGTTGGAAATCAAGGTTTTAAATCATGTTTTTATTTCATTTTCTTAAATGAAATACTTTCATAAAAGTCATGAAGCTGCAAAGTGTCAAAATCAAGTTACAAAGGTCATGGTGGGTCCACTACCACTTGTAAGAGAAAAATCGATTTCCTCAAGTTATAAAAGACTCTCACTCACTCTCTATTTACTCATTCCATTTTCCAACACTCCACTCCACCCAATCAGGTTGAAATTTCTAGGTAAGGATAAGTTTCTGCATGCCAAAGTTGAGTTCCTCTTTTGTGCTGTGAAAATACTCTTGTTGTGCTACGTAATTTCCTAGAAATTGTTGCATCTTCTTTCCAAGGCTACAAGATTTTTTCCAGTGATTTCATCCACCATTTTCAAAGTGCGTTGCAACAAATACAAGATGGTGGTCTCTCACGAAGCTTAATAATCTCTTAGTCTCTTAATTGTGATTGATTTGATTCATTTCCCTCTCCTAGGGTTTTCAAAACATATTTCTAGATTTCATGATTTCCATGTTGAGTTTTTGTCGAAATTTCTAGGTAGGGATAAGTTTCTACATGCCAAATTCAAGTTTCTCTTTTGTGCTCTAAAAATACTCTTGCTGTGCTACACAAATGCTTTGAAACCGTTGCATTTTCTTTCCAAGGCTGAAATCCTTTTTGCAGTGATTTCTTCCACCATTTTCAAAGTGTGTTGTAGCAAATACAGGTTGTTGGTTTCTCATGAAGCTTAGTAATCTCTTAGTTATCTTAATTCTGATTTCTTTGGTTCATTTACCTCTCCTAGGGTTTTGAAAACAAATTTCATGATTTCATGGTTTCCATGTTCAATTGTTGTTAAAACTTGATCCTACTACTCATACACCTTCCTCTATCCTAATCATACCTTCCTAAATGCCTTCCATCAAACCCATCCTAAAATTCCATCATTTTCACCCAAACCCTAGATAGAGAAAACTTTCTAAACCATTGGAATGTGTTTCTACTATTTGAAACTCTTCCCCTCACCAAAATTCTAAATTTCCACTTTCCTTAGCTCCATTACCTCCCTCACTATCTCCCAAAAGTTTCCTAGAATTTTTCCATTTCCCTAAATTTCCTCACAACTATCAAAAATATCATGTTTTCCTACAAGAAAAACCCTAGTTTCTCTCCTAAGAGCTAGGCTTTATCATGGAATCTAAAAATTTTGAACAAAAGAATCATAGAGGAGGACATGTCATCGGATATGAGCCCACCTCTGCTCAAGATATCTTGTCATCTCCCTTCATCATAAAATCGTGTGAAGATGCAGGGTGTCTTACATTTTTCCAAAGAATTGAGCAACTGAAGTTTCATGATCTATTGACCAGTGCTTTTGTAACCAAAATAATAAAGGATAAAATGACTATAGCAAGAGTTGAATTCACTGTTTCAAGGCAAATTATCTCCACAACCACAGGGATTCCAAACACTGAAGAAATTTGTTTCAAGAAATAAGTACCCTATGATGCTTTTGATGCATTTCACTAGTGTTCAAAAACTCAATTTGTCTCACTATCTATACAAAAGTATAATAAAAATTACAAAAAAGGTACAAAGGTTGGGAGAAAATCATCATACAATACTATTTCATCTTGGCTTGGTGAGAGTACCAGTTTTCCATCAATTATCATAGGTAAATTTGCCTAAGGATGATTTTCAAATTTAGTTTTTCCTCCATCCTCTCCAACTATATTGAGTGATGAATCAACACCTCCAAACTCACCAATGCAGCAAGAGGTTTCTTATTCAAGTAGACCTACCAAGAGGACTTATAGGGCATAAGTGATCAAGACATACTTCAGACGTGAAAGTCTTGTGTTTGCTGCAAATATTGTTGAAAGGCCAAGCCTACAACACGTGAACAGAGAGAATCCTCACAACATGAAGAATTCATTAATCTTGGTACCAATGTGTCAGATGTGGAGAAAGGCTATGAGGATTGAGTTGCAAATTAAATCATATGGGATAAGGAGACTGAGATCAAAAGGTTGGAAGACAAGTTCAGAGGCAAATTCTTTAATAGCATGCTTGCAACAGGAAAACATGCAATTGAAAGTAAACGAAATGATCCAAGACCAACAAGCAGCCTATCCAAAAAATAGGATTTAAAGGCAAAATTAGTGGCTCAGTTGAAGGTGTCAAAAGGAGAAGGAAAGAAAAGCACATTAGGGAGACCAATAACAAGAGCCTTTAAAAGAGCCCTCGAGCTACAAAAGGAAGTTTCTCCACCTAGAGGTTTGATCATTGTAGATGACCTAATCACTAGAGAAATCAATGCAGGAAAAGTATATTGGCTTGATAAGGTCATTGCTCACTTAGAGAAGATCCTCAGGAAGGCAAGTAGGTAGAATAACTAGCAAAGGAATGTGGCTATGTATTACTATACAATAAACATGGTATCCCAAGTCAAAATCAAACATTTGAAGAAAAATCTCAAGGAAACCCTAACAAGCCAAAAGAAGAAAGAAAATCTTGAACTACTTGATGAGGCATCTGTCATGCATTGACATATCATATGATGGCTTCACATTGAAATTTTGAGAAGATTTGGAGAGTTCTTTTTCATTTTGAAAATTTTGATGGGTTTTGGCATGTTTTAAAACACAGGGGTAATTATTTGCATAGTGCCTTGGCACTATGGTTTCTCCAAATCCATCCAAATGAAAAAAAAATATATTCTTGGATAGGTAATTACCCATACATGTCATCTATCCACTTTTGCAATCTTGTCAATAAACGGATTGGGAGAAAAAACTCAAAAACATGTCAAAAAATCACTTTCTACCATTGTTTTGAAGTAGCCATTGCACAAATAGGAGTATTGTTGGGAAAAACCATTTTTCTCCTAGATGTAGTGTTCAAATCACTTTATTGAATAGTAAAATGAAAACAAGACACTCACATATTTCCAATGAGCTATCTAGTTCTCAATTTGGAGCATGGGAAGGCCTCCAAAATCCTACTACAATATGACGCTATGCAAATGTCTGAGTGTGGTACGGAAATGCCTGAATGCTCTACGCAAATGCTTGAGTGTGCTACGGAAATGCCATAATGTGCTATGCGAATTCCTATAACATTCGTTTCTCAACATGTATTCGCTAGGTCTTTATTTGATGATTTAATTTCAGTAGTTTGAAGTCTAGATGGTTTACTCATGAATAAATTAGCATGATAGGTTGTTTTTATGGTTAATTAGACCTCATAAATGAAGAAAAAATCAAATCAAAGTCTAAGAGAAGAGTTTTTTTTTTTACCTTCTCACTCTCACTTGGTGGTTCAGATATTCTTGGAAACTATTCCACCACTTATGGATTTGACCCTTGAAGATGGCGAAACTATTCATCTTAGTGTATATGTATCATTTCTTAATCAGAGAGAAGGGTTGGACATCAGAGGAGAGAATTTGTATCTAGTGCTGTCACTCAGATAATCAAAGGAGAAGTTACAACTATTTTTCATGAATTCATGTGGAATGAGTTTGTGATGTTGTTTTCTTTCTGTGTGAATTTCTTATGAATGAATCCATCTTTCTTAACATGTTTTGCTTTCCCGAGTGATTTTAATTAAATTTATGTAGGCATAATTCTTTATATTTAAAGCTCTGTTTATGTGGAAAATCGTTTATATTCTTCCTTCTTCTAGATTAATGAATTCATCGCACACATGCTCATTATGACCTTCTAATATTCTCAGACCCTACACTACATTGACCAAAATTTCAAATCCATCACAAGGAATTGCTATCTTTCTCTTCCTTACACTTTCCACTACAACCCTTTGAGGCCTCGAACTAGCTTCTTTTTCTCATCCCTGATCCAACAATCCAAAACCCCTAAATTTCCAAAAACTCATATGAAATTATTATGTCTAGACTAAAATCCATTTTTCTTCCAGTCATTAACTATGAAATCCATAGAGAGTTCGCTCTCTGGTTTAGTAGGGCTAGCTGTTGAACTCCAAATGGTTTGAGGTTACCTCTTTCGATCTCCTCCTCAGCCTGGGACATTGTGGAGGATAACAACTACCACTGCTTGTAATCATCAACCTACTTAATTTGACTTTTTCACGTTCATGGATGCCTAAGTGAATTGTAGTTTACTACTCGAATGTGGACAAGTTTACCAACCATCTCCAACCTATAAAAACTCCATTCTGAGTATTTAAATGCATTTATTTTACAACTATGTGTATAGGGAAGAGGTGAGGTGTGCCATACCTAAGCTTACCTATGATGGTGAAGTGATGTAGATTCGTGAAATATGTTTTTACTGATGATCGATCAACTGTCCCCTGGAGGTGTTGAATTTCTTTTTTTGTTTATGCATAGGTCTTTCCAACATACTAATGTAGTCGACTGATGAAATATATATTCCTTGTAAGCCTCGTTTGAGTGCTTGATCTAGTGTTTTAGGAGTGTATATATGACCTTACATCTATTGTTCAAGGATGATTTGACCTTTGTAATCTTCAGGAATGGCCTCATGATACCTCAGGGTGGCTTGATGTTCTACTATGGAGTTGTAAATATATAGTTCAAAGATTTGTTAGAACTCTGCACTCTATTAAATGATTGATCTCCTTCCTCTAACAGTCACTTAGTTCCCACTCAAGACCCCATATTCTATTTAGGGAATATGATAAATCAAAATGGGTCTAGGGACAGGATTAGTATCATATGAGGGTGGTGAAGGTAGCGAAAAAGGTTAAATAAAAGTCCTTTTTATGTGTTTTTTAATGTATTGCAAATCTGGAATTTTTGAGGATGAATTTGGTTGAATGGGGTGGATGAGTGATGAAGGGATTTTGGTGAACCCCTCCCTACATCTACAATGGGAAACATAACCTCCTTGGCCCCTTTTTCCATGTGGATCTCACTCTTCTAGAATTTTAGGTTTCTCTTGTAACATTTCAGGTTGCTCCTATAATAATGCAAGGAAGAAAAATATGTTTAAGTTGCTTACTAGATGAATGATAGAGGTACGAATGTGGATGAATTATGATGAGAATGTAGTGGATGGCTAGGAAAATTAGAGAAATGGGATGTGAACTTTGTCTTGCGCCCATTGTCCCTTTGACTGTTTAGGGTCATGCCAAAAAGAAATATTAACGAAATTGATGTAAGGACTCGTGTTTTCTTTTTATGTTATTTTATTGTTTTAGACATGAAGACTCCCTCTAGAGGAGCTTGTCAACTAGGGATTTTTTTTATTTTACATAATTTTTTTTCTATTTTTGTTTCTCTTGGGTTTCCTCACTGAGGTTTTCAGGCCAATGGTTGGCCTCATATGTGTCATGGATGCTTTCATCTAGGCCTCTTTATTTTATTTCATTCCTTGTTTTTAGAATATTGATGGACTAAGGGTTGTGATCCTCCCAATCACATTCAATTCTTTGTTGATTGAACTAATAAACTCTTCCTTGGATAAAGGTATTTTGTACAACTTCAACTTGTAATGATTAACAAGAAATGGAATGTCTTCCTCATTAATTGTTATGATTTGGGCAGACCCATTATTATAACATATTTTGAATAGATAAGGACCCAACCATCTTGTCATTAATATTCCCTTGAAATCCTTCAAACTGGAATCATACAGCAGGGCTCAGTCACCTTCTTGAAAATTCTTCTCCCTAATGTGTTTGTCATGCCAAATATTCCTCTTTAGTTGGATTACCTTAATGTGTACGAGAGCTTGTAGCTTGAATTAAACTAAACTATTGAGTTGGACTAGCCTCTCTTCCTCTGTTGTAGTGAGGACCAAGTCTAACGAGGTTGTCAACTTTAAGGAAATGTACTCAACATCAATGGACAAGAGAGCCTTCATCCCATAGACTAGTTCAAATGGAGTAAATATAGTGTTGGCCTTACAAGTGGCATTGTAGGCCCAAGTGGCTTCTATAAGTCTATCTTCCCAATCCCTTCTACTACTGCTAACAATATTGGTCACGATTTTCTCCAATGCTCAGTTTTGTACCTCCACTTGGCCATTTCCTGACGGTGATAGGCAATGGATGTCATGTGCTTTATGTGGTGCTAATTCATGAGATATTCAATCATATTTGATGTGAATTATATTCCTTGATCAGTTACCAACTCTCTTGGAAAAGAAAACTTGTAGGAGATGTTATCCCTCAAAAAATCAGCCACCTTCTGCTCAGTTGTTGCCTTGGCTACCTTTGTTTCATCCCATTTATTGAAGTAATCAATGCACATAATGATATACTTATTTTTTCCTGACGGGGGATCAATGGGTCCAATGAATTCCATGCCCCATTTCTCAAATGGCTCTAGAGTCACTTGAAGTTGTAAGGGAATTTCATCCTTAGGTGAAGTCTTACCCATCCTTTGGCATTAATCACACCTGGTGGTGTACCTTCTTGCATCCTGATGTAGAGTGGGCTATTAGTCTCATGCCTGTAGAACCTTGAAGATTATTCGCTTAGTAGAAAAATGGCTTCCACAATGCCCATCATGACATTCTGAGAGGATGTCAAATACCTCCTCTTCCCTCACACATCTCCTCAAGATCTTATTTGGCCCCATTTTGAAAATATTTCCCCCAATCCAAGTGAATGGAGCACTTTTCCTAACAATCTTGTTCTTCTCCTTGGAGAATAAATTAGGAGGGAACCTCCCAGAAACCAAGTAGTTGCCTATATCATCAAACCAAGTAGAGAGCACTGAGATGCAAAGAGGTGCTCATCTCAGAGCTGACCATCTACCATGTTGCGATGGAGTTCCTCGGGTCATTTTGGTCAGGCTTTGGGTCAATTTTGGAATATATTTTTCTAACGAATGTAATGTCTCCATGAAATGTGGAAGCAAAGCATGAAGCTAGTATGAGTCAAAGGGACTTTAGTCCCTTAGCTAGGTAGATGATAGAGTGGTTTTGAAACCCACCCCTGGTCCATAGACCATGGTATTGTAAGGAAAATTCCATATATAGATGAGTCATAGCGAGTCTTAAGAAGTAACGTTTTGTGAAGAATCATTGTAAGGGTAAGGTGCTAAGGAAGGAAAGGTATGTTTCCTGTACTTAGGCAAAAGGGGAAGGTTTCTGCTACTGAGTGCGTAGACACCTTGGTAAGTCCATAGGCTGAGTGTATAGGGAAAAGAAGTTCATAATTAAATGATTATACTTAATAAAGATTGTTTTGAGCTGAATCTCGTGCATCCGTGTCTTATTATTTACTTCTGCAAAGTTTATGTATCTTTGCTCTGTGTTATGATTTATATGAATTGATGTTTCTTTACTGCATGAAAATAGTAGATCTATAATATTTATGCATGATAAGTATAATTACGATCCTTCACAAATATCTGGAAGCTATTTAGATAGATTTGTAGTAGTTATCTTTTCGGAGGGGTTAAAGGTGCACGAAGATAGAGCTAAGCCATAAAGACAAGAAGAACACAAAAAACATGCATGTGGATGTAGAAACCTGGTTCTAGCATCCCCCAATGCTATTTTGGTTGATACTATAGCCTGTAATATGTGGGTTGTTGCTAAAAGGGCCTAAAGTTAGGGTTTTCTTGGTTGGCGTAGATAACATTGAACTTGTGTCAGGCCCCATCAAGCCAACAAATGGTTCTATTGTTGGGGCCATGATTAGCCTGAGAAATGTGTGATGTCGAATAAGTGGTTCCCTACTAAGAAATAAATCGAGAAGTGGATAAATTAGAAGTTGCACATGTTTTCACCTTAGGAGAACAAAAGCCCGCGATTATCCAATGAATAGTGGTTGAATAGATACCTATACACAGACAAAATTGCAACCTTTTTATGTTTCTTTACATGCAAATTGCACGAACGACTATCCATATTAGCTGACAGTTAGGGTATGTGGAGGCTTGAAGTCCCTATTATGTGGAATCCAAAACTGGTGAAGCACTTGGAAGCTTGAAGAAAAAACATCACACGGGTTGTTGATCACTCGATTGATCGTAGCTTAGGAGGATTTGTCACTAATCTCTTGATCGAAACAGGTATGATCTATAGTGAAGCAAACACAGGTTCTTAAAGGGACCATGAGGTAAGTACATTAAATCCCTGAAGACTTGGATTAAGATGTTTTTGTGTGAAAAATGGGTTATATCATTACCTTGATGTTTGGCACTATGCAAAGTGGAACATCCTTTAGAAGAAATAGATAATCGAGCTCTGAATATAGTCCACTATTACAATCCTCTTCTAGTGACGATGAAGGAACTATTCTGAGTACACGAAAAAGTGTGCTATAGATAGTAAGTTAGGGTATCCCAAGGATACCTCATCCATCCACTCCACCTCCACCTCCACCTTCATCGCATAAACCTTCACCTTCACTTCCACATCCACCTCTGCATCAACCATTCAACATAACGAGCATAATGAAGATGTCGATCTTTAAAGCGGTAGGGAGTGAATACCCCAAACAATTTTGGCTTGCTACAGATGCTATGTGTACTATGCAACAAATTACTAATGATAATATAAAGAAAGCGCAGCTTTTCATGTCGTTGCAAGATAGGGCGTTGACTTGGGATATCAAGTTTTGTCAAGATAGATCTGGTGCGATAATGGTACAGACTCAACAGGCATTGAACATTGAGTTTAAGAATCCTAAGTCTCAGGCGCAGTCTGTAACCGAGTTTAAGGAAATAAAACAAAGGGTAAATGACTCCTTGTGGGATTTCGATTAGAGGCTAAAATGCCTGATCTGACAAGCTAATATGAAGATCAAGATGATCAACACAGAGACTGGTACATTGCTTTGTTGTTTCCCCATCTGAGATTTCCACTATCACAGCACAAGATAAAAGCACAAGCAAGAGGTTGAAGAGATCGTGATGAGGTTGGAAACCTCACTAGTGCAGGATATGAATGTTGGAGTACAATATATTTAGTCATAGCTTGCATGATCTGAATTGGATCCTAAAAAAAATACTCTCCAAGTTTTCATGAACTCTGTAAAATTCATGCTAAAGTTCCAAAGTCTTACAAAGATCAAGCTTATCAGAGATATCCTCGAAACAATTGTAATTTGTGAATAATGTGGAGCAATGATGACCCTCGTTCAAGCGTGCAGACGATCGGCCCATGGTAAGGCACGCTATCACGAATTAGAAAATAGGAGGCCTTTTTGAGAAACGCGGGTGGTTTCTGATATGTGAATAGCGACAAGTTACTAATCGCATATCGCTGGGAAAACCCCTCAAAGAAGGAAAAGCCCCAAGCACCTAGACTCGAAAAGTTATAAAGTGTAATGGATATTGCGTTGATTCCATCAGAGTCCCACAAAAACTAGTAGAATATTGAAAGGGCTTCAAGCGGTAAGCAGTTTCAAGAGAGTCCTGTCCAATGCCACACAATGGGTGCCACACATCTGGTGGAAGAGAGAGATAATTTCTCACATCAAACAGGTAAACATCATGTTACTTATTGTCCCAATATGAACAATGATGGTAGGATCTGGAGGCTCCAGATTAACGGCGGAGACACAATCAGATGGATGACTAGATTCAATGGGGTAAACTGAAAAAGTTGTATAATATTTGAAGTTCAACTTGGATGGTGCATTGGAAGAAGGTTGTGTTCGAGGGCATTCTTAGAGTTAACGGTAAAAATGGTTGTTTCAGAGATGTCCAAGAGAAATGACACTTGGTTCGTTACGAAATAAGTGGCCACCTCCTTGTGAGGTGTTATACAGTGGTGATGACGCAAAACATAGGAATTCAAATGGACAGAGGTAGGGAAACCAGAAAGTCGGGAAGTGAAAATGAAAAATCAGAAAGCATATTTTCTCTAAAGCCATGAACTGATAGGGAAAGAGGTAGAGTTAGTTAGACACAGAAAGCTAGGAGTAGAAAGAAGGAGCCGAGCTGACATACAGAATCAAAAGGTAGCATCGAACTAAATAGAGCTAGAGAGAGTTAAAGAGGGTCTGTGTACTCCAGAGAATCCTTGAGAGGTTCAAGTGAACTCCTCTATATATGCATCTCAAGTATGAGTATCAAATTGGGCTCATACTACTATGACCAGTAGAGGTCGAGTTTCAGTAAGGAGAGTTTGTGTGCTCTTAAGACTTAGGGGATCCAACTACAGTCTTACTGATTTATATCTACTGTGTGAGACTCAAATCGAGCTCATTGTTGTAAAAACTCTTCTTTGAAAAAATAATAGAGGGGCCACCACTGAAGGCTGCAACGGGAGACGTAGCCTAGGAGTATTGGGTGAACTCCTTATTAAACTTGTTGTGTTTACATGTTTGCCTGTTACGTTTTCTCTAACTTCTTCAGTGCCTATGTATTTCGCAATCTTATGAATCAGTTGCATAAAATGACATAGGCGCATCCATGCACATGAGTCTGTAATACCTTAATTAATTGTCTTGGATCAATTTCAGATCAAGTGGTATCATAGCTCTAGGTTACTAAGGTTAGAAAAGCTTGTGCTGGATTTTGTTGTTGAATGCTAACTAGATCAAAGCTTAAATTAGGAGAAGGAGAGTTGGTTGAAGCTAACCCAAAAATTGGAAGAGTCTATCCTAAGAGGAAAATGTCAGAAGAAAGTCCCTTGGAATCAAACTCCCAGTTCATGGACAGTTTCTTGACCATGAAAGCCATGGTAGAAGAAATGTAAAGAGAATTTAAGAAAGGTAGAGATAAATATTCATCAAACACCAAACAAGATAAAGGAGTAGAAGAATCTCTCCTCCATGACCACTCTAAAGGCAAAGGGAAAGAAGAAAAACTTCCCACACCTCCTAATAGCCCTGAAAATAAAAAGAAAACATCTTTGATTAAATTAGATGTTAAATTTGATTTGTCGATATATGATGGAGAGTTAAATACAGAGAATCTGGATAATTGGATTAGATAGATTGTGTATTGCAGAGTGTAGAGCATCGATTCAGAAAAAAGTAAGATTCAACTAGCCACCGTACGCCTTGGAGGCACTGCCTTGGTATGGTGGGAAGGCAGGACACACGCTAACATGAAGAATCATGGTAAAATTCTTTCTGTTTGGAGCGAATTTGTTTCTGCAATTAAAAAATAGTTCTATCCACTAGCTTATATGCAGCAAGCCATGATGAGTTGGCAAACTCTTCAGCAATTAAAAGGGCAAAGTGTACAAGGCTACACTCAAGAATCTAGAAAAAGAGCTTTGATTCCAGGAATTTCTTTAGACTCACTTGAAACTCTGCTGAAGTATATAGGTGGTCTACACAACTATTTAAAGCACACCATTCTCATGTTTAATCCCACTATCATAGATGAGGTATCTATTTAGGCTACACATCTAGAGGCTAGAGGCAATAATGTGAACCCAAAAGTTGGGAGATCATCAAAAACCACTGCAATCAAGAATAAGGAAAAGAGAAAATAGAAATGGAAAGAGAGGAAGAAAAATACTATACAAAAGACCAAATCTTCATGCACTCACTCTAAGAAGGATGGGGATGATGATGAACACTGTTGGATTCTGCATCCAAAGCTGAAACCCAAGAAGTTTGATGGAAAAAAGAAAAATACTATTGTAGATATTAAAAATATTTGGGGTCAGACTCAGGGGATGAAACAATAATCACAGCCATAGGTATAAAAGGTTGTCTGCTTTAGAGAATACAAAAATCAAGATGCAGGTACAAGAACTGCTCGAGAAAGGGTTCATAAGACCTAGCACATCGCCATGTGGGTCTCCAATTGCCTTGGTGAGAAAGAAATATGGCTCATGGAGAATGTGCATTGATTACCCAGCATTAAATAAGATAACAATAAAAAGTCGTTATCCCCTTCCTCGCATAGATGATCTATTAGATCAGTTGAAATAAGTTGTTTATTTTTCCAAGTTGGACTTGCATAGTGGTTACCATCAGGTTAGAGTTGCAGAGCAAGATGCATGGAAGACTGCTTTCAAAACAAAGTAGGGATTGTATGAGTGGTTGGTTATGCCTTTTGGTTTAACTAATTCTCCTACTACTTTCATGAGAGTAATGAATGATGTACTCAAACCTTTTATTGATGATTTTGTCACTATATATTTAGATGACATTCTTATATTTAGTAAAACATGGGAAGAACATTTGAAGCATGTAAAGAAAACTCTAGATGTTTTGAAAAGAGAAAATATTTATGTTAAGCTCTCAAAATGTGAATTTGGCAAAACATCTTTGAATTATTTGGGTCATATTGTAGGGGGTGGTGATTTGAAGATGGATCCCTCTAAAGTTGTAGTCATTGTAAACTGGCCTAAACCCAAATCTGCTACAGAAGTTAGAAGCTTCCTAGGAGCAACACAGTATTGGAGAAAGTTTATTTCTAACTTTTCCCTTATTTCAGCTCCCTTACATGCTTTAATAGGATTGAACAACGTGTCTCAGTTGGGAGGAAAACAACAGAAAGCCTTAAACACCTAGAAAGAAAATATTAGTACAACACCAGTACTAGCACTACCCGATCTTCAAAGACCTTTTGAGATGGAAACGGATGCCAGTGACTATGCCATGGGAGCAATGTTGATGCAACACAGTAACCCATATGTTATCATTTTGAGACATTTAATTCTGCAATAGTTAGCTATCCCACATATGATAAAGAATTGTATGCATTAGTATAGAGTGTGAAAAAGTAGAAACATTACCTAATGGGCAAAGAAACAGTTATACATACTGATCATCAACCACTTCAACATTTGCACTCACAAACTAAGTTGCAACAATCAAGACACTATAGGTGGATGGGTTTTCTGCAATAGTTTCATCTTGTCATCAGATATAAAAAGGGCATACACAATAAACTTGTAGACATGTTATCCAAACCAATCATAAATGCATCTACTATACTTAAGCATAATTCAGTATTGCATGAAAGCTACATTGAATAGTACACTCAAGATATAGATTTTAAAGATTTATACACAAATGTAAGTCATGGCAAACAAGTAGAAGAATTTGATTATCAAGTTAAGGATAAAATCTTGTATCATTTTGGAAAGTTATGCATTCCACAAACTGAAAGAGTAAAGAGAATTCGAGAAGCACACACTTCTCTAATATCAAGTCACTTTGGTGTAAGTGAAACAGTTGCACAATTGCAAAGATTTTGTTATTGACCAAAAATGAATGAGACAATTTCTGGATATGTCAGAGGGTGTACTATGTGTGCTAAAAGCAAGCCCATTAATAGAAAACTAGGCTTGTACACTCCACTACCAGTTCCCTCTCATCCTTGGGAAAGTGTTTCCATGGACTTTGTTGGGGGACTGCCCAAATCTAGAAAAGGTCATGATTATTTATATGTTGTTATGGATAGGTTCAACAAAATGTGTATTTTAATACCTTGTAACAAACAGATTAGATCCGAACAAACTGCAAATTTTTTGTTTCAGCATGTATGGGTTCATTTTGGATTACTCACTTCCATTATATCTGATCGAGACTCCCGATTTTTTGGGAAATTTTGGTCGAGTATGTGGGAATTGATGGATGCCAGATTGAAGAAGAGCATAACGTTTCCACAAACAGATGGCCAAATAGAAATGGTCAACAAGACAGTGCTCCAGTTGCTCAGAGGCTATTGCAGCAAGAATCCCAAGCTTTGGGATGAACATTTATGTTATGTGCAGCATGCTTACGACCATGCTAAACATTCTTCTACACAGAGATCTCCTTTTGAGACCTGTTTTTGTTTCACACAAAGGTCTCCCTTGGATTTTGTCTTTGGTAAAGACATAGTGGTTGATGGACATAGTGATGTGGACAAGGCAACCAAGTTCATTAAACAAATCCAAGATATTCACCAGGCAATACAAGAACAACTGGAAAAGAGCCAAGCCAAGTACAAGGTAAGGCATGATAAGCATTAGATTGAGCATAGCTTCGAAGTTGGTGATCAAGTATGGTTGTATATCAGCAAAGATAGAATGCAAGGTGAAGGCAAGAAGTTGAAGCCAATAAATTATGGAACTTTCAAGATACTTGAGAAAATTGGTGAGAATGCTTTTCGCATTGATTTACCAGCTTACATGCACATCTACTCTGTTATTAATACAGACAAGTTGAGACTATTTGAACCTTCATTGATTGAAGATCCTAAAGAGTAGAGTCAATTGCCTTCTATTGATGATCTGTTGCTGGAATATCTCAATGAGTTGCAACAAGATACAGTTCTGGACAGGAAGGTGAGAACTACGTGTAGAGAGGATGTTCAGTACCTTAGGATTGGGCTCAAAGGTTCAAAACCAAGCAATGAAAAATGGATAGAAATTGGGCAAGAGAGGAATCTATACCCTCATTTGATTGATGCTTAAAAACCAACTTTTTGTGGTCCGAAAGCTTTTTCATTGGGAAGGTTGTGGTCCGAATTGGATCCTTAAAAAAACACTCTCTAAGTTTTCATGAACTCTATAAAATTCATGCCAAATTTCCAAAGTCTTACAACGATCAAGCATATCAGAGATATCCTCGAAACAATTGTAATTTTTGAAAAACACTGAGCAATGAGGACCCTCAGTCAAGAACGTAGACCATTGGCCCATGGTAATGCGCATTGTCACGAATTAGCAAAATGAGAGGCATTTTTGAGAAACAGGGGTGGTTTATGATATGCGATTAGCGACAAGTCACTAATCACATATCACTAGGAAAACCATTCAAGGAAGGAAAAGCATTAAGCGCTCGGACTTGAAAAGTTATAAAATGTAATGGATATTGTGTCGATTCTGTTAGAGCCAGGGTCCCACAAAAGCTAGCAGAATATCTGAAGGGCTTCAAGCGGTAAGCGGTTTCAACTGAGTCCTGCCCAATGCCACATAATGGGTGCCACGCATCTAGTGGAAGAGAGAGAAAACCACTCACATTGGATGGGTAAACATCATGTTACTTACCCACCCGATATGAACAATGATGGTAGGATCTGGAGGCTCTAGATCGACGGCGGAGATGCAATCCGATGGATGAATGGATTTAGCAAGGTAAACTAATAGATTTGTATAAGATTTGAAGTCCGACGTGGACGATGCGTTGGCAGAAGGTTGTGTTCACGGGCATTCTTGGAGTTACGATAAAAATGGTCATTTTAAAGATGTCCAAGAGAACTGACACTCAATTCGTTATGGAATAGGTGGCCACCTCCTTGTGAGGTGTTACATAGTGGTGATGATTTAGAACAGAGGAATTCAAATGGATAGAGGCAGGGAAACTGGAAAGCTGGGAACTGGAATCGAACAGTTAGAAAGCAGATTGGCTTTAAAGCCACGAACTGCCAAAGAAAGGGGCAGAGTTAGTTAGACACAGAAATCTAAGAGCAGAAAGAAGGAGCCAAGCTAACCTACAGAAGCAAAAGCCAGCATTGAGCCAGAGAGAGTCAGAGAGGGTTTGTGTAAGAAAAGGTTGGAGAGGTTCAAGCGAACTCCTGTGTATATGCCTATCAAGTATGAGTCTCAGATGGGGCTCATACTACTGTGACCAGTAGAGGTCAAGTTTCAGTAAGGAGATTCTGTGTACTCCAAAGACTTGGGGATCCAAGTATAGTCTTACTGATTTATATCTATTGCGTGAGACTCAAATCGAGCTCACTATTGTAAAAAATCTATTTTGAAAACATAATAGAGAGGCCACCACTAAAGGCTGGACTGGGAGACATAGCCCCGGAGTATTGGGTGAAATCCTTATTAAACTTGTTGTGTTTACATGTTTGCCTGTTATGTTTTCTCTAACTGCTTTATTCCCTGTGTATTTCGCAATATTATCGATCTGTTGCAAATGACACAGGCACATCCATGAACATGAGTTTGTAATACTTTAATTAATTGTCTTGGATCAATTCTAGATCATTGCAAGCCTGCACATGGAGTTGTAAAGCTTGAAGACAGGAAAGGAAGCTCAGCAAGAGGTCCACGCTGAAGTCTAGTATATAAAATGCAAGGACAAGGGACATGATAAGGATCACTACACTGTTTATCAGAACTACTTGATTGGAGGAGGTCATGTTCCTTTGAAACCTAAGAATAGTGCAAGACCAAGCGTAGGAGTACCCTTATGGTGCGCTGCCTCCCAGATAGTTGGAAAGCATGCAACTAACCATTGTCATCTCTTCCAAAAGTTTGTAGAGACTTTGCAACAATTGTTTTGTACTTTATGTAAATCGGTTAGGCATGATGAGAAAAACTACCAAAGCTATGAATTAATGATGGGGTAAACCCCTACATATCGAATGCAAGAAGAAAATCGGCATCAAGATCAGGGTGTGAGTACAACGTGCGAAGGATTTCATGGACCTGGAAGAGGAAGAGGAGGAGGGGCTAGATGAGGTTGTGGATAAATCATTTGTTATAATTATGGCGAAGCAGAAAATTTTGCGCATGACTATCAGAACTCAACACATCCATCATGTGAGTAATACAAATGGTTTGATCGTGTGATTGAAGATTTCCTAGTTTTGATTGCCAAGATGCATGAGAAAAAGTCACAACAACCTACACAAAACATACAAATTATGAGGGAAGAGCCTCATAAAGAGGACCATAGCATCAATATCATAAGATGAAGTAGTATGGTCACAAGAGAAAATAAAGAAAAGTAGCCAGAAGGATTGGTGTGCAAGGCTATAGAGAAGGAGGTCGTCTTTGATCTCAACAGGGCTAGAGAACCTTTTATGGGGGCCAAAAAGAAATTTTCTGAAGGTTCTACTTGAGGAAGTCAAGAGAAATCAACTGAAAATAATGAAGTGCAAGATGTGCATCTGTCACGATTGGCTACCTTTCTGAAAACTTGTATGAAGTTGTTGCGAGATAAGAAGGTAGTGGAAAGGCTCTAATATCTAATCGAAAATTGCACGGGAAAAATTAATATTCCTTCAGAACAACGCTCTATAAAGAAATTGGATAAACATAAGAAGCATATAGGGGACAAAATGATGTTGACCACGGAGATTAGTGAATATGAAATGGATCAAGTTATCTTGGATTTGGGTTCTGACGCAAACGTATTGCCTAAGCAGGCATGTGAAAGGATGGGGAGTCCTACGCTACAATGGTATCCTATACAACTACACATGGATAATCAGCAAAAGATTATTCCTATGGGGTGCCTGTATGGGGTAACAGTAGACATTGAAGGAGAAAGTGCTCTAGCTAATTTTGAAGTAATTGAAATAGTGGATGAAAACAACCCTTACCCTTTGCTATTGAGAATTGATTGGGCCTTTGACAAGGATGTTGTAATCAACTTGAATAAGACAAGGATGACATTTGAGAAGAAGATGCTTCGAGTTATTGTACTATTGGACCCCACTGAAGGAGCGCGCTATACTGAACTACTCCTCGACTATGAGGAGGGTGACGATTTGGATCAAATATACAAGATAACTACGCTCGATGAAGATTGGATCAATCCCACTGTAGATGGGAAAATCACATGGGATTGAGATAGTTGTTATACTTCAGATTCAGATGAAGAACTCAAGCACTGACAGAATAGATTGCACGAAATTTCCATGCTACATTGCAATATGATGACAAATTGTTGTAATGCCTATCCACGGAGGTGAGAACTCTGCTGCAATATGATGGCTTAGATGACGCTATTTTATTTTGGATACGTTTTAAAGGGAGGTGCCAAAAGAGAACCGTTTCCACGCATTTGAGTTAGCACTAAGAACTATGCCTACGTATTGGTGGGGTATGCATAAGGATAGCTTCGTTGACTAGAATGAATACAAGTGAATGATAAAGCTAAGGTTTGGATACGCTAATACCGTATCACTGAAAAATATAGCGAAAAGTATGATCTGTGTGAGCAATTGGTGTGATGGACTAAATCTTGGGGAGAAGATCCGAAACCGGAATGGGTGCATACCTTTTGTCAAACCTTAGATACTATTCCAATGAATTGTTACTTGGAAACAGAGCTACTCCATGGGACATTCGAATGGGATATCATGAGGGAAAGTTTCTTGTTAATTTTTAACTTTGAGGATGGATTTTCATGCATTGATGAAGCACTCTAGGAATTTAAGGTTGCTATCTTTAAAACGCCTAAAGATCTAGTAGAATGGGTTCAACCGCACTGGAATACATAGTTGTGCCATGCACTGGAATGCTACAATGTGAATGAAGAAGAAGAAAAAGAGGATTAATGGAAGATCAACATTCCAGAGACTGAGGGGCAATGTGAGGTTGAAGGACCCAGAGTAGTGAACCCTGATATAACATAATCATTGAAGACTAAGAAAGTGAAAATTTGGTTTGACATGCAGCGTAAGTTTGCAAAGGCAGTTGATTATTGTGATGAAGATATAGTTGATAAAGTGGCAGAAATGATGCGTGAATACCAGGACTTGTTTCCTACCAAATTCTTGGACCTGAAAGGAATAGTTGGGGATCTAGGAGTGATGAAGATCACCTTAAAGCTCAATGTGAAGCCTGTAAAATAGAGACCTTACTATATAAATCCTAGGTATAGGGAGAAGGTGTGCAAAGAGCTACAAAAAATACTGGAAGATGCAATCAATGAGCTAGTAGAAGAGTCTGATTAGGTAAGCCCTATGGTTGTCCAAGAAAAGAATTAGCAAGGTGAAATTAGGAAATGTGTAGATATGAGAAAGCTTAACGATGTGTCCATTCATACCCCATTTACGAATGAAGTTTTGGAGAATTTTGGAGGGAACGAAGATTATTCGTTCACTGATGGGTTCTCGGGGTACCGTAAAATTAAGATAGTGCCAGAGGATCATAGCGAGACGACCTTCATGAGTTAGTGGGGATGCTTCTAGTAAACAATAATGCCATTCAGGCTGAAGAATGTACCTGCGATATTCTCACGGGTTGTAATCGCAATGTTCAAAGAGTTCATCCATAAGTTCTTAGAAGTGTATTTTAATGATTGGAATGTGTTTGGATTGGTAAAGCACCATGTTGCAAGTCTACGCCTTATGTTGGATACATGTCGCAGATACTAGATTCTCATGAATTTTAAGAAATGTATCTTTCGTGTGCCTTATGGAATAGAGGTTGTGATTCCAATAGAGTATATTGTGCTGATTTTGTAGATTGTAGCATTGACTGATATGGTGGATCATGATACCATGTAGGAAATAGAAGAAGACCGATTTCTAAATATATTTCACCAACAGGTGCAAAAGGAGTGTGAGAAGCTTGACATGATCAGCATATTAAGTTGCACACCTTCAAAGGTAAATGATTTAGTCCTACTTTGTGATAGAAAATTCACAAAGTTCCCTAGGAAGTTTCAAATGCATTGCTTGGGAACATATGTGGTCAAGGAAATTATAGCTGGTGGCACAATTCAACTCGTGAAGATGAATGAGGAATTATTCCTCGGACGAGTCAATGGAAGTTGATTGAAGTTGTATTAAGGGGTTCTTGCCCCTGCGCAATGATTACATGATGGCAGGACAATATTAGTACTCCAAGCAACGATAAGGAAGTGTGGGACTATAAACTACACTGCCCAAAAAGTGGAAAATTGAAGTGAGAAGGCTATGCGATGGAAGCAAGAATAGCATCAGGAGGGATGTGCCATGAAGGTTGGTGCCACACAACAGGGTTCGAAAATAGGTGTTGGGTGCACTGTAGCTGATTCGATGGCAAACATCCCATTAGGAGGAGCAAGTAGGATAAATTTATAGCACGAATCTTTCAAAATCTATCATGAAAGATGCATTTATGATATGAATTTGGAAATAACGGTTGGATTTGAATTCGAACTCGTCTATAAATTTGGCAAGATTTCCTGCAGTAGAACACTTTGCCTCCTAGAAATTTTTGGTGACCCCTCCTGTCTTCAGTTTATGAACCAGGAAGATTCAGAAGATATTTTTAAACATCGAGGGCTAGCTAACATGTCTGAAACCTTCCACAAATCATTTGTCGACATAATGATAGCCAATGACCCCAAAGAATTCATAGCCCTTGAAATCGCGTCAGTGATGGAAGCCACACCGTCTGTTCCTATGGCACCAAGGTCACATAGGCCTAAATCATCTGCTACTAAGGAAAAAATTAAAAAAACAAAATTATGTTCTAGTGAGGAATTCATCAAGGAATAACCCTACCGAGATTCAATAGAAAAGGAAGATGGACAAGTCAAAACAACCACATGAATCCATGGATCTCGTTGAAGAAGAGATTCGCGAAGGTGTTGAGGAGTTGGATGCTGAGGATGGAGAGCTTATCAGTAGGCTCCTAAAGTATATCCCTCCACGAAAAGGCAAAGAGAAGGTACCAAAAGATCTAGATACCAACAAATTTATGGTTTCTACACCATTGCTACTTGAAAAGGTAGTATTTGAAGGTACACTCTTATGGTGCATTTTTGCGATTAAAATGGAAGATTCAGATCTGGAGGATCATCGGAAATTCCTAAAGTTGGTGCCGAACAAGTATTTGGCAATGATATATTATGAGGAGACCAGAGTCATGCAAATGGAGCCTATGAATTGGGTCACGAGGGTTGAGAACGCTGGATTGTTGAATATGCTATGTGTACCGCATTTCAGCAGAATGAATATCAATACGTTATATGTGTGATAATTTCCCACGTTGGTCCATGATGGGTGTATCTGGTTGGGAGAAATCGTCCCCATTACGGATATGCTAATCCACCACATCACAAGGTTTCCATACCAAGGGGAGGATTCGTCCGAGGAGTTTGGAGGTAAGACTAGGGAAAAGCAACTCACAGACAGAATGAAGAGCGAGTTTGACTTAGTAAAGAAGTCATGCAGATACACCATTCGCTTAATCATAAATAAGGCAGTACAGTTTTCCACACATATTTTGGCCTACAAGGCCATGAGAAATTGTTGTGCAGACGAGGTTCCAATGCGAGTAATTTCACTTGCTGCCCAATGCACGAAGGGGGTGCAGTGCAATTGGGTGCAGGTCCTCTGCAAAGACTTCTTGAGAAATTTCCCAAAGCACAAGATGACGACAAGGAATTCCTCTATGCCTGGATGTTGTTGTTGCTTTTCCTAGTTGCATGGAGGTTTCTAGATTATATTCAATTCCCTCCACAAGATGACAACTTACAAGTAGTGAAGTTCACTTCGCTATGGGTGACCACAGATCTGGAGTGGGTCATTGAGATGAAGATGTTTTGGGTGCTGGTAGAGATGGAACTCTGCATGGTGATCAACCAAATGCCGAGGTTGTCACCAACCATATTTGAGTAGTTAGAGGCATATATGGAGTTCAAGTTGGATTTTCACAATGTTTCTATCTGTGCACGACAAGATCCTAAGAAGGTATGGTAAAAATTGTCACACCTAGTCACTGATGCATATGTACAGAAAATTGTGGGGAAATGGCCAAGGGAGTGGTTACAACCCATAGATATTGGTAGAGGCACAAGAAAGGGAAGAGAGAGCTCCTCTGTGTAGAAAACAACAATATATATAAAGAAGGATGTTGAGCAGGCTACAACCCAAGAGAAAAGCAAAATAGGAAAAGAAGGACGTTGCTACCAAGGAAGCTCTTGAAATGGAGCGCCTCACGAAGGAGACCATAGTGGGTGTTGAGGAGTCAGTTTCTCAACACTCTGAGGACAAAAGGGAGATTGATGTTGAAGGAGGAGGGGGCGAGGATGAGAGCACTCCCTTTAAAGTGTAGACACAGACCAAGGAAACAACTTACGAACCTAGAATGAAACAAAAATCGGATAAGCATGCACATGTGGATCCAATGGTCCTTAGTGAGGGGGACTTGGATGATATCAGAGATAGGGTCAGTGAAAAAATGACCAAACTATGGCAAAAATTCAAACAACAATACTTGTCAATGTTGGGGAATGTGTAGAAGGATCTACACGACTTGCAGATTCAAATAGGACGGCTACAAGTGACTGTGGGCCAGGTGAGCGGGATTGAACTGAGCCTACACTAAGTGAGTGCCACTATGGTAGAGACATATATAACTTTGGACCTCATACTCATACCATTACTAGAGGGATCAATGTGTGCACAGGTAGAAGAGGTGAACGCCCAACTCATGCAAGTCAAGGAAATGTGGGTGTCAACCTAGTCACACTACCTATTCAGACCCTCCACGCAATACATCAGGGGATATCAAACAAGCTCAGGGTTAGGGAGTAGCATGAGCTTTTAATCAACAATGAAGTAAAGATGAAAAACAAGAAAATATTTGTATATAAGGCATAAGGATTGAAGGAAAAAGAAGAACTAGCCATGTGAAACCAAAACTTGGAGGCATCCATTACACAAGCATGTAATGCACTTCAAAAACTTAACATTCCCAAAGATGAAACATCAACAAAGAAGATTTGAAAATTGGCTGCTACAATTAGAGAATCAAAGGAAGAAGTTGGCTGAGTCTAATTTGCATTACAAATGCAAATCTCATAGCTGTAGTTGAATTTATAGCCAATCACTCTGCCTGAAGTATGGGAGCAGTGCAGAGCAACCATCAAAGAAGGAATTTGCATGTTAGATGAAACAATCAAGGGATGGATAGAGCTCTTCAAGCAAACAGTGAAATTATGGAAGACTCTACAATATGACCCCACTCTGCAGAAAATTGGAACAAATATCCGGGAGAAACAATGAAAATTTGATGAACTCAAGGCGATTGTGCACACATTAGCGCTAGTCCAGCACTTCACTCGCTTAACATAAGGGAAACAATTGCAAACATAGATTGATGAGTGTTATAGACATTTTTGTTCCCTACAACCCCAAGCATGAACTGTCCATAAACCAAGGGCTCCTAAGTCCCTAAAAGTGTTATTCTAACCCCTAAAGGAACAAGGTCAACAGCTTACAGCTTCTCCCAGAAGTTCCCAATGAAAAACTACTCAGAATTGGTCAAAACAGGATCATTGCAGCTGCTCCACTGGCTAGGTGCGTTGCATCTCACCCAAATGCACTGTGAGGGTGCGTTTCATTTGAAAAGTCCCTTCTGTGGGGTGTGATGGGCGAAAAATGACAAATGGCAGTGTCATTCCGCGAGGTGGAGAGGCAATGAAAGCTTCCAGAATCTTCTCTTGTGACACTTGCCTCACTGAATTCGACCAAGGATGAGTAAGAGGCCCTGAGTCTCCAAGTGGAAGCAAGAACTATAAGAGAGAAGACACTAATCAAATCACAAGCTGACTCATCCCGCTTACAAATATCTATATATGGATCCCTCATCCCAGAGATCCAGAGGCTGGAATTTTTGCATATTGTAAGGAATTGCTGTTGGTTTCTAGAGACAAACATCAGATTGTTGGGTGATCTAAGCTTTGTTTGAGGTGAAGAGGGGCTTCTTTGCTGGGAGGTTGATGCTGGGTCGGAACAACTGGTTGTAACTCCTCCTGGATCTTTTCTTGTTTATCAATAAAATCTATTTGAGTTTTCCTCCATGCTTTTGTATCATTGATGCTTGTTACATTTGTATGGTCAATTTACATCTGATCCTAGATTTTTTATGAATATAGATCCATGTCTTTGTATAGTGCTATGCTTCTGTGATCTTACAGGTACTTTGTGAAGCTGGGCGTGCAAGGGAGCAAGTAGCTGGGGACTATCAAAGAAGAGAGGGATCAAATCAAGGGATTAGCGTAAGACAGAGGTTGGTCTTTCTATTCCTCTCTATCTATAATTCATAAAAGAAAAACATAAGTAGCTTTTCTCTGTTTGTTTCTAAGGCAGCTATCACACCTTAGTGGGATAGAGCAGTTCTATATAGACACTTTTTCCTGTAACAAAATGGCGACTCCGCTGGGGAAGTTAATTAGTTTGTTTGTTTATCATTCTTTGTTGTTTGTTTCATAAACTTATAAGTAGCATTCGAACTACATTTTCCATAACAAATGCAAAGTAGATAACTGCTGCTTCAATCCATCTACTGGATCTATTTATGATTTAAACAACTGATTTGCAAACTATCTGATTGCCCTTGTGATAGCTCTTAGATCCTCCTTAGATCTACCCCTGATTGTTGCATTGCTGATTGCTTTTTACTCGGCCAAAAACCAAGAACTGAACTGCAAACTATGACCCGGAGACCGAACAGAGTCTCATTTCTGGCCCAGCACAGGTACTATTCAAAGATTCTGAATTTCAGCACACTTCCTGAGTGGGAAACCCGCGCTGCATTTCAGATTCTCTGTGTTACAGGTGCGCTGATCAAACTAGCTCTATGCAGTTGTGGTTTCTGTGGATCATTCTTTCTAGTTCTATTCCCGAATTTTGCTACCTGTGATCAGTATATGTCTGTTTGAAACCCCTTTTCCTTGTTTTTATTCTGCCTCCTTTGTAAAAAAGAACTGTAGATGTTTTTGTCTGTTTGTTGAGTCGTTTACAGTTCTCCTTTGCAAAAGTAGCATAATCGTACTGTCGCCCTTTGATTTGAAACTGTCGCAAGTGTCGATTTCAGTCCTAGGAAAAAGTTTGATTACAGTTGATGGTCGATTATCCTGTTACTGTTGCTTTTGGTCTGAATTTGTAATTTTCTAGTGTCAAGAACAAGTATCCATTTCAAAATCGTAAGGTGTCGTAATCGTCTCCATTTTTTTATTTCGAAAGGAAACTTGTTTATATTTTTCGCTTGAAAAGAAATTCAGATTTGTGAATCAGCTTTCTTTTTAGCATCCATATACTAAGAAAGTCGAAAAAAAAATACATGCATGTGCATTTGCATATAGACAGTCTAATTGGATTGATTTAGGAAAAGTGCATTTAGAGTGTGCTCTTTTCTCTTTGTGAAAAGATTCTGTCTTTCTTTTCCCTAGTAGCTAGGATTTTCATTGCATAAAGGAGATAAAAAGTTTGTTTATCATCTTAGATTTCATTTTAGGAATTACATCTACATCTTGTGGTGAAATCGAAAGGAAAACTTCATAAACAAGATCAACTTAAAATAAATTCAATGAATCTAACAACGCTTTGGAGCTTAACGCACAACATTTAGAAGTCTAGGCTAGAGACGTATTCTGGCATTGTAAATCTTGGTAACTGTTGTTCTCACTGATGGTTGGGTGATTCCTCCACTTTGAGACGATAAGTGCCAGTACAGACTTGTGCTCCCACGTACTGTCGAGTATATTTTGGGAGACCCCTATAGGCTTAAATCCTTTATCCATAGGAAGCTGTGTCTGCCGCCCTATCGATCGCAATGCACTGAACACAGCATTCGGGAAGATTGACTGTCGTACCGTAAAAAGTATTCTATAGTTTTGTGATTAGTTTGGTACTCCCTCTACCTAGATTTCTAGAGAAGTCCCTTTCATTCCTTTTCAGACTCCTTAATGGAAAAGGTCCATCTGAGCACTTGTCACTTCAGGCTCATTAAAAATTGAAGGTGACTAGAGTCATCTTTTGTTTTTTCTTGACTCTTAAAAACTGAAAAAACAAGTTGTGTCAAAGCGTCTAAAATTTATTTTAAACAAAATATTCATTACCCTTTCCTACGTTGATCTTGGGTTGAGAAAATGGAATCCACCAACCAAGGGATTCCCCTTGGAGGAAATCCTAGTCCCTTCTCCTCTTGGGGAGATGTTGGTGCACCCCATATGGCCACATTGTCGCTTCTAGGACTAACAATTGGTTTACCTGTATGGCTCTTCTCAACCTCTGTCGTTCAGAACACCACAATTGCTGAACAATCGAATCAACAATTTGACGAGTACAGAGTTACCCACCAACCTTCTACTTCCTCTAATTCTTCCTCTGCTCCTTCCTCTTCGCTTGATGGGGCTGGTAAAGCCAAAAGTCAGGTACCTAAGGAGAAGAAGGAAAAGAAGAAGAAAGAGAAGAAGAAGAAGGAGCCAAAAGCGAATGGGGGCAAACGAGTGTCATCTAGCGAAAATCCACACACTGCACCGACCAGGCCAAAATCGCCATGTGTCATTTGCAAAGGAGACCACTATCAAGAGATTGTCCTTGCATCCCTCGGATCTTAAGGGACTGGTCTCCTCATTTTCATAACCCGGTGTCATCAACCTCTGATGATCATGTTGAAAACACACCGTCAACTAGTGAAAGTGAAGCCCCAAGACAAAAAGGAAAATATAGATTTCCTTGAAAACTATGCGAAGGCGATCATGCCGTCCACCGTGGTCCCTTCTTAGACGAAGCTAAAATAGTTTTGGATGATCGTCCGGTCTCACTGTTACGACTTCCTCCTGGATATAAAAAACTCTTGCCGAGTCCATCACTAGTTGAAAATCCAGATGAACCGCTCAGGTGGTCAGCTGAAGCACCTATCATTGAAGATAAACCATCTGAATCCATACCAGGCGAAAGTCAAAAGGTCGAGGTGGCAGTTGACCCGGTCTTGCCTTCAGAGGTTCCATCTTCAGATGATACAGTCACTGAAGAGAACAAGGATGACACCGTCCAAATTATTTTCATAAGCACAGAATCCAACGAACATGGGGGCAATTTACCCGTTCCTTTACCGTAGGAAGGAAGTTCATTAGAGTCGTACCCGGGCGTCTATTCGGTCCCACCTCCAAGCAACCTAGTTGTCTCCTTCTACTGGAATCAACTAGGAAGACCCTGTTTACCAGCCAGTATACCATTCCAGATTATTGTTCAAATATATAGAATGGTTATGGCTGGTACCATCATAGATGAGGGGGCTTCTGTGAGTATCCTTTCCTCAACTGCTTGGAAAGCGCTTGGTTCGCATCACTTTTGCCTAAGATGGGAAATCTAATAGGCTTTGATAAAGGAACCAGTCGACCGTTAGGGATCCTTCCCAATGTGCCCATAACATTGAGAGGGAAAACCGTTCACATGAACGTGATGGTAGTTCAAGGACCCCTGGATTACAATCTACTCCTTGGACGAGACTATATTTATTGCATGGGAGCAATTGTCTCCTCACTCTTTAGAGTAATGTGTTTTCCGCACAAAGGAAGAGTGGTCAAGATCGTGGACCAGCTTTCATTTCCCGGATCATACAGAGCAAATAGTCATATACCATCCCTGAATGGTCTTTTCACACAAGAAATGTCTCAATTTCCAGTCTGTCCTCCCGATGAGCGTGAGTGATTCGGGGGGACATGACTGAAACCCAGGGGGCATGCACCCTGGTCTGCTTCGGCAGGACAACTTCGGGTATAGGGTAGGTTTCCACAGGAGAATATGACTAGTCTGTACCCCTATCCGTGATTGGAAGAGGGGGTTATTCTAGAACAAGATTCTCTTGTCAAAGTTATGTGAGTTGGCGGGCATCGCCGCTCACCTTTGTTTATTTTGGTAGACATTGCCAGAGAAGTGTTTTCTTTACGCCGTAAATAGAACTATCTTTGGTAACCTGTAAGAGGTAGGTCTCTCTCGGTAAAACAAATGTTTTAATAGACTAAAGAAGGGGTAACCTTGAAACTCTATTTTATACCTGGGGGCATGCAAGCCTTTTGGCATGCAAGCGAAGAGTGACTATTTATTTTTTAAATTTTTAGGACCTCTAACCCTTTAAACTCGTAGGATTGGTCGTTTCCTAACTTGCATAAAGAAAGGATATGGGGCAAATCTCTAAAAGTTTTCGTTTTATATGAGACATTCTTATCACATGACTGGATTGACCGAGGAGTTTTAGCACATAGTTCAAGCTCGTTAAAAAATAAACATAAGACATGAGCAAATGTTTCCACCCGCGTTTAAGCTCGTTAAAAAATGAACTATTCCCCGGCAAATAACGATCATGAATGTAGTACTTCAGCCATTAAAGCCTTGGTCGCGTTTGCACCGTCACCTCCACTTTGTCATTGGCCGATCATTCACCTCCATTTGATTGTTTACCCATTTTGAGGAACAGCTGCGAAGTTTGTTTTCACTAGCCATCCTTGTGACACTACCGTGATTGGAAAATTCCAAACCTTACCTCGAATTAGATGCTACCCGTTTTATCACTCGTTCCTCAAAAGACGAGTCTCCTTTAAGCTCTTTTCAACTGACTCGTAAAATATGAAAAGATTGCTGAGCCATTGGCCTCTCCAGCTCGTTAAAGGGAAAGGAAGTGCTATCCCTCCTCTAGATTTTAATCTTTTTAGACCTGAGGGATTATTACACAAAAAGATCGAGCACTTGTTTTGTTCGGCTCATTAAAGTATCGAAAATCCATCCCTTCTGTATTGTTTTATACTTTTTCGGACTTAAGGGATTAGATGATGAAAAGGGATTTTGGAGTTACCTTTACGTTCCTTTTCAGACTCTCTAAAATTGAAAAGGACCGAGTTATCTTTGTCGTTAAACTCGTTAAAAAGATTAATAGTGACAAACTTGTCTATAGACGAGAACGAGTTTCATTATCGCTAGGCTCGTTAAAACATAGCGATGGGTTTGCCCGAAGGGAAAATTATAGAACAAGCATATGTTATCCTCCTCAAGCTTGAAAAAAATAAAGAGGTACTGGTCAGCAATGCTTGGGGAAAAATTGGGAAGAAAACTCAAAGAAACTTTGTTGGTAGCAAGTCGCTCTTGAACATGACACTTCCGCTCCGTGTCCGAGCCGGGTTGGGTTGTTTCATTCACCGGTCACATCACCATGGTCACGCCATACCATCCACATTTGGGGTTAATGCTACCAATCCATCACATCAGTGTCGCCGATATGTTCAAGAGAAGTCATTCAGAGAATTCACTTGTGTCTCACCCACTACCATACATTATACTCCATTCTTTCATGACCGCCACCCTGAACCTTATATCACCAGATCATTTTCACCTCCATTAAAATAATTTACTCCGTTCCGTGTCAATGATGTGGGATTCATTAAGGCCCTCCTGTGACGGATCACTTCTTGTCGACATCAGCTCATTATCCAAGAAGTTGATCTAGGAACACCCCATTCAGTACTTTGAAGCTTGCATGCCTCAATGGCAAGTTTCTCACTTCCAACGACAGGTTTACATCAATGGCCTTCGACCGAAAGATTTTGCGTGGTGTTCGATGCCAAGTCCTTTATTCACACCACATGAATTGTACTGCAGTACCTTGAGGGTCATTATCATTATCGGTGATTCCTATCGCGCTTGTTAATAGTTTACATCATTGACTGGTAATCAAGCGATGTCTTTCCATGTTCGACTTCAAAACATTTCTCACATGGATCGACTTGTACTTTGAGTGAAGATCGGACGAAATTGAAGACCCCGGATCTAGTTACATCCATCCACACTGTGATATATATCTAGGGGAAATAAAGACATTAAATGTACATCATTGCTGCACAGATAATCATCCACTCAAAAGGATGATGGCTCTATCAGAATCATCAGTCTACACTCAGACGATTGTCTGTCCTATGTACATGAAAATGAATTTATAAAGCTGCGGATGGGAATACCCGCCTCAGCTAGATCATGAAAATATTATGAAGATAATGTATTGTATTGTATCTTATTACAGGTCTCCTCCTAGCATTGAAAGAACTTCGGATCCTCATAATAAAGCATTTCACCTGACACCAAAAGGTTAACGGCCTCATACTTTAGGGGGCAACTGTTATAGACATTTTTGTGCCCTACAACCCCAAGCATGAAATGTCCATAAACCAAGGGCTCATAAGTCCCTAAAAGTGTTTTTCTAACCCCTAAAGGAACAAGGTCAATAGATTACAGCTTCTCCTAGAAGTTCTCCATGAAAAAATAATTAGAATTGGTCAAAATAGGATCATTGCAGCTACTCCATTGGCTAGGTGCGTTGCATCTCACCCAAATGCACTGTGAGGGTGCGTTGCATTTCAAAAGTCCCTTCTGTGGGGTGCGATGGGCGAGAAATGACAAATGGCAGTGTCATTCCGCGAGGTGGAGAGGCAATGAAATCTTCCAGAACCTTCTCCTGTGACACTTGCCTCACTGAATTCGACCAAGGATGAGTAAGAAGCCCTCAACCTCCAAGTGGAAACAAGAACTATCAGAGAGAAGACACTAATCAAATCACAAGCTGACTCATCCCCCTTACAGATATCTATATATGGATCCCTCATCCCAGAGATCCAGAGGCTGGAATTTTTGCATATTGTAAGGAATTGTTGTTGGTTTCTAGAGACAAACATCAAATTGTTGGGTGATCTAAGCTTTGTTTGAGGTGAAGAGGGGCTTCTTTGCTGGGAGGTTGATGCTGGGTCGGAACAACTGGTTGTAACTCCTCCTGGACCTTTTCTTGTTTATCAATAAAAGCTATTTGAGTTTTCCTCCATGCTTTTGTATCATTGATGCTTGTTACATTTGTATGGTCAATTTACATCTGATCCTAGATTGTTTATGAATATAGATCCATGTCTTTGTATAGTGCTATGCTTCTGTGATCTTACAGGTACTTTGTGAAGCTGGGCGTGCAAGGGAGCAAATAGCTGGGGACTATCAAAGAAGAGAGGGATCGAATGAAGGGATTAGCGCAAGATAGAGGTTGGTCTTTCTGTTCCTCTCTATCTATAATTCATAAAGGAAAAACATAAGTAGCTTTTCTCTATTTGTTTCTAAGGCAGCTGTCACACGTTAGTGGGATAGAGCAGTTCTATATAGACACTTTTCCGTGTAACAATGAGCTACAAAGGAAAGAGGCCATAGTGAAGGCTAGGAAAAAGCTGTGGACATAGGAAGAAAGGTAGCTTACTCTGTGACTACAAGAGAATTTGAATACAATCCAACAAACACAATGGACAATGGGTCTCATGGTGGAAGGCCCTATAATAGAGAAGTTGGTTGAAGAAGTGCAACAGGTCGCGGTGCAGTGTATTGTTGATTTTCAAGTGTTAAATGTGGAGTTCATCGAAATCCAAGCCAATATTGTTGCACTAGCTAAGTGACTTGAGGGCGAGTCATCCAATTTGTGTAGGGGGGCTGTTGGGATGGGGTCCCTCGGGTCATTTTGGTCAATTTTTTGGTCAATTTTGGAATATATTATTGTAACAAATGTAAAGTCTCCATGAAATGTGGAAGCAAAGCATGAAGCTAGTATGGGTGAAAGGGACTTTAGTCCCTTAGCTGGGTAGGGGATGGAGTGGTTTTGAAACCCACCCATGGTCCATAGACCATGGTATTGTAAGGAAAATGCCATATATAGATATGTCATAGCGAGTCTTAAGAAGTAACGTTTTGAGAGCAATCATTGTAGGGTTAAGGTGATAAGGCAGGAAAGGTGTGTTTCTTGTACTTAGGTGAAATGGGAAGGCTTTTGCTACTGAATGTGCAGAGACCTTGGCAAGTCTCAAGTTGAGTGCGCAGGCCCCTACAACTTAGTGCGCAAGGAAAAGAAGTCTATAATTGAATGATTATACTTAATAAATACTGTTTTGAGCTAAGCTTGGTGCATCTGTGTCTTATTATTTACTTCTGCAAAGTTTATGTATCTTTGCTTTGTGTTTTGATTTATATTATTTAATACTTGTTTAGTGTGTGAAAGTAGTAGATTTGTAATCTTTATGCATGATAAGTATAATTAGGAACCTTCACGATGACTTGGAAGCTTTTTAGATATATTTGTAGTAGTTATCTATTCGGAATGGTTAAAGGTGAGCGAAGATAGAGCTAAGCCATAAAGACAGGAAGAACACATCACACAGGCCTCTGAATGCAGAAACTTGGTTCTAGCATCCCCCAATACTGCCTCGGGTGAGACCATAGCCTGTGCTATGCGAGTTGTTGCTGAAAGGGCCAACATTTAGGGTTTTGTTGGTTAGCGCAGATAATGTTGAACCTAGGTCAAGCCCCATCAAGCCAACATACCATTTCTTCCTTTTTTGTAGGCAAGGTTAATCTTGATAAGAAATATGCAAACACATTCCCTTTTCATGGTTTGTAACTATTAATAAAATCAAATTGCTACAATAACAACAACAATCTAATTATCCTAGCATTGACATAAAATTTATTCACTAAATACTTAATGCTTGCAATATTAGTGTGTACAAAAGTTTGATAACAAGCGATGTAATGCCTAAACTCGTTCAAATAATGTACCACAACCAATAGTTCCTTTTTAGTGATGGTATAATTTAACTCAACTTTAGAGAGGTTCTTACTGATGAAATAGATAGAATAAGGAAACTTTTCTTCCACTTGTCCTATGGCATCCCCTACTTGATGCATGTGTGTGTATATGGAAAGGTAATGCCTAGTTTGGGCCTCTAAGGATGGGTGTAGTGGTCATCTTTTCTTTCAGCACTTCGAAGGCCTCTTAACAATTCTATGTCCAACAAAAGTCTGAATATTTAGTTAGTAGTCCAAAAAATGGTGAAGACAGTTTACTAAAGTCTTTAATGAACCTTCTATAATACCCAACTAATCTAAGGAAGCTCTAGAAATCTCCTTGTTTTTTAGGTATAGAAACCATTTTAATGATGTAATTTTTTTTTGGGTCAAGTTGTATCCCTTCTTTGGATATGCAATGGCCAAGGATAGTCCCTGCATTCATAAAAAAATCACATTTCTTAGGATTCAATGAAAGATTAATTTCAATGCATATCTTTAATACTTTGAATAGATTATAAAGAGCTTCCTAAATGTCACATCAATAAGGAGTGAAGTCATATCATGGAAGGAGAAGAATTTATTCCATGAAAGGCCATCTAGGACTTGGTCAATGAAGGGCAAACATAAACGGTCCTTCTTTGTAGTCTTGTTAAGCTCTTGGTAGTTCACACAGATTCTCCACTTCCCATTTTTCTTGGGGACTAAAATCAGAGGGGACACCTACTCACTATCTAAAATGGGGTATATGAACCCTACATCTAGTATCTTCTCTAATTCCTCTTTCACAATGTCCTTAATCTCTAGGTTCATCCTTCTCTCGAGTTGGGGCACAAACTTGCATCCATATTTGATGTAGATATGATGAGTATAGGCTGATGGATTCACATCCTTCATCTCCTTATAATCGCAAGAAAAAGAATTGAAGTGTTTCCTCAATGCACTGCATAATTTCTCTTCCTACTTGGCTGAGAAATAGGGGTTGATATTTAGAGTTTTAGATGAGATAATTTACACAACCTTGGCATGTTCTAAGCAAGAGTGAGTAGAGAAAAAATCACTCAAAATACTACTTTCGAGTTACTTTATTAGTTTTTCAACTTGTATGGTAATAGGAGGCTTATTCTGTAAGATATGGTCAATAAGGTCATCTTCATCAAGTCTCTCCCCCCTATAACAGTTTCCAATGAGAAAACTGGGTAGGGGTATGCCCGATAAAATTCTTCCTCCTCCTCACCCTCTAACCACAAGGGCATATCATGCTCAATAGAAGGTTGAGCAGGAGGATAAAACACAAGTTGTTTAGATAGATTCCCATTCTTAATGGTCATGTTCCCAACCCTGCAACTAATGTAGGCACGAACAATGTCTAGCCAAGGACTTCCTAGGATGAGAGGATAACCATTAAACTTGGTTTTGGGTTAGAGGACAAGGAAATCGGTGGGGTAATCCTAAGAGTCAATGGATATCATTACATCCTCAATAACTAATTGAGGAGCTACTATGGATTTATCAACAAGTTGTAGTATTATAGTGTTATTCTTGAAGGCCCCTTGGAGGTTCATGTTGAGCATGGTTTCCCTAGTCATCACATTGATTGCAGTCCCAAGTTCAATCCATGTATTATGTACAATAATGTCATCAATTTGCACATCCACTCTGGGATAACAGGATCCAAATAATTTTGGTATATTACCCTTCCAAGAATCATATCAAATAGTTATCCAACAAGATTGATAGTGGGGGTATCTCTTCTTCTCCTAGGCCTATTGAAACATTCTTCCTTGATAAGCTTGTTGTAAATGGGAACATCCTTGATGGCCTAGAGAAGGGAATTTTCACACACAAGTTATTCAATTCTACCAGTTAGCCTCCTCTAGGGTGTATTGTTGATCTAGATCTTGGGGGAGGCCCAAATATCTAAAAAATTAAAATGGATCTTGGGGGTAGGCCCCCAAGATCTAAAAAAATGAAATGCCAGAAGAAAATAAGAGAACACATATTAAATAAAACCATTTTTTTTATTTATTAAAACATAAAATAACTGTAAAAGCTACATTGTGGTGGACAATCTATCATTTTACAAAATGCGACTTGTTACTTATAGTATTTTTTTGGTCTTAAGACAACAGGTAAATTCCATGGGTGGGTAGATACTATGGGTGGATATCCATTACAATACCATAAGTGAATGAATACCATTGGTGGATGCCACTTACAATACCATGAATGGATAAATACCATGGGCCGATGAATACCAAGGGTGGATGCGAATTTCCATTCAGATCATTCCTCCCTCCTTAAGAATCAATTTTCCTCATTATGTGAAGTTCCCTCCTAAGAAGCATTTGTTGAATATGAAGAGGAAATGAAGAGAATGGTTTTGTGTGGTTAATTGATAACCATGATGAACAAAGGTTCGAGGATAGAGATACCTTGTAATGCTTGTGACCAACTATTATACTAATAGTATACAACCTAGAAAATAGACTTCGATGAAGTGTGGGTTTGTTGATGACCCATAACCATGAAAAATGAATATCTGACGATAGAGATACCCTATAATGCTTGTGATCAACTGTGATACTAACTGTGTGCACCCTATCAAATGTACTTCGATGACAATGTTTTCTTGTGGTTGACCCATACCCATGATGCTGAGTATTGATGAAGTGGCAGGTGCATACATAGCATGGGGTGGGAGGGAACATCTCCAAAGGGAACCCGCTCTAAATGTTGCTCCAAATTTAAAATGGGCATAACTCGGTTAATATAAGATATAATATTTGTTATAACCTATTTTTGGAAATAAAATGGCCATTCTACATCCTTTCATGTGATTGAAATCCCTATCTAGACAATCTAGAAACTCAGATTCATGTTGCAACTGTCCCACCCTCACAAAAGTTCTGAAAAATTAGTTGATTTTGAATCAATGATATCTCCCTCATTCAAACTCCAATTCAGCTATTTTTTTTAAATATGTGATTTTTTCAATAGGAGCTTCGATTGGAAATAATTTCTCTAAAATTATTCACAAAAACTACAAAAAAATGATAGGAAAGTCATGGTCCATTAAATATCGTAAGATAAATTTCTGCAACACAATCGATTTTAAAATAGCAATATCTCCCTCATCCAAACTCTTACTCAGCTAATTTTTTTTCGGAATGTGGGTATTGTTTCACAAGGAATTCATATCTATGATTTATTTCTATAAATTTTACACCAAAAGTTTCAGATCAGATCTGGAAACACACTACCCAAAAAATTACTACAAAAGAATGAAAAAAAAATCTTCCTACTTTGCCCAAGAAAGTGCTCCGTGGAGGTCGTAGAAAATGCATGAAGTTTGTTGAATATTTCTACGAAATTTTAAATCTAAAATATGCATCAAATACTCATTGCCATGGAGTCGTAACCTAAATCAGATACCACTGATCTAGATCTTTGGGGGAGGCCACCAAGATCTAAAAACTGAAATGGCATAGCAGAATAAGAAAACACACATTAAACAAAACCACAAAGAACTTTTTAATTAAAATATAAAATAGCTATAAAAACTACATCGTGGTGGACAATTTTTCCTTTCAGAAAATGTGACTTGTTACTTATAGTATCTTTTAGTTTTAGTACCACTAGTAAATTCCATGGGTGGGTATATACCGTAGGTGATTGAATGCCATGGGTGGATAAATACCTTGGGTGGAAGAATAACATGGATGGATGCCACTTACAATACCATGGGTATATTCCTTGAGTGGATAAATACCATGGGTCGATGAATACCATGGGTGGATGCCAATTTCAATTTGGACTAGTTACTTAAGGTGGACCAACATTTCAACATAAGGGGGTACATTAGCTCGAGGAGAACTCTCTTCCTTCTCATCTTCAAGATTTTTAAGTGGAGAAGGTGGGTGATTATCTGGGAGCATCTTCCTAGACTGAAGGTTGATCTCTTTGATTTCTATAGGATAAGAAAGATAAGGTGTTTCCCCACTATAAAACTATTGTTTCTGCTTATTTCTCGGGTTCAGATTGGGTTGAGAATGCATTTAAGGTTGGTTAGGTGGGGTATGGTGAGGGCGATGTTGTTGAGGTGGAGGCAGTGAAGCAGGCGATTGGGTTTCTTGAAGCCTCTGCCTTGGTGAGAGGTTTCCCCATTGGAAAGATTGAGGTGGATATGGATGGAAAGGAGGGTTAATAGGCTAAGGAGGCGGTGTGGGCCATGATGGATGAGTGGAAGGGTGTTGGGATGGGGTCCTCTGGGTCAGTTTTGGGGTTAAAATAACCCAAGTTTTGATGTATATTTTGTAAATAATGTAAAGTCTCCGCGATTTGTGTATGTGGAGTGCATAGATCATTAGGAGTCAAAGGGGTCCTAGCCCCTTGTTTATGAAAAGTTTGAGTCGGCTTTGAGATCCAGATTGTATAAATAAGTGTGTCTTAGAGATTCTAAGGTAGATATCTAAGATATGGATGGATAACAAATGATGTCTTAGAACTGAGAGCGCAGAGAGTGGGTCAAATAGGAGAGAAAGGCTATTTAGCTGAATGCGCAGAGGCCTAAGTAGAGTTCGCATCTGAGTGCACGAACCCCTGCAACTAAGTGCACAGGGTAGTGTCGAGTCTGTAAAACTGAACTAAAGATCAATAAAGAATATTATTAAAGAATTCTTGTGTATATCAATTTATTTCCATTCACTTTTGTTTACTATATATGATGTGGATAAATAACGTGTATATGAAATGTTGATCTAGTGATGCATGATTCACCTGAATAAGTCTCCATATAGGTACACAATGCATGTTAAGTACTTTCGAAAAGACTGTGAGGAATTCTGTTATGTTTTCTAAATAACCTAAGTAGACTTGTGTGAAAACTAAGCTAGGATTGTCATTTGATGCATGCGAGTGGATAAACTAACTAATAAGTGTCCACAAAAGATGATAATAGACCTTCACAAAGGTCTAAAGAATGTTTCAGTAGAGTTGCAGTATCGAGCCCCAGGGGCTTATCGATCTACACAAAAGCAGATCTAAGGCGCTAAAAACATCACACTCATCTCTGGATGCAGAAACTTGGTTCTTGCATCCCTACATACTACTTCAGGTGAGACTGTAGCCCACGCTATGTGGGTTGTTGTTTAAAAGGGCCAATAGTGTAGTGATTTGTTGGTTGGCACAACTAATTCCGAACCTGGGTCAGGACCCCCTAAGCAAACACATGGTTCTGTTTTTGGGATGGGATCTAAGCAAACAAATGGTTCTGTTGTTGCATCACTGGAGCCCAATGAAGAAAGAAATTGAAAAGTGGTTGGATAGAAAAATTCATGAATTTTTGGGGTAGGAAAATAGGAATCGGCGCATGTGAAAGGAGAATTTGTTGGATAGATATTTGTATACGAAGATACATGAAATTTTCTTCTGCATCTTCCCGATGGAATTATATGAGTAGTTAGCTAATTTTGTAGATGGTCAAGGGAGGTGGAAGCTTGACGGTCCAATAGTGTGGACTCCAAAACTCATGTGAATATTAGAAGCCTCAGAAGATAGTATTGTGCGAGTTGTTGATCATTGGCTTGATCAAATTATACAAGGATTTGTTATAGAATTCGTAGTTGATACCTCGGTCAACTACAGTGAAGCGGAGCGAAGAATTTTCAAGGGACTATGAGGTAGGTATCTAATATCTTTGAGTACCTAGATTAAAATGTTGTTATGTGAAAAATAGATTATGCCATTTCCTTGATGTTTGAAGCTATGTGAAGTGGAAAATTATTTAGAAATCAAGAAGGATCAGGGTCGGAGTATAGTCCCTTGATTGGACCTCCTGTAAGTGATGAAGAAGGGGTAGAAATGACTCCTCTGTGAAGTGTGATCAGCTGATAACACAGGGTTTTCCTCGAATACGTCATCCATCGACTCCACTTCCACCTCCACCTCTACCACATACACCTTCACCCACACCTCCACCACCACCACCACCACTCAACATGTCAAACACAATGAAGCTATTGATTTTCAAGGGAATAGGGAACCAAGATACATAGCAGTTTTGGTTTGTTGTGAATTCTGTATGGACAACACAATGGATTACTAACAACAATATAAAGAAGGCACAATTGTTTACTTCTTTGCAGGACCGCGCACTGACTTGGTATATTAAGTACTGTTCTAATAATCCTCTTCCAACACTAGCAGAGACTAAGGTTGCTTTAAACAAAGAGTTTGGTAATCCCAAGTCTGACTTGCGATTAGTAGTTGCATTCAAGGAGATCACAATGAGGGTTGATTAGATGCCTTGGTAGTTAGATCAAAGGCTGAAATGTGTGATTTGAGAGCTAATATGCAGCTCACAGATGGTCAACACTGCGAGTGGTTTATAGCCTCGCTTCTTCCCCACCTGAGGATTGCTCTGTCACAATAGAAGATAGGAACTCAGGCAGAATTCGTGGAAGTCACGATGAGGTTGCATGAAATGCCCATTCAGTATGTGACCTTGGGGATAAGTAGATTCATTCTTAGTTACAGGCCTCTGCTTGGAATTGCAAAGCTTGAAGAAAGACAAGGAGACTAAACCAGAGGTGTCCACGGAAGTCTGGTGTCTAAAGTGTAAGAGCTAGGGGCACGATAAATACATTGTCCCATATTTATGAATTATATCACAGGATGACGACCAATTTCCCTAAGGTGAGAAGCTCTAGCAGGAGTGAGCATAGGGGTTGTACTATGGTATGCTATTTGTCAGGTTGTTGGAAAACATGTGACAAATAACTGTCATTTGCTTCAAAAGTTTGTCCAAACACCTCCGCAGTTGTTTTGTAATTTCTGCAAATCAGTGGGCCACGATGAGCATCACTGTCGTAGCTATGAGCTAATGATGGAAAGAGCACCTACATACCAGATGAAAGAAGAAACGTGGCCTCTAGAGTAGGGCATAAGAGGAGCACGTGGAGGATATCAGGGACAAGCACAAGGTCGAGGAGGAGGAGGGCCTGGAAGAGTCCAGAGACAGGTTATCTACAAGAATTGTGGAATAACAAGGCACTATGCATGGGAGTGCCAAAATTAGACAATCCCGTCATGTCAATACTGCAACCATTTTGATGACGCCATAGAACAATGCTCGGTGTGGATAGCTGAGATGTAAGAGAAAAAGGCGCGGCCTAAGCAACCTATCTAGAAATTGTAGATGATGAGCGATGAGCCCTGCAAGGAAGATCAGAGCATGAATATAGTGCTAAGAAGTGGAATAATGACTAGTGATGATAAAGGTAAACAACCTAAAGAGGATGGATGGGTCTGCAAGGCCCCAGAAAAGTAAGGTTGTTTTGATCTAGATTGCGCTAAGGAAAGTTTTATGGAATCCAAGAAAAGCTTTGCTAATGCCTCCACCTTAGGAATCCATAACAAAGTACAAGAAACCAACATGCCTACAAAGGTTGAACCCTCTTTCCTTACTACGTTCTTAGAGACCTGCATGAAACTGTTAAAGGCTTGCAAAAGTTAATAAATAAATGCAGCAACCAAGAGAACTCCCTTGATGGAAACCATGTAGTTAGAAAATTTGGAAAACATAAGGCTAGAATAGGGCGTGAGATGAGGCTCACTGTGCAAATAGGAGATTATGAGATGGACTAGGTCATCTTGGATCTAGGGTCCAATGCGAACAGATTTCCACAAAAAACATGGGAAAGAATGGGGAGACCTAAGCTACAATGGTCTCTGATTCAGCCCAAAATGGAAAACCAGTAGAAGATCATTCCTATGGGATGACTATATGGAGTGACAATTGATATAGAAGGTGTGAGCTTAATGGCTAAATTTGAAGTGACAGATCTCATTGATGACAATAATCCATACCCTGCGCTCCTTGGAATTGATTAGGCCATTAACATGAATGGGTTCATTAACTTAAAGAAGAGGACAATGTCACTTGAAAGGAAATTAGTATGGGTTGTAGTTCCATTGGACCATGCGGAAGGGGTGATATACACTGAACTGGTCTATGATTATGAATAAATTAAGGATGAACTAGATTAGATCTACAAAATAATAATACAAGATAAAGACTGGATCAATCTGACAATAGATGGACAGAATGCATGGGACTAGGAGAGTTCCTGCAGCTCTAATTCAGATGAAGAATTGGAACACTGGCAGAATCAGCTACATAAAGTATCCACGCTGCGCTGCAACATGATGAATAAATCGTTGCATTGCATTTCATTGAAGGAAAGGAACTTACCTTATTATGATGTTTTAACTGACATGGATAAGTTTTGGATGCATTTGAGTGTGAAGTCCTTGAGCATCACCGCTTCCAAGCATGGGATTTGGCATTGCGAGCTATGCCCGCATGATGGTGGGGAATGCACAAGGATAGCTTTGATGGATGGCAGGATTATAAAAGGATGATTAGGTTGCTGTTTGGATGACCTAATAATCAATTGACCAAGAAATATGATGGGAGGGATGATCTGTGTGATCACCTGGTGAAATGGACTAAAGCTTATCGAACGGAACCGTAGTCAGAGTGGGTACACTTGTTTTGCCATACTTTGGACACAATCCTCATGAACGGGTATTTGGAAACAGATCTCTGCCATGGAACCATGTAGTGGGATATGTTGAGACAAGGATTCTTATTATCCTTCAGCTTTGAAGATTTCTTCATGAGCATCGATGAATCCCTAAAGGAGACTAAGGAAGTTATCTTCAGAACGCCGCAAGAACCTCGAGAATGGGTCGAGCTAGATTGGAGCACCCAGCTACTCCATGCACTAGAATGTTATAATGTGACTGTTGAAGGGGAGGATGATGATCTAGGAAATATTAACATTCTAGAGGAGGAAGGGCATCGATAAGTCGACGGCCCACAAATAGACAACACAGACATCACTGCACCATTAAAAACAGACCAAGTAAACATTGGGACTAAAGAAAAACTGAAGTTTGCGAAAATTGGAGATTATTGGGATGACGCTACTATAGATAGGGTTGTTGAGTTACTCCACAAAAACCAGGATCTATTCCCTACCCAGATTTTAGATTTGAAGGGCATAGTTGGTGATTTGGGTGTTATGAAAATCACTCTGAAGTTGAACGCCAACCCTGTTAAACAAAGGTCGTATCAACTTAATCCTAAATACAAGGAAAACATTTGCTAGCTGTTTGATAAGATGCTGGAAGTAGGCATCATAGAACTGGTTGAAGAATCTGATTGGGTGAGCCCAATGGTGGTTCAGAAGAAGAAGAAGAAGGGTGAAATAAGGATTTATGTAGATCTACGGAAACTTAACGATGTGTGTGTTCATGATCCCTTCCCAACATCGTTTACTAATGAAGTATTAGATAACGTTGGAGGATGGGAGGCCTACTCCTTCACTAATGGGTTTTCGTGGTATCATCAGATTAAGATCATGCATGAGGAGAGAAAAAAATGACCTTCACGACAGAATGGGGATGTTTTCAATACACTGTGATGTCCTTCAGACTCAAGAATGAGCCTATGATATTCTCGTACGTAGTCATCGCAGCATTTAAGGATTTAATCCATAACTTCTTGGAAGTATAATTTGATGACTAGATGGTGTTTGGATTAGTAAAGTGCCATGTAACAAGTTTGCGCTTGATGTTGAATACATGCAGAAGATACCAGATCATGCTGAATCTAAAGAAATGCATCTTCTGTGTTCCCTTCAGGACCTTGTTGGGTCATGTGGTATGCAAGAAAGGGCTGATGGTGGACCCTGCCAAGATCATGATTATAGTGAATAAAGCCCCAAGAAATGTTAAGCAGTTGCACATGACATTAGGACATACTGGATATTACAAAAAATTTATCAAAGCATATGCTCAGATTACTGCACCTATGGAGAAACTACTAAAGAAGGACGCAACGTTCTGTTGGGACAAAGAATGTTAGCACAACTTAGATGTTTTGAAAGAACACATGGTCACCACACCAATCTTGGTATTCTTGAATTGCAATAAAGAATTTCACATATGTGTTGATGCCTCTTGCATTGCACTGGGTGCAGTATTAACGCAAGCTGGTGAAGGAGAAATGGACCACCTTAAGAACTTCACGAGTAGGAAATTATCGAAGGCTGAGAGGAATTACTTAATGACTCAGCGTGAAATATTGTCCATGGTATACGCGCTGCAGAAGTTCAAGCGCTATCTGTTAGGAGGGAATTTGAAGATGTACAAAGATCATTCTGCCTTGAAATACCTGTTCAATAAGCCTGTGTTGGGGGGTAAGATTTGCAGGTGGTTTCTACTCTTCTAGGAGTATGACTTTGAGGTAATTGTGAAGCAAGGGAGGTTGAATGTAGGGCCTGACCATCTGTCATGGATCAAAACAGGAGAGGAGTCTAATAATTTGGCACAAGGATTGCCAGATGTGAAACTCTTCGCGGTGCGCATAGCAGATAACCATTTTGTAGATATTATTCACTCTTAGACTATGGGGATGGCACCAGAAGGGTATACAATTTAGAAAAGTAAGGAGCCCCTAGTGCGCACGGAAGAATTTTTAGTGATTCTGGGACATCTATATAATATGGGAACTGATGAAATATTGTGAAGATATGTGCCCGATTTTGAGAGAAACAACATTCTCGCTGAAGCTCATGGAGGGGCTGCGGGAGGAAATTATGTAGGAAAGGTGACTGTGGAGAAGATTTTGCACGCAAGTCTCTAGTGGCCAACGCTGAATAAATATTCCAAAGTGTATTGTAGGTCATGCAATACATGTTAGAGAAAAGGAAGACCATTGCGAAGGGATGAATTTCCATTACAACCTCAATTATCGTTGCAGCCATTTGAAAAATGGGCAATTGATTTTTTTGGGTCAATTCAACCACTAGGCAAGAAAATTGGTGCATGCTATATCATCACCGTGATGGAGTATCTAACTAGATGGGCAGAAGTACAGTCAGTTAAGGATTGTACAAGGGCTAAAAAAACAAATTTGAGTAAGTCTTAACTACTGCTCGAAAGTGTTGATAAGCGATAGAGGTATGGACTTTCTGATCAAAATGATTAGTGTGTTGGAAGAATTTCTTGTCTACCACCAGAAGAGTATACCATATCACCCATAGGTAAATCGAACTATTGCAGCATTCAACAAGATTTTTGGGAATGCGCTAACGAATATCTGCAATATGCACCGAAATGATTCGGATGTGCACATACCTAAAGTTCTATGGGCATAAAGGACTACTTGTAAGAAGTTGTCATGACAAACACTATTCGGATTGGTCTATGGCATATATGATGTGATGCCTATGGAGTATATTGTTGCTAGTCCATGCATAATAGCTCTCACAGGAATGGAAGATCACAAAGCCTTGGAGGAACAGCTCGCATAGCTGATGGAGCTTAAAGAGAACTGATTCTTGGCTGGATTACATCAGTAAGTACAGAAGGAACGTGAAAATTCGTGGCATGATTGACACATCAAAATCAACACGTTCAAGGTAAATGATCTTGTATTGTTATATGAAGTAATTTCACTAAGTTTCTAGGTAAATTTCATATGCATTAGCTCAGGCCATATATTATTGAATAAATTAGAGATGGAGGGGTGGTTCAACTCGTGAAGCTGAATGGAGATCCTTTCCTAGGAAATGTGAATGGAAGCTTATTGAAGTTGATTATAGGGGATCTTGCACAATGACTATATGGTGGCAGGACATTCTTAATTCTCCAGGTAGTTGCAAGGGAGCACGGGACTATAAATCATAGAAAATTTTAGGGGCGAATGTTCGCCCTTTGGCGAAATTAAGGGGTTTTAAATTTTTAGTGAACGAATATTTTGTATCATAGTACATTTTTACAAATCACCTCAAATAACCCACCTTATTTTAAGGGAGAGGGTAAAAAAGGTAAATTTAGCCCTTGAAATTAGGAGTTACAACCTTCCATTCACCCATTTTCAAGAATAGGTTTTATTTAAGTGAATCCTATGGGCCAAAGGCCCAAATACCATATTTATAAAAGAGGTATGGTAAATTAATAAAAATATAAATAAATGAGAGGTATGGTAAATAAATAAAACATTTTTTATATTTACTCCATAAGTCACCTTATATACATGCAAGGTTGTAAACAAATAAAAACATAAGTAAAGTGGAGGTATGGTAAATAAATAAAACGTCTTTTTATACTTACTCAAAAGGTATGGTAAATAAATAAAAATATAAATAAACTAGACGCATGGTAAATAAATAAAACCTCTTTTTATATTTAGTCCATAACCCTCGTTCTATTTACGAAGGCTCAAGAAAGAGGTTTTATTTAAGTGAATCCTATGGGCCAAATACCATATTTGTAAAAGAGGTATGGTAAATTAATAAAAATATAAATAAATGAGAGGTATGGTAAACAAATAAAACATTTTTTTATATTTACTCCATAAGTCACCTTATATTTACGAACACTCAAAAAATGCGTTATATTTAGGTGAAACCTATGGGCAAAACAGTATGGGACAAATACCATGGACTAGATTGTTATTAATACCATGCCAAAAAACATTATTAACCCTAATATTAGTATTAATAAAAATAAAAATGGCACATGGTATTGACCCATGGTATTCACCTAGAATGTAGCCTATTTAAATGGGGGAATTAAACCAGCATAGATCCATCTTTACTCTGGATCTACGAACCCTTGAGAGGTATCAAATATCATGATATGCAAACTAGCATAGAGTGAAAAAATATTTGATCTGATCAAGAGTAAAAATGGATGTTGTAATTTAATGTATGTTAAACATTTTAGCTTGGTTAAAATAAAAAATAAAATAAAAGTCAACTATTAATTTTATTAATTTTTATAAATTACTAATAGTAATTTTTAAGCTCCAGGTTTATGATAACCCATGGTATTGATCCATGATAATACCATGGTATTCATGTGAGCATAGACTATTTAAAGGGGAAATTCTATCATCTTAGATCCATCTTAATTCTGGGTCTACCAAGTGCTCAGAGGGATAAATAGATTTCATCCCCCTAAGAGTGGTAGATGTGGAGTTAAGATGGATATAGGTTGGTTTTTATGATAATGAAGATATTAAATAGACTTAGGAAATTATATTGTAAAAACATCTTAAGGTGAATGGTTAAAGCATAGACATTGGACAAGTATATTTGTATACTTCAGTTTGAAACTGAAAATCCAGGGCTAAAAGGAATGGATTGATTGCACTAGTCATCCTTCTATAACTTTCCAACATATGCTCGAGTAAACAGATTGTAATTTGGGTAGTTTTTCTAATTGCAAACAGGAACATACTTGTGTATTGGCAGGGTGGTTACGAGGTCCCTAGAAGTGATGAATTTGAATTTTTCTTGGTTTTATATATAGTATTAGGTTTTTTCTCATACTTTCTATGAATGGCATGGGTGAATTTTATCCTACACCACTAAGTTATCGATATGTAATTTCGGTAATTTGATTTCAAAAGATATTTTAAAGAAATGCAATGATTTCATTTGTGTATTCAATAAACACAAGATTTTATAATTGAGTAAAATATTCACCATGCCTGGTGAGAGATTCGCTAAAAAATTATATATACATATCATATTATTGATAAAATCACCTTCCATTTTTCCTATATACCATGGAGATTCGCCCATTTATTATACATGTAAATTTAGGGGGGGTTCTTAAAATTTTCCCTGCTATAAATTACATTTCTAATTTCAAAGGACTACATAGTAGGCAGGCTATGTGGAAAATGGTGACATTGCAACATATGAATTTGGGCGTAGGAAGTTGTGCTATGGAGGAAGGTGCCACGCAACACAACTGAAAAGCGACCATTGGAGTCATTGTTCATGACTTGACAGCTAGAAGATGGTTAAGATTGAACAATAAGCATATGTTCGCCGAAAAGATTCATGCCATAAAAGAAAAGGAAACAATGCAGGGACAGAGTTCCTGACTAGAGTCCACAGTCACAGAGGCATGCAGAATAGTGCCTGATATGTATATTCATAAGGATGCACAACCAGAATTAAATATTAGAAAATTAGTGACTGGGGTGTGTGTAGTAAGGGCAGAGGTTGGAAAATTTCAATTTGAACTCAATATGAAAATAAGTGAGCTGTAGATAAAATTGCAGCCTGTGACTCTGCCTGAGGTCTGAGCATAGTGTGGAGCCACCATCAAAGAAGGAATGGTCACCTGGGATGCCATAGTCACTGACTGTTCGACATTATTTGAGTAAGAAATGGAGTTGGTGGCAACTCTGCAAGAATACCCAAACCTGTATACACTAGATACAGAGGTCAGGGATCTATAGGGACCATATGATGAAGTCAGGGAAACATCGTGCTCCATTTCACCAGTGCAGTGCCTAGCCAAGTTGCAGGAGGGGAAGAAACTCCTTGGGCAGGTAGAGGCAGTGCAGAATAAGGAGGCCTTGCTTAAGGACAGGCTACAACCTCTGTTAGAGGAGGCTTACCAGGTCACGACCAATATTCAGGAGAAGTTAACGGGCTTGCAACAGATACAATAGACAACAAGGTTGGTCACAGAGGGATGAGCTACAAAGAAGCTAGTTGAGGAGGCCAAGCATGCATCCACTCAGAGAGTCGTCGAAGTTGTTATAGTTCAGGTGGAGATGGGGGATCTTCATAGCAAGATTGCAACACCAATTGAGTAACTCGAGGGTGAGTCACGATCTTTGTGTTCGGGGCCTATTGTGATGGGGTCCCCTGGGTTAGTTTTGGGGTTAAAATAACCCAAATTTTGATGTATATTTTGTAACTAATGTAAAGTCTCCATGAATTGTGGATGCGGAGCATGTAGATCAATAGGAGTCAAAGGGGTTTTAGCACCTTTTTTATGAAAAGTTTGAGTTGGCTTTGAGATCCACCCATGGTCCACAGACCATGGGATTGTATAAATAAGTGTGTCTCAGAGGGTCTAAGGAAAATATATAAGATATGGATGGATAACAAATGAAGTCTTCGAAGTGATAGTGCAAAGAGTAAGTCAGATAGAAGAGAAAGGCTTTACAACTAACTGTGCAGAGGCCTCGGTAGAGTGTGCAGGGTAGTGTTGAGTCTATAAACCTGCATTGAAGATCAATAAAGAAGATTATTGAATAATACCTATGTATATATGTTTATTTTTGTTTACCTCTGTTTGCGATATACATTGTGGATAAATAACATGTTTATGAAATATTGAGCTAGTGATGCGTGATTCACTAGAAAGAGTCGTAATAGAGGTTGAAATGCATGTTAAGTACTTTCGCAAAGACTATGATGAATTATGTTATGTTTTCTAAATAACTTAAGTAGATATGTGTGAACACTAATCTAGGATTGTCCTCTGATGCGCATAAGTGGATTAACCAACTAATAAGGGTCTGCAAAAGTTGATCGTAGACCTTTGTGAAGGTCTGAAGACTATTTTAGTAGAGTTGCAGTACCGAGCCCTAGGGTCTTATTGATTTGTGCGAAGGAAAATTCGAGTCACTAAAAGACATCACTATTGTCTCCGAATGTAGAAAATTCGTTCTTGCATCCCCCCATACTGCTTCAGGTGAGACTGTAGCCCACACTACGTGGGTTGTTATTGAAAGGGCCAGTACTGCAAGGATTTTTTGTTTGGTGCAACTAAGTCTGAACCTAGGTCAGGACACCCTAGGCCAACAAAGGGTACCAAGGTGGGAAATATGCATTCGAATTTGGATTGTAATGAGGAGAGTGCACACCTTCCATGCCCTATTGATATTGATGAGGCCCTTGATTCCTCCTTTGGTTAATGAAGTAGAGTTGCTCTTAACCACCTTCTACACCTTTGTATACAACCTTTAGACCTAGGAGAGTGGGAAATTTGTTTGTTTCATGTTTTTCTTCACGGACAGAGCAAACTTGTATGACATTAAGTTGGAACCCATTCCTAGGGTGTCTCTTAGTGTATGTAGGGTAGAATATAAGTTATTCCCTCTTTTATTTCTCTTGCTTCCTTTTAATTTTCGTAGTATCTATTTGTAGGGAAAATGTATGCAACATTTCACTCTTAAAATCCTCTAACATACTTCCTATCTCATGTTTTATGGTTTTTTTAGATGGAGATGAACTAACCAAGCCTTAGCTAGACCTGCTCCTTTTCCTAACATCCCTAGAGTAATTCCTGAATATAGTTTCGACATCATCATAAGGATATTGGTATATATTTCCTCCAAATAAAATTTTCAGGATTTCCATTACATCCTCCATGATCCCTCGAAGAAGAACTAGCTTGATTCAAGGTTAAGGGTACGTTTAGCGTTCCTATAATTGAGTTGGAACTTGTCTTGATAGTCCTCTAAGGATTCATCAGGTCCAAGGGTCATCCTAAGGGTTTCCTCCTCTATTTCTTTGGAACTACAATAATTACTATATTTGTCATTGAAGCCTTGTTACTTTTGGGCCTAAGTAGTGATTTTGCCTCCAGGTAAACTAATAATATGGAAACAACTTCAACTTTTTTTCATCTGAGGCATAATCATAAGTCCTAGAGACAACAAAATATGAAAAATAAAGGTGTAAATATCCTCAAAGGTTAGGCCATGAAAATGTGTGAGTGAAGCAGGGCTTATATTATTCATTATGGCCTCCCCATTGGTTTCTTTGATAGGGAAAATCTCATTTTCTCTATTTTTGGCCATCGTTTTGGTAGATGAGATAGGTTCTTATTCCCTTATGGGTTCCTAAAATATTTAAGGTTGCTTTCCTAGAGGGTATTCTAACTACCCTGTAGTCAAAGAGGGAAGTTCATAGTCACCAAAGAATAATGAAGTTTGTCTGCTTGAAGGTTTCGAGGTTTTTGGTAAGAATTTCCCTCAACTATCCCTACTCCTATGAGGCATGAAATAACTAGCTCTATTTTTTTCAATTATCTTTCTCTCTTCTTTTTTTGATGTTTTCAAATCAATAAGACTCCTTAAAAGCAAAAAAAAGTTAATCCTAATTAGAAACAACCCCTAGTTGAGCACCTCCCTCACGACAATGCCAAAAACTGATGATCACTAGTATTGCACCAAGGATGTTGCAACTCGCAAGGATTCTAAACTTAAATTGTCAACTCAAGGTTTGTACAAGATTGGAGGTGACATTTCTATAAGAAAAACAGCTTAGGTTCTACTCATGTCACTCTCAACCATTAGATAATATTAAGGTGTTTAAAGACCAGTCCTTAAATTAAATACAAAGATAATTTCTTATGAAAGCATATCATGATTGCAAATAAATGAACATGATTCTAACTACAGAAATGAAAATTCCATTCATTGAATGTAACTTCCAATTGAAATTACATGATAGGAAGAGGCTAGTCTAGTTACATAAATAAATGATGCTACTATATTTGCATACCTAATCAAATAAATAACCTACTTTCATGAATCATTTATCTATTTGAAACTTTCTTAAATTAATGAGGAATTCACTTTTCAGCACAACTATGGATTTGTTTTTTTTTTTAATTCGACTACTTGTCTTACATTTGCAGTGAGTAAAAGATGTCTTTGGAGTGGTCTTATAATATTCCTTAATCATGAAACAAAATCTTAGGGTCCAATATTAAATTTCAAATTGAAAGGATCAAATTTTGGAGCGTTTTTGGTTGAAGAAAGCAATGCTACAGGACTGTTGCTTGAAGTTTTACACAAGGCCCTATTTTTCTACAGGAGACCCTGCTTTGCTATAGGAGGGTGTCTGAGATATTTTTGAGGACAAGAATGGTATCTTGGAGTTGAAGGAATTTGGATGAAAGTAAATTAAGGGTTTTGGATCACCTTATCCAAGCTTAGAACCCCTCGAAAGCCTATCTTGCACCAAAGTTTATGCCCACGGTCTTCTTCATTTACCCTCCAAGACTGATTTCAGTGGACGATTTTAGAAGCAATGTTGAGTTCCCAAGAGAGATGTGGAAGGATAGAGGTGGATGTGGAAGAGTGTAACCACCCCATGCAAGTAAAAAAAATCCCTACAGACAACCAAACACATGCGTCAAATGATCAATACTATAGTAGAATAAATCATGGAGAGGATTAATTGAATTTTATTAAAATATACTCTACCCTACAGCAAAACTCTAATTTCCAAATCAATTCTACTAACCCCTAATTTGCAGAAACCAAGAATAAAGCATGATTAGAATCCAAAATTTAACAATTTCCAAGAATTTATAAACATATATTTTTCTTTTGTTGTTGTAGATCTTCCAACATCTCTTCCTGTGAGAGAGATGATAGGAAAACCTACAACTACAAGTTTTCTGTAGAATTCCTTCATAAACAAGAAAATAATTGCAATGACTTGAACAAGAACAAGGAAAGAATAAAAGAGAGGAACTAAAACCTTCGGGCTGGGTCCAAACCCAAGGGTTTTAGCCATCCAAAATGAACTCATATATAAGCCAACAATGAACTTCTCATTGATAGAAAATAAGAGTAACATACATCATATAAAAGATGAAAATGATAGTATCAAGCACGAGACTCTCAGTAGTTACTCCTATCTTCAGAAAAATAAAATTCATTTTAATGAGACTTTAGGCTTGTTTATTCATAGGAAAAGTAGCTGAGGGAAAATTCCTTGAAAAGAGGAGTGATTCCCTCCAAAATCTCTAGATTGGTGGATTTGATTCCCTTCGATATTCACATGCACTTGAGTTCCTTGGATTCTAGTGAATTTGAGCAATTGGTGAGGAATCTTTGATTTCAAGCCAAGTAGGGGAGTTCATATAGTGGACAAGCCCTCATATATTCTCTCTAGATGTCTCTAATCAACCTTTGCATAGTAAATATCTCCAAAAAATGCTTCTTTTCCTTGCATGTGAATCACAACATGCCACAAAATATGACAAGAATGCTTTGGTATCCTACTAACCATATTATGGTTAAAAACATGGAAATTAATGTGAGAAAATGATATTTTGAAGGGATGGAGGATATCAAAAGGGGCCTCAAAATATACCTATTGATGGGACCCATCATAGATATATATTCCTTCTGTTGTAGATGAGACCACCCTAGGTTCTTGGGTTGAGAATCCCAATAGAGCAAAGAGCAAAGCACAACAAGAAATGCTCAGGAAATCAACCTAAATGCTTATTCTACTGAACTGTGCAGGAGTGTCCTTACCTAGATGTCCTACGTTTGGGTAGATCCCGTAGGGTGAAAACCCTCTGCTCCTCCTGATGTCTTTGAAACCTAAAAATTATTCAAATGAGACATATACAACATTAGAAACATAAAGCATGTTCATGATATTAACTTTAAATCATATAGATGAATGAACAATTACACATCAATGTAAGACTCATAAACGAATTACAATATACATTGATGCATAAACATATTTAATATCGGAAACATAAAACATTCCTTTATTGAAGTTATCTACAAGTAAAGTGGAGAAATATGACTTGAGTCCTTCTTTGTATCCAAGCGGAACCGTCATCCGGATCTATCATTTCCTGACCTCAATAAAGGTTTCCTGAAGCTTTGGGGAGTGTAGGAGGCACAAGGATTTTGTCAGACTCGATGAGGGATAATCTCACTATAGTATCAATATATCATATCTTCTCCTTCAAGGCCTTCTCATGGAGGTTTATTTATACTTCTCCAAATTAGTTTTTTCAGTTGGGAAATAGTTGGGCCATGGGCTATTGGAGGTGAGTAACAGGTAAAACCCGTGAACTTTGCCCGAAATTAAGGAATTTTTTTTTTTTTTAAGTGTTTTAACACATGTACGTAGGTTGGGTATATGCTGACCTGTGTGTGCATGCTTTTATCACAAGGAAAAGTAGCGTATAGGGAATAAAACATCATTTTTAGATTTTGGACCAAGTCAGGAAGGAAGGGTTTCCCTTTCCCTAGGCCATAATCAGAGCATCAAATCTACCAAGAGTGGTAAATGGTACTATAACATATGCCCCCTAATATATGAGGTTAGAAGGGGTATACGATGGTCGAAATGTATTGAGTGTATAGAAGGAATCATTCCGAGACCGAGGAGGAGTTCACCAGAATTCATCTTGCCAAGCGAGAAAAAGAGATCAGAAATAAAATGTCATCTGAGGAAAGAATACCCATGCCATGAAATAGTAAAGCATGTCTGCATGTCAAATACAAAAGAGGACCCAATATGAATACAAGGATAAACGAACTGAAAGTACATAATGGATCATCTGATCATAATCAAGAAGATACATGTCTAAATATCACACATAAAGAATTGATCAATGATGTTGAAATATGAACCAGATCACTAAAATCAAGAAACTGATCCAAATAGTACCAAGTCAACATGGTGAAATAAATGGTACTACACCGCAACGTGGGTGCCAACATATAGGATGTCGCTATAAGGAACTGCAACATATAAGGTGGATGGTTTCAACTAGTAGAAATGGGAGCAACTAACAAGTGAACCAAGACATGATGATGTAAACCCAAGGTCTTTACTGACTATTGTGGTACATTTCTACACAATGGCAATAAATGATTTGAAGTCGACCATGTGAGAAGTAGTTTTATTACCGGTCATTGATGTATACCATTAACAAACCTGAGGCTACTCATTGATAATGATGATGAGAGTCAAGGTACCCAGTACAATCTAACAAGTGTGAATAAACGAGTTGTAGTCGAACACTTGGAAAAATCTATCAATCAGGAGATGATGATGTTTTCCCATTGTCGATAGTGAAGGAATCTACCACTGATGACTGCAAACCCTAAGGTACTTCCAAATGGACTCTAGATCTCTTTCCCAGAGTAATGAGCAGAAGTATATGGGAAAAGATTCACTAGAAGGAAGGCATTAAGGCATCCTTCATTAATCTAGTGCGAGTGTAACCCATAGGCCAATAATGTAGAAGGAATCAGACGAACAAATATGTAGTATGTTAGGTCCCTATAATACTAGTGATTACCCCATTACTTTTGTCATTGTATTCCTTACTGTCACTGTTGTGACCCTATCACCCCCATATTGTTATTATTGTGCACCCCAAAAGCCCACTATCATTATTTATGTGGCCTTATATTATTATGGTTACGTCGGCTTGGGTTATATTGTGACCCCTTAGACTCCTATATATAGAAAGCAGGTTCTGTCATTTGTATCATCCAAGATTTGTTCATTTGTGTAATGTAAAGGAGGTTTCCCCCTCGAAGAGGCTTATTTCTAAGGCGTTCATCTATCTTTTCTATCTTTTTGTGAGCTAGTTTCATAACATTTGGTATTAGAGCTGTGGATTCTAGGGTTTTGCTGCTCCAAATAGGTCATTCGTGGAATTTTCGCTATAATTTTTTTTCTACGACGTTTCAGGTGCTAAAAAAATCCCATTTTGCGTGAAATCATTCTAAACGTTAGGTCCAAATTTCAGAGATTTTCACGCTATATTTGCGGAGATATGATCTGAGGAAGTTGGCTTTTTTGCAGACTCCCGAATTACATTCCAAACAGGTGACCTGGGTAAAATAGTCATAACTTTTGTTTTGAGCATCGGATTGAAATTTCGTAAGAAGGTTCAGAAAGAGGATGGACTGTAGTTTCCTATGTATTTGGTTTAGATCATAAGGTCAAAATAGTGACACGTGGCACTTCATAAAAGTTCACTCTTCTGGAAAGGTGTATAATTAGGTCATCTTGGGAGATTGTGCATAACTCTTTCTTGGAGAATCTAAATTTGATCAGACTGGTGTCATTGGAAAGAGGACATAGAGGATACTACAAGTTGCAATTTCAAAACTGGAAGATCCAAAATTATAGAGATACATCAGATTCAATATCGAGTGCCTACAAAGTGAAAAAAGGTGTGTATTTTTTAAATATTTGCATAAACTTGGTTTGAAAAATTAGTTTGAAGGAATTCAAAGGGCATAGTGAAGCATTATCATCGATAATTAATGCCTCGAAGAAAGAAAATGGAAACATCTAGTAAACAACCTGGAAGCTCTAGCATGACTCATGAAGAAGAGAAAGAATTGCTACATGATATATCAAAATTACGAGACCAAGTGCAACAAATGTCACTCGCACAAAAGCTAACAGAAGCTAAGATAAATGGCATGGAATCTAAGGTAAATGGTGTGGAAGCTAAGATGAATGGCATGGAAACTAAGATGGATGGCATGGAATCTAAGATGGATGGCATGGAAGCTAAGATGTATGGTATGAAAACATCGTTACTAGAAAGGCTTCCTAATGGAAAAAAGGTAGGAGAATAAACTCATAAAAAAGGAATGCTAATCATGATTTGAAGAATGACAACATGGAAGATTTGAAGAAAGACATTGAAGGATTGAAGGAAGGTTTGACACATTTGCTACAAGAAAGGTTTCTTAATGGTGAAAATGTTGTAGAGGAAACTCATGATGAAAACAAAAAAAATGTTAATCATGATTTCATATACTCTAACATTGGAACAAAGACCCACCATGTTCCAAATATCGATATGAGGAAGTTCAATGGCAAGGATCCCATAACATGGATACTACAGATGGAGCAATTTTTCAATCTCAATAATGTGCAAAACACACAAAAGGTACGCATTGCAACTTTATATTTGGAACCAAACTAGTTCGTATGGTATCAATGGCTTTGCTCTCGTAAACAAATTGTGACTTAGGCAATTTTTACAGAAGAAATGACAACACATTATGATGATACGAAAAACAACACTTTTTTTATCCAATTGATAAACCTCAAACAAAAGGGTTCAATGAGGGAGCACATTGAGGACTTCCAAAAATTGAATATAAGGGTAAAAAATATTCTATAGGAGCATAGGATTGATATGTTCATAGGGACTTTAAAGGATGACATCCAACATGAGGTTTGTCTTTGGGAACCTGACTCATTGGAGAAGGCATTCAGGTTGGTAAGAAAAATGGAAAGCAGAATTATGGCAACAAGGAAGCCTACCACTCACAACTATAAGGATGTAAGTGTTGTTTCCCCTAGCCATCCACAACCTACAAGGTTGACACCCCAACAATTGGAAGAAAAAAAGCAAAAGGGCTTTGTTATAATTGTGATAGAAAATACACTAAAGGTCATAACTGTGCTGAGAAGAAGTTATTTTACATAGATTGTGAACAGGAGAAGGAAAATGAACAAGAAACACCAAAAGTAGAGGATATACACCAGGTACAAACCCTAGAGAAAGAAGAAATGAATCCAACCATATATTGTAATGCATTGGCTGGAATTACCACTCCTCAAACTATCAAGATAGAAGGACAGATCAAGAAGAAAATGGTAATAGTGTTGATTGATTCGGGAAGTACCCATAATTTTATTCATCGTAAGATAGCCAAGGAATTGAATTGCTTCTTATATCGAGCACTAGAGTGTCAAGTGATGGTTGCAAGTGGAGGAACCATAAACTGCTCTAGAAAGTGCCATAATATCAAGCTATCCATGGGAGAATATGCATTGAATATCCCAATGCTTTCCATTCCAATGGGTGGTGCTGATGTTGTACAAGGAGTCCAATGGCTACAATCCTTGTGTACAATAGATTTTATTTTTCAAGAAATTTTCATGAAATTTTCTTTGGAAGGAAAGGAAGTTGAATTAAGAGGTATCACAGGGAAACCAGGAAGGATATTCAACTCTAATGGAATGAAAAAGCTTCTAAGGAAAGAACAATGAGGTGTAATTGCACAATTATGTTTGCTAGAGGTTCCCACATCAAAATCATCTATTTATCCAGATCTCCAAAAAGTCTTGGACACTCATTCCAAGGTATTTGAGACTCCCAAAGGTATCCCACCTATTCGTGATCAGGATCATGCTATTCATTTGATTCCAAGAAGTGTTCCTCCGAACATCAGGCCTTACAGATATCCCTATGCCCCAAAAAGTGAAATTAAACGTGTGGTTGCAGAAATGCTAGAGGCTGGTATAATTCAACCTAGTCAAAGTTCTTTCTCTACTCCAGTAGTATTGGTACACAATAAGGATGGATCATGGCGCATGTGTCTGGATTATAGGGAGCTCAAAAAACTCACTATTAAAGATAAATTTTCCATTCCTGTAATTGATGAACTATTGGATGAATTGCATGGATCAATTTACTCCACCAAGTTGGATCTCCGTTCAGGATATCATCAAATCATAATGAAGACTGAAGACATTCTGAAAATAGCATTTAGAACTCATGAGAGTCATTATGAATTTTTGGTCATGACTTTTGGCCTTACCAATGCACCTTCTACATTTCAAGGTTTTATGAATTCCATTTTCAAACCCTTCCTTAGAAAACTTGTGTTAGTATTTTTTGATGATATACTAATCTATAGCATGTCTTGGAAGGATCATGTTCAACACATTGACAGGGTGCTCAACCTATTGAAGGAGAAACAATTATATGCAAAGTGTTCCAAATGTTTCTTTGGAGTACAAGAGGTAGAATATGTGGGTCATATTGTATCTCACGGAGGTGTTAAAGTAGACCCCAACAAAATTAAAGCCATTAAGGAATGGAAAATCCCCGCATCCATAAAGCATCTACGAGGATTTGTCAGGTTGACAGGGTATTACTGCAAGTTTTTTAAGAATTATGGGAGAATAGCAACACCTCTAACAATATTATTGAAGAAAGATTCATTTTTGTGGACTCCAGAAGCAATGAAGGCCTTTGAACATCTTAAAGAGGCAATGTGCCAAGCACCGGTCTTAGCTACACTTGACTTCACAAAAATCTTTATTGTGGAATGTGATGCCTCAGGAAATGGAATTGGTGTTGTTTTAATGCAAGAAGAAATACCCATTGCTTTTGAAAGTCGTCCAATCAAAGGAATGTATTTACACAAAGCTATATAAGAAAAGGAAATGTTGGAAATACTACATGCACTTAAGAAATGGGGACCATACCTAATGGGAAGACACTTCAAGGTAAAAACGGATCATGATAGTCTTAAATACTTGTTAGAAAAAATATTATCTATAGAGGAGCAGAAAAAATGAGTCACGAAGATGTTGGGTTATGGCTTTGAAATCATCTACAAAAAAGGGAAGCAAAATGTTGTGGCAGATGCACTCTCAAGAAAGGATGAGGATGTGGAAGCATTGCTTTGTGCCATATCTATTATCCAACCAGATTGGATAAATGAGGCAAGGGATGAATGGAAGAATGATGAAGAAGTGGGGAACTCATTTAAAAGTTACAACAAGATCCCATTGCATCTGATACATTTAGCTGGAAAAATGATTCATTATGGTACAAAGATCGTTTATACCTATGTAAGAATTTCCAACTCAAAAAAAATATTCTTATGGAATTGCATGCCTCTCCCTTAGGAGGGCACTCAGAATTTTTAAATACTTACCACAGGGTTAAGAAGGAATTTTTTTCGGACAACCTTATATCTAATATTCAAAAGTTCGTGGTGGAATGTTTGGTTTGCCAACAAAATAAAGTTGAAACAATTAAGACCTTGGGTCTACTACAAACTTTATCCATTCCAATTCAATGTTGGGAGGAGGTTTCAATGGATTTTATCACAGGTTTACCCAAATCCGAAGGGAAGAGTGTCATCATGGTGGTAGTTGACAGGCTTACCAAGTATGCACACTTTTGTGCATTATCTCATCCGTTTAAAGCTAGTACAGTTTCTACTGCATTTATGGAAACAATTCAAAAGCTACATGGAAACCCAAAGGTTATTGTAAGCGACAGAGATCCCATCTTCACTGGAAATTTTTGGACAGAATTATCTTCTTGTCTTGGTACTCAATTAGTTCATAGTTCATCTTATCATCCTCAATCTTATGGGAAAACTGAGATAGTAAACAAATGTTTGGAAGGATATCTTCGTTGCTTTGTATGAGATAAACAGACACATTGGGTCAAATGGTTGCCTCTCACTGAATGGTGGTATAACACTTCCTTCCATACTTCAACAAAAAATACCCCATTTATGGAACTTTATGGTTATCACCCACCATCCATCACATCATATTTAAGAGAAAATTCTAAGGTTCAAGAAGTGGAAGATCACATCAACAATCAACAACAAGTTCTCCAACTCTTAAAGGACAACCTCACCTTGGCGCAAAATAGAATGAAATAGCAGGCAGATCAACATTGCAGCGAAAGAAGTTTTGATGTAGGTGATTGGGTATTCCTATAGCTACAACCATATAAACAAATGTCCCTCAAGAAAGCTCAGAAGGATAAAAAATTATCACCAAAGTATTATACTCCATATAAAGTGTTGCAAATGATAGGTACAATGGCATACAAATTGGAGCTTCCTGCAGCTTCCCGAGTGCACCCGGTTTTCCATGTTTCATGCTTAAATAAGGTTATAGGTGACAATCTCCCAATTCAAACAATATTGCCAGAACTTGATGAGGAAGGAAAGATCATATTGGAACCTGAAGTAGTTAAAGAAACAAGAACTAGACAGCTACGAAATTTATCAATTTCAGAGTATCTCGTCAAGTGGAAGAACTTACCTGTTGAAGATTCCACATGGGAGGATGAGAATTTTTCATAGAAGCATCCAGAACTACTCAAGCATTGAGGAAAACACTTTTTGGAAAGAGAGGGGCATGTTAGGTCCCTATAATACTAGTGATTACCCCACTACGTTTGTCATTGTATTCCTTATTGTCATTGTTGTGACCCTATTGTCCCCATATTGTTATTATTGTGCACCCTAGAAGCCCACTATTGTTATTTATGTGGCCTTATATTATTATGGTTAGGTCGGTTTGGGTTATATTGTGACCCCTTAGACTCCTATATATAGAAAGGAGGTTTTTTCATTTGTATCATCCAAGAATTGTTCATTTGTGTAATGTAAAGGAGGTTGCCCCCTCGAAGAGGCTTATTTCTAAGGCGTTCATCTATCTTTTCTATCTTTTTGTGTGCTAGTTTCATAACATAGTAACCCAACCCATGCATGTTTCTAGTGTACACAAGATGTAATTAGTGTACGATAGAAACCCTATGAACCAACCAATAATGAGAGCTGACATAGAGGCGAGGAATCCACCAATAGGGTCAAATGGAAACCAAGATACTGTACGAATCTCAATGTGTGATAATGAAAGTTGATGTTCAGCACAAGGGAAACCACTTAGTCAAAGACCCATGATATTGATCGATGTTGAGCACAAGGAAATCTATCTATAATTAAAATAGGGCCAAAGTGGGCTCTAGATCTTGCCTTAGAGAAATGTTTCGTAGTTGATAAGAGCAAGACCCGGCAACAAGAAGTCAATGGAGACCTTCTCAAACTGGCATGAGCAAAGGAAAAATATAGATGATGTGATAGTGAACATGACGCTGACAATTAGGTATGATCAACTAAAAAATAGGTCAAGAGACACTGTAGAGAGGGCGACTCAGGTTTACTTCCCTTGAACAAAAGCACGACTCAATTATGACTAAATCACAACATATGATAACTTTGTATAAGTTTGTCATGTAGAAGGCATAAGAAATCTCTCCATATGATTAGAAGAGATAACCAATCAGAGGAGTAATGACTCAATGACAAGGTTAAGGCTCTCCTAGTTCAAACTAAATCCCATCCCAATGGAGGAAAGACTTACTTTTGAGTGCTTTGTTGAAGGGCGACACGACTGACTCTAGCTACCATAAAATATGGAAATAATGTCTCGTTCCTGCTCTCTTTTGGGATATATGTTTTTTTTTGTCTTTTTCTTTTATATGAAGCCTTAAAAATAATAAAATAATCCTATAGTAGAATGGAAATAACGAGTGTCGAAAAAGTAGATGTTCTAGTTCCTAAGAGGGGAACATTCATATGCTCAATGCAAGGTGGTAAAACTAGTCAATGACACTCAAAGGAATGTTCTTTCCATGGGTAAAAGGGTGCATCAAGTTGCAAAGGCTAAGTGATTACAAGGTTGATTTTGTACAAGACATGGTTGAAAAGTGGCTTAAACATGAGTCCAAGTGAAGCTGGCTCAAGGCTAGAAGGTACAAATGGTCAACATGCAATGCAGCAGTACAACTCAACATAAAGGAGCCTCTAGGGTATAAAGCTAGAAAAATATCAAAGAAGTAGAGGAATGAAGCTTCATTGAAAATTCATGGTGGGACTAAGGAGGACTCTCGAGCCTAAGAACAAGAGTTTAGCATGGGTGTCAAGTGACAACAATTTACTATCTAGGGCACCCGTGATAAGGTAGGCTCTACCAAACAGGTAATGACATTTCTAAGCAATGAGAAGGTTCTGCATCATATCTCAGTGAGGTCGATTGTAAGGCCAAAATGGGAAAGGAAACTGATAAATGCATAATGTAGGTGGAAAACCTAACCTATATGTTAGTTTCGAGAACCAATACCTGCAAGAACGAATCAACCATAAAAATGTCCAAAGGGGAAATCTTCCAAGTTCTGTAGACATAAATAGGAACACTAGAAAGAATTTAATACATCCCACATATAAACTTCATATAAAATCTTGTGTTATAGAATACAAACCTTGAAAATGTGTACTTTATATGTACACTATGGTACAGGGAACCACGCTACCTTGTCTCTTACACATAATGGTTCTTCAAGATAAACCCCTTGCAGGGCTCAAGCCAAGGACTCCTTTGGTAGTAAAAACTAATGGCTTCAAAAAGTTCCCCCCTATGAAGGAAAAAAAAACTCCAAGAAATCATGACAGCTACAAGGATCCAAAGAGGGGATTAAGGGGTCACATGTCCCCATAGGCGAAATCATTCGATCAACTTTCAGGACCAAGTCCCAAGAATGAAAATAATAGCTCAACGAATCCCTCTAAGAAGAAATCCAACATTGAGGATTCAGTGCCACATAGTTCACCCATGCAGAGTAGAGTCTACTTGAACACATGGAACAAACCAAGGGGTATTCTGCAGTAAATTCGAATTAGGATAGTGATTACTAGATGCAAGTTGATCAATAGTGACAATATTCCCGTTATAATGAAAACACATCACTCGAAAGAGTGAAGACACCACAACATTCATAACATAGACATAATCATGCCCAAGTAGCATATTAATATCTAAAGGGAAATCAACCACCATAATATCGATAAAAGTAATCTTCCCACCTAAAGTAATAGGCAATTGACAAAGAACAACCACAGATTCACCAAGTCTTCTATTATAGGCTAACAACTTATTATCAGATGTCAACAACTTTGGAGAACCCAAAACTTTCCAAGTCAAGGAGGATATAATACTTGTAGAGGATCCTTCATCCACCATACATCGATAGAGATTTGTGGAATTTAATCTAACCTTTATGTTGAAAGGTGGAGCTGAAGGAATACGAAGCTCTACAAGGCTATCCCAATCAAAGGAGTCACTCCTAGAAATTGGGTGGGGGGGGAGGGGGGACATTCGAAGAAACTAGAATGCATCCTATACCAGAAGACTATTTACTAGAAATCAAATACTCTTTGTTGTTAGGTACTTCATCCCCCAAAATAGGAGTGTAATCAGCTGAATATTTCACTGCTCAACCACATTATCAACCCATGGTTGATGAGACTATTGAGAAACCATATCAGATTCAAGAGGATAAGAAATTTCAAACTCAGACCATATCCTTTGTACCTATGGAATACTAGGGCAAAAATGAGTAAGATGATCTCCCTTTCATATATTACAAGGGAACTTATTTTTAAAACTTCCATGCCTAGGTTACTTATCAACATCCATTTTGCCAACATTAGTAGAAGTGGTTTGCAGAGAGTCCCGCAACATGACTTGTAGAGATCAGTGACTCTTTCCCAAGAGAGATAGGACTTGTGCCCCGAACCCTACTCAGAGAAACAGGTGCGTCAACAAAAATATGGCTCATAGAGGTAGGTGAACCATTGCTTGTATGACGCGTAGTGACTAGAATTATGCCCCCATTGTGATTTGTAGTGTTCGAAAGCTCATTTCCAACATGACTAGTATAGGTTGATGATGTTTCATTGCTAGTATGACTTGCAGTGACTAGAATTATGCCTACACCATGACTTGCAGCGACTAAATGCTCATCTCAAACATGACTAGCAGAGGTTGGTGACGAATGGATAGAACTATTCTTCTTCTTCATCTTCCTCTTTATCCTCTTTTTAGATATCTTATTACAAGAGGGAGGAGGACAAGGAATCCCAGATTTCTCTTTGAAAAAAGATGAACAATTAATAGCCACTTGATGCCCTTGAAATAAATCATTCATCTGAGAAGCTTCAAGAACATCAGGAATATTTGGAGTGGACCACAACCAAACATGTAGTCCAACATTTAATCGAGGAATATTCAAAGTGGCCATCATGGGGGTACCAACGTTTCCAAAGAAAGGAAAAGAACAAGGGTCCCCTTTTGGAAGGGTACCTTGGTTGGTCTACATAGGAATATTGGCCATATCTAACTTATTCGTAGATCGTTCGCTTGCAGGAATGTACAAATGACCTACCAAGGAAGAGAGATGCACAATCAAAACCTTTTCCCTCAAGGAGGAAACTCCACAACTTTCAAAAGAAATATTAAAATCCTTTCAAGATTGACAGAGTGGTAGGTCAGTAACTCAGAGTCTAAAGTCAAAAAGTGACAAGACAACTCCACCTAAAGCCAAATAAATACAAAGAGCAAATAGAACTTGACTATAAAGTCCCTAAAGATGAAACCAATCAGGAAAGTTCCAAGTATTTACGCTTCGGGTGATGAGGACCGGACACCAAAATACAAGAAAGTGAAAATCAAGGGCCTTCTGAAAATAGTTTGGGGTAATTACTGCCTAGGCCTACTAGTGAAGTTATCATAAGTAGTTATGCTGACCTCCAAAAAACATCCTTTGTCGATGAAAGCATCCAAGCTTCGCAAGGGTACCCTCCATAAGTACTTCTGAATGTGATGCAATGTTAGACTTAGGTGCCACGGGATTCCCCTCCACAACCACCTATGAGATCCCTAAGAAAGGAAACTATGGGCACCAAGTCGTATCAAAATCCGGGCCGAACAGTCATGAGGCGGGATCCAACAAGTACAAGAGTCTGCATCTCTCAGTCATGGAGCTTTCTCGGTATTTCTAACGATATTGGATTTTTCTTGTTATTTGACTTGTACATTTGATCATTTGAGCAGCCTTGGAGAGTTAACTCTCCACTCACCTATTCCAAGTCCCTAACAAACCTAAACTTGTTCGTGTTTGTTAATGACAAAAATAAAAGTTTTAGTTCATTTTATTAAAGTGCTTGATTTTATAGGGATGTTCTTTAAGTCATGGGTAAAAATGAGAGTGAAACTAATGATGTTTTGACACAACAAAAACCAATAGAAACTTAAATACATGCAAATGCAGTTATTTTCTTCAACGAAAAGGGATTTCTATAGGGTTCTACAAATAAACTTGTACAATCACTTTTTTCTTTTTCTAGAAAACATACTCCACACACACAAAAGCTAACAAAAAGACTAAAATGTTTGCAATGCAAACTATCCTAATGAAAACTATAATGATAGTGCATGGATGCTCGTACAAGAAGCAAAATTGTTTCTTTATTAAATCAATAAGCCAACTTAACAATAAAGAGGGCAAACAATTAATAACAAATTTCCCTCAAAACCAAGAAAAACAAATTGAAAAAGATCATAATTGTTCAAAAACAAAACAAAAGAAACCAAAAAACCAAAATCTTGGAAAGAAAAAGAAAGGCAAAGCTATATTTTTGTCCTTTTATTTTAAGGAAACAAAAGCAACTTTTTGAGGTCTCAAAAGAACTACTAAAATTCAAAAGATCAAGAAATAAGCACAAGGAGTTTTTAAATATTGCAAGTTATAAAATTTATTAATAAATGAAACTTGAAACAAGAAGAACTACAAACTTGCACAAAATGATCCTGAACAACAGCAAAAGACTTCAACAAAACAACAAAATGTTTAGAAAGAAAAACTTTCAAAATTCCCAAAAAGGACTCTGAAAAAAGAATGAAAATTAACAAGGCCAATCAAAAGGAAAAGAAAAGCAAGACAACTTGAAATCTGGGTTACAAACAAAATCGAAATCAATTTCCTGTTCTGGAAAAATAGAACATCCAAGAACTTCAAACAGAAGTCTTGAACCCAAGACACAAACCACAAACTTTCTTAAGAAGCAATCCTAGGCCAACTAGGCTTTTCAGTGAGAAGGAGATTTGAAAAAGAAAGTTTGTAGGAGAACTGAGTTCTTTATACAATGGATGACCATAAAACCACACAAATCACCAGGAATTAGACCTAACTCGGCAAAAAGATTTGAAAAAACAATTCAAAAAATTGTATACGCAATTATGTAAAGACACAAAAGCATGCACATGCATTTTTAACACAAGACATTCACTTATACGTGAGTCTGCTTGAGGAAAATTGCATGTATACGCGACTATAACCCAAAAAAATAGCATATATAGAGCCCAATTAGGAAAAAACAAAAATCAAGGCCTAATCCAGAAGGTCAGACTTGATACCTGGGAAGCTAAAGAGTCAATTAATACTACAAAAGCAAGCAATCAAGAAACAAACCCTGATCGAGAACAAATAACCCAAACCAGGAATAACAAGAATGTTATCCCTAGTGGAATCACCAATTTTGTTGAGGGTGAGACCACCCTAGGGTCTTGGGTTGAGAACCCCAATAGAATGGAGGGAAAACAACAACAAGAAATGCTCAGGAAATCAACCTAAATGGTTATTCTACTGAACTATGTAGGAGTGTCCTTACCCGGATGTCCTACGTTTGGGTAGGTCCCACAGGGTGAAAACCCTTAGCTCCTAGTGATGTCTTTGAAACCTAAAAATTATTCAAATGAAACATATACAACATTAGAAACATAATTCATGTTCATGATATTAACTGTAAATCATATAAAGGAATGAACAATTACGCATCAATGTAAGATTCATAAACTAATTACAATATAAATTGATGCATAAACACATTTAATATCAAAAATAGAATAGCATTCCTTTATTGAAGTTATATACAAGTAAAGTGGAGAAATACGACTCAATTCCTTCTTTGGCTCCAAGTGGAACCATCCTCCGAATCCATCCTTTCACGGCCTCAACAATCTTCCTCCATCACCAATACAAGGATATCTCAAGAAAGATGAAGGATATCTCCAACAAGGAAACAAAAGTTTCCTGAAGCTTTGGGGAGTGCATGAGGCACATGGATTTTGTCAGACTCGATCAAGGATAATCTCACTATAATATCAATATCTCATATCTTCTCCTTAAAGTCCTTCCCATGGAAGTTTATTTATACTTCTCCAAATTAGATTTTTTAGTTGGGAAACAGTTGGGCCACGGGGTATAGGAGGTGAATAATAGGTAAAACCCATGAACTCTGCCTGAAATTAAGGAAATTTATTTTTTTATGTTTTTTAACACATGTACGTGGGTCGGGCATATGTTGACCCACGTGTAAACCCTTTTATCATAGGGAAAAGTAGCATATAGGGAATAAAACAGATTTTTTTATATATTTTGGACCAAGTCTGGAAGGAAGGGTTTCCCTAGGCCATAATTAAAGCATCAGATCTACCAAGAGTGGCAAATGGTGCTATAACACCTTCCCAAGCATGCGAGCTTTCGAAAAAAAAACTAATGCCCAAGTCAAAAAAGAAAAATTGTCTTCCTTTCCTCGCTATCCTTTTGTTATTTCGCACTTTGAATTTTTCTTAGACTTATTGAAGAGTGTGAAATACTTATGTAGGACTGCAAAAATAAGTTGCGGGAGTGAAACTGAGGGAGCGGGAAAGAGTGGACGATCGGAAAAATGGAGTCGAGGGTGTCTGCGAGTGTCTTTCGCCATGGACAGGGGTCGAGGAGGGAGCTCTGCTCCCTCCTTCAGAGAGGTGGTGGTTAACAAGGGCAAGAATCCCCCAGAATCAAGCAGAGGTAGCAAGATGGAAGGAGGAAAAAATAGGGAAGAGGATACAAAAGGTAACAAGAAGAAGAGAAATGAAGCCACAAAAGACAAGGAGGGAAATGACAAAAAACAGGGAACAAAAGACAAGAAACAAAAGGGACCGTGCAAACCTAAAGCTGAAATTACTCCTAGAGTGATCTTAAATAATCTAGAGCTACAGGCCCACAGGGAGCACATGCAGACTTACACTATCATATGTAAGTTCATGGGACTATGTCCCACCAAAAAGGCTTTACAAACATGGATCAGGTACCACAAGAAGCCTAAAGGAAGCATCGATCTTCATCTAGGATCCAAGGGTTTTTTCACTGTGGTGTTCACAAACATTGAGGACAAAGACAGAGTGTTTGAAGGTGGGCCATACTTCTATGCAGTAGCAGGGCTCTACATGCGGCCATGGATGATGAACTTTGTGCCAGAGTGGGAAACCTTTACCTCAGTCCCGGTTTGGGTAAGACTCTATTCGCTACCTCTGGATTATTGGAAAATAGAATCACTAACATCCATAGGCAATAAACTAAGAAGGTATGTTAAAAATTCTGAAGCTACAAGAAAGGGTAAATACACCTGCTTTGCTAGGATATGTGTAGAGATGGACCTATCTGGAGCACTTTTGGACGAGGTCATACTGGAAGTTCATGATGAGGAATGGGTACAGACGGTCGACTATGAGCATATTCCATTTAGATGCTGAAAATGTCATGAACACAAACACCTTCTTAGAGGCTGCCCTCTTAGCAAGGTTGAGAACAAGTGCAAACCTAACACAATGAAAGAAATAGATGGATTTCACAAGGTATCTCATAAAGGAAAAAATGGAAAAAAAAAGGGCCAAATAAACACCCAAGAGATGACCAAAAAGGGAGGCCGAATCAGTTCCATGTTCTTGAAGAGGAGGAAGATATAGCAGGTGAAAATCAAGGAATGAAGGAGGGAAATGATAAGCATGAAAAGGAATAAGAACAGGATCAAGAATAGGTAAAGGAAAAACAAAAAGGGATAATAATGAGTGAATCAAAGATGGATATGGATCAAGAAATGACTCAAAGCAAGATGGAACTGGAAGACAGTGAGTTAGAAGAGATTCTTGACAGAGAAAACCTAGATCTAGAAGGGTTCTTGAGTAAGGGAAAAACAGGTGGGGTGGAATCTATACCACAAGAAGAATGTAATCAAATAAAGCAATTATTCTTATGGAAAACATAGGAAAAGAGCTTGGTAGAAAATAGCAGTGTTGAAAGACTGGGTAATCATGGAAGAAAAGAAGCAAAATCAACCCCAGAATTAGCTCCAAGAAACCCGAGGAAAAAAAGGGGTAGAAAAAAGTAGAACGAAATTTTAATGGAATGTGGAAAGCTCATGATAGACTTAGGTAAGATGAAAGATCTAACCAGTTACTCCTTTACCAATATTTAAATATGAAGTTTACAACTTGGAACATAATAGGTTTAGGAAGAAAAAGGAAATAGAGAATGTTGAATAATAGAATGAAATAGGTAGCTCCGGACATAATTTTTGTCCAAGAAAAAAAATGCTCTATGCAAAAGATAAGGCAAATCCATAGTAGGTGGCTCAGCAAATATGAGTTTATAGAAGTCAAAGCAGGAAATATAGCAGGGGGTATCCTCATCCTCTGGAACCCCCAAAAGATAGGTATTATTGATGCAGAGGCATCAATAAATTATTTTTCAATTGTTATACAACCTATAGGAGACAGAGACAGATATCTTGTAATGAATGTTTATGGCCCTCAAAGGTTAGATGACAAAATCAAGTTTATTGATTCCTTAGTTGACCTCAGGACCAGATTTGTAGGGATACCATGGGTTATAGGAGGAGATTTCAACATGATCAGATCTCTCTCGAGGAAAAAAGGAGGGACAAGAGCACTATACAAAGATTCCTCAGATTTCCATTGTTTTTCAGAAAACATGAAGCTAGTGGACCAGAAAACATGAAGCTAGTGGACATTGAGACAAGCAATGGTCTGTGCACATGGAACAAAAAAAGAGGAGGGGATGCCCATGTAGCTTCCAAGCTAGACAGATTCATGATATATGAAGAGCTCCTGCTTCTAGACAAGGAAATAATAGCGGATATTCTTCCTTTTGGAGGCTCAGATCACTGGCCTATTCAAATGGAGATCAAGGGCGTTGGCATCCCAAGAAACAAACTGTTTAGGTTCGAAAATATGTGGCTTTCACACCCAGATTTCATCAGCAACATTGGAAAATGGTGGGCTGAAGACCTGCAGATTCAAGGATCATCTATGTTCATGCTACATAAAAGATTAAAACACATCAAGTAGAAGCTAAAGGAATGGAACCAAAAGGAATTTGGCAATATTTTCACAAGTAAAAAAATCATGGAAACCAAAATCCTAGAGCTCAATCAAGATTTGATCAAGAATGGCTTTGACAAAGACAAAAATAATCAAGCAGAGAAATACCACCAAGAATGGGAAATGTTATGCAAACAGGAAGAAATTTTTTGGAAACAAAAATATAGAGTTCTATGGCTAAAAGAGGGAGAATGCAATACTAAATTTTTCTGTAGATCTAGCATTGCGAATAGAACTCACAACAGAATATCTTCGATCAAGGACGAGAATGGCCAAATTCGTCAAGCCCATGATGAGATAGAAGAAGTGTTAGTAAAGCATTTTCGGGATATTGGCAAGGAAAACTTTTCAAGAAGAGAACCTTTCATTAAGAATTTAATTAAACACATACCTAAATTGGTATCCAGAGAGGACAATGGTAACCTCAACAGACCTGTAACTGAAAAGGAGATCAGTGAGGTTCTCAAGGAAATGTAGAACGACAAGGCACCAGACCTGGATGGATTTAATGTGGATTTCTTCAAAGCCTGCTGGAATTTTGTCAAAAGGGATATTGTAGAGATAGTAGAAGACTCCGGGTGAAACAAGACCATCTTGAAAGCTCTCAATACTTCCTTTATTTCCCTTATTCCAAAACAGGATAATGCTCAAACACCAGAGAAATTTAGGCCCATCGCCTTATGCAATGTTTTCTACAAAATAATCTCCAAGGTGGTGGCCAACAGACTCAAACCCCTACTGCCCACACTTATCTCCGGGGAACAAACAGGGTATGTTGAAGGAAGACAAATTCTAGACAACATAATTCAAGCTCACAAGGTGGTTCACTCATTAACTAGAAACAAGAGAGCGGGAATGATCACACAACTAGATATAGCCAAAGCATATGACAAAGTGAATTGGTTATACATCAAAAAAGTGCTCATAGAATTTGGTTTTGATCATAATTGGGTCAGATGGGTCATGGCCCTTGTAACTACATCCATCTTTTCAATTTTAGTGAATGGCTCCCCTTCTGAGCTTTTTCTCACTTCCAGGGGTCTAATATAAGGAGATCCGCTCTCTCCCTTTCTCTTCATCCTCATGATGGAAGGGCTGGGACAGTCCATCAGGCATGCAAGAGTAATGGGAAGAATTTGTGGTCTCCAACTTATGGAGAATGGCCAAGTTCTAACTCATCAACAATTTGTAGATGATACCATGTTACAGGGAATTCCTACAGTTAAAGAAGCACTTGCTTACAAACAGATTTTGGATGACTTTGAGAAAGCCTCAGGTATGGAAGTTAACCTTACCAAATCAAAATTCTTTTTCTTTAACACTCATATTGCCATCTAGAGAAATGTCTCTAGAATTTTAGGCTTTCAAAGAGAATCTCTTCCATCCAGGTATTTGGGAGCTCACTTAGAGCTAAACCCCAACACAAGAGTATATGGGATCCGTTAATAAATAAAATGCAAGGCAAGGTTAGGAAATGGATAAAAAGATCTTTAAATCTAGCTGGTAGACTGGTTCTTACTAAAGCAGTTCTCCAAGCTATCCCTATCTTCATGCTATCAGCCCTCCCAGCTCCATTAGGAGTCTTGCAGCAATTTTGGAATATTCAACGAGACTTTCTGTGGGGCAAAGAGGATACTAGGAAAAAATGGGCTTTACTCTCTTGGGAAAAGGCCTGCAAACCTAAGAACCAAGGAGGCCTGGGTTTAGACAACGCAGAGATTCTCAACAAGGCTCTAGGAGCCAAACTTTGGTGGAGGTGGGTTAAGGATCCTAAAGCTCAATGGGCAAGCATCTGGAAGGATAAATATGCCAATGCCTGGCCGGATTTGGATATCATACATATAACAGGAACAGTGAAAGGCTCCCCCATATGGAACAAGGCCTGGGAGAATAGAGAAGTGGTGCAAAAAAACAGTTTCTAGGAAATCGGAGAGGGAGATCAGGCACTTTTCTAGGAAGACAAATGGCAACAGGAACCAAATCCTCTAAAGGAAGAAATTTTCGTCCTCAAGCTAGAGACTCAGAATCAAGGATTAGTAAAGGTAAAATACTTTTGGGAGAACTCACATAATGCGGGAAAGTGGGGAATCTGGAAAACAATTGAGGGCAGAGAGGATAGAACCCTCAACAGTGAAGCAGAATCTCTCAAGAGACTGTTGGATCAGAGAATAATTTTAGTAATGGAAGGGTAGGACCAACTGAGATGGGGTAACAACAAAGAGGGAAACTTTAACATCAAGGAAGCTAAAGTTTTCTCCTCGATATAGAACCCCAAGCTCCTGATAAAACTTGGCAGAAGCTTTGGAAGCACAAAGGCTGGATGAAAATTAAACTTTTCATGTGGTTAGTTCACCACAGAAAATTTTTAACTTGGGACAACCTCAAAAAAAGGGGCATTCTAGGACCCTCCAAATGTCAACTATGTGAGATCCAGGAGGAGACTATAGAGCATATTCTCAACAACTGCATTTTCACTAATAGGATATGGGAATTTTTTACCAACATCTTCAAACAGTCTAATAGAGACAAAGAAAGTATTGTCAACACTCTAAACAACTGGAGGAATAATTTTTCAGATAATGAAATTCTCAACTGTGCTTGGAATCTTCTGTCAAGCTTCATCATTTGGAATGTGTGGAAGGAAAGGAATAAAAGAATATTCAAAGAGGAAAATTACGCCTCTCTTAGCCCGGTGGAGCTAATCGTAAAACAACTAAAGGAGATAGTGGGCACCACGGTTAGGAATCTCCCCAAAAATCCTCGCTCAGTTGGAGAGTTGAGAATTCTCCAGCTGTTAGACTTGCAGGGGCTTATTCCTCAAGGGCTAGACAAGATGAAAAACATGAGAGAAAAGGGGGAGGAATTCTGGCATCCCCCCTAAATGTTTTTTAAAGTACAACATTGATATAGCTTCCAAAGGCAATCTGAGAGATGTCGGTTATGGGGGAGTTCTAAGGGATGACATAGGTAGCATTATCTCCCTCTTCCATCGTCACTTAGGAAAAGCCACTAACAACATGGTGGAACTAATGGCATTGGAACAATGCTTAGAATTTTTGATTCAAATTAACTGCCAAAACGTCATAATAGAAGCAGATTCAGAGTTAGTCATAAACGTTGCCAAAAGAATCAGTAATGGGACAAGGCCGGAAAAGGTCACAAAACATTGGAGGTTAACAAAAGTCCTTCAGAGAATACAAGTGCATCTACAGGAACTTTGTACTCTTAGATTTATTCATGTGAGGAGAAAGGCCAACAAATTGGCTAACATTCTAGCCAACCAAGGTGCTAGCAACAAGGACAGTGCAATGTTAAGGAGGTGGAATACTATGGTGCAGAGTAACCTAAAAAAACTCTGCCATAGCCAGGCAGAGGAGGAAAAAGAAGAGTACAGACACAAAATGATAGATCCTAATTAGCAATGTCCTATGGTCGAAGGGCTATACCAAGTTAGAAAAAATGGTGCTCAGTGACAGGTAAGGCAAGAGTGGAGGTAAATTGGACCATGTTTAGGATAACTCTTAGTGACGGACATCAAAGCTTCCCGGACCGTAGTAAGCAGCATCAGAAACTTCCGCATCATCCTAAATTTTCAGTGATAGTTGTCAATACCACCTCTGGGCAATTTCGCAGAGATCGCACCACTCACAAGTTAAAAGTGGTTTCGGATTTTTGGCAGCGGTGCCATAGAAATCACGCCACGTGGTGGAGGGCTTGATACATAAGCCACTTTCCCCGTGCCTTAAATATCTTTCACATCAGGTGTGCGATTTTCTTCTCTATCGTCCGATGGTGCAAGATGAATCAATGCTCCGGATCTATCGAGTAGTTTGGTAGGGCTTGCGGGTTTGGTGGGGTAGGCGGTTTCACTGCTATCGCACTGCTTTTTTATGCAGATTGGTTTTTTGTTCATTGGCAGCACTGCCATAGATTGCTTTACACGTGGAGGAGGGCCCGGTCCTTATACCACCCTCCCCATGCCCTAAAGATCGTAAGCTTTGGGCATGCGATTTCCTGCTTAGTCATCTGATCACACTGGGTAATTCAACACTCCAAATTTGACATGCTGTTTGGTGAGGCCGTGGGGTTGGTGGGGTCTGTGGTTTCAGCGAGCAGTTTTGGTGGTGCTATTCATTGGGGTGTCGTCTGTTTGTGGGGGTAAGTGTTTTTTGTCAAATCAGTTGGCGCCTTTTTATGGGGCCACGTGGCGTGGTGGGCTTTTCGCTTGGGTTTCTTGGATGTTTGTTTGCCAGAGATCAACCCTTTAGTTTGATTGGTTCTTCCAAAAGTTTGTAATCTAAGTTTTTGTTGTTTGTTGTAGTGGGGTGATGCTTTTCTTTGGCTTCTTGCCCTTTGTTTCCCTGTCACCTCTTGGAGTTCAGCGTTCTTGTATATCCTGTAATTTTATTCTCGTTTTTATGAAATCAAAGGTACTACTCTTGCCTCAAAAAAAAAAAAATTTACTTATGTATCTCTAATGAGGTAGAATAACTTTATTTTATATAGTCTTTGGTTATGTAGAAGATCTTCTTGTGGGGCTGAATTAATGGGTTGGCCAACTCATCATTTGCTAGCTTCTAAATCCCATTTTTACATTTAAAATATTTCTTTTACATCAATTCAATAGCCCTTCATGGTAAATTAAAACATGACTTTGAATGTTACCTTGTCACAACCATAGAGCATACAAATTGGTGCTAAATATAAGACAAGATAATTAATGGACAAGAAACCCATTCTTGAATAAATAATTTTATTTTTCAAGAACACAATTTTTTTTCTTTTTATTTTGACAAGTACATTGATTATATAAAGTCATGGTACATAGAAAATTATGAAGCCCTAAGATGAGTAAGTATTCACTCACAATTCCTAACATTTCCACTCATGGATATGGTAGTCTACATCCACCATAATTTGAGATTAATAATAGGTCTGATACATCTCATGTGGCACTTAATGTGGATGTTTTTGTGGGTGTGCATGTCCATAACATGACATGTAGCACTATTGTTGAAAATTGAAGAAAAAAGTTATCAACTTGATTTTTTCCTTCATTAAATTGAGGAGATTCAAAATTCCACATCAGCAGACAACTTGGAGGACTTAACAGAGGTGACATGGCTCTTGTCACTAAGTTAAGAACACTCAATTCGAGTTAATGAGTTGAAGTTCAATTTACTTGAGTTGATTCCTAAAAAAGGGAGTCTGTCTCTATTAATTCGAGTTAGGATATTGAAGTTTAGTTATGTGTAGTGATTCCTAAATTTTAGGAGCCTATATTGAGCCAATTTTAGCTGTGGTAATCTAGTTCAGTTAAATTGAGTTATGGTCAGTTAAAATAGTTCTAACTATTGGAGGAACTAGTGGAAGGTCAAGTTGTTGAAGTGTAAATTCAACCACACTCAATGATCATCCAGATAACTAATCAATTGACCTAAATTTGCTCATGCATGGTGATAATTCATGTTACCTAGTTGAGATGGAGATTCCAAGGCAGTGTACTATCAATTGTAGACTATTTTGAGCTTTGTAGGTTGTGCATACAGTCAAAGGATGAGCCTAAAGGAATTGTGAAATTCAAATTGAGGAATTTCCTAGTTAATAGGGGCCTAATTCCTCATGGAAGAGCACAAGGAAATAAGAGGTTGGATTGGTTGAAAATTGGTTGTGTTGACTATAGTTAGTCAGTCAGGTAGAGGGATATACTGTACACTTGAAGGTTGTGTTCACACTTTATCAAGCATATGTATTTCATCTATATTCTTTGATTAATGCAATACAAATAGGAAGGGGTTTTGAGAAGTTGGTTTCCCCTAGATAAATCTTTGTACATGTGTGATAATATTCTTGCATGTTTATGGTTTGTGTCCTCGATCGTGAATTGAATTCTGCATAATAGTAGAGTAGATTTGAGTCTTGTGATTTTGTAATTTCCATGAGAAATTTTGAATCTACATAATAATTTTGACATGGTATCTAACTAGGATTCATAGTATTGCATAAATTGCGAAGTTGTTATTATAGGAGGATCAAATTTGCAGGATAAATTCTTCAAACCTACAAGGATGGACTTCTATGGAATTGGACTCAAGTATTCCCTTGAGGGAAGCTCAAATTATATTGCTTGGAAGGATTTCATGGAGGTAGTTTTGGAAGATAATGGATTAAAAGGATTTATCGATAATGATATCATGAAACCTATTAGTTCCTAAATATACCTCAGGCTGAGAAAGGCAGGTCTAGGGTAACATCAAACCATGCTTAACCTAGTAGCTAGCCTTACCAGGTCGAGAGAGGGCTCTCTCCTTGTCATTCTCAATGTAAGAATGGAAAGAAAGGCTCAAGATGACTGATATGAATACTAATTCTAGGATAGGTATGTTTTCTTAGAGGAATTTGATTGAATTTAATGGTTGGGTTGCTGGATCAGATGGGGAAGGCAGCTTTGGGTCCGAGAAATGAACACAGATTTGCAAAGGTTTTTGTGGGGCGACGTAGGCAAGTATTTTAGCACTTTGAAATGAGTGTAATGATGAGTCTAAAGACTGGTGAGGAGCTGGAGAGGGCATGCAAGAGTCATGAGTCCTCTTCAAATAGTAGAAAACATCTAGAACTAAATAAACCCCAAGGTACAACACTGAAACACCAATGAATTCCACCTTTCAAACTTGATTCATTTAGTTATGCTGAAAGAGAGAGATGATGGCACACATAAACATAAGATCAATTGAATTACAGAGAAGAAAACAAATTCTAAATAAAATTACCATAAGAATCCCATAAAATGTTGCAAAACCTTGGTTTATTTCCTTGCCAAACTACAAAAGTGATGTACAGTAGTGCTCAATGCATCCACAAGAGTCCAACCTTTACAAATGACTGAAAAAACACATGATATAAACCTCCAAACCACCTGTGCTATCCATCAAGGGTTGATTCCATGAGAAGAGGGGTGGTTTCAACCATATCTAAACTAGGAACACAAAAATAGGCAGTGGAACAGCTTGCCTCTAAAACCTAGGAAACTGATTCATTCAACTCTAAACCACCTATAAGTAATGTATCTACCTTATCAAGTCAATTTTTACCATTTTTATATCATAGTACATCAATTTACATCATTTCACATCATGAATTTGACCATAAGAGAGAAAAATTCAAACTAGAAGAAAACTAGGCGAAAAATAGAGTTTTTGAGCAAAATTGGCACCTTTTCATCCTGTGCGTAGTGCCATTTTTCTATGCATAGTGCTTTTTCCAAGCTACTTTTGGAGGGATTCCCGATGTCAAAATCAAGTGTAAGATAGCTCGTTGGAAAGCCGTGTGAGTCTAATTTCTGTAACAACTTTCATTTTTTGATTTAGAGTCCATTTTCCCCTCCAAAATTTCAATCTCCCAAGATTGCTTCCTGTGTGGCCAAAAAGTGGCAGAGAGGGCATTTGTTGGGTGTTTTTTGCCCTTCTGGAGGTCCAAAACTTGTCAAAATTTCCTAGTAATTTTTGATCATGCATAAATTTTCATAAGGAATCCAAAAATGCCAAGTTTTCTTCAAATGGATCATGCATAACTTTTCATAAGGAATCCAAAAATGCCAAGTTTTCTTCAAATGGAGGTCCCTATCAAAAGCGAGTTCCGTTGGCACTATGCACCTGTTGGAAAAGCATGTGTGCGTAGAGCCACTAATTTTGTGGGTAGCACCATTTTCAGATCAAGTTTTGGAGGCCTTCTCGGTGTCTAAATTGGATTCAAGATAGTGTGTTGGAAATCTTACTAAGTCTACTTTGCAACAAAACTTGAATTTTCCAATTTGGAGTTCATATTCCTTGTCAAAAGTCAAATATCCCAAGACTGGTGAAAATGTGCAAAATGAGGCTACCTAAAGGTAGAGTTCTGTTTCAATCAACTTTTGAAGGTCTTCCTCAACTCAAAATTGAGCTCATAATAGCTCATTGGAAAGCGCTTTGTTTCTAGTAATTATTTTACTTATCAAGTAAGTCATTTGGCCAACCAAGCTAGAGGAAAGCTTGATTTTCCCAAAGTCACTTTAGAGGTGCATCAATTCTCCTGAGGCGACTATATTTTTGACATTTATCGAAAACCATGACGCCTGTGTAAAAAGTGAAGGAGGTTTTTCGTTGTTGGCCAATTTTGGAAAAAAAAATCTCCCACTTTCTCCAAATTCATTTTTTCTTGCTTAGAAAAATAATTTGAGTAAAACCTATCCCGATGTGTGGAATAGGGGATTTGTTGAAATGAAGTGAAATGAAGGGGATACGGAGCTTCTAAATTCTTGAGAAAATTTTGGAAAGTAGGGAGGGATGTTAGGAAATATGGGAAAGTGGAATTTTAAATATTGAGTGAGGGGAAGGGGTCCAAAAGGGTTAAACATAGGCCTAGCCTAGAAAATTGTCAAATTGTAGTAAGAAACTAGGGTTTGTGGGAAAATGAGGAATTTGAGGGATATCAATGATGGGAAGTGTTTAATAAGGTACATTAAGGATAGGGAAAGGTGTATGAACATAGGGATACAAGTTTTGTTGATGATTTGACCATCCAAGAGAAATTAACTTCAAAACCCTAGGAGAGGGAAATGAGCCTTATCCAAGTACAACTGAAGTACGAGCAAGGTGTAAAATGACCCATTGGAACCTGAAATGATGATGAAAACTCTTTGAATGATGGTACACTCAGCTGAATGGTGACATGGACCAACCTTTGGACAATTTTGAAAGGAATGCAAAGAAACCCTAGACCTAATACATGGTGACCAAATTTTACTTGAAAACTCACTAAAATGACAAAATTTGACTTTGACACTCTGAGACCACTTTGTAAGAACATATTTGATCACTAGAGGAAGGCTGCAAAGTTGACACTAACAAAGACACTTTATATGAAATGTGGAAAGCACTGGAAAATTTGTTCCAGAATAGTATAGACCACAAGAAGTTTGTGCTCAAGGATAAACTTTGAATATCAAGATGTAGAAGAGTGATGCTATTCAACAGTACTTGAAGATGTTGATAGAATGTGATAATGAACTTGGTCAAGTTAGTGCTATTGTTCCAAAAGATTATTTGGTAAGCCTAGCCCTTCTACGTGTTCCTAACAACTGGCACAATTACCACGGTTTCGTGAACATTGGATATTATGTTAATACTAAGAGGGGAGTGAATCAATACCAAGGCTAATTTTTAACTCTTTATGCTAAGTTACTTTTCTTATTCAAACTTGGAAACCATCCATGTAATCAACAAAAAGATATAATATAGAAACAATAAGAAACCACCATACAAGAACCCACCATGAGAATCATAAACATGAGACACAAGGTTTTACGTGGAAACCATTTCAAGAAAAAACCACCACGATTGTTGTTGTTATTGATGTAAAAGGTGAGCACATACTCTATGACATCAATCTGTTTGTGAGCCACCACTCACAGGAAGCATAAACTCCATTTGATTGTTTGCTAGCACTAACTAGTAGGAAGCACCAACTCCCTCCATTGGTAGACACCTCTCTCAATTACTAGAAGCACCATGTGAAGCATCATATTCGAGGATTTGTCACAAGCAATAACTTGAAACTTCTTTGTTTTATGCAAGAACCAATTTGGATAAGGCACCTACCTCCAAGCCTTCTCAAGTGCCCACTAGAGATGGAAGCACAAACTTTCTGTATGCAGGCTCCAACCCACACTCAAACAAGAACACAATGTTCTAATTCATAGTCACTCTTCCTGATATCATCTTTTTTCTGTGCTCACTCTTCAATAATCCACTAATCTTCTCAACAAAATTCACTCATCGTGCTCACTCAGATTTCATCCTTCTCTCAACAACATGCCTACAACACATTACTGTTTCTATTTATAGGATCTCTTGACCTATCATTCATCACACACTCACTCAGCCTTCTAGTGAGCAACAGTGTTGCAACAATAATGCTGCAACTCCTGGGCTACCTACTTGACTCTTCTCAACTCGGTAGTTCGTAACAAACTTGGAAGCGTCGGTGCTGTATGCACAAGTACTAGTTCTCACTGCAAGTTGTCACTTGGTCAGTCAGCACAAGATCACTAGGAGCTCAAGCCAACTTCTATGGATTCCAAAAGAAGCTCTATATGTGATGAAAAGAAAGAAAGATTACTCTGCAGATGCTATTCTAACTGCAGAAAGGAGAAAGACTGAAATGTAAAGCAAACCTAGTAAACCCTAATTAACCAACTAATTCTACTTTTGCAGAAATCACTATGAAAACCATGAAAGGAATGCCAATACCTAGTCAAGAAATTCAAAAGCATCTAACTATGCTATTTTTCAAACTAAATAAGCAAAAGCCATATTTTTGGATTTTTATGTATTTTTATGTGAATTTGACATGCATGTAAATTATTGTGTGTGAGTGTGGCAGCAAATAGGTGGCGTTGAAGGGTGGTTTTGGGACTTGAGAGGATGTAGGATGGTGTGGATGGGTCCTAGGAGGTCTTAAGTGGTCTTTTGGATCATTTTACCACACTCAGCCTTCAAAAGAAAGCCTACGAGAAAATATACAGGAGGACACAGGAAATCTATAGGAAGAAAACAGGGAAACTACGGGAGGCCTACAGGAGGAGGCCGAGAGTTGTTTTCACTGTTTTTAGGATGTGAGAGTGGGTAAAAAAGGTGGATGAAGGTTGGAATGAGGTGTTAGGGTGCCTAAGGTCTACCATGAATCACCAAGAGAGAGAAATATGATTGGGTTTGCTCAAGGAGAGAGGAAGAAGTTCTATGGAAAAATGCAGGAAACTAGGGTAGAATTGAGGTGAGACTTGGGAGACCAATACGGCATGGATCAGATGGAGGGTGTGGTTAATGATAAACTTGCCTACTAGTAGAAGAGATCTGATGCATAAAAACTGACAGTCAACCAAGGAAATCAAGAAACAAGTGAAATGAATGCATTTAGGAAAAAATAGAGTTTTGCATAAAAAGGGTCTAAACTATGATCTATGAAAGGGAATGCTGATAAATATTGTAGGAAAAGAAAGAATGAAAGAGGACTATTGCAAATCAGGAAATAAACATGATGAAGAAGATCTAAAGCAAAGCAAAGCTAGAATATTAACCCACTAAAACACTGTAAACACTAGAAGTGCTATGAAGGAGGAAAATCAATGTTTTTGGGGAAGCAAGGGGGTCTTTGCCTCAAATCATGGTCCCAAAGGGAGGAAGAGAGGCCAAGGCACTACTGCTATCCTTTTGAATCGTTTTTTATCACTGTTTAACCTGCTAAAGAAAGAACAAATGGAATAAAACTACTAAATCACCAAAAGGACCTATTCTTAACCATAAAAGAAATACATCTAGCAGTAAATTAATCTACAAAATGAAACAAAGCATACACATACAAGTAAAGAGGAGCTTGATTTATTTGATTGGGCCCTAATCCAAGATCTTTAGTCCTCTGAGGTAACTCAGTGCTAGCTCAAAAATGATTCCATCTTTATTTTCAAAACAATAGCAAGATTACATGAAACTATCACAAAATAATAAGCTCAAAATTTGAGCAGAGTTTACATAAGAAAAAATCCAAAACAAACACGACCCTAGTGAGGCCCTAAGCTCCTATACTTATAAAAATTAAGCTACCAATATATTCTTTAAAATCAGGGAAGCTTGGATCCCAAAACTTGAGATAATCATCAGTCATCCTCGACTTCCTTCTAGTGCATGATTAGGCTGCTTCTACTCCGAGCTGAATCAAGGGGAATTCGAAGTGAGGAGTAATAAATGAGGGGGATTCCCTCCTATAAGTCCTCTCCTCTATCCACTTCAAGTTATTTTTTCTATTTTTCCATTGGATCCTTGACTTTGGCTTCAAAAATCATCAATAATCTACATTAAAGACATGTTAGACCACATGGCACAATAACTATCTCAACTCACTCTATAAGCATAAATATAATCAGAAAATCATATAATAATTTAAGATAATGGTTGGTTTGACTATATTAGGAGGTAAAATGAGCCGATATAATTACTCATTTATGAGGGTCATCATCACCCCCTATTGAAAGTGTTTCTCATCCTCTGAGCAACTTAGTCAATCTCCTCATCTTTTATGGCCCTGGTGGCCTCCCTAGCATCCCAAGCTTCTGATGTGGTCTTCTATTCTTTGCCATAGAATCCTATCTTCCTATCTGTCTCCTTCCACTATTCTTCCTCTTCTTCTTCCCTTCTACCTTCTAGCATGCCTAACAACAGTGGGGGACTCAGTTTGAGGTGAATCCATTTGACCTTCAGCCTCTGCATGGAGTGCTTGTACATTGGCACTCTTTTCAATGCCTCCTTCAGTCTCATGGGGGAATGATATTCCCTGATCTGCAAACTCTATGGTAAGGTGTTCCATTTCCTCATGCATGCATGCACACAGTCATCCCCAAGTAGCCTTTTCATATCCTCAAAGTGTGCAATGGCTTGTGCCTAATTGGTGAGATATCTGGGGGCAATATGAGGGTCATTGGCAAGCAAGTTTTGTGCGGTGATGAGTGCCATAGGATCTAATGGCTCAACTCTTATCATTAGTGACTCATTCTGCTCCTTTATCATCAATTTTTTTATTTTTTCTGCCCTCAATTCTTGATGGTTCATCCATGAGGCCATGGCCATTAATTGAAAGTCCCCTAGCTTGGCATTGGGATCTCACACATTCATGTCTGTGACAACCATGCTGTGTAAGTAGAATTCTTCCATCTTTGCCTTATCCTCTGAGGTGCTTTGGTCACACAGGTCCATGAACTGCCTGTAGTCTTGGAAAGACATTGTGCCTCTTTGTGCCAAAGTCTTTATTTGGAATTGTAACCATTGGTCCATGAGATTGAGGCCATAGGATTTCAATGGTGTTCTGCATTGCAATGCATCCATGGATAAGCTGGCCATGCATGCCAGCTGAGTCTCTTTCTCTTGCAGCTGCCTCAGCAATTCATTTTCAGTTTCAAGGTGGCTTCTTGTAATTTCTTCCCTATCTCTGATAGCACTCAACTCTCTACCCATTTCTCTGAGTTTGTTTTCCATATGGTCAATATCCTCAATTCCTTTGGATTTGGCTAGTTGCATCCACCTATGTGTTCTTACTCTTTCTTTCTCTAATTCAAGGAATAGTGGTATTTCAAATTTTTGTGGGATTATCCTTCCTCCCTCAAACAGATCATAATAGGAGACAAGACTAGGTTGGGGATCAAGTTCTTGTAGCTCTGTTGCTTCCTCCTTTACCTGTGGCTGTCCTTCTATCTTTTTCTCAAGCTTTTGGGTCTCCTTTAGTTTTGATAGTGTCTCTTGTAGAACTACTTAAGCCCCCTGTAGGACTGTTTTTGGGTCCTGTAGTACTACCTTTTCCTTCCATGTGGAAGATTTAGTAGTCCCCCTTTCATATGTTATAGGTGTCTTGGAAGGGGATTCTTTCCCATTAGAAGAGGGTGAATCTTCAATGGTAATTGGCACTTTTGAGAGGGTTGTGGTTTGCCTGTTTATATTATTGTGCTCTTCCTAGACTTGAAATACATGGAGGTTTGTCTTTTCCTCATTTGCTTTGGATTGATTGGTGTGCTGAGGGAGGTAAGGGAAGTTGCTTCCTCCCTTTCTAGAGTCTCATGGGACTCTTCTCCTTGCTCTTCCTTCTCTGCCTCTTTTTCTCCTTCTTCTGTCTCTTTCTCTGTCTCTTTTTCTATCTCTTCCTATTTTGTTTCTTCATATTTCTCCTCCTCTACTTCAGTTCCCTCCTCTTTCCTTCCTTGTTCTTCTATGTCACCATTGGCTTCACCTTCTCCCCCTTGATGTTCTTCCTCCTCACTGCCAGTAGGACTGACATCATAGGTTAAGGCCTTTATGTCATCCTCAACTGTCATGTTTTGGAAAACTTCCCATGCTATAGGGAGTGTAAAGGTATGGAGGGATTCCTCTACTAGGATTTTGATTAAGCCATGGTGAGCTAGTTGCTCTAAATTTCCTACTTACACCTTGGTGCTGGATTCAATGAGGGACTGCAGGAGGAAGTAGGGGATACTAACCTTTTGAGGTGTTGGAGTGTCCATGCCATACCTTAATTCATGGAGGATTAGAATGTGATAACCATAGACAATGTTGTACTTCCCCTAACAACAAATGTATTTTATTATTTGATAGCTAACCTCATCCCAGGGATATGGTATGCTAGCCCTTCTAATGCCATTTTATCTTCTACATGTGTTTCATTGTTTTGGAAAAAGTTTTTCTTGGTAGCCTGGCCAATTGGTTTCTCATCCCTACTCCAAGGCAACCCAAGAGGAAGAGTAGTGACCCTACCGATAAATTCAGGGGTTATCTCCATGGAAATACCTCTAAAGGTGATAGTGGCATGATTTTGTATGTGGGGTACCACAGAGAGAGCAAACTCTTCTACAATTTCCTCATCAAACCCTTGGAATTTCTCAAAGAAATTCATCCAATTTTCCCTTGTGAAGATGTCCACCACTTGTGGATGTGCATGGAGCCTAGTGGAGCTAGTGGGCTCCTTTCTAATAAATCTTCTTGTTATATTGTCTATACTCTTTTGAAAAAACCAAATATGGAGATGGAGATAGAGAATTTTGAGAAAAACAGAGAAACAAAGGAGACTGTGTTTTTTCTAAATAAGCAGATTTTTTTTTTTTTTATTTTTAATGTATTTTCTCCTCTCCTAAATACTTTATTTCCTCCTCAAATTGAACCCAATTCTTTCATATACTGATATTCAATATGGGGCATGCATGAGCCCTACCTATTCCGATTGAAGATCGTGAAAAAATCGAGTTTTCTCCATTCAAAACGACTCAATGCCCCTCCTATAAGCATGTTGTCCGTCTTGTAGAATTCCTCTAGGTGCTCTTGTAGAAAACCTGTACGTGCTCCTGTAGAAAATGTCGAGAATAAGAATATGGGAGAGATCAATAGAGGATGATGGTTATGAGGTTTTGGGGGTACAAGGAAACTTTTGTAGCTGAGTTACGAGGAGAGAATGAAGGAAAAGGTGGTGAGAATGCTTGGGGAGGAGTACTTATTACCCTTTATGGATATTTTCAGTGATGAGGGGTGAGCTGGAAAGGTATACATTGGCCATATTTGGACAGTTGGTCCTCACCTACTTGGTCATCGTGGCCTCTCCTTATAATCATCTCCCATTATTACATCGGAGTTCACACCTCCTCCACTACCTGTCCTTGGCATCTTATGTTGGAGTTCACTGTGTGCACGTGTGGGTGACATCTCGGATGAGTGGAGTCAACTAGATGAAGGTGGCCAAGTTAACTAGCCACCTTTCCCTCATTCAACCTCAACCATCTCGTTGCTTTTTCATGACTTCTAATTACACAAATGAAAACAAAGGAGTGATTTAGTTACTTGCCTGTGATTCAAATGTATTTGTTGTGAGGTGTTGTGGCTCTCTCTATTGCATGCCTTTATTTCTTTTCATGCATGTTGTTTGCTTGCTAATGTGTGGCTATGTGGTTGTGTAGGTTCTTCTCTAGCTAGATCTAAGATTCAGGTGCCTTCTCAACCTTCATGTTTTCACTCTCTTGTTGTTGGTGCTGGATTTTAATGGAATCAGCTACTACAGGAATTCCTATAGGAGCTCCTGTAGCTGCTTCTCCCCTTGAAACTCTAGTTTCTCCCTATGCTTGGAGCTTCGAGGATGATGCCAGAGGTGTAGATAAAGATGGAGATGTAGTAGGTAGGCCTTAGGTGAGGTTGATGGTGCTTTTTTCTTTAAAAAGTAAAAAACTAATTTTTTGTGTTTTTCTTAGACAGGAAGAAAAATTATGCTTGGGGTGTGATGCAGGTTTGGAAATGATGACAAGGAGGTTTGAATATTGTAGGAGGGATTATAGGTCCTTCATGAAGCTTCTTTGTCCCTTAAACTTCCTTCTGTAGCCACTTCTGGCTCTTTGTAATTACTACAGGAGCCTCCTCTAGAAAACACAGTTTTTGAAAAATAGGTATAATGGGGTGAAAGAAATGCCAAATATGATGGAGGAAGGTGTGGAGAAGGTGAGATGGATGCTGGTGTGAATGTCAGGGTCCCCTTGGCACCTTCTTCTGCTCCCTGTAGTCCTCCTGCAAACCTGCATTGCAACAAAATTTCATTTCCTTTTTCTCTATTTTTTGTTTTGTTTTTTTTTTTCTTTTGAAAAACAACTAGGGCACCTCAAGGAGGTTTTCACCCTAGTTGCTTGCCCTGGATGCCTCCAAGGGAGATTTTCACACAGGGATCTCATTATTTTTTCTCTTTTTTTTTAACATCACTGGGCTGCCTTAAAAGAGCTTTTCAACCCAGTGATGGGACTCGTGCCTCATGGAGCTTTTCACTTGAGTCTGTATTATTTTTTATTTTTTCCTTTTCTTCAATAAGTGGCTGAAGTGGAAGCTAGGACATGCTCCACTACCACCACTGTTTTATTATACCTCGAATAAACTCTCACTTGGAGAGGGGTTTCTTGTAGACATCCAACCGATGTCCATTTATAAGCATGGGGATGGCTTCATCATCAATGGTTCTGATCAGAACTAAACCATTGTCATTACATTTCTCCACAATCTAGGGTCCCAGCCATCTGGTCCTCATCTTTCCTTTGAAATATTTGTATCTTGAATCATAGAATAGTGCCCAATCTCCATCTTGGAATTTCTTCTCCTTGATATTTTTGTCATGCCATATTTTTCTCTAAAGTTGAACTACCTCTGTGTGAGAAGGGCTTGCAATCTGTATTCATCCAATCCATTGAGCTGATGTAATCTATCCTTCTGTGCATGGTTGAGGTCTAGGTCTAGTTGAGCTTCCATCCTAAGTGTATTGAACTGAAATTCTATTGACAACAAAGCCTTCTTCCCATAGACCAGTTCATGGGGTGTGAACCGGGTGGTGGTCTTCCATGTGGTGTTGTAGGCCCAAGTGGCCTCAACTAATATGTCAACCCAGTCTTTTCTGCCACTACTCACTACTTTGGTCAGGATCACTTCCAATGCCCTGTTAGTGACCTCCACTTTCCCATTGGCTTGTGGATGGTAAGGGGTGGAAGTCATGTGCTTGATCTTATGATGTGTGAGCAGGTCTTCAATCAGGTTGGAAGTGAATTGACTGCCTTGATCTGTGACCAAATCTCTCGGATACCCGAACTTGTAAAATATGTTTTCTCTCAAAAACTCATCTACTGTTTCCTTTGTTGCTGCTTTGATTGCTTTTTTCTCTGCCCATTTTGTCAGGTAGTTACTGCACACAATGATGTATTGTTTCTGCTTTGAAGGAGGGCTGATAGGCCCCACGAATTCAATGCCCCACTTCTCAAATGGCTCAAAGGTCACTTGAGGTTGCATGGGTATCTCCTCCTTTGGAGTATGTTTCCCCATCCTTTGACACCGATCACACTAGCTTGTATATCTTCTCACATCCTGGTGAAAAGTGGGCTAGTAGTAACTTGCTTGAAATATCTTGAAGGTAATTCTTTTTGCTGTAAAATGACCTCCACAAGGCCCATCATGACAGGTCAGGAGGATGTCAAATACTTCCTCCTCCTTGACACATCGTCTCAAGATCTGATCTAGGCCAAGTTTGAAGAGATCTCCTCCAATCTAGGTGCAAGGGGTACTTTTCCTTACTCTCTTGCTCTTCTCTTTTGAGGATAGGTATGGTGAGAACTGTGCTGAAACCAAGTAGTTTTCTATATCAGCAAACCATGGAGAGAGTACTGATATAGAAAATAGATGTTCATCTGGAATTTGGTCATCCACCATTCCTTCATCACCTACACGCAAATTTACTCCAGACAAAAAGTCAGCAACAACATTTTCTTTACCAGGCTTATCAATAATGGTCAGATCAAACTGCTACAATAAAGGAAACCATCTAATAGTGCAAGCATTTACATCTGGTTTGTTCATTAAATATCTAATTGCAGCATGATCAGTGTGCACAAACGTTTGATAGTTTGTGATATAGTGTCTGAATTTGTTTAGGGAATGCACGACAGCTAGGAGTTCCTTCTCGGTCACTATATAGTTTAACTCTTCCTTTGACAAATTTTTTCTTATAAAGTATATGGCATAAGGTAACTTTTCATCAATTTGTCCTAAGGCTACTCCTATTGCTTTGTTTGAGGCATCTGTGTGAATGTGGAAAGGTAGGTCCCAGTTTGGGGCTCTGAGAATTGGGGCAGTCACTAATTTTCTTTTCAAGGTATTTAGGGCTTCTTGACAGTTTTCTGACCATATGAACTCAACATCTTTGCCTAAGAGGTCAAAAAAAGGAGAGGCTAGCTTGCTGAAATCTTTAATGAATCTCTTGTAATATCCAACTAAGCCTAGGAAACTTCTGACATCTCTCACCTTTTAAGGAGGTGGGACCCTTTGGATGATGGAAATTTTGTTGGGGTCCACCTTCAGTCCTTGCTGAGATATTGCATGACCTAACACGACCGCTTAAGTCCTCGAAAATTCACATTCTTCCAGACTGAGGGATAGGTTCATCTCAATACACTTGTCTAGAACTTTTCCTAGGTTAGATAAAGTTTCCTAAACGTTAGAACCATAAGGAGTAAAATCATCCATGTATGTTTCTACTGCATCATGAACTAGTTCAGAAAAGATACTCAATACCACTCTTTAGAAAGTGGCTAGAGCGTTGCAAAAACCAAAAGGAAGGACTTGGTATGAAAAAGTACCCCAAGGACAAGTGAAAGTGGTCTTATCTTGGTCTTCCGAGCTGATTTGAATATGATTGTACCCGCTAAACCCATCTAGGAAGGAGAGATTTTTTTTCCCTGCCAGACCATCTAACACTTGATCTATGAAAGGTAAAGGAAAATGGTCCTTTGTAGTAGCTTTTTTCAATTCCCAATAGTCAACGCAGATTCTCTGTTTACCATTTTTCTTTGGCACTAGAACCAAAGGAGGGACCCATTCACTATCAGAGATGGGATAGATGAATCCTGCATCAAGCAATTTCTACAGTTCTTCCTTAACAATATCTTTAAGTGCTGGATTCATCCTCCTTTGAGGCTGCCTGATTGGTTTGCAATCTTCCTTGATGTATATATGATGAGTACATACTGAAGGGTGCACTCCCTTCATCTCCTTATAACTCCAAGGGAAGGCATCTAGATGTTTTCTCAGTAGGCTGCACAGTTCCTTATCCTAGGAAGTAGATAGAGATGGATTGATTTCCAATGTTCTTTTTGGGCCGATCTCTATATTTTTGACATGGAGAGAAGTGGAGTTGGTCGCACAATGATTAGTTGAGGGGTTGTTTTGGGCTTCTCTTACTATGTCCTCTAATGGTGATACACTAGGAGGTGGATTCTGAATCAAATTTTCAATCATATCATCCTCATCTTGATGTTTTCCCCCATGGCGATTTCTAATGCACAGAGTGGTGCAGAATAAACTTCATCCTCATCTTCCTTCTCCAACCAGAGAGGTAGATCATGTTGTAGCAAGGGTTGGGCAGGAGGATATAGGCTTAGCTACTTGGACACATGCCCATTTTTTATGGTCATGTTCCTAGCTTGACAACTGATGTATGCATTGGTTGTAGCTAACCAGGGTCTTCCCAGCATGAGAGGATACCCAATGAGCTTTGTGTTGGGTGTGGAGCCTGATTATCTTCTATAGTACTGGCATTTTGGACCCCAGTTCAAAATGGGGCGGCAACGCCGCCCGTAAAATGATCGCTGCCGTAAAAACAGCTGTAAAATTGCCTTGTAAAATTATAGTAATTTCTAGTCAATCTGGGCCGTTCATTAGGCGGATGATCTGACGGTAGAACTTATGTTTAGTTTAGGGTTTTTTTCCCTAGAAGGAAACCCCTCTCTTTATATGAGGGCATTGTATTTGAGGCTGATATATAGATGTGTATTCGGTGAGTGAGAAACATAGAGGTGAGACTGTGAGAGAAAACAGAGGATATTACAGCGGTTTTGTTGTAGGTTGTATCTCTTCATTTTGCTAGATAATAGAAAGGAAGGACTGGCTGTTCGGGGTGGACGTAGCCCAAACTGGGTGAACCACGTATATCTGTGTCTCTCTTGTTTTGTGCGTTTTCTGTGTTTATATTTCTGCAATATTTTATGTGTTCCATTGCTCCGTAATATATAATTTTCTAACAACTGGTATCAGAGCCGAAGGTCTATTTGGCTGATAAACTCGCAGGAAAGAAGGGTTCCTGGTTCGAGTGGGAGCAATGGCGGAAGATGGTAAGTTTAGGGTCGAGATATTTAATGGCCAAAACTTCTCGCTGTGGAAGATGCAGATGGAAGATTATCTATATCAGAAAGATCTATACCTACCATTGGGCGGAAAAACAAAGATGCCGACGGGTATGAAAGACGAAGAATGGAACCTTCTCGATAGAAAGGCACTCGGAACAATACAGTTGTGTCTTGCTGCGTCAGTCGCCTTCAACATTTCGAAGGAAACCACGACAGAGGGTTTGATGCAGACGTTGTCGAAACTATATGAAAAACCCTCGGCCTCAAACAAGGTATTTCTTATGAAACGGTTATTTAATATGAATATGTCGGAAGGTGGATCTGTTGCAAACCATTTAAATGATTTTAATACAGTTACAAGCCAGTTAAGTTCTGTAGGGGTAAACTTTGATGATGAAGTTAGAGCTCTGTTATTCTTGTGCTCATTACCAGAAAGTTGGAATGGTTTGGTAATGGCCATTAGTAACTCCATTTCTAGATCTAGTACTTTAAAGTTTGATGATGTTGTCGGTGCTATCCTTAGCGAGGAAATGCGACGGAAAAGCTCCGGTGAGACATCGGGAAATGCTTTGAGTGCAGAGTCTAGAGGAAGAAAAATGGAAAGAGGAAAGAGCTCAGGATATCGCAGTAAATCAAGGAAAGGCAGATCCAAGTCCAGATCGGGGATAGTGTGCTGGAAATGTGGAAAGAAAGGACACCTAAAGAAAGACTGTAGATCTCGGAAGGGAAAAGAAGGAGATGCACAGCAAGAAAACAATCATGAAGCAAATGTGACAGGTGAGGTGTTTTAAGATGCTTTGATTCTTTCTTTCGAAAATATTACTGATTCCTGGGTGGTAGATTCAGGGGCCTCATTCCATGCCACACCTGAAAATAAATACTTTTATGACTATGTTCAAGGAGATTTTGGACAAGTTCGTCTGGGTGATGACAAACCCTGTAAAATTGTTGGAATGGGTAAGGCTCTTGTAAAACAGCAGAATGGAAACCAATGGCTACTAAAGGAGGTAAGGCATGTTCCAGATCTAAAGAAAAATCTGATTTCAACAGGGCAGTTAGGCAGTGAAGGTTGTGTGACAACTTTCACAGATAAAGCTTGGAAGGTCACAAAAGGAGCCCTGGTAATAGCAAAAGGTGAAAAGGTTGGTACATTGTATTTATGCAATGGTATTTCTAACTCTGTTAATGCTTTGACTTCCAAAGGAGCAGATGCAACATTATGGCATCATAGGCTCAGACACATGAGTGAAAAAGGGATGAAGATTCTTCACTCAAGGAATTTGTTGCCAGGTTTGAAGAATGTTGATTTGGACTTCTGTGAGAACTGCATTTATGGAAAACAGAAGAGAGTCAGATTTCTCAGAGTTGGGAAAGAAAAGAAGAACGAAAAATTAGAGCTTGTGCATACAGACGTATGGGGACCTGCTCAGGTATCATCTCTTGGTGGCTCTCGTTATTATGTTACTTTTATTGATGATGCAACTAGAAAAACTTGGATTTATTTTATTAAGAATAAATCTGATGTATTTGATACTTTCAAGAAATGGAAAGCTTTGGTTGAGATTGAGACAGGAAAGAAATTGAAGTGTCTTAGATCAGACAATGGAGGTGAATATTGTAGCAAAGAGTTTGATAGGTACTGTTCAGAGCATGGAATTCGTAGAGAGAAGACAGTTCCAAGAACACCACAAGAAAATGGTTTGTCAGAAAGGATGAACAGAACAATCATGGAGCGTGCAAAGTGCATGAGATTGCATGCAGGATTGCCTTTATAGTTTTGGGCAGATGCTGTAGATACTGCTGTTTATCTAATAAACAGAGGGCCTTCAAGTTCCTTGGATGGTGGTGTTCCAGAGGAAGCATGGACAAGTAAAAAGGTAAACTACTCTATTTTAAAGCCTTTTGGTTGTGAGGCCTTTGTCCATATTGATAAAGAAAATAGAACAAAGCTTGAGGCAAAGTCAAAGAAATGTACCTTTATTGGATATGGTGTTAATGATTTTGGTTATCGCTTATATGATTACGAAAATCACAAAATCATTAGGAGCAGAGATGTAATATTCAATGAAAAGGTCTTGTATAAGAATCAGTTGCAAGAAAAGAAACAGGAAAAGGAAAACAAGGAATACGCAGTCCTTGATGAAATCACTGAAAAAGTAAAGGTGCCTGAAAATAATAATAATCAACAACCACAACAACAGCAACCACCACAACAGCAACAGGCACCCCAAACACCTGAAAGTGGTGTTAGAAGATCTACTAGGATAGGTAGACCTCCTGAACGATACTCTCCTTCATTATATTATTTATTGTTGACTGATTCCGGTGAACCTGAATGTTATGAAGAAGCAATGCAGGTTGAAAACAAGAAGAAGTGGGAGGTAGCCATGGAAGAAGAGATGGACTCCTTAATGCATAACCAGACTTGGGATTTAGTCAAGTTGCCTGCAGGAAAAACTACATTGAAGAATAAATGGGTTTACAGGCTGAAGGAGGAAGATGGAGGAAAGCAAAGGTACAAAGCTAGACTTGTGGTGAAGGGGTTTGCACAGAAGAAAGGTATTGATTTTGATGAAATATTTTCTCCTGTTGTTAAAATGACTTCAATCAGAACTATTTTAAGTCTTGTAGCAGCTGAAGATTTGCATCTTGAGCAGTTAGATGTAAAGACAGCCTTTCTCCATGGGGATTTGGAGGAAGAGATATATATGCAGCAGCCACAAGGATATGAGGTGAAAGGGAAGGAGAAACTTGTGTGCAGGTTGAAGAAGAGCTTGTATGGTTTAAAACAGGCTCCAAGGCAGTGGTATCTAAAATTTGACAAGTTTATGTCTGAACAAGGTTATACTAGATGTCACTCTGATCATTGTGTTTATCTGAAAAAGCAAAATGATGGCAGCTATATTATATTGTTATTGTATGTAGATGACATGCTTGTTGCAAGATCTAACATGCAGGAAATAAATGTGCTCAAAAGAAAATTGGAAAATTCATTTGCAATGAAGGATTTGGGTGCTGCAAAACAAATCCTTGGTATGAGAATAACTAGAGACAGGAAAAATAGAAAATTAACATTGTCTCAGAATGAGTACATACAAAAGGTGTTGAAAAGATTTAACATGCAAAATGCAAAACCAGTTAGTACACCTTTTGCTAGCCATTTCAAACTTAGCAAAGAAATGTGCCCAAAGACCCAAGAAGACATGGATTATATGTCTAAAGTTCCATATGCATCAGCAGTTGGAAGTTTAATGTATGCAATGGTCTGCACAAGGCCTGATATTGCACATGCAGTGGGAGTTGTAAGCAGGTACATGAACAATCCAGGAAAGGAACATTGGATGGTAGTGAAATGGATTCTCAGATATTTGAGAGGTACCACAAATCAGGCATTATGCTTTGGTGGTTCAAACATATCCCTACAAGGATATGTTGATGCGGATATGGCAGGTGACAGAGATAATAGGAGGAGCACTACAGGATATGTATTTACTGTCGGAGGAACAGCTGTCAGTTGGGTTTCAAAAATCCAAAGTGTTGTTGCACTCTCAACAACAGAAGCAGAGTATGTTGCTGCTACAGAGGCTAGTAAAGAAATGATTTGGTTACAAAGGTTTATGGGTGAATTGGGTAAGGAGCATGATATGGGCACGTTATACAGTGATAGTCAAAGTGCCATTCATCTTGCAAAGAACTCAGCATTTCATTCCAGGACAAAACACATACAGCTCAAGTACCATTTCATACGATCAGTGTTGGAAGATGGAGAGTTGAAGCTGGAAAAGATACACACTAGCCAGAACCCTGCAGATATGCTAACAAAAGTTGTAACCAGGGAGAAACTGAGAATATGCTCAGTTTCAGTTGGTCTTCAAGGATGACGATGAAGATGACAAACAGCCAGGTCCAAAGAGGAGTCATTGTCCAGCAAATGGAGCAGCGGTGGAGTTGCTACAATCAGTCTCCAAGTGGGAGATTGTTGGGTGTGGAGCCTGATTATCTTCTATAGTACCGGCATTTTGGACCCTAGTTCAAAATGGGGTGGCAATGCCGCCCATAAAATGATCGCGGCCGTAAAAACAGCTGTAAAATTGCCTTGTAAAAGTATAGTAATTTCTAGTCAATCTGGGTCGTTCATTAGGCGGATGATCTGACGGTAGAACTTATGTTTAGTTTAGGGTTTTTTGCCCTAGAAGGCAACCCCTCTCTTTATATGAGGGCATTGTATTTGAGGCTGATATATAGATGTGTATTCGGTGAGCGAGAAACATAGAGGTGAGACTGTGAGAGAAAACAGAGGATATTAGAGCGGTTTTGCTGTAGGTTGTCTCTCTTCATTTTGCTAGATAATAGAAAGGAAGGATTGGCTGTTCGGGGTGGATGTAGCCCAAACTGGGTGAACCACGTATATCTGTGTCTCTCTTGTTTTGTGCGTTTTTTGTGTTTATATTTCTGCAATATTTTATGTGTTCCATTGCTCCGTAATATATAATTTTCTAACACTTTGTCTTTGGCTGGACAACTAAAAAAACAGTAGGGTACTCCCAAGAATCAATGGAGACCATCACATCCTGAGGGGTCACTATGGAGCAGTCTGCTAGCTGTAGCACTGTCATGGTCTTCCTTAAGGAGTCCTGGAGGTTAAGTTTGAGAATTGTGTCCTTTTTCATCACATTAATGGCAGCTCCCAGATCAATCAAGGTATGTGGGATCATTGTGCCATTGATGTGGACATCAACTACTAGGCTTATAAGGTCCAAATATTTTGGACAGATTACCTACCCCAACATCAGGTCGGACAGTTGTCCTATGACATTGATTGTTGGGGCATCTCTCATGCACCTTACTGGATTCCTAAAGCACTTCTCTTTGGTCAACCTATTGTAGATAGGCACATCTTTTATGGCTTGGAGAAGTGGTATCTTTACACATAAATGTTTCAATTTTCCCAGGAGTTCAGTCTCTTCTAGGGTAGGTTGGACTGTCATTGATAGTCTCTCAGGAAAGGGTGGATTTGCTTTGGGCTCGCTTTCCTCTTTATCTTCCTCAACCTCCCTACGTGGAGGCCAGCTATCTGGGAGGACTTTCCCAGATCTCAAGTTAATTTCTTGAATCTCCACAACATAAGTTGGGCATGATGGTTCCCCACTATACACTTGTTGAGGTTGTATGTTGTTCAGGTTTGGATTTGGTTGGGTAGGCATTTCGGGTTGCTTTGGTGGAGTAGAAAGTAATGGTTGTGGTTGGGAAGGTGGTGGAGGCAACATAGTGAGAAGAGAGTTGTATTAGGGCCTCCACCCCTGATGAGATGCATTCCACTGAGGTTGTGGCTAAGCATAGGATTGAAATGAATGGGTGGCTAGTTTGGCATGATATTGAGATGTGAAGGACCAAGAAGGAGATGCCGACCAGGAAGGATGAGTAGGGGGACCCCAAGAAGGTATGTAGGGCACCTGTTTGGGGTTGTAGTATGCCTAATATGTCCCTTGCATCCCCTGTTGGTATGGTCTCTGTCCATGTAGCCTTCTTTGGTTTATGTAATAGAGTTCTTTAGTGACTCCCTCAGCCCCTTGATATACAACTTTAAGTCTAGGCAAGGAAGGGAACTTATTTGTAGAATGATTTTCTTCATAGACTAAACAAACCTTTATAGAGTTCAATGGGCATTCATTCCTAGGATGTCTCTTGGTGCACCTAGGGCAAAAAATGGCCAAAGCCATCTCTAGTTCCTCTTGTTTTCTTTTGATATGTAAGGTGTCCATTTGCATGGCTAGAGTTTGCAACATATCACTCTTGAAGTCTTCCAGCATGTTTCCAATTTCTCCTTTAATGGATGAGTTGGATGAAGAGGTAACAACTATGGGTTGACTCCCCCTACCTTTCTTTTTGGTTGCTCTAGAATGGTTTCTAAAAACAGTCTTTATGTCCTCATAGGGTAGTTGGTAGATGTCTCCCCCAGCCAGTAGATGGAGGTTGTCTAAAAAATCTTCCTGAATTCCCCTGAGTAGGACCAAATTCATAGGCTCAGGGTCAAGTGTAGACTCGACCCTTTTGTAATAGAGTTGGAACCTCTCTTCATAGTCTTCCAGGGACTCATCATTTCCTATGGTCATTCAGAAGATTTCGTCTTTAATGTCTTTTGACCTAAAATAGTCTCGATACTTGTTGTTAAAGGTTTGCTGCATCTAAGCCCAAGTTGGGATGCTATTGCTAGGTAAGCCCATGAACCAGCGTAGTGCTGCATCCTTGAGAGTAGAAGGAAATAGTTTAAACTTTTGCTCATATTCTACATAGTCATAAGGTCGCCAAATGACAACAAACTTGAACAAGAAGGTGGCAGGATCTTTTGTAGTCAGACCATGGAAATGAGGTAGGGAAAAAGGGATTATATTCTTCATTTGGGTGTCCCCATTGGTCTCCCAAATGGGAAATGTACCCTCAATTCTCTCTACATTCACCCTAGAATTTCTATTTTCAGCCATTGGCTTCAAAGGAATGTTTTCTTCTTCTTCTTCCCCTGAGGAAGAGAGAAGGTTGGCTGTGTGAAGCAGTGGGGGTGTTGGGAAAACATTTTCTTGAGTTATCTATATTCCTACGAGGCATGAAAGGAAATCTTTTTGGTTGGTTTTTGTTTCTTTTTCCTTACATTGATAGTACCTGCAGAAACTGAAATTGATTGAACAAAACAAATTGCAACTAGTTAAAATGAACTTGCTGAATGGAAATTTGTAGAATTGAAGAGGAAAGAAAGGAAATGTAGAACTGAAGGAAAAGGAATAACTAGTCTACTTTTGTTGAATTGAAATTTGTAGAATTGAAGAGGAAAGCAAGGAAATGCAGAATTTGAAAGAAGAGAAATGACTATTTTACTTTTTCTAAAATAAACTATTAGGAGAATGTTGCAATAGGAAATAGAAGAACGCAGTAATCACAAAATACTCTGACACTTCCCCGACAACAACAACGAAAAAAAGGTGGTGAGAATCATTATTATAGTAATAATGTTGCAACTCCTGTGCTGCCTACTTTACTCTTATCAACCTGGTAGTTCGTAACAAACTTGGAAGCGTCGGTGTTGTATGCACAAGTACTAGTTCTCACTGCAGGTCGTCCCTTGGCTAGTCGGCACAATATCACTAGGAGCTCAAGCCAACTTCTATGGATTCCAGAAGAAGCTCTATATGTGATGAAAGGAAAGAAAGATTACTCTACAGATGCTATTCTAATTGTAGAAAGCAGAAAGACTGAAATGTAAAGCAAACCTAGTAAACCCTAATTAACCAACTAATTATACTTTTGCAAAAAGCACTATGAAAACCATGAAAGGAAATCCATTACCTACTCAAGGTAGTAAACAACATCTGACTATGCTATTTCTGAAAGTAAATAAGCAAAAAAAATATTTTTGGATTTTTATGTGAATTTGACATGCATGTAATTTATTGTGTGTGAGTGTGGCAGCGAATAGGTGGTGTTGAAAGGTGGTTTTGGGACTTGAGAGGATGTAGGATGGTGTGGATGGGTCCTAGAAGGTCTCAGGTGGCCTTTTGGACACTTTTACCTCACTCGGCCTTCAAAAGAAAGCCTACAAGAAAATATACATGAGGACACAGGAAATCTACAAGAGGAAAACAGGGAAACTACAGGAGGCCTACAGGAGGAGGCCGAGAGCAGCTTTCACTATTTTGGGGATGTCAGAGTGGGTGAAAAAGGTGGATGAAAATTGGAATGAGGTGTTAGAGTACCAGAGGTCTACCATGAATCACTAGGAGAGAGAAATATTTTTGGGTTTTCTCAAGGAGAGAGGAAGAAGTTCTATGGAAAAATGCAGGAAACTAGGGCAGAATTGAGGTGAGACTTGGGAGACCAATAGTGCATGGATTAGATGGAGGGTGTGATTGCTGATAAGCTATCCTATTGTTGGAAGAGATATTCTACATAAAACTAACAGTCAACCAAGGAAATCAAGAAACAAGTGAAATGAATGCATTTAGGAAAAAACAGAGTTTTGCATAAAAAGGGTCTAAACTATGATCTATGAAAGGAAATGTTGAGAAATACTGTAGGAAAAGAAAGAATGAAAGAGGACTATTGAAAATCAGGAAATGAGCATGATGAAGAAGATCTAAAGAAAAGCAAAGTTGGACTATTAACCCAGTAAAAAGCTGCAAACACTAGAAGTCCTATGAAGGAGGAAAATATGTGTTTTTGGGGCAGCAAGAGGGTCTTCGCCTCAAATCATGGTCCCAAAGGGAGGAAGAGAGGCCAAGGCACTTCTACTAGCCTTTTGAATATTTTTTTATCACTGTTTAACCTATTAAAGAAAGCACAAATGGAAGAAAACTACTAAATCACCAAAAGAAACATATTCTTAACCATAAAAGAAATACATCTAACAACAAATTAATCTACAAACTGAAACAAAGCATACAAATACAATTAAAGAGGAGCTTGGCTTCTTGGATTAGGCCCTAACCCAAGAGCTTCAACCCTCTGAGGTAACTTAGTGCTAGCTCAAAAAGGATTCCATCTTTATTTTCAAAACAATATCAAGATTACATGAAACTGTCACAAAATAATAAGCTCGAAATTTGAGCAGAGTTTACATAAGAAAAAATCCAACAAAAGCTTGACCCTGGTGAGGTCCTAGGCCCCTCTACTTATACAAATGAAGCTACCAACAACTTCCTTAAAATGAGGGAGGCTTGGCTCCCAAAACTCGAGATAATCATCAATCATCCTCCACTTGCTGGGCTGCCTTCTAGTGCATGATTCGACTGCTTGTTCTCCGAGCTCAATGAATGGGAATTCAAAGTGAGGAGTAATAAGTGAGGGGGATTCCCTCCTATAAGTCCTCTCCTCTGTCCACTTTGAGTTAGTGCTACCATCTTTCCACTGGATCCTTGACTTTGACTTCAAAAATTATCAATAATTTGCATTAAATACATGTTATATCACATGGCACAATAACTAACTCAACTCACTCTATAAGCATAAATATAACCACAAAATCATATAATAAGCTAAGAGAATGGTTGGTTTGACTATGTTAGGAGGTAAAATGAGCCCATATAATTACCCGTTTCTGAGCCTCATCACCTTCTTCCTCTAAAAAAAAAACTTTGGCCTCTTATTGGCTTGAGGGGGCCTAACCCAAGTTCATCATTATTTAGCCAAATAAATGCCTACACTATTGGCCCTTTCAGCATCAGCCCGTAGAGCACAGACTGAAGTCTCACCCAAAGTAGTATGGGGGGATGCTAGAACCAAGTTTCCACACCCTTGAGATGGATGTGATGTTAGTTTAGTCTGACTATACCTCCATTCACGCAGTTTGCTTAGCCCTCTGTTCTACCCTTCAATACCTTCGTGAAAGGGTACAATTGGCTTTCACATAGCCCTAAGCTAGGATTGATATACTTTTGCGTTGCTAGGAAAATGAGCTATGATGTTTCCCAAACTATGCTAAGTGGTGAGCACCAGTATTGCAGCAAAAATGTTGCAACGCCTAGGGATTCCTACTTTACTTTTATCAACCCAGTAGTTCGTAACAAACTTGGAAGTGACGGTGTTGTATGCACAAGTACTAGTTCTTACTGCAAGTTATCACTTGTTCAGCTAGCACAATATCACTAGGATCTCAAGCCAACTTCTATGATTTCCAGAAGAAGCTTTATGTGTGATGAAAGAAAGGAAAGCTCACTCTACAGAGGCTACTCTATTTGCAGAAAGGAAAAGAAGTTTGAAATGTAAAGTAAACCTAGCAAACCCTAATTTACCAACTAACCCTACTTTTGTAGGAAGAGAGATGAATCGATGAAATGAATGCATTACCTACTGAGGAAGCAAACAACATTTATTTAGGCTATTTCTAGAAGGAAATGAGAAAAAAAAATCTTTTTAGATTTTTACGTGTTTTATGTGGAATTGTTATGTATGTGATTTATTGGTTTGTGGATGTGGCAGTGATTAGGTGGAAATGGAGGACAACTTTGGGATTTTCAAAGATGTAGGAAGGTGTGGAGGGGTCATAAGAGGCCTCTGGAAACCTTCTGGAGGTTTTCCCTGCAATCAGACTTCAAAAAGTCACTTACAGGAAATTCTACAAGAGGTTGTAGGGGATCTACAGGAGGATCTACAGGAGGATGCCGAGGGTTATTTTTAGAGGTTTTAAAGGTGCAAAAATGGTGGGAAAGGGTAGCTGAAGACTAGAGGGACGTGTTAAAGTGTCTGAATTTCATCGTGAAGGATTAGGAAAGAAAATGATGGTTGGATTTGTTCAAGAAGTGAGATGAACGTTTATGAGAAAAACAAAGAAAATTAGGGCAGATTTGGGAAGGGTTGTGAATGACCTATGAAACATGTAGCAAAAGAGATGGTGATGGCTACTTTATTGATTTATTATGAGCAGAGATGTACTGTAAGAGAGCTGCAAATCAAAATACTGAAACTGAGCAAGAAAAGAACTAGTTGTACCAAAAAAACAGAACTATATCTCAGGTTAACGTAAATTCTGATATAGGAAATAAAATGTTGAGCAATGTTATATGGAAAGGAAAGCATTGAAAGAGATTTATTGCAAAACTAGAAATGAACATGGAAAAATGGATCTAAAGCAAAACATTAACCTCTAAACCAAACTATAACACTAGAAATTGCATGGAGGAAGCAAAATTGTGTTCTTGTGGCAACAAGAGTGTCTTGACCTCAGCTCATGGTCCCAAAGGGAGGAAATGAGGTCAAGGCTCTGTTGATGGAATTTTTGTATCTTCCCCTATCACTATTTAACCTACTTCAGCAAACTTAAATGGAAACAACTATGTAAGTCACCAAAATCAACCTATTCTAACCAAGGAAAGAAATCCATCTAACAACAACTAATTCATGAACTGAAACAACACGTATAAATACAAAACAAGAGGTGTTTGGAAGATTGGGTTGGGCCCTAACCCAAAATCTTCATCCCTCTAGAAGAACTCAGTGTTGGCTTAGAAAATATTTCATCTTCATTATCAAAATAATAGTCACATTACATAAAATTTTCCACAAAAGTAAGCTCGAAATGAGCTGAGAAAAAGCTAGGACAAAAGTGCAAAAATTTGAATAACATCCAACAACCTAATGAGGAAAAAAGACTCTCTATTTATACAACTGGAGCCCTCAACAGCTCTCCTAAAATCAAGGAGGCTTGGCTCCTAAGACTTGAGATAGACAGTAGTTAGTCTGCACTTGCTCAACTACCCCTTTGATGAATGATGTGGCTGCTTGTGCTCCGAGATTTCTGAAGGAGGATTTGAGGTAGGGAGTCATAAATGAGGGGGAAACCCTCCTACAAATCATCTCCCTTGTTTCCCTCGAATATTGGTTGCCAAATGCTCATTAAACCTTTGACTTTCTCTCAAAATTGACCAAAAATTTGCATACAACACACATTGGACTTCATGGCATAATGACTAACCCAGTTCACTCTGTTAGCATAAATATAATAAAAAACATGCAATAAACTAATGAGAATGATGGATTAATCTGAGTTAGGAGGCCAAATGAACCCATATAATTACCCATTTATGGGGCTCATCATCACCCACTACTGAATGTGTTGCTCATCCTCTGTGAAACTAGTCTATCTCCTCATCCTTGATGGCCCTAATGATCTCCCTGAAATTCTATGCCTCTGATGTGATATCCTCTTCCCTATCATGGAATCTAGAATTTTTGTCCACCTCTTACCACTGCTGTCTTTCTTCTTCCTCCTTTGTGCCCTCTAGCAGTCCTAGCAATAGTGGGGGACTCAACTTTAGGCCAATCCAATTGACCTTCATACTTTGCATAGAGTGCTTGTATAGTGGCACTCTCCTCAATGCTTCTTTAATCCTATTTAGGGAGTGATACTTCCTGATCTGTAGGTTGTGTGGTAGTGTGTTCCACCTTCTCATGCAGGCATGAATGCAGTCATCTCCAAGCAATCTCTCCATGTTCTCAAAATGTGCAATAGCTCAGGCTTGATAATTGATGTACTTAGGGGCACTTTGAGGGTCAACTACAAGTAGCTAGTGTGTGCTAATGAGAGACATAGGGTCTGTTGGCTCTGCTCTAATCATTAGGGGCTCATTTTGTTCTTTTTCCATCAACTTCTTGATTTCTGTGGCCCTTTTCGCCTCATGACTCATCCATGATGCCATGGCCATCAACTACAAGTCCCCTAACCTAGCATTAGGGTCCCACAGGTTCATATCAGTGAGGGCCATGTTATGAAAACAAAACTCTGCCAACTTTTCCTTGTCTTCTGCTGAACTATGGTCACATAGGTCCATGAACTGTCTATGATCTTGAAAAGGCATGGTGCCTCTCTGTTCCAAGGTATTGATCTAAAATTGTAGCCACTGGTCTTTGAGGTATACTCCATATGATTTGGTTGGTTGTCTACATTGTAGTGCCTCCATAGACCAGCTGGCCATGCATGCTAATTGGGTTTCCTTTTCTTGTAGCTGTTTTTTTCACATTTCAATTTCTGTTTCCAAGTGAGATCTTCGTATTTCTTTTGTATGTCTTACAATGCTTAATTCCTTACCCATTTCTCTCATCTTTCTCTCCATATTTACAATTTCCTCCACCCCTTTGGACTTGGTGATCTGCATCTATCTATTGCTCCTTACCCTTTCTTTTTCCAGTTTAAAGAAAAGCGGGACTGCAAATTTCTATGGAATAATTTTTCCTCCTTCAATAAGGTTGTAATAAGAGCCTAAACTAGGCTGGGGGTCAAGTTCTTGTATCTTTGCTGCCTCATCCTTCCTCTTGGTCTGCTTTTCTACCTTTTTCTCAAGTTTCTCGGCCTCTTCTAGCTTTGTTAGGGTCTCCTATAGAGAAGTTTGCACCTCCTGTAGGACTGTTTTAGAGTCCCATAGTTTTATTCTGTCCTTCCAAGTGGAATATCCAGGACTTCCTCCTTCATAGGTAATGGGGGTTTTGCAGGGAGATTCTTCCTTTCTGAAGGTAGGACAATATTTAATTATTATAGGCTCTTTTGAGGATGGTTGTGGCTTCCCTATTTTTATTCTTGTTCTTTTTCGAGCCCTGAAATACATTGATGGTTTCCTTTTTGTCTTTTGTTTGGGCTTAACTAGGGCGTTGAGTGCAGTGAGAACAGCTACTGCTTCCCTTTCTAGTCTCTGAGGAGACACTTCTGTCTTCTTTGCCCATTTTTCTTCTTCTTTTGTCTTTTCTACCTCTGCTAGCTTTGTTTCCTCTAGCTCTGTTTTGATTTCCTTCTCATCTTGTTTAGTTTCTGCCCTCTCTACTTTAGTCTTTTTCTTCTATGATTTAGTCTTTTTCCTTTTTGTTTTAGTCTTTTTCTCTTCTATCCTAGGTTCCTTCTTCTCTACTTTAGTCTTTTCCTCCTTTGTTTTGGTTTCCTCCTCATCTTCCCCATTTTGTTCCCCTCCCCCCTCACTTTTAGAAGGAGTGAGGTCATATGTGAGGGCTTTTATATCATCCTCTCGTGTCATATTTCTGAAAATCTCCTAAGCTATGGGGATTATGAAGGTGTGGAGGGCTTCTTCCACCAACAGTTTAATTAGTACATGGTGAGCCAATTGGTTTGGACCTCCTACCTTCAATTTAATGCTGGAATCTATAAGGGACTGTAGGAGAAAAGAGGGAATACTGAGTTTTCAAGGTGTGGGAGTATTCATGCCATATCTCAGCTCATGCAAAAGTCTGAAATGGTAACCATAAGCTATGATATACCTCCTTTCACAGGAAATGTAGTTGATAATTTGGTAATTGACCTCATCCCAAGGGTAAGGTATGCTTGTTCTCATGATGCCATTGCTGTCCTCTACAGGGTGCTCACTTGGTTGGAAGAAGGTTTTCTTGGCAACTTGACCCAGTGCTTTTCTTATTTTCTCCGGGGTAGTCCAAGTGGAAGACTAGTAACCCTACTGATAAAATCTGGTGTTATTTCCATGTTGAGACCCCTGAAAGTAACAATGGAGTGGGTCTTTGAGTGGGGTACCAAGGACAAGGCAAACTCCTCAGTCACTTCTTCATAATACCCACGAAGTTTTTTGAAAAATGGCATCCAACTGGCTCTAGTTAAAATGGGTACGACCTCGAGATGTTCATGGAGCCTGACTGAATTTAGGTGTTCCTTCCTCATGAATCCCCCTGTCATTATGTTTACAATCTTTTGGAATACCTCAGGTGGAGAAGGAGACAATTTTTTTTTCAAAAAACAGGAAATAGAGAAAAAATTGTGCTTTTATTTAAGAAATAGGCAAACTTTCTAATGCAATTACTCTTCTTTTTTAGGCTTATTTCTTCCCTAAAATTGCATCACTCTTGGTATATATGAATATGAAAAGTGGGTTTGTACCGAGCCTACCTCTTCAAGTCCAAATTTGAATGAAAACCTCGTGTTCTCTTCTGTAAACTGCTTGTTGGCCCTCTTGTAGAAATGGTTGGAGGTTCTCCTGTAGAACCCAATAATGCTCATGTGGAGCCCGATAAGAGGAGGAGTGTTGAAAGCAACAGAGAGCGGTGGTTTCAAGGCTGTGGAGGTGGTATGGAGCTTAATGCAGTTGCGAGGATGATGATAAAATGGAAACAAAGGTGGTAAATAAGTTCAAGAGAGAGTACTTATGCTTACTGGAGATATTTCTGGTGATGATGTGAGGTGGTGTTGAGGCCCCAAAAATTGGGTCTACAACAAGCGGGATACCCACCCGGTCCTGACCTTGAAAGCAACTCATTTTCCATTTGGGATGGTGGGTCCGACTTGGGATAATGGGACCAGTTTCCCAATTTGTGTGTGTGATGATAAGAATTGATATTTCATTATATAATGATTTCTAAGTAAAATCCTTTTAATCTAAGTCTAATTTAAAACATGCAATTGTATCCTAATGAACAAAAATATCTAATTCTAAATCTAACACGGGATTTAACTTTTTACTTATGCGATCTAAAATAGTTTCTAGCAATAATTGGAAATAAAGATCATTCAATTGCTACAAGGAAAGAATTCGATAAAAATGAATTGTTTTGTATAAGAAATTAGCCGAAACAATTGTGAAAATCATATCGCATAATAAGCCATTCATATACTAAGCATAAACAGAATAGTCATCACCATACAAAAGTTCCAAATGATAACTCAAACATTCAAGCCTTCTTATATAAATAACTGAACATAAAATATTACTTCAACACATAAGGAGAAATTATTAAGAGATAAAAGTACCACTGATAACAAGTTCTACTCATGAGCTTCAGCAATATAGATTTACATCTTCTTAATTCAATATCTACTAAGAGTACAAAAATGCATTTCAGTAGCAGACATTAAACATCGATATCAATAAACCTCATTCCATTCATTCATCAAAACGTCCTCTGAGGGTGCATAAGTGCATGTTCTGAGGAAACATTTTTGACAAATTTCAGGACTCCTCTCTAAATTTATGAGAGCGGTTAAAATACTACTTCCTAAATGCTAAAAATAGTTTATTACAAAAATATAGGAGGAGGTTTAAATGACCATCCTCATCTAAGGCAAAAATAAATTAAAAATAAAACTAGAACTGTATCTGGAATTAAGTATCTATGTATTTTTTCTCTAAGATCGCAAGCACTCAACATTGGCTTGAGGAGCATCGGTTGGCCGACCTCTAACTTTAGTTGTCATATGAAAAAAAATCAACAAGTGCTGGCGCTATCTTTTCGGTAGATTTCGTAAGGTTTTTGAGAGTCATGCATTGACTGTGTGGTTTAACTAAGTACTGCCAGTAAGTGTCCCAATTTAACTTGGTTAACTTCTTGATGGATTTTTCTCTCTCCTCAGCTTTCTCTCTCCAGCGTGTTTGCAGTTGTTGTGCCTTTGGGAGAAATCATGGAGTGCTTTCTAATATGAGGTTTTCTCTATGTAGGTTTTCATTGACATAGCCAATGACATTGTTCGCGATTGTCGCCGCTTCTTCCCCTACCTATTCTACCTTTCTAATCTGTACGTCCCACTTATGGAAAAGCATTTATTTGTGGGCTTCATTGATTGTGAGCATGCCTGCTTTCTTTCATTCCTCCTATTCCTGCCATTTCAAATAATCAAAAATTCTTTTATCAATTAAATCATAGTTGAGTCGCAAGTCCACGAATTGATTTGTAATTTTATCACTCATTTTGCAATGGGAACCCCATTGCGATATTCTTTGGCATAATGACTCTTGGTATTGCAAGACTTGGTCATTCAAGGCAAGGGCCTCTGAGACAAACTCTATGAGCTTGGGATCATCTTTATGCATTTCTAGCATAACCTATAACTGATTTTCGTTTTCGGCCAAATTTTTCTGATATCCCAGCTGCATCTATTGAAAATCTTGTTGTAATTTTTCTAACCTTTCCTCTGCTTCACAGTTGGCACTGGCCTGCTATAGTTGTTGCTGCAAAAATTGGATTGGTTCCGCTCTATCCTTAAGTAATTTCTGTACCTCGGACGCTTTATCAATGGTAGTAGAAGCATAGGCTCCTACGATTTGGGATAACTTAGTCAGATTTTCAGTAGGGTCTGTGGTAGGGTCTCACCAAAGGACATCTAGCTACTCTGCCTCAGGTGAGAGCATGATGTCCAATTTCCTTTTCTTTATTTTCTTTCTTACCACTGCCTTATGCTGTGGACTATAAAGTACATCTAGAGGAGGAATCTCCTCTATCTTGAGCATGATTTTAGATGATGGGGTAATGGGAGTATACTCCATTTCTGGAGCATTACTAACTGTTCCAATGACCATGTCTGTCATTGTCTATACTATACCCTCAGGTGTCTTTGTGTTCTACTCATTAGTATTAATCAATTCATTGAATGTCTCCCACTCTTTATCCAGCTTAATTCTTACTGGCTTTGGTGGCTCGATGTGGGGAGGGGGAACCTTTACCTGCGGTGTAGTCAAGACTTGTTCGTCTGGGCACTCTTTAGACTAGGCAGTATCTCTTATTGACCCATCACTTTCATTATGGTCACTCTCGGATTGTTTATAGCATTCTGGTGATTCTTTCCCAGACTTAGACTTGGACCTATCTGTACCCCAACTTCCACTTAAACTGATACTGGGAGTTGGATCCCTTATTGGTTCGAAGAGTAACTTATCCAAGGGGATGTTCGCTAGTCTCCTTTCTCTGTACAGTTTGAATTCTTGGAATTTTGTAGGGGGAAATTGAATTTGAGCCATATGAAAAAATTGTTTCAGTGTATTTTTATGTTGGAAGATATCACCAAAAAGATCATCTTCTTTAAAATGTACCTTTATCTTGACAGCAATAGTAAAATTCTTAATGACATCAAAAGGGTCAAATTGTCTTCCTAGAAACTTGAACAGTCATAGACACAGCATATTGTCTACTTTTTTAAATGCATGACCTAAATCAAATAATGAAAAACCCCCACAGGTCACAGGAAATTACGGCCAAATGGTTTTCTTCTTGTCTTTCAACTCTTTGCTCTTTCCTCCTACCCCGTAGGTCTAGTAGGCAATTTATCGAGCCAATAACCTCTCAAGAACATATAAGGGTAGGACATGAGGGGAAGAAATGCTTCTAAATACTCTGACATAGGTGAAAAATTCTTCCCCAAACCATTTTGTGACAGGGAGAATGTCAACTTCCGCTTCGGGGGAAGATATTGGGGTGTCCCTATTATACAACATTCTATAAAGAGGTAACATAATCCCATGAAAAATTCTATAAAAATATGCGATAAACTTGGAATCCCACAATTCCTTATGATAGATGTGAATGGGCAAGGGGTTTTGTATTGTCCGCTTCCAACCCATTAAAAGAAATCTGGAAATGAAACATATTGCATGTATAACATAAGCAGCTAAAAAGAAAGGAGGATAAATCCTCTGAGAGGGAATTATTTTAGATCGGTAGTTCCAAATAGACAAGGCTAAATTATCAGACAATATATGAGCCCAATCCATAATAGTGGCATTAGTGGCTGCATCTAATAGGGGTAGCCACTCAAATGAAAACTTGTTGACGTCGGGCCTTCCAAATATTCTACATAGCATAGCAGCAGCGAAGCAATATGGGGAGGAGAGGGAACCAATATTGTACATACTGTGTTTGTCCTTTTTCAATGGTTCTTCCCTCACTGACCAATTTTTTGTGCACTCTGCCAAATCTTCATTTTCTTTGGCAAACTTATCCATAAACTCCTTGTTGTAGCTTTCCTGCGGTTCTGGTAGATGATACATAAGCCTTTAATCTTGTGGAGTGAATGACCCAATGAGGTCTTGGCCTCGAGACTTGAAATGTTTGTCTGTTATATCGGCATTGTCCAATACCCACTTGACCATGTCTATGTATAGACGTATCTTAGGTCTTGTCACTATTCGATGCAAGAATGAACATGCAAGTTTAGTAATTGATGCCTCAGATGACCCGCGTGAGTTTGTTGTTGCTTTAACTTCCATAACTTTGGGATTTTCTTCTCCGAGCAGACTTTACATGCCTTCCCAAGTGGTTATTCCAACATGCCTGGTACAGGTGGTGTCTATGAATAAGGGTTTGATCTCTTTGTCTTTAGCATCCGGAGATTTTCCCCTCTTTCCCATTATGCTCGGAATATTGTTGCGTATATTATTCTACTTGCCGCTCCTGTAAGTTTATAATTAAGGAAAGAATAATGGTAAGAGATAAGTTGACAGGAAAGCTCTTTAATTCTGAAATAATATCAAATATATCACCCTACGTGAAACAACCTTTCGATTAGATATAAATCTTATCTCATAAATGATCATCAACTAACCACTAAATTGACATTAATTCCCTTAATTTGGTATCGAATTACGAGAAATACTTTATTGAACAATGAGCCCTGCATATTTGCGATAAAGTGATTTTGCGATTTGCTTCGCAATATTGCAGATTGCAATATCATAGATCACAATATCGCTAGTCTTCTTTGTTATCAATCATTTATGACCTTATGCGTCTGCGAGATGAGATTTGCGAGATGCCTTATCGCATATCCCCGGATCGGGATATTTCATCTTAGGTGATACATGCGGCATATGAAATCCGCGATGTGTTCTGACTGTTTAAGGGGCGCGATCTCAGGCCACGTTTTCACAATTTTGAAATCTTGTTTATATGATGTCCTTCATTACCCTTTGCGATGCGATGTTTTATTGTTAAGAGAACGATTTTTTTCGGAACTTATCATAAAACTTAAGTTTTTTGGGGTTTTGCGGGTGTTTTCCTAAGCTTATGATAGTGTGTTTTATTCAAAGGGAAGTATAAGTGCCATTTTTTACTTTTTAGAAGGGCTCCCATTTATTTCGTTTTATTACTAATACTAAATAAAAAGGGGGATTGTTGTTGGCCACAACAATTGGTGATTCACTAGGAAGAACCAGTTATCTCTGATTATCTTTTGAATTTTTAAACTTCCAAAACAGAAAGATTTTATGGAAAATCAAACTTTATTATAGAAATATAAAGTGCATCATGCTTTTAGCTGTTAATGGTAGTTTGTTTCTTCCGTGATAACTCTGATTATTTACTTCCCAAAGCTAGTCATTGTATTTACATCAACCACTACTTGGTTTATAAAGATAAAAGCAAAAACTCCTTTGTAGATCAGTTTTAAGTATGCTCATTTGTCGTAGGTAGAGCCTCAGTTGCTAGCAAGCATTTGTAGCCTCGACAGGGTTACCTGTTACCCAACAATGATCCTGTATCCTACTTGGAGAAATGTACAATTTTCAAAGATAAATCTAGATCCGCACTTTTTTATTTTTGTTTTCTTTTAATTGTTAAATAACAATGTCTTGGTTTGGTAGCCAAATTATGATAGTGCCATTCACTTGATTTATAACTTTGCTGAACAAGTTGGCTTATCATGAGACCCTTGTCTTTTGATTACAACAATCTTGAGTCATTGCCCTGTTTTGGTAGACAATTTTGGCAATGTCATCAAGTTATAATATCTATGATCATGATAAGTTGGCTCGTGATGAGACCTATTTAAGTTTATAGTGTATCATTGGATTACTCCTTGAAACTCGTAATTCCCTAGGTGGGGAGGAAGTTATTGGTTCCTTAAGAATAGCTTTGGCCGACAATTATAGAGTTTTTGGAAACAACTTTTCTAAAAGAACCTTTGTTTTGTTATTGATTCTTTTAATTAACTGATATAAAACAAATTCCCACGAAAGGTTGCTTTTCATCAAAATTCGTAAGGCTGAAACTAGTAACATTTCCAAGCTTATAACATTTGACTTGTATCTTTCAATAATAATGATCGATTTTCCAAATCAGTTCTCTTTATACAAGATAAAAAACAAAATCTGAAAGGAACACTAATCTTTTTTGTGAATTCCCAAAGATAACCATTTACAACCTATTTTATTATCAAAATAAAGCTATAAACAATAGTTTACAAAATAGAAGAGGTCATCTTCTATGGAAAGTATTTTTTAAGGATCTACCTATTAGCAAGTAAAAATTCTCTTTTCCCTGTTAAATCTTGCAACATGAAAGTGGATGGACCTATAATTTCAACAATTTGGAATGAGCCAAGCCACATTCATTGGAATTTAGAATGTTTGCCTTTTTCTTCGTGAGTCTTATCCCATTTCAAAACTAAATCTCCAATTTGAAAATATTTCTTAGATACCATGCTTGAATCAAAGGAATCCTTTATCAATGCTTGATGATGAGTGTGTGTGATTTTAGCCTATTCTCATTGCTCTTCTAGCTTAAGGATCTGTAGTTGTCTTAGTTGTAAAGATGAAGTTGGTGTTTCGTCAACAAATTGAACTAAGGCCAAAGAAGGAATTGCTAAATGAGTTGGGAGAACTACTTCTTTCCCATAAACTAAATTAAAGGGAGAAGTGCCAATAGAATCCTTTTGGGTTATTTGGTCTGCCCACAGTGCATACATCAAAGATTTGTGCCAATTTTTATGATTCTGATCAATGGTTTGCTTAATGATTCTGATCAAGTTTTTATTTGTAGATTCGGCCAACCCATTCCCTTGTGGGTAATAATTATCAGAATATTTAAGCTTGAAACCTATTTTAAGTGAAAATTCAGTCATAACATTGCTAGAAAAATATGATGCATTATCAAACATTAAAGCAGAGGGTAGAACAAACCTGGTAATTATGAATTGATCTATGAAATCAATGATGTGTTTAGCATTAGTTGTCTTGAGAGGAACTGCTTTTACCCATTTAGTAAAATAATCTGTAGCTATAAGGATATATCTATGCTATTTAGAAGAGTGAGGAATGATCTAACCTATTATATCCAATCCCCATTGATCAAATGGTTGATTGATATTGACTGGTTGCAAAGGCAATGATGGTTTCTTTTGTCTGCCAGTAGCAGTTTGACAAAATTGACTTTTCTTTACATAGCTATGCACATATTTGAATAGTGTAGGCCAATAGTAACCTACGCACAAAATTTTATGTTTTGTAGCATCTCCTGCATAATGCCCACTAGATGGTCCATCATGGAGTTCATGCAACACTTTTTCAGCTTTAGATTTCTCAAGACATCGAAGGAGAACAGAATCATAATTCATCCTAAAAAGCACATCATTTACAAGTTGATATTGCTTAGCCTTCAATCTTAGGGCTCTTTTATTTGTATAATTCAGATTTGAGCGAGCATATCCATTCTTTAGATAAAATATGATATCATCATATTTCGATTCAATATCATTTAGGTTTACCTGATACATTTGTACCTCTTGATTTGGAGATGGTATTTCGGAAATAAGCAATGCTCTAGCCAACATCTTACAAAATCCTTAACCTTTTACAATATTTGCTGGCCTGATCTCAGCGTCGTATTCTTGTAAGGCAATGACCCAATTTGCTCTCTTTTCACGCATGTCTTTCTATACTAAGAGATTTCTTACCATTGGAAATGGTACTATGATTTTTGTATGGGTTTTAAGAAGAAAGGGTCTAAAATATTTGATCGCTTTGAAAACAGCCTAAGCTTGTTTCTCAACGTTAGAATAATTTAATTCAACCCCTTTCAAATTTGAACTAAAGAAGGCAATTGGGGCTTCCACCTTGTCTTGATTGGCTTGAGTGAGTATCGCAGCATATGACTTATCAAAGGCAAATGTATACAAAATAAAAGGATCAAAAAAATTTGGAGTTGCTAGGGATCATGCACTAAAAATCGCTTGCTTAATCAAATTAAATGCTTCATATTCCTCTTGGTCCCATTTGAAGAGTGAATTCTTCTTGATCATTGCTCGCAATGGTAACACAATCCTTGAGAAGTCTGGAAAAAATATTTTAACAAAATTAATCTGGCCAAGGAAGGATCGCATGGCTTTCTTATTATGTGGTAAGGATATTTTGGAAATCTCCTTAATTCTATCGGGATGAATATGGATTCCAGATTTTGACACTATAAATCCAAGAAGTTTTCCTTCACTTAATGCGAAAAAAGACTTTTTTGGATTAAGTGAAATCCCATACCTTTGGCAACGTTGGAAGATCTGCTTTAAGTCTTTGACGTGATTACCACGTTTTTTTGAATGTAATGTTATGTCATCCAAGTAAATCACCATTGATTTGTTTACTAATCCTTTAAATGTGATATCCATATCCCTTTGAAATGTGGCGCCAGTGTTGATCAGACCAAAAGGCATCTTTTGATATGCATAAGTACCCCATTTGGTTCTGAACGTGGTTTTTAGCTGATCATCGGGTTAGACCAAAGCCTGGTTGTAGTCGGAGAAACCATCTAAAAAGGACATTAATTCTGATCCTGCAATTGCTTGCAATATTTGTTCCATAGGAGGCAGGGGAAAATTATCCTTTTGGCAGGCTTCGTTAAGATTTCGGAAGTGAATACAAATTCTAATATCTTAGTTTTTCTTTCTGACAGGAACCAAGTTGGAAACCCATCTAGAATGTCGAACGGGAAAAATAATTTTGGCTTTCAATAATATATTGAGCTGAGACTTAATCTGACTTTCCAGATTAGGATGGTTCTTCCTCAGCTTTTGCTGGATAGGTTTTTTGTTAGTTATCATTGGGATAGTATGCTGAATGATTGAAGTGTCGTAAGTCTTAAGTTCATCGTAGTTCTAGGAAAAGACACTTTTGTATTGCTTCAGGAGCCAAACATAGGCTAATTTTTCTTCTGGGGCTAGTCCAATACCTAGGTTGATATTTTGTGGCTTGGTATCTGTTCCTAGATGTACTAATTCATAGTTTAGAGTTGAACTCTGGAGTTTTGAATTGGTAGATATTTTAAATCGGTCTTTCAAATCATATAGGTCTTCCAACTTGAATGCAGATTTTGGTATAACATTATTAGTGCTTTCTTGTTGTAACTGCTTGTCATGTTGGTCTTCATCAATTATCTGATTAGTGTAAGATCTTTCTGATGTTAAGAAACTTACAATAGCAAGATCATAATTGAAAATTATCCAGTTTGTAACATTATCATGGATGGAGGGCCTAAAGATCAATTCGATTGAGAATTTGTCTGGGCTATAGTCTTCTGAGGGAATGAGCTTGGAAGCTACATTAGCCAGGAGGTCAGCATTAGCATTTTGGAGTCTGGGAATAGGTGAAATATTGAATGCTATAAAATTTTCAGTCAGATCTTGTACTAAAGATTGATAATGCTTCAAATGACCTAATAGATAATGTATAGTATTTCGTACCTGTTTAATAACAATCTCAGAATCTCAAAAGACTTGTAGATACTTGATACTTCATCTGATTGTCTTGTACAATCCTTGGACTAAAGCTTTGTATTATGTAGTGTTTTTTGTGCAATCAAACTTGAGTCTACATGTTAGCATAGTTTTGTTTCCCTCTGACTAACTAATACACATCCTGCTCCTGCTCGATCATTAGACTTAGAACCATCAAGAAATAATTTCCAAAATAAAAAGGTATTTACAGGATTATCTACAAAATTAATACATTTAGAACTATCTATTTGAGAAACGTTTTCTACTTGAGACAGAGTAGAATGTTCTAAGTAAGGTGAAGTATAAGCATTAAAATTTCCTAAGAAAGAGTCAGTAGAATAGTTGCCAATTGTATTGTTGTTGCATGCTACAAATTCATTTTCTCCTTCCAATTCTGTCACTATGTATTTTTGGTGTCTTTCTCACTCAACCTTTATTTGATTTAATTTACCATTATAAGGGAGCCACTTATGTGACCAGTCGGTCACAAAGTATCCATGAAGCTTCTTAGACCAATCCCTACTAAGTATTAAGCCATAAAATTTAGGAATGTCTGCAACTAGAATATCAATGACTTGACATACCTTTGCATTAGATGACAACCTTATGGTAACTTGATTTAGTTCACCGATTACTTCAACCTGTGATCGGTCCAACTGAACTATGCATACTGTAGATTTTTGAGGTTGGACACATATTGTTTTAGGTAAGATATTAGATGAAGCTCCTGAATCTACCAAAAAATTATGCAAGTTTTTATTGAAAATTTCGTAAGTATGAAGGAATGGAGGAGTATGAGATTTTCACCTACCTCCAATTAAAGCAATATCATTTAGATCAACTTTATTTGCCATATTAGTTGGAGGTATTCCCATCTCATGAGAATCTTGCGAGATTACAGCAGCAGGAAGAGGTGCCACAGGTATTGCATGTAACTCTTTCAAAAGTAGCTTCCGTTGATGTTTGAATTTGCTCAATTCATGAAAAGTAATGTTAGCCCTAGTATTCTTCATATCTTCAACGATATTATACTCCATCTCATCAGAAACAATCAGTGTTTTCGATGTAGTTGGTGAATCGAATTGGACTAGGCTTGTTTTAGTCGCTTTTGGTGATGATTCTTACCTGCGACTTTATCTTTAGATGTCAAGCTTGCGCTCTTCTGTTTAGAACTTGGTTGTGGAGGATCGAGTTGATTTCTACTTCTGGTACTAACTGGTGATGCCTCTTTATCCTCTTCATCTAGAAGAATGAAGTCCCACATTCCCTGTACTTCTACAAATTCAACTTCATTAGTAAGTTCTTCGTTAAAAATTTCCTATTCTTCTCCTTCAGATTCTGCATTTGTTATAGCATTGGAAGGCTTTGAATTAGTTGAAGGATTTTTTCTATAAGGCTTGTAGGGCTTTTTAGAAGAAGTCTCTACTACTTGTCTCTTAATGTCGACCATTTCACTAGACATGGTTTTTAGAACTTCCTGCAATCCTTCTAAATCAAATGGGTCTTTAGATTGCTTTTTCTTGGGATCATCTCTAAATGTAACCTTCTTAGATTTTCTTTTATCGACAAAATTTTTCTTTTCTAAAGCTAAGATACGTTTTTCTACCACTATCGCTTCCTTCATGTTTTCATCCAATGTTGACTTGGCAGCCCTATCAACGAAGATTGCTATGTTCGATGGTAAAGTATATATGTACCATTCACTTCAAACCTCTTCGTTAGGCTTGGAAGTGGTTGGAATTTTATTCAAAATCTTGTTGAAATGCAAGTTAAAATATTTGATAGGCTCTCTTGATTCAGTCATTAGATTTGATAGATCATTGATCAGTGTTGTTGTAGAACTATCATCGCGGAACTTAGTCAAGAATTTCTCTTGGAAAATGTCCCAACTAGTGATGGACCCTAATGGTAATGAAAAATACCAGGATCCGACTGCTTCTTGTGAAGTGTAAGGAAAGAGTTGAACAACAACATCTTCATTAGTAACACCATTTAAATTTATCGATAACATAAAGTTATTTATGTGTTCTTCTGCTAGTATGCCTGCTTCAGGATTAAACTTAGGCAGCCATTTTTCAGGATGGGCTGGTAATTGACTCAAGGGTGCAGGAATTGAGACTACTGCTGGGTTATTCCATGGGTTTTGGGCCATTGTTGAACTACTAACAGAGGAAAGCACAGATGAAGTTCCTTGTGGAAGGGATGAGGATGTTAAAGTTCTAGTACTCTGATGGACAACAATTTGAAGTGGAGGGGTCGATGGTTGGCTTTGCAATGGGGAAGTTGGAATGGATGTTGATGATGAAAGAGTCTCACTATCATACCCTTGAGGTGACTTCCTTGCTCTTTTCCTTTTATGTAAAGGTAATTCAGTTGGTTCGATACCAAACTTTTAACTCTACAATCTGTTAAGAGGATGTGAAGGATTGTATTGCGAAGTCACACTACCTTGAGATATTTTAGAATTTTGCGGTGATATGGAAAATCCTTGAAGTTTATGAATCAAAGACTCAACTTCAGGAGGTTCGATAGTAGATTTCTCTGAAATGTTTGGGTTGGTGGCAGAGGTTGTTGTTTTCTCAACTTCTTGCTTAGGATTTAAAGACTCAGATGCCATGGAGAAGTCAGGATAGATGTTGAGGGTGATTTACTCTCAGAATGGTATTTAGATTTGGATTTACTAGCCTTTCATAGTTCGGGGCCCTCTTTCTAGCACCAAATATGTTGAAGCCCTGAAAATCGGGTCTACAACAAGGGGGATACCCACCCAGTTTAGACCTTGAAAGCGACTCCTTTTCCGTTTGGGATGGTGGGTCTGACTGGGGATAATGGGACTAGTTTCCCAATTTGTGTGTGGGATGATAATAATTGATATTTCCTTTTTCTAAAGATTTCTAAGTAAAATGCTTTTAATCTAAGTCTAATTTAAAACGCGCAATTGTATCCTAATGAATAGAAATATCTAATTATAAATCTAACCTAGGATTTAACTTTTTATTTATGCGATCTAAAATAGTTTCTAGCAGCAGTTGGTAATAAAGATCATTTAATCGCTACAAGAAAAGAAGTCGATAAAAATTAATTGTTTCGTATAAGAAGTTAGCCGAAACAATTGTGAAAAGCATATCGCATAATAAGCCATTCATATATGGAGCATAAACAGAATAGTCATCACCGTACAAAAGTGCGAAATGATAACTCAAACATTCAACGCTTCGTATATAAATAACTGAACATAAAATATTACTTCAACACATAAGCAGAAATTATTAAAAGATAAAAGTACCATTGACAACAAGTTCTACTCATGAGCTTCAACAATATAGATTTATATCTTGTTAATTCAATATCTACGAAGAGTACAGAAATGCATTTCAGTAGCAGACATTAAACACATATATCAATAAATCTCATTCCATTAATTCATCAAAACCTTCATTAAGGGTGCAGAAGTGCATATTATGACGAAACGTTTTTGAAAAATTTCAGGACCCCTCTTTGAATGCATAAGAGGGGTTACAATACTACTTCCTAAATGCTAAAACTAGTTTATTACAAAAATATAGGAGGAGGTTTAAATGACCGTCCTCATCTAAGGAAAAAATAAATTAAAAATAAAACTAAAATTGTATCTAGAATTAACTGTCTATGTATCTTTTCTCTAAGATCGCAAGCATTCAACATCGGCTTCAGGAGTGTCGGTTGGTTGACATCCGACTTTAGTTGTCTTGTGAAAATAGAATCGGCAAGTGCTGGCGCTATCTTCTCGACAGAGTTCGTAAGGAATTTGAGAGTCATGCATTGACTATGTGGTTTAACCAAGTACTGCCAGTAAGTGTCCCAATTCAACTTGGTTAAATTCTTGATGGATTCTGCTCTCTCCTCATCTTTCTGTCTCGAGCTTGTCTACAGTTGTTGTGCCTTTGGGAGAAATCCGGAGTGGTTTCTTATATGAGGTTTGCTTTGTGCAAGTTTTCATTGACATAGTCAATGATGTTGTTTGTGGTTGTCATTGCTTCTTCCGCTGCCTGTTCTGCCTTTCTAATCTGTGCATCCCACTTATGGTAAAGCATTTCTTGTGGGCTTCATTGATTCTAAGAGCTCTTGCTTTCTTTCGTTCCTTCGATTCCTCCCATTTCAAATAATCAGAAATTCTTTTATCAATTAAATCATAGTCGAGTTGCAAGTCCACGACTTGATTTGTAATTTTATCACTCATTTCGCAATGGGAACTTCATTGCGATATTCTTTGGCATAATGACTCTTATTGTTACAAGAGTTGGTCATTTAAGGCAAGGGCTTCTGAGACAAACTTTGTGAGCTTGGGATCATCTTTATGCATTTCTAGCATAAACTGTAACTGATTTCCTTTTTCGGCCAAATTGTTGTAATATTCGAGCTACATCTGTTGAAAATCTTGTTGTAATTTTTTTAACCTTTCCTCTGCTTTGTGGTTGTCACCGGCCTACTATAGCTATTGCTGAAAAACTTGGATTTGTTACTCTCTATATTTAAGTAATTTTTGTGCCTCGGAAAGTTTATCAATGGTAGCAAAAGCATAGGCAGCTTTGATCTGGGATAACTTAGTCATATTTTCAGTAGGGTTAGTGGTAGGGTCTCGGTGAAGGACATCTAGCTGCTCTGCTTTAGGTGAGAGAACGCTGTCCAATTTCCTTTTCTTTATTTGCCTTCTTACCACTGCCTTATGCTGCAGTCTATAAAATACATCTAGAGGAGGAATCTCCTCTATCTTGAGCAAGATTTCAGATGATGGGGTAATGGGAATATGCTCCATTTCTGGAGCATTCCTGACTGTTCAAATGACCATGTCTGTCATTGTCTGTACTGCACTCTCAGGTGTCTTTATGTTCTGATCCTTAGTATTAATCAATTCATTGAATGTCTCCCACTCTTTATCCAGCTCAGTTCTCATTGGCCTTTGTGGCTGGATGAGAGGAGTGGGAACCTTTACCTATGGTGTAGTCAAGACTTGTTGCTCTGGGAGCTCTTTAGACTGGGCAGTATCTCTTACAGACCCTTCACTTTTATTATGGTCACTCTTGGATCGTTTAGAGCATTTTGGTGATTCTTTACTAGTCTTAGACCTAGACTTATCTGTACCCGAACTTCCACTTAAACTAATACTGGGAGTTGGCTCCCTTATTGGTTCCAAGCGTAACTTATCCAAGGGGATGTTTGCTGGTCTCCTTTCTTTGTACATTTTGAATTCTTGGAATTCTACAAGGGGAAATTGAATTTGAGCCATATGAAAAACTTCTCTCAATGTGTTTTTCTATTGGAAGATATCCTTAAAAAGATCATCTTCTTTAGAAAATACCTTTATCTTGACAACAGTAATAAAATTCTTAATGACATCAAAAGGGTCAAATTGTCTTCCTGGAAACTTGAACAGTCGTAGACACAGAATATTGTATGCCTCTTTAAATGCATGACCTAAATAAAATAATGAAAAAGCCCCACAGGTCAAAGGAAATTGTGGCCAAATGGATTTCTTCTTGTCCAACAACTCTTTGCTCATTCCTCCTACCCCACAGGTCTGGTAGGCAATTTCTCGAGCCAATAACTTATTAGGAACATATAAGGATAGGACATGAGGGGAAGCAATGCTTCCAAACACTCTGACATAGGTGAAAAATTCTTCCCCAAACCATCTTGCAATAGAGAGAATCTCAACTTCCGCTTCAGGGGAAAATATTGGGGCGTCACTATTATACAACATTCTGTAAAGAGGTAACATAATCCCATGAAAAATTCTATAAAAATATGGGACAAACTTGGAATCCCACAATTCCTTATGATAAATGTGAATGGGCAAGGGGTTTTGTATTGTCCACTTCCAACCCATTAAAGGAAATCTGGAAATGAAACAAATTGCATCCATAACATAAGAAACTAAAAAGAAAGGAGGATAAATCCTCTGAGAGGGAGTTCTTTTAGACCGGTAGTTCCAAATACCAGAGGTTAAATTATTAGACAATATCTGAGCCCAATCCATAATAGTGGCATTAGTGGCTGTATCTAATAGGGGTAGCCACTCAAATGAAAACTTGTTGACGTCGGACCTTCTAAATAGTCTACATAGCATAGCAACAGTGAAGTAATATGGGGAGCAGAGGGAACCAGTATTGTACATACTGTGTTTGTCCTTTTTCAATGGTTTTTCACTCACTGACCAGTTTTTTGTGCACTCCGCCAAATATTCATTTTCTTTGGCGAACTTCTCCATCAACTGCTTGTTATAGCTTGCCTGCAGCTCTAGTAGATGATACATAAGCCTTAAATCTTGTGGAGTGAATGAACCAATGAGGTCTTGGCCTCGATACTTGAATTGTTTGTCTGTTATATCAACACTGTCCAGTACCCACTTGACCATGTCTATGTATGGAAGTATCTTAGGTCTTGCTGCTATTCGGTGCAAGAATGAATATGTAAATTCAGTGATTGATGCCTCATATGACCCGCAAAAGTCTGTTGTTGCTTTAACTTCCATAACTCTCGGATTTTCTTCTTCGAGCATACTGTACATGCCTTCCCAAGTGGTTATGTTGGTGTCCTTGGTACAGGTGGTGTCTGTGAATAATGGCATCATCTCTTTGTCCTCAGCAACCAGAGCTTTTCCCTTCTTTCCCATTACGCTTTGAATACTACTGTGTATATTATTCTACTTTCCGCTCCTGTAAGTTTATAATTAAGGAAAGAATAATGGTGAGAGATAAGGTGACAGGAAAGCTCTTTAATTCTGAAATCATATCAAATATATCACCCCATGTGAAACAACCTTTCGATCAAATCCAAATCTTATCCCATAAATGATCATCAACTAACCACTAAATTGACATTAATTCCCATAACTTGGTATCGGATTATGAGAAATAATTTATTGAGCAATGAACACTGCATATCTGTGATAAAGTGATTTTGTGATTTGCTTCGCAATATCGCAGACTACAATATCGCAAATCGCAATATCACTAGTCCTTTTTGTTATCGATCATTTATCACCTTATGCATCTGCGAGATGCGATTTGTGAGATGGCTTATCGCATATCGCGGATCGGGATATTTCATCTTAGGTGATACATGCAGCATATGAAATCCATGATGTGTGATGAGTGTTTAAGGCATGCAATCTTGCGTCATGTTTTCGCAATTTCGAAAGCTTGTTTATATGATGTCCTCCATTACCCTTTGTGATGTGATGTTTTATTGTTAAGAGAATGATTTTATTCGGAACTTATCATAAAAATTCAGTTTTTTGGGGTTTTACGCGTGTTTTCCTAAGCTTATTATTGTGTGTTTTATTCAAAGGGAAGTATAAGTGCTAGTTTTTATTGTTTAGAAGGGTCCCCATTTATTTAGTTTTATTACTAATACTAAATAAAAACGGGGCTTGTTGTTGGCCACAACAGGTGGAAAAAAGGGTACGTTGCCATTATTCAGACCGTTGGTCCCCACTGGTGTGTCATCATGACTCCTCATGACTTCTACCCGCAATCACTTCCCATCATTTGCATAGCAGTTTATACACCCACCACTACGTGTCTTTTTGGATTTTCTGTGAGTTGACTAGGCACATGTGTGTGGGAACTCCAGATGAGCACAATCGAACTGGATAAGGGTGGCCAATTAACTGGCCACATTTCTGGTTTAACCCTAACCATATCATTCGTTCATTCAATTTTTAAATTATACAGATGCAATAGAGGAGAGGGTTAGACACTTATTTGCAGGTCGAATGTTCATGCTGCGGTGTTGATTGGTTTTGTTGTTGCCGCATGCTTGGATTTCAGTGCTGCATGCCTGCATCCTTTCTACTATATGCTCTTTGCTTCTTGATATGTGGCTTGCTTGTTTTGTACAGGTGCCCTTTCCCTGGATCTAGCTTCAAATGTCTCCTTCAACCTTCAGATTTACACCCTCATGCTGTTGATGCTAGTTTTTAATATGATAGTGACTTGTTTTGTCCATATCTCCCAAACAGTAGGCTGGATAGACTTGAAATTTTCTTAGCATGTTTATATCATCATTATGCACCTCCCATAGAAAAATTTTGGTCAATGGATGCATGGATTTCGAGAAAAACTGAAAATGGCTAAAGGTGATGGAGGCCGATTTCTTAGAAATCGTGCATTGGAATTGGCTGGAATTTCTTGGGCATGTTACCATCATCCATATGCATCTCCCCATGAAACAATTTTTTAAATGGATGCAGGGATATTGAGAAAATGCAAAACAGGATGAAAGTGATGGAGGCAAATTTCTTGGTAACCGTGCACTTGAAGTTGCTGAAATTGCTTGAGAATGTTACCATCATCCATATGCAACTCCCCATGAAGCAATATATTAAATGGATGCACGGTTTTCAAGTTATGGAAAAAACAAATTTCTGCTCTATGTATTTTTGCATCCTATAGTTTTTTGGACAGTAACGAAAATGAGCTTGGGGTGTGATGCAGGCTTGAAAATGATGAAAGAGAGGCTTGAAGACTGTAGGAGGATTTATAAATATTGAATGAAGCTTCCCTATTCCCCAAATTGCCTTTAAAATCCATTTCTAGCTCTCTGTAATTTCTGCAGTAGCCTCCTATAGAAAACACAAGGCCTCCTATAGAAAACACAATGTTTGAAAAGAAGCACAGTGAGGTGAAAAGAATGTCAAGAATGATGGATAAAGTGAGGGAAGGTAGGATAGGCGCTATTATTGGTTTCAAAGCTCCCTTGGCACCTGTTTCTGATCCCTATAGTCCTCCTGCACTTGCAATACAACTAGAAATTCATTTTTCTTTTTTTTTTTCTCTATTTTTTTTTGTTTTTTTTCGAAAACAACTAGGGCACCTCAGAGAGGTTTTCACCCTAATTGTCTGTCCTGGGCGCCTCCAAGGGAGTTTTTCACCAAGGGATCTGATTCGTTTTCCTCTGTTTCCTTCTTTCGAACCCATTGACTGCCTCATGGAGGTTTTCAATCAAGGAGCCAATCTGAGCCACCTCCAAGGAGGTTTTCACCTTAGATTTTTATTTTTTCTCTTATTTTTCTTTTTTTTTCTCTCTACCCTACCCTACTTGAAAAACAAAATAATTTTCAAGTATAAGAATACTTCCAATGGATCCATGTGCACATAGAGATGATAGACAAAATGATGTGGAGGTTGGAAAGGTATGCTTTGGCATATATCCGAATTTTAGGGACCAAATGATTTGACTTTGAAGGGATCAAGCACAGTTGAGGAAGAGAGTGATGCTGCAACTTATTGACTGTCCGGAACCATATCTCAATATAGTTGTGATGTCCTTGGCCCTTATGATGATCTGGATCATTCTTCATGTCTTCTTTGATCTAGATTTAAATAGGAACGCAATAAATTACAGAGATAGCCATAAACACAAAGATGCAGCGGAAATAATACTTGATTTCATTAATGTAAAATACTGAAATATGCTTACAAACAAAAACATAAATAAACTAGCTAGGGCGATGGTAGCTTATCCCTGAGAAGAGATGTGGTGGCTACATGCCTCTGAACTATGTTACAATGAGGCTCAAAGGCCTATTTATTGTTGAGAAACAATGGAAAACTCTTAACATCCCAAAACCTAACCCTAGAAGATGAAATGCCAAATTGTGGGCCCCGTTTGGGTAAATTGGTACATTAATTTCACAGAGTCGTAACTTTGGCATACAATCTCCGTTTGATGCGTACAATAGCTCATTAGAAAGATATATCCGAGCACTACTACTTTGGGAGGGCAACATTGGTCCATGGACAAAACCGTAATTTAAGGCCTCAAAATGGCTCCAGAAGTTCAGGACCCGAAAAACTGCTAAAAAATATAAACTGTGCTACAATTTAGGAAACTGAAAAACTGAAAGAGATAGTTATGGGGGTATAGATGGGATAGGTGGGTGGCCACCAACATCCACTTAGATCATTCCTCCCCCCTTAGGAAGCAATGGTCCCCATTGCGTTGAGTTCCTCCCTGAGACGAGGAAGCTCCAGCTGAGCTAGGTTTCTGGTGAGCTATTCTGCAGTCTCTGATGTGTCCAGAAATGGTGAGAATCATGGTCAAGGGTGGTACACTTTGAACACTTGGTGCAGGCGAAGGAATGGAGGAAAGTTGTGCTCCAAAGCATTATTTCCCACAACTTTAGTAATGGTGTAAGGACCATGTCGGCGTCGTCGGGGCTTCTGATGGGCTCTTGTAAGGCGTTCTTTCTGCAGATGTAACCAGACTCTATTGCCCACTTGAAGCTTGTGTGGTACCCCTGTAGGTGAGGAGAAGTTGTTCCTGTTTTCTTTCATCACTGTATCCCTCTGTTGTTGTTGTTGCATGGAGGAACCATTTGCGGGGGTCATGGATGTGGTGATGATCTTCCCCTTTCTTTGGGAGTGAATTAGACAGATGAATTTCCTATTCTAGGAGATGATCTTGCTACCTTTCTTAGCAGTGATCAAAGAGGTGGAAATAGGTGGGGCTACATCCAGTATCCTATATAATGAATCACCCAAAGAAATGATGACAGTGCGAGGCCTTGACTCATACAAACATGTCGCCTCCACAAGTATGGCTGGCGTAATAGCACATCACAAACATCTAGAGGTGTAACATCACACAATACCTCATTTGTGAAGGCCTTGATGCTGTAGGGAAGGCGACACTGCTGGCAAACTTTGAGATCTCATCCTTCATGAAGCCACCCGATATTATACAGTTGTAGGTGTGGTGTAGTCAGTAGACCCAACCACTTCATGAACTCTACTGAAATAAGGTTCTTTTGGCTGCCACTATCGACAATGAATTGCAGCAGCGAACCCTTCACCCACATCTATGAGTGGAAAAGATGTTCCCCCTCCTCTAGATATTTAGGTTCATTCTTCTAGATCTTGGTGGTGGCAACAGTAGCGCTGGGCTCTGCATCAATGATCTCCTTCCCTTTTCCATTCCCCTTGTTGGGTTGGAACATGCATCTAATTCAAAAGCCTTCAACTCGGCCACCAGCAACTGCTTGGTCTAACACTCACTTGTGCTATGAGTGGGACTCTTGTGGAACTCACACCACTTTCTTGTGTCCTTATTTAGCTTCGTGGTGTTGTTCTTTCCTTACAGTTTTGACGGGTTTTCTTGGGTCACTGCACCTTGGCTTTGTCCTTTGGGCTTCAGATTTGCAAATCCAAAGTCTTGCTTCTTTTGTTTGAACTTTTGCTCTATTTTGATAGAGTATCGGTATGTCGTGCCAAGCAAGGAGATGTTCAAGAACTCCATCTCTTTCTGGATGTATCTATGTAGGAAGCCATAGCATTTGAGTACCAAATGTAGCTCAGAGTCCTTGATACCCAACTGTGTTCAGAGGGTATGAAAAATGTTTGTGAACACCAAAACATCTTGGTCTCACACATTGTGGTCCATCTGATGTATTTGTCCTCATAGCTTTTGATAGGGTAGTACTGCTCCTTGATGGCATTCCGGAATGAATCCAAAATGGATGCAGCTAAAAATAGTGAGCCCATATTTTCATCCTTCTGTTTGCAGTAGGTTTCCCACTAGTCCTTGATGTACGGGGCTGCTTTGAGAAGAGAGAAAACAATCTTTTCCCTACTTGAAAATTCATGAATGGAAAAATAAACCTCTAGTAGATTTAACCATTTATCTATAGCATCTGCATCTATCTAACCCTCAAATATGGGCATTTAAAAATTAAATTGTACCTTAAATGGTGTGGTGTTTCCAAAGTAGTTATTGGAAGCCGACGCGTCGCCCGTGGGTAGCCGCTGAAGGATCTGGGCAAAGCTGTCCATCATCGCGTTCCTTTATCACTCAAGGGTTTCTTTGAGCAAGATTTTGATAGGATCTCCTACCCCCTCGTCTTTCTTCTCATCCGCCATGGGAGGTCATCGGGATTTGCGGGGCTGGTCTTGGAAAGGTTCGACCAATTCAAGCCCTAACTCCTTATATCCCTACCTCGTTGGGGACATGCAAAGAAAAACAAAGAAAAAGCAGACGCTCTGATACCACTAATTTGGATTTAAACAGGAATACAATAAATTAGAGAGATAGCCATAAACACAGAGATGCAGTGGAAATAATACTTCATTTCATTAATGTAAAATACTGAAATATGCTTACAAACAAAAATGGAAATAAACAAGCAAAGGCGATGGTAGCTTATCTCTAAGAAGAGATGTGGTGGCTACATGCCTCTGAACTATGTTACAATGAGGATCAAAGGCCTATTTATTGTTGAGAAACAATGGAAAACCCTTAACATCCCAAAACCTAACCCTAGAAGATGAAATTCCAAATTGTGGGCCCCGTTTGGGTAAATTGGTACATCAATTTCTTGAGGTCGTAACTTTGGCATATGATCTCCATTTGATGCATACAATAGCTCATTAGGAAGATATATCTGAGCACTACCACTTTGGGAAGGGTAACATTGGTCCCTGGAAAAAAATGTTGTTTAGGGCCTCAAAACGGCTCTGTAAGTTCAGTACCCAAAAAACTACTAAAAATAGTAAATTGTGCTACAATTTAGGAAACTGAAAAAACTGAAAGAGATAGTTGTGGGGGTCCAAATGGGATAGGTGGGTGGCCACCAACATCCACCTAGATCATTCTTCTACCATGACCTTCATATATTCCTCTTTTTGCTGATTTTCTCTTGAATACATGGAGGATTTGATGGTAACCATGAGGGAGCTCTCTCGATCTCTGATCTTGATGTCTTCTCTTCATCAAGTGCAGCCCATGGTTTTTTGATCTTCTCTTTTGAATATTCTTCTGCTGGATGTGGTCCTTCAATGATATCAATATAATCTCTTTTTTGAAATACTTTTCTTGAGCTATGGTGAATATCATTGAGCTCAAGAGGAGTTGTTTGGAAGTGTTTTACCTCAACATTGTAATTAGGTTGAGCTACTTCAATGTGTGGGTTTGGAAATGGTGGTATTGGTAGTTGAGTGGTAGTGTATATTTGAGATGGATGTGTATGGGGTTGTGGTTGGGTAGGTGGTAGAGGCATAAGAGCAGGAAGAGAGATGTATTGGGGCCTCCATCCCTGATGATATGCATTCCATTGAAGTTGCGGCTAAGCATAGGGTTGAAATGAATGGGTGGTTGGTTGGGCATGATATGGAGATGTGAATGACCAAGGAGGAGGTGTGGACTAGGAAGGATGAGCAGGGGGGCCCAAGAAGGTATGGATGTGACTTGGTTGGGGTTGTAGTATGCTTGAGATGTCCCTTGTATCCCCTGCTGGTATGGTCTAGGTCCATGCGGCCCCCTTTGGTTTATGTAATAGATATGTTCAGTGACTCCTGCGGCCCCTTGGTATACAGCTTTAAGTCCGGGCAAGGAAGGGCACTTATCTGTAGAATGATCTTGTTCATAGACTGAACAAACCCTTATAGAGTTCAATGGGCATTCATTCCTAGGATGCCTCCTAGTGCATCTAGGGAAAAAATGGCCAAAGCCCTCTCTGCTTCCTCTTGTTTCCTTTTGATATGTAAGGCATCCATTTTCATGGCAAGAATCTGTAGCATCTCACTCTTGAGGTCTTCCAGCATGCTTCCAATTTCACCTTTAATGGATGAATTGGAAGAAAAGGTATTGCTCCCAACATTTCTGTTTTCAGCCATTGGCTCCAAAGGAATGTTTTCTTCTTCTTCTTCCCCTATAGGTTCTTCAAATATGTCTAGCTATTACCTAAGGGATTTTCTTGATTATAGACACTGAAGAAGAGAGGAGGTTGGCTGTGTGTGAAGCTGTGCGGGTGTTGGGAAACCATTTTCCTGAATTATCTCTATTCCTATGAGGCATGACAGGAAAAAATTTTGGTTGGTTTTTGTTTCTTTTTCCCCACACTGATAGTACCTCCAAAACTGAAATTGATTGAACAAAAAAATTGCAACTAACTGAAATGAGCTTGCTGAAATGAAATTGCATAATCAAAGAGGAAAGCAAATGAGATGTAGAAAGGAAAGAAAGGAAATGACTAACCTACTTTTGTTGAAATGGAAATTGTAGAAATTGAAAGGAAAGCAGGGAAATGACTAATCCAGTTTTGCTGAAATGGAAATTGAAAAAACTGAAAGGAAAGCAGGGAAATGACTAATCTACTTTTGTTGAAATGGAAATTGTAGAAATTGAAAAGGAAATGTAGAAACTGAAAGGAACAACTATTGTACTTTTTCTGAAATAAAATATTTAGTAGAATGTTATAGTAAAAAATGGAAGAAAAGCAGTAATCACAAAATACTTTGACGCTTCCCTGGCAACGACACCAAAAAGTGGTGAGAACTAGTATTGCAGCAATAATGCTACAACTCTTGAGGCTTACTGCTTTACTTTTATCAACCCGGTAGTTCATAACAAACTTGGAAGAGACGGTGCTATATGCACAAGTACTAGTTCTTATTGCAGGTTGTCACTTGGTCAGCTAGCGCAAGATCACTTGGAGCTCAAGACAACTTCTATGATTTCCAGAAGAAGCTTTATTTGTGATGAAAGAAAGGAAAGCTCACTCTACAGAGACTACTCTATTTGCAGAAAGGAAAAGAAGATTGGAATGTAAAGTAAACCTAGCAAACCCTAATTTACCAACTAACCCTACTTTTGCAGGAAGAGAGATGAAAAACGATGAAATGAATTCCATTACCTACTGAGGAAGCAAACTACATCTATTCAAGCTATTTGTAGAAGGAAATGAGAAAAAAAAAATCTTTTTAGATTTTTATGTCTTTTATGTGGAATTGTTATTTATGTAATTTATTGGTTCGTGGATGTGGCAGCGATTAGGTGGTGGTGGAGGAAAACTTTGGGATTCGCAGAGGTCTAGGAAGGTGTGGAGGGGTCTTAATAGGCCTCTAGAAACCTTTTGGAGGTTTTCCCTACAATTGGACTTCAAAAAATCACTTGCAGGAAATTCTACAGGAGGCTACAGGGGATCTACAGGAGAATGTCGAGGACTGTTTTTAGAGGTTTTAAAAGTGGAAAAGTGGTGGGAAATGGTATCTGAAGACTAGAGGGATATTCTAAAGTGTCTGAAGTTCATCAAGGAGGATTAGAAAAGAAAATGATGGTTGGATTTGTTCAAGAGGCGAGAGGAAAGTTTATGATAAAAACACAGAAAATTAGGACAGATTTGTCAAGAAATGTGAATGACCTATGAAACATGTAGCAAAAGAGATGGTGATTGCTACTTTATTGATTTATTATGAGTGAAGATGTACTGTAAGAGAGCTACAAATCAAAATATTGAAACTGAGCAAGGAAAGAACTAGCTGTACAAAAAAAACAGAGCTATATCTCAGGTTAACATAAATTCTAATATAGGAAAATAAAATGTTGAATAATGCTATATGGAAAGGAAATCATGGAAAGAGATTTATTGCAAAAACAAAAATGAACATGGAAAAATGGATCTAAAGCAAAACATTAACCTCTAAATCAAACTATAACACTAAAAATTGCATGGAGGAAGAAAAACTATGTTTTTGTGGCAGCAAGAGTGTCTTGACCTCAGCTCATGGTCCCAAAGGAAGGAAAGGAGGTCAAGGCTTTGTTGATGGCCTTTTTGTATCTTTCCCCTATCACTATTTAACCTACTTCAGAAAACTGAAATGGAAACAACTACGTAAATCACCAAAAGCAACCTATTCTAACCAAGGAAAAAAAAATCCATCTAACAACAACTAATTCATGAACTAAAAAAACACGTATAAATACAAAAAAAGAGGTGTTGGGTAGATTGGGTTGGGCCCTAACTCAATAGCTTTATCCCTCTAGTATAACTCAATGTTGGCTTAGAAAATATTTCATCTTCATTATCAAAATAATAGTCACATAACATAAAATCGTCCACAAAAGTAAGTTCGAAATGAGCTGAGCAAAAGCTGCAAAAAAAGTGCAAAAAATTTGACTAAGATCCAACAATAATGAGGCTCAAAGCCTCTCTATTTAACAACTAGATCCCTCAACAGCTCTCCTAAAATCAAGGAGGCTTGGCTCCTAAGACTTGAGATAGACAACAGTTAGTCTTCACTTGCTCATGCCCTTTGATGCATTGATGTGGCTGCTTGCGCTCTGATCTTTCTAAA